>JAHTLZ010000379.1:14228683-14323683 GCA_023846285.1 Phrynocephalus versicolor | reverse complement strand
AAAAGCTTCCAATGCTACCTTCCTTATCAAGACTGTCTGTTGGCGAAAGAGTATTCTGCACCATCTGGAGCCTCCACGTTAACTTACAAGGCAACCTCACATAGAGGGCACTACAGTAGTCTAATCTCGAAACTACCAATGCATGGACCAACATAGTGAGAGCAGCTGCGCAATCCGCCTAAGGTAGTAATGTGTGGTACAGACCACTGATGCCATCTGGGCCTCCATAGTGAGCGCTGGGTCCAGAATTATGCCAAGACTGCACACTTATCCCCTGCGGGGAGAGTCACCCCCCCCCAAAAAAAGTGAGGGAGTTTCCCAATGTGCCAACGCCAGGTGGCCTTACCCGGAAGACTTCTGTCTTGCCCGGGTTCAACTTCAGTCTATTCACTCTCATCCACTCCAGAACAGCGCCAAGGCAGCAAGCCAGGAATGAAATGGCATCCACTGCAGATGAAAAAAAATGAGCTATAGAGCTGGTTGTCATCAGTGTACTGATGACATGAAACCCCATACCTGCTAACAACATCTCCCAACAGACTTATATAGATATTGAAGAGCATAGGGAAGATCATCAACCACTGAGGCACCCTGCAATTGAGGGACCAAGGGGTAGAAGTCATTTCCCCCAGCTGCACTCTCTGAGGATGGTCCCCCAAGAAGGAGCGGAACCACTACAAAACAGTGCCTCCAACGCCCAACTTGGAGAGCCTCCCCTGGAGGATACCGTGGTTGAAAGTATCAAAAGTCACTGAGAGGTCGAGGAGGACCAACAAGGACGATTTGCCCCTGCCAGCCTCCCTCAACTGGTCATCTTACAGGGCGACCAATGCTGATTCCATAGCATGTCACAGCCTAAACCCTGACTGGAATGGATCAAGAGCGTTAGTCTCATCCAGAAGCCCCTGAAGCTAATCAGCCACAACCCTCTCGACAACGTTGCTTATAAATGAAACATTGGTGACAGGCCTATAGCTGTCAATTTGGTCTGCCACCAACTTTGTCTTCTTCCGAATGGGCCTAATGAGTGTCTTCTTGAGGGCAGGGGGAAACCTGCCCTCTCTGAGAGACCCATTAATTATTCAGTAGCCACAGGCCTGGCTGCTTTTAAAGCCAGGCTGGACAAGGGTCAAGGGAGGTGGTGGTGGCCCAACAGCGATCAAGGGCCCTGTTCACTTTAGATGACGTCACAGGTTGAAAGTTAGACAAAATAACTGGGCAAGGCAATGCAATGGACGTCTTTCCTCAACCTGCTGTTACTAACTGGAATTCATTATCTGAACATGAAACTCAGGACAGTTTTTAACACAGGTCAGATTCCAGGTTTTTTTTGGGGGGGGTTGTCTAACCAGGCCCATAATTTGCCACATGTGTCAGCTGTGCTATCAATACCTTGTGGACTGATAAAGTCTTCAAGGTGTCACAAGGACTTTGTCTCTTTTTTGGTTTTTGTTTGATTGTTAGAAAATAGATCCATGTATTGAGAAAGTTCCCATAATCACCCTTGTCCCATTTCATCACCCAATCTTTCATCACCATACAATGCAACTGAATCACAGTATCTGTCCAGAATGCCTCCTCTTCTGATTGTGCCTTGTCTGTCAACACATTATTTGCAACACATTATTTGCAAACACATTATTTACCCTACTCTCAACTTTGTCTCCTGGTTTCTTCCATGACTCCCCTCTCTTCCCTACCCTTGTAGGCAAGCTTTGAACAATATCCATTATCTCCCTTCCGCCTTCTCTTTTCCAAAGTACCGCCTACTGCCCTGTGCACACATGGAAGCAAATCTGTTCTATCTATGGCAGATGTTACATAATACGTCAAAACTATGGGAATAATAATAAAAAGATTACACCTACTTTAAAATTGTGTGTTGAGAAATGTTAAATAAGCTGGCAAGTTGACAAAGAATTTGTAAGTATGTTTTCTTTCAAATAGGGTCAATGCCAATCTGATGCATGTTTACTCAGTCCTGCTGTGTTCAATCTAGACCTTGGAAATGACATTTCCTCTGGAGTAGATCTCCAAGAACTTTTAACCTAGCTGGAATACAAGCTGTAGTCTTAGTTTTGCTTCTGGTACAACGTAAATTTTTTGGAGATAAAACAGGTTTCATTGCATATTGATGGGGTGAAGCCTAAAGAACAGACAAGGCCCTTCCTTTGATTTCTGGCTTCCTCCACAAAGGTTTTATTTGTTTCATTAATGACACTGATTCCCATATGAAAAACAGCCAAGTCAAGCCTGGAATTGTATGTACTAGCTTCATCTGTACTCACATCCAAGAGAGTCTGCACAACCTATCATTAACAAGATAGTGCTTGAAACATACAGTATGTGCCAATGTTATTTCAAGACGATGTGCCAATCTCCAGGTTGCATGAGACTAGATTGTTTACAGAAACTTGGCAAAGTTTGGTTTCATTGTTGGTAGTAGTAGATGGGAAGAACATTTGTTCAAGAACTCAAATCCAAACCTGGACAAATTTGGGTACAAATCAATGACAGGTAGACATGTGTAAATACTGAGTCATAATCAGTCCTTTGCAATCCTCATAGAAACCCAATGACCCTGTGTAAGACTTTAGTTTAGAGCTGATAGTCACCAATACTCCGTATTCAAGCCAAAGAGCCAGTGTTGTGCAAATCCATGACCCTGTGGCCGGATTTTTACGGCAGTACCTATTTATCTAATTGCATTTTCATGCTTTCGAACTGCTAGGTTGGCAGGAGCTGGGGTTAACAGCGGGAGCTCACTCTGCTGCAAAGTGCTTCTGAAATACTATTTTACAACATAATTGTTCTCCGTTATAGAGTTATCTCCAGATTGCAGGTAGGGAGGTCTAAGACTGACAAACTGACTTGCCTGATGTCATCTAATGAATTCTTACCACAAGCAAGCTGTGAACTGGGAATGTTCTTTACAGTGAGTACAATGGCCATTTATTCTGCAATTTGCTTCAGATTAGGTACAGATTAATATCTACAGAATGTAAAGATCAATGCATGGAAGCCCATTGTGAAATTGTCCCTTTTGAGTGGGACAATTCAGCCAGCAAAGGTGGTTTCAATTTGCTTCCCTTGGCTGACATCATGTTTCTCTGCTTCCTGCTATGTGTGATAACTTGATCCAAAGGCAAAGGGGTGCTTGTGAGGGTCCCCCTCAACGATACATCCCTTTTCTCCTAAAAGTGTTTGTGTGGGTTTTTTTAAAAAACAAAAGCTTTGAAGTTAGCACTGGACCAGAGTTCCACGAGATCACTTAGAAAGTACATCTTAAAAAGAAGTAGAAATTAGAACATAAGAGCATAAGAAGAGCCATGCTGGATCAGGCCAAAGGCCCATCTAGTCCAGCTTCCTGTATCTCACAGTGGCCCCACCAGATGCATCTGGGAGCGCACGAGACTAGATATCTGTCTCCTGATACCACTCCCCTGCATCTGGCCCTTGAGGTACCCCAGTTTTAAGCTTGGAGATGATACATTTCCCTCATGGTTTGTAACCTGTGATGGAGTTTTGCTCCAGGAATCTGTCCAATCCCCTTTTGAAGGCATCCAGGCCAGATGCCATCACCACATCTTGTGGCAGGGAGTTCCACAGACTAACAACGCGCTGGGTGAAAAAATATTTTCTTTTGTCTGTTCTTACTCTCCCAGCCCTCAATTTGAGTGTATGTCCCCTAGTTCTGGTATTTTGTGAGAGGGAGAAGAGTGTCCCTCTATCCACTTGACTCATGCCCTGCATTATTTTGTACATCTCAATCAATTTGCCAATCAAGATAGTTTCTTCTGGAGCTCCTTGCAAACAATTATATCTATCTTATTGGGCTTTGGCTGTAAAATAAAATTAATTGATTGAATGATATCCATGGCTTCCTGTGAATTGTTTATCATTTGGTCAGCTTCAGAATTTCACCTATATAAACCCAATTTGAAAAACAGTGGATCACAAAGGATGCAAACATATATTCCCTGCTGTATAGTCACATCCTAAGCAGGGTGTTATATTAGAAACAATGATAATCCGTAATAAAGAAAACAGGGTTGAAATTTAGTTTATATGCTAAAACAATAAATAAACTGTTGTTTGCATTGTGCTCTCAACTGCTTTCAAAGTATGGTAATCCTAATAGGATTTCCAAGGTATGTGAGATATTTAAGGAGTGGCCTTACTGTTTCCACCTCCATCAGGGAGTTTTCATGGCCAAGCAGGATTTTAATATCAGATCTCTTCAATCCTAGCGAAATGTCCTATTTACTCTGCCACACTGGCTAGTAACAAGTGAGTAACAAGATTTAGAGAATGTTTTTAGTGTTGCGCTAACTCCACATTTGCTTGAATATGAAAGAGGTTCATTATTGTTTTTCTGTATTGAATGATCAATGAGCTGCAGAAAACAGAAAAAGTTTACAGCTACAGAAGTGAAATGAGCTGCAGGAAACGAGGCGTAAGACTTCCTTGAGCCCCGTGGCGCAGTGGTTAAATGCCTGTACTGCAGGTAAAACTGTGCTCACGATTAGGGTTCAATCCCAGGTAGCCGGCTCATGGTTGACTCAGCCTTCCATCCTTCCAAGGTCGGTAAAATGAGTACCCAGCTTGCGGGGTGTGTGTGTGTGTGTAGCCTGCATTACTGTAATTAAAACTGTAAACCACCCAGAGAATACTTGAAGTGGTATAGGGTGGTATATAAGCAGAATACTTTGCTTTTCATGACCGAATTGCACAGCCTACGGTATTAATATTTATCTGAAAGTGGGAAATGTTTGTGTATCTGTACGCCACATTTTAAGAGTACAGTGGTACCTTGTATAAAGGAATTAATTCATTCCAAACAAAATTATGTTAAGCAAAATTTCCTTTATACAAATTCCCATAGGAATGCATTGAAAATGGAGTAATCCCATTTTTATGTTGTACGGATTCTCCCCATAGGCAATTTTTATGTTGTACAGATTTTATGTTATACAAGTTGTTTGTTATACAAGGGTCCACTGTACATTGGTCCTTGGTGAGTCTTTACTTTCCCCCTGTGCTCTTCCTATAACGTGAAACACAGCTTCCAATGCTACATACCCCCACCACAATTTACATGATAACAATTTTGCCACTGTACCACCATCAGTCCCAGTTTTGGGATTAATACAGAATCTTGTATCCATTCCTTGTTGCCTATTTTTCCTCTCCGAAATACTGCATTCCCTTTTGTCCCTCATCTCTCTGTGACTGAACAGTAGAATCCAGACACTGATAAATTCATCACCAAGCACAGCTGGCAGTAAGCAAAGCTTCTCTTGGCTCCAAAGGCACAGCAGTTGGTCTTACAACATGCTTGCTATGGTTTGTTTACCATGGAATCCCTATAACTATGATAGGAATTCCTATGTGTTGAGTGCATTCTCAGTTCCAAGGGGCTGCTGGCAAGGTCTGTTTGTCCTAAGCTGTTACTGCATTCCTGCACATAAGCACATATGTAAACAGCTGATGGATGGGCGTGACATGGAGAAAACCCTCTTCGATGTTAGAGGGGACCTTTACTTATAACATTATAGGCTGCTCAATCGTATTTAAAACATTATACATAGTAGTTTATGGTACAATCCTGGATTTGTCTTTCAGAGGCAGTCCTGGAAGCAGCTGTTCAAATAAATTATTTCCTGTTCTTACCCAGTTTTGAACTCCAGCTCCATTATTTTATTTGTAATATATGCATGTGCAGTCAGACTGACAATGGAAGCCGGTGTTTACATTTCAGTTATCAGCTGCTTGTATGTTGGTAATGTTCCTGAAGATCCCATTGTTCAATTCTTTTTCTCTCCCTCTGTCCGAATCCCTCTCTATTGCTGCCGTACAAGGCTTCTGTTACAACCCATTTGTCTGCCAAGGGCAAAAAAAAAAAAGATGCCTTCTATTACAATGGAGAACTTTGCTTAGCAAAAGAGGAGTGGAATATGGAATCTGCATTTACCTGTCTTTTCTTTCAACACAGTTTTACTCCCTCTGGGCACCAATGGAAGAATTTTCCTTTTCTAAAGCCAACAAAGAATGATGGGGCGGGGTGTTTACACAGATACTCTGATGGTTTTTGACCTGTCATTTCTGTCTGTGGTGAAGTGAGATCCATGGTTGCAGTCTTGTATAGCTGAAACAAGGAAAGTACAAGATGCATAACCTGGAGAATTAACTGCTTTTACAACCAGATATTCTGGCACCTGGGGGAGTACAGCTTTCTTGGTCCAGGACCAGCATAATATCTAGTTCTGGTCCAAGTCATTATAGCATAAATGAGCTTACTGCCTGGTCAGAGATTGTGGCATTACAAATTTACAGACAATTAAAACTGATTAAAAGAGGCAGTAAGCTACAAGATATTTAGAATGGCAAAAAGAGGATAAATACAATATATCAAAACCAATACTTAATGACAGAAAACACCTAACACACTGCGACAGCAGTGGAACTGGTAAAATGAAATTTACAGTGGACCCTCATATAACAAATGGTTTATATAACATAAAATCTGTACAACATAAAAATTTCCGGAGATAGGGGAAATTTGCTTAACAGAATCACCTATGGGGCGAATTCATACAACATAAAAATAGTTGCAATTAGGAATTCCTTTTTTCAATGCATTCCTATGGGAAATTTGTATAAAGGAAAATTTGCTTAACATAATTTCATTTGGAATGAATTAATTCCTTTACACAAGATAACACAGTAAATCACCTCATTTACCTTAAAGCCCTATTACACACACACATAAAAGCTTAAGCCAGTCCATTTGTTTGTTTACTGATTTTTGTTTATAGCCTGCTTTTCTTACAGCATAGGATTCAAGGCAGCTTACGACATGAATTAAAACAGATCCAGGTAAAAACGCAATGGCTGAAACCCAGTAGTTACTCACAACTCTAGTAGGCCGTTGAATCAGTGGAACTTATGATTACCATTATCATCATCTTAGAAGTACAGTGCTGGAAAAGGCCCTGTGGATGGAGGAGCTGACTAGCCGAATCCTCGCTGATTTAATTGTTGTTAATCTAGTTCTGATATATGACTCGATTTCAGCCAATAAATCATAATACAGTATTATGAAAACAACCATTAAAAACTGGTTTTAGGAAAATGTAAAACCGTTCAAAAGTACAAAGGGAAAGGGAGGGAAAAAGACAACACCCACCATAAGAAATACATTCCTCCATAGCTAGGTTGGTGGCAAAGGTCAAATAAAAGGTCCCCCCTTGGGCTGCCAGTGGAAGGGAAGCACAAAGGTGGTTAGCTTAGCCTCTCCTAGAAGGATCAACCACTAAGGAAAATCCTTCTAGTGTTCTCATTAACCATATCTAGGAGGGTGAAACAGGTCAGAAAAAAAAAGCTGTTTCACAGCTTTTCTATGTGATAAACAGGAAAAGGCAAGGTAATGAAAACTGACAGCTTGATTGAATCCCACAGCAATTATTCAGTTTTCTCAAGTGTGTTGTTAGCTTTCTAAAAATTAGTTGCAACTAGCAACGCATGCCTCTTTTAATAATGATGATGTTGATCTTCCACCTAGGACAGTGATGGCAAACCTTTTAGAGACTGAGTGCCCAAACTGTGATTCAAAACTCACTAATTATTCGCAAAGTGCCAATACAGCAATTTAACCTGAATACAGGTAGCTGTGAAGGGGCGATGGACATTTGCACTTGTATCATGCATTTCAGCATATATTAAGAAAACAAGAAGCTAATCTGTATCCCGTATCAAGTGAAGTGTGCATGTTTGTAGAGCAAGTCGTTGTTTTAATCTGTTACAACACAAACAACAAGTCTTGTGTTACCTGTAATACTAATAAGTGGTGTTTGGCATAAGTTTCCTGGAATGTAGCTAAAGTGGACTGCAAAACCACAAAAACTTAAGTCGCATTGTGGCGAAGGAGGCAGACTGGGAGAGATATAAGCTGGAGTGCCATCTGCCATATCACCCAACAACTATACTAGTCAAGGACATTTGACAGGGAATTCAGGTAGACCCTGAGGAGAAGACCTGGTGTTGATTGGGTTTACCCCAGGAGTTGAGAAAATGACATGAGAAATGGAAAGGGTGAAAGAGGAAGCAAAGATAGAAACAGACCTGATTGGCTCTGAAGAAAAGGAAATTCAGAGGAGAGGAGAGTTGGAGGAGGAGAGGAGGGAGGATGGGAGGTGATGTGGTTAGAGGATCCTTGAATTCATAAGTAGGAACAGGTGAAGGTGCCAAAAGAGGAGGCTAAGCACAGAAGGGGAGTAGGTGATAAGGAGGGCTCCCCCTATTGAGGTGAACAAGAAGCAAGGGAGTGCAGGAGAAAGAGAAGAGAAGAGAGAGCCCGCATCAAAAGAGAAAAGCGAGAACATACTAAATGGAGTGGACTGAGTTTGTTAGAAAAGACTGCTCCATTTCCAAGTTCCAACCCATTTATTTCCCCTTTGGGACCATGGGCTGATTTGTAAGTCCCTGTGGATGTTTCCCTTTTCAGTTAATCTGTTACAAATAAAATCAATCTGGAGAATATTGAAATGGAGTCTTTATTAAAAGGAGTAAAGAGTAAGGAACCCAACTTCCAGGTCAGCCTTGAAGCTGAACCCTCACACGCATCAAACCTGCTTCCCTTAAAGGCAATGCAAGACTTTGTGAGCATGTATCAGTCTGTCTGAAAGGCAAGTTTATAACCTTTTATTGTGGGCCAATGCTTTTCTTTAGATTGTAGTGTGTATTGCTGCCCTCTCTTCAGAAAGGCTTGTTAGGTTTGGGGGCCCTCCTACTACTTATTCTCAGTTAAGACCTGGGATTCTTCTCTACTCTGACCACACCGGTGTTAGCAAAAAGAGAAGGAGAAAACAGATGAGGCTGGAGAATGTCCTGCTTCTCTTCTTTTCCAGATACAGAGTTACAGAGTGCCTGCTGTCAGATGAAAGCAGAAGCAGGATCCTAATGGCAGCAGTTTCATAACAGAACTGCTGTAGGGGCTCTCTTCCATACTCTTCTGTTCACCATGTCTGGTGGAGACTCCAACCAATATGCCTATTTTTATGTTCTCTTCCCTGGTTGATAGTGAAACAAGGACCCACTTCTATTTATCTATTATTTTCTTTGAAAACTGTATCTCCATTCTAGTAAGTGTAACATTTGGAGTAAAGTGTGTGTGTGTATGTGTGTGTGTGTATTTTTGAAGAGAGACATCTTACTCTTAACCAACATATTTTAGGATTTTATTTAGGTTTGGGGAACAGATGGAGATTCCTTTAATAGAACATGGGAAATAAGATATTTATTTTGTCTGAAAGTATGCACTGTGCACCTAAGCAACAGTAACTGAAACAGAACTTAAAAGCATATAATTAAAGATTAAACTGCAGCTTGGATGAATTAGAAATTTCTTGTTGGGGTGGAACAGCTAGCATCTGTTTCTCAGAGATTTCAAATGCCCTATTCCCATTTCCCACACATGTGTTTAATCCTCTTTTTACATCATCACCTCTTCCCAGAAATGTAGCCCTCAATGCCTTTGAAGGGTTATCCCTCTTCAATAACATTAAACTGTTATTACCACACTTGACAACTCTTGTTTTCAAACAAAACCTGGCTGGCAACTGAATATTTGTGTCATTGATTCATTAAATTTATTGAGGTCTGGTGGAAGGAGAGGGGGAACCAAAATCCAGTTGCCATTCATGTGGCTATCTTTAGCCTCTGACTTTGCCTGTGACATCTGGAGCACTGAAGAACCAATACTGCCAAATACCAGAATGTGGAAAAACTCAAAATTGCACAACCTGAATCACAGAAAATGCAACTACCTTTTCAAAGGGACTTGGAGACAGAAAATTCATGTGTACTTGATTAACAAAATCTGATGCAATTGTGTATTGCTAAACCAACCTGGTATGTGCTAATTTCAGGTGCTTCATCCTCTGCCTTACCCATTCTGGGAGTCCAGAATATACTGTACTACCATGGTACAGGGATTCCAGATGTAGATCTCAAAGTACTATGAGTCACAATGGGGGAGGTCCTTGCATGTCTTGTTAAATTAAATGCTAACAAATCACCAGGACCAGGTGGCATCCATCCATGAGTTCCCAAGGAACTTAAAGATGAAATTGCTGAGGTCCTAGCCAAAATATATAATCTTTCTCTCAAATCAGGCATTGTGCCTAATGACTGGAAGGTAGCAAATGTAACACCAATCTTCAAAAAAGGATCCAGAGGTGATTCAGGAAATTACTGACCAGTCAGTTTGACATGTATCCCAGGAAAAGTGATGGAAACTATCCTAAAAGATAAAATTAATAGGCACATAGAAGATAAGGTGCTGCTGAAGGAGAGCCAACATAGCTTTTGCAAGAGCAAATCATGCTTCACTAATCTGTTGGAATTCTTTGAGAGTGTATAAGCATGTGGATAAGGGAGATCCAATTGACATTGTTTAGCTGGACTTTCAGAAGGCTTTTGACAAGGTCCTGCACCAAAAGCTCATGAATAAACTTGCTAGTCATAGAATCAAGGGAGGTCTT
Organism: Phrynocephalus versicolor; assembly: GCA_023846285.1. Classification (NCBI taxonomy): domain Eukaryota; kingdom Metazoa; phylum Chordata; class Lepidosauria; order Squamata; family Agamidae; genus Phrynocephalus; species Phrynocephalus versicolor. Next base: position 14,313,139 of record JAHTLZ010000379.1, on the reverse strand, counting down.
GTCCTGGATCAGTAACTGGCTAAGGGACAGGAAACAGAGAGTAGCAGTAAAAGGACACTTATCTGAGTGGAGGAAGATAAAGAATGGGGTCCCCAAGGTTCTTTACTGGGACCCCTGCTTTTCAACCTCTTCAAAAATGATCTAGAAGTTGGAGTAAATAGCAAGGTAGCCAAATTTGCTGACAACACTAAATTATATAGGGTAGTAAAAACTGAGAGAGACTGTGAGGAGCTCCAGAGGGATCTCTTGACACTGGAGGAGTGGGCAAACCAGTGGCAAATGAGTTTTAATAATAGTAAATGAATAGTGATGCACATTGGGGCAAAAAACCCAATTACATTTATAAACTGATGGGGTCAGAACTCTCGGCAACAAACCAATAAAGGGACCTTGGTGTCCTGGTGGACAGCTCAATGGAGGTGTCAACCCAATGTGCCACAGCAGTGAAAAAAGCAAACTCAATGCCAGGGATTATTAGGAAGGGTATAGAAAATAAGTCAGCAAGTGTCATTTTGCCTCTTTATAAATCTATGGTGAGGCCCCATCTGAAGTACTGTGTACAGTTCTGGTCACCATACCTCCAGAAGGATATTATAGAAATGGAAAAAGTGCAGAGGAGGGCAACCAGAATGATTAGGGGACTGGCACACATTCATTACCATCTGAGGCTGCAATGGCTGGGCTTCTTCATTCTTGAACAACAGTGCCTAAGAGGTGACCTGATTGAAGTTTATAAAATCATACACGGTGTGGACAAAGTAGATAAAGAAAAGCAGTTTTACCTATTGCACAACACTAGAATTAGGGAGCGCCCCATGAAACTTTTGGGTGCTAGATCTCAACAAATAAGAGAAAGTACTTTTTCACCCAGAGGATCATTGGTCTGTGGAACTCCCTGCCAGAAGAAGTGGTGACAGCTGTCAGCCTTGACAGCTTTAATAAAGGATTGGATAAGTTCATGGAGAACAAGGGTATCAATGGCTACCATTATGGATGCCTAAGGACAACCTCCAGGTTGGAGAGATAGGCAGGATATCTCGCAATGCATGTGAAGACATCTGCAAATGGTGAGCTGCTGTGTGAGACAGAATGCTGGACTGGATGGGCTGTGGCTTGTTCCATCAAGGCTGTTCTTAAGTTCTTATGTTAATGTGTTATATAACTATTCCACCCCCTGGCTTCTTTTCTGGTAAGAAGCGGTAGGAAAACATGGGAGGGGTATCAATGGGTCTCTATGACATCTGGATCCTATGCAAAGTTCCATGTTTGAGGCAGCGTGCTTGTAGAGTAGCAGCCTAATCTATAAGCATCCTGATCATTGGCTGGATAATAAAGGACAAGATCAGTGGAGAGAGATGCTAAACTGAGGGTCAAAAGCTATGCTACAAAAATACTTGTAGTTAGGAGTGCCTTCAGTGTTTATTTATTTATTTATTTGATTTATATACCGCAACCATCTAGCAGAAAAGCTACTCTGGGCGGTTTACAAACATATACAAAATACAAAAACAGATTAAACAATTTAAAATAGTAAATAAAAACTAATCAATCAAACCAAATAACCAAGTCATAATAATAAAAAGCAAATAAGCACAAATACAATTAATCAGAATGGTTTGATAAGAACAGTGAGGGCCATAATTGCTGACAAGTATACAGTTCTGAAAATGTATGTAGTTAGGTGGGCTTGCTGGATAGCTCAGGTATCTGCCTGCATAGCCAGGGGTTGGAGGTTTCCCACTGAGCCTTCTGTGAGCACAGTCAGACTGTTGTGAGATGGCCAAAGAGGAAGAAGGAGGAGGAGCAAGCAGTGTGCCGTCTGAACAAGAACATATAAAAGAAAGAAATAATATGTCAGAGTATAAATCTATAGAAAAGAAACTTGAAGATATGGAATTAAAGGAAGGAAAATTAATGTAAGTGGAAAATGTAGAGGAGGCATACTAGGTAGCAGATAGTGGGGACGAGGAAGAGGTGCACGCGTGGGGGAATTGTCAGTTGGGGGAAAGAAAAAGGCAGTTAGGGAGAGACGTTGGAACACAAATGGTCAAGGGATGCGAGAGGGAAGGTTATGAAAGGAGGGAGTGGTGACCGTTGGAACCAATTTCATGGTCAGTCCAAGTTAAGCCATTGATATGGCCAGGGAACTCGGAGAAAATGAGGGAACGATGGAGGCAACCATCTTGGGAAAACCTAGTAGTCCAGTTGGCAAAGCACCCATGTTGTGGGAGCCAATGCTTTGGCAGGGGCTCCCTGGACTTGCATTAAGTTCTCCTGAAGAGAATCCTCCTTCAGGAATCTTTGATAACTCTGTTATTACAGTACTCCGTTTCTGCTGGAAGATGATGTTAAGAAAGTAATTGAACCCTTTGAGAGTGTTGCACCTGTTGTGCAAAAGAAAGAGACTTGTAAGTTAAGCAATAAACCTTTATTGAATAATTACCCAATTGGAATGGACCCTCACACCTGTGTACCCTTGGGCAAGCTGTGCAGTCCCAAGATGTCTCCAACGAAGGGAATGGTGAACCACTTCTATGTATTCCCTACCTGGAAAACCCTGAAAAGGATTGTCTTAAGTAAAAAATGACATTATTATTATTATTATTATTATTATTATTATTATTATTATTATTATTAGTCTGCATCAGCTGATCAAACATTTCTGCTATGCTTGTTGAAATTTCTAATCAAATATGTCAAAATCAAGACATCTCTAAGAAGTTTTCATAGTTACACACACACACACACACACACACACACACACTAATAATAATAATAATAATTATATATATATATATATATAAAATCCAAGAGGGCTTCATAAAACACACATTGCTATTTGGAGTTTCTGGATTAGATGGTTAATTGACTGAGCCACTGATTTAAGAGGGGTGCCACACTGAGTAAAGAGACAGACCAAGTCTGTGTCTCCCCTTCCCCATTTTCTTTAAAGTAGTGTCTGCAGTGAGCTGTCAAAAATAGGAATTGGTACAAAGGAGGAAGAACTAAGAGCCTTTTCACACGACCCCTAAGATCCGCTGGCCACTTAAATTCGGACCAGAGATCTTAGGGGCTTGTCGCTCTTCCTGTGTTCCCACCCCCTCCGCACTTCCTGGCTGCTGGCTGCGTGAGGGGAGGGAGAAAAAAGAAGAAGAAAGACCGTGGCTCACCTCCGTTCTGCCTCGTTCTGCCTCTTGCTCTTGCTGGCTCTTGCCGGGGCAACATTCCAGTAGCTCTTAAGTAGCTCTTAAAGGGGCAGGAGCCAAAAAACAGCAAACAGAAGCGAGGAGAGCCCCACACTCAATATTGTTGCACCGCATCAAAGAATTTTCACCTCTAGAGAGAAGGTACTTGAAAGGTGCGCTGGGACATGCTAAAGTGGGCATGGTCGCACTTAATTGCCTGTAAACTCCGGAGCTGGTGGGGAAACATTTTTAAGCTCCAGAGCTTGCAGCCATTTGCTGCGGAGTTTAGGGGTTGTGTATAAACGCCCTAAGTAAAGCTCTGCTATGTTGCATAGCGCAATGCTGGTGCACATAATGTAGCTGTTTGAACTGAAGCATATGCAAAGAAGCACAGGGCCTATGAAATTGACATCGTTGTCAGTGGAGAGTGATTGTTTGAGAGTTAGCCAAAGCAAAGGACAGAGACATCACTGGAACCTCAGAAGTGGAGTGTTTTGAAAGCAGAGAATCAAATAAGAGGTAGCTTGCTCTGGAATTTTTTTTCATAGACATCGCCACCAAATAACTGGAAGTTGTAGGGCCTGTTTCACTATGTTTTAAAATTCTTCACAAATCATACAACCTGCGATATTGCAGTGTTGCCCTGGGGAGGGTGAGCCGGGGCAATTTGCCCCAGGGCTCTGCACATCAAGCCTTCTTGCCTCATTTCTTATGCATACTATTCACTCCTGCCACATTCATCACCAGAACTGTTGGCATTTTGTTTAGTTTTATGGAAATGTTGTTTAGTTTTCAAACAGGAAATGGTATCTGAGAGTATAAAATGACACTGACTTTTAAGATGTAATGACATAATGTCTGTGGCCATGATTTTTACATAGCCGAATTCAAGCAGTGAGAGAATGAACATCACGTAAGATTCTAGGCAAGCTGCAATTGGGGAGTACTTTTCTCTGGCAGTTACCACAGAGAAAGGAGTAAGAATAAAGAATAAAGTGAGGCCAGGTTCAGTAAACAGTAAAAGCCAGCAGCAGGCCACAACTGAAAGACCCACAGGCCTAATTCCCAGAAAGCTTTCTCAGAAGGAGGTTGGAATGTGGAGGAGGCACTAAGGAGAAACACAATTAATCCCTGTTTTCTTATCCCCATGTAAGGAAAAATGAAGTGTATCTGTCATTCTGCTTCATGCCAGACAAGGAGGAAATACAAGTGAACATCCCATCAGTGTATGCAATAATTCTCACATGACCTTCAGCTGTGTATATACAGGAGTTCTTGGAGGATTTTTAATCCCATTTTTGCCCAAGATCCAGTGAAGCTGGCAATTATGTGTATGTGTAAAGGTACTCCTCACTTAGATCAGTATCCATCTTAGGCTCTGCCATTGATGGTTCATCCTTCCTCCTGGATTGCCCAAGAAAATATTATGTTCTAATAGGGAGAATGTGGCTGAGAGAAAAAGCCTAGAACCACCACATGAGTGATCTGTCCAGCCAAGAGAAAGAAAGGTTTGGTGTTTCTATCAGATACCTTCTTTGTTTCTGCCAGTAGAGGAAATAGGGCTCTTTGGGTAGATTCCCTGCCACTGAGCTGCTCAAAGAGAGAATTGCAGTGAGCAAGAGAGGACAAGGTAGTTGCTGTTTCCATTATCATTCTTGTATGCTACACTGCCCAGACAGGGTAATTTGATAGAGGTGACTGCTCACAGTGCTCTCGCCATGCAGCTTGAGGGAGGATGAGAGTGAACCAAAGGAGAGGCTGTTCTCTTCTCTTCCTTCTATGTCTGGAAAGATTCCCAGTCATCCAGGTGAGATTTATTTGGAAGTTGAGTCATGGAAACTGGACTTCAAGCCCTTTCGATCTCACAAGAAAAGAAGTATTGTTGCCATGACTCAACTTCCAAATACTCTTGTTTCTATGCTTTCCCACTATATCTCAAAGTATACCACCTTTTGAATGGGTGAGGGAGTAATAGAGTAAAAGGAAAAGAATTGAAACTGTTACCCTGATCCCTTCCTTTACCAGGAAATAAATGACTTATCTGCCATTGTTGAGTAAGATTGGAGGTTAAAGCAGAAGACAGCTGTTTGCTCAGAGGAACAACTTCCACTGATGAGGAGGATTGAACTAACAGGGCCTCATCCATACTAAAAAGCTACCAAGCAGAAATGAGGTGAGATAGCTGTGCCTTCAGTTACTGTGTGACTGAACATTTCTACTGCACCCCTGAGAGGGAGTGACAACACAGACATAGGTTTGGGTAGTTTCCTGAGGCAACATTGTGGGCTTCCTTCACCTTGCTACAGTGATCAAAAAGGTTCAGCTAGGCAAGCAGAAGTCATCTCTGCTATTTTTTTTCCTTTGCACACACATTTTTCTGTTTCCACCTAGAAGCAGAAAGCTCCAATTGGGCAGGTCCCAGAGGACTTCCTGGTTGCTAAGTCTTTCTGGAAAATTATTTTCTAGGCTTTGCTATAGAAAGAGTTTTCTGTTTCTGATTACTTTTTGCTAATTCAGTGTTTCCTTTTCAAAACGTGTTCCATTCAGATCAATGACGATCAGTATAAGAACATAAGAACAACCTTGCTGGAACAGGCCACAGCCCATCCAGTTCAGCATTCTGTCTCACACAGAGGCTCACCATTTTCTTCAGGGTATTTCCAAGCAGATGTCTTCACCTGCTTAATATTCCCTTCAAATGGCATTCAGAGATATCCTGCCTCTCTCTCCACCCCTATCTCCCTAACCAGAGTTTGTCCTTAGGTATCCATAATGATAGCCCTTAATACCCTTGTTCTCCATGAACTTATCCAATCCTTTCTTAAAGCTGTCAAGGCTGTATACTATTTCATATGTTCTTATATTAAGGGCACAAATCCTCTTGGGAATATGGTTGTTCTGTGCCGTCAAGTCAGAAACGACATATGGTGACCCTAATAGGGTTTTCAAAATAAGTGAGGTATTTAATGAGTAAGTTTACCCAGTTCTAACCCTTCGGTGAGTTTCCATGGCATACCGAGGGAATCGGACCCAGGCTTCCAGAGTCCTGGTCCATTACCTGCTGCACCACCACTGGAATAGGAACAGCTGCATATTTATTTCTGCTTTCAAGGCTTGAGCCAATGTTGCTGTTTAAAAGATGGCGATTTACAGTCGGAGTTAACGCTTTGCTTCTACCGCAGCGGTAGCCCAGGACAAGCCACCCGCTGCTTCCTCCCCCTCCACATTTCCAGTCCTCGCCCTGTCCAAATTGCATCACGTTCTCCAAGTCGGCGAGTGACGTCTGCCAAACCCATTTCCGCCACACTTAACATGGGCGCCTCTTTTCCCGTCGCCGGAGCGGCGGGCGGGGGCGTCGGTTTGGGAGGTCTTCCTTTTTTGCCGGAGCGATGTGTTTTTAAAGAGCAGCGGCCGAAGCCAATGACAGGAAGGAAGGTCCTCCCGCTGCCCAATGGGGAACGGGCCATGGGCGGGGTCACCCTCGCGGGGTCCTCCTGCTTCCCTGGCCGGGCCCGCAGTGGCCGGGCGAAGTAAGCTGGGGAGCGGGGGGTGGGGGTGGGGAATGGAGAGGAGGGTCCTCCGCGCCATGGCGCTCCTTCTCTTCCAGGCTTTGCCGGAGGGGTTGCCGGTTAGCGTGGAGCCCGCGCAGGTAAGAGAGCCCCGCGCGCCTCGGAGGTGAGGCGAGGAGAGGAAAGGCGAGGGCAGGCCGTGGGGAGCGGGAAAGGTGGGGGGGGGGGCTCGGGAAGGGAAAGTCCATTGGGCGCAAGGAGGGAAAGGGAGGCCTTCGGTGCAGATGCCTCGAGTGCCCGCTGTGTCTCGGGAGGAGGTTTGGGATGAAAGTGCTGGAAGAGGCCCGAGGAGCGATTGGCTCCTCAACACGAGTGCTTGAATGAGCTGAAGGGACCCGGTGTGGTTGCTGGGCGGTCTTGACTTTTGATTTGCCAAGCGATGTGTGTAGATCCTTGGAGGTTGTGTCCCTTCCTTGTAGGAAGCATCTCATTCGCCTTGCTTGTTGCACTTCTCTCCCCCACCCCAGTATAAAACGTGACATGACAAATCCGAAGTGTATCGTGATGTTTTGGATGCCAGCGCATACGGAAGAGCACCGGTGCATAGAAGAGTGGTTCAGTTTATTAGGATTGTCAAGGGAGCACCATGGTTATTTGGGAATAAGCTCCATTAGATTAAACCAGTGGTTCTCAACCTGTGGGTCCCCAGATGTTCCAGGACTGCAACTCCCAGAAGTCTTCATCACTAGCTGAGCTGGCCAGGATTTCTGGGAGTTGCAGTCCAGGAACATCTGTAGGCCCACAAGTTGAGAACCACTGAACTAAAACGTGATTGCTTCTGGTTGCAGATGCTTGACTTCTAAATGCCTTGAGTTTTTTTTAAATATCTACAAGTGTTTAAACTGTGTAGCTTCTTGAAATGATCAGTGCCAAGGAAAAAACCCCATCAAAGAAAATAGCCCAAAAGTGCCAAGTAAGAACCCTAACAAAGCAAAAGGAAATATCCTGCCTTTGCTTCTCTGATTTCCTATATACTGTACAAATCTGTAACAAACAAAACTAAAACCGGAAATTGGAAAGGTAACTTATTTGGAGTGCCAGTCACAGAATTCTCATCCCCAGTGGTCAGTTCTGGTAGTTGTTACCCTTGAAAGTAAGGTTTCCAGTCTCTGAGTAAATCTTGAAATTCTTGTTATCATCTCATTCACTTATCAGAGCAAGGAGTCTGGTAAATGATGTCACTGTTCAGAAAAAAGCCCTGGAGCTGCACTCCCCCACATTCCCTTCCCCATGTGCAACTGCCTATAGATCTGGTCCTCTGAAGGGAGAAGAAGGAGAACTATTGGTCGAGTGCTCTGTGTGAGTGCATAGGTACATGTCATCATGTGGACAGGTGTCTTTTGTGCACAGACATGCATGTTTTGCATTCAGGCTGTGATACCACAATACACAATAAAATGGTATGCTTCATTGGTAGTGTGTGTGAGTGAGAGAGAGAGGAGTATGACACAGATCATGGTGCTGTGTACTTTAAAACGATAAGTTGCAAAAATGTTTTTTATATGATTTTATATTATTTGCATTCAGTTGCCCAGAACATTCCCCTATGTAAGAAGCTCATAGTGTATTCTCAGAGCTCAGCTGGATTTGTTGCAACAAACCGTGGAGTGTTCAGGTGTTCTTTCATAAATGCTGTCGATCTTGTGTCCTCTTCATCCAGTGCATGATGTACTGTATATCTGCCAGAAAAGGCCTTCTCTTTCTTTAGTGAACAAATGGATGCAGCTCAGACATTGCAAGTGGAAACCTACAGACACTAGTGGGAGAACACTGTGTTCTCCCTAGACATTTTATCTCTGACCTTAAGGTCACTGTACTTCAATTAAAATGTCTGAGAGACAAAAAGGCTCCAAAATCAGTGACAAATTTGTGCAGGAGTGCTTTTTCATGGCCAAAATAATGATTATGGCACGAAAAAAGCAGTTGAGGCTTCAAATGTTGCTTGCCATTTGTGCTTTTGTATTCCACTAAATATAGTTGATGTATTTCTGCTGTAGAAATGTGTTTCTGTTATTTTAGTTGTCGATCAGTGCTGTTTACTCCATTGTGTAGAAAGCTACTTTTTAAAATGTTAGAACTCTTTTCAGGCTAATATGCCTTTGGGGAATAGATGGAGTTGATTTGAAACAGAATGAGAACATTCATGTTTGTTTATATACTTAGATTTATGTATTCTTGAACTTTGTTAAGATTGAAAGACACCCTCCATACATGCAGGATAATTTTGAAGAAAACCTTATTTATGTGTGGAAGCAGATGACTGGCAGTGGCGTAAAATTAATTTTAATGATCATATGAAGAGCTCCACCAATAAAAAGGTCACCTCCATCACTACTAAAGCAATAGGGATGGAAGAGAGAAGGGTTATCACACTTTCCCTCGTATGTGCTACCTTTGTTAATATTTAAATGCTCAGAAAGGGCTTATATTTTAGAATTGGGGAAAAGGGTTTTCATTAGGAGTGTAAATGAGTTATTTCTAAGCAAGTTTATCTTCTGGAAAAACATAGATTTTGCCATATAAAATGGATTGTGAGGCACCTGTTGCCAATTGCAGATGTATTTGGTCATTGTATGAATATGATAAGCAGTTCTGTTCCTTTTACACTTACGCCCTTCATTGAAAATACAGCATGTTGGGTTTATAATCTTCTGAATAGTGTCTTTTTATGTCTCATATTTCTAGATTCAAGGTCAGGATGGTTTATAGACATGACAAGCCTACATTTTTGCTAATGTATGTAAAAATGTATATCTCTGAAGTGTCTGAAGAGTAAAAATGAAAATATGATTGCCCTGCCATGATTGTTCACGTCATGTGTGTGTTCTGCTCCTGCAATGTTGTTCTTTCTTGTCTGTTCACTAGTTACAATATTTATATAATATATTAGTAGCCAAACTATCACTTTTGAGTGTATCACCACCTAGGAATTCAAAGAAAGGAGTCTGGAAGATTGAATTGATTAAAATGCCTTTTACTTATGGTCCAGTTGCAACATCTCCTTTCCCTCATGAATTCCTCAATATGGGAAATCTGAGGGATCATATAGGGCTAAGAGGGAAGGGGCTGTCCAGACATAAAGAGAGAGCAGTGACTACAGGACAGGTATTTATCTCTCTCTCTGTCTCTCTCTCACTCACTCACTCACTCACTCACTCACTCACTCACTCACTCACTCACTCACTCACACTCACACAGTTTCCCCATCTTTGTCCTTTCTGCAGCACTGGGCGGAGAGCCAGGGGAGATTGATCAGCCCATTAAGTACCCCCACTCTGATTTCTGCAAAAAGATGGCTCAGGTTTTTGCAAAAACAAACAAACAAACAAACAAACAAAAAACAAAGTGGAGAGGCATTTTTGAAAGGCTGAGCACAGTGAAAGAGCCCGAAAAGAAAAAAGGAAACAGCTCTCTCTCTCTCTCTCTCTCTCTCTCTCTCTCTCTCTGTGTGTGTGTGTGTGTGTGTGTGTAACCCAAAATGACGCCAGTGAAAGAGCTGGAAAAGGAAAGGGGAAACATCAAGGTTAGTTTGACTTCTCCCCCACCCCACTCCCACCCTTAATTTTTAGTGTCATGATTTTGGGGGGAAATAGTGTGGTGTACATGGAAAATACTCTCTCTCTCTCTCTGTATGTGTGTGTTTGTGTTTGTGTATATTCAAAATGTTGAGATTCAGATCCAAGCCTAAAGTCATTTGATAATAATAAAATAAATTCTTCATTATAGAGTTATGCCTTTATAATTACTCCTGCTACCATGCTCAGCCATATGCTTGGACTGAAGACATGGTTTATGCTTATATGGGTGTAATTTTTGTTGTACAACACCATCAACACTGACTTGTGGTGATCCTGATAAGGTTTTAAAGAAGATGACTGAGGAGTGGGTTACCATTTACCGTCCCCACAGGGCCTCTATAGCTGAATGCACACATATCTTCTGTATCCAAGTCCTTGTCCGCTACACCACACTGATTGTTTGCCTTTAACTTTGGGCCTTGCTAGAACTACAAAATAATACTATACTAGCAGGGCTCTGTACCATGCAAAGTTATGGACAGGATGCTTGGAAGGATGGCAGCTTCTGCATTAACTTTCATGACTCATAAAAGTGGAATGCTATTTGTATTGTTTTCAGACATAGGTTGTATCTCTGCCTGGGGTCCTGCAGGCAGGGAAGGTAGTATATAAACAATTAATAAAATAAAAATATAAAATAAAGTAAAATACAGCATGAGACTAAGTTATGGGAATAGGGCAATGCTGCATAAGTCTGAAATACGGTATTTGTTTTATTTTCCAAAATATTGTAGATGTTTCCAAAATCTCTACAGTAATACATATTTTGTATTATGATATTCAGCAGCCTTAATGATTTCTTTCTTCCTATAAAGAAATCATGCTTCTTTATATAAAGGCAATTTTATTAAAGTTCATAAGATTGTACAGTATGTTAGTATGCACGAATGCCTGCTGTTTTGTTTTATTTATTTCTTTATTTCTTTATTTATTTATTTATTTATTTATTTATTTATTTATGAGTATTTTTACTCTGTCTCCTTGGAAAAGGACCCAAGGAGGCTTACAGTAAGGACAGACAATACTGTAGTGTATACAGTCCAGTACAATTAAGAAACATTTAGTTTGAGAAACAGGGCTATCTTACAGCAGTAGAAGGCAGCATTCAAACTAACAATTGATAACACAGTGTCAGTGCAATCACACAAGGAGAGATATGAGGAAAAAAACTGGGCAAGTGCAGAACACTGTTTTGTTAGCGTGAATAACAAATGCAACTCTATTTTGTAATTGAAATAGGGAACCTATTGATCTCGGTGAGGTAAGCACTTGCTTCAGAGTAGCCATTTCAGTACATTTGATCCCTGAGGCCATCTTTGCCTATTTTCTCTGTAACACGATTCTACCTAAGTGGAATGTCTACACATTTTTCTCTTTAATTATTTACGATGTTTATGATGTGTATGTACTGCTCAAGGCAGCTAAACAATAGTTAAAACCAGAATAACATATAGTATTGTTGCAAAACAGCAACTATGCCCTATTTTGAGTAAGCCAAATGTTACGAATAAATGATTGTTGTTAAAGCTCATGCAGCAGTGCTTACCTAACCGTATGTGGCTCTAACTTGGTAGCATTAAAGTTAACTGGGTATTTCCTCTTCTCTTGCCCAAACTCCTTGCTTTTGAGTTGTTTTTTCCTGCAGTTAACATGGTGTTATCAGGAAAACAACACATTGATCAGTCTATCTTTTATGTAAGGCTGTGTTCTAGCCAACACAATTCTGCCCTAGCATCCTGTGCTTTTGATCATGTCCAATCTTGCAAGACAGAGTAAGGTCAAAACAGGTCACTCTTGAAACACCACAATCCAGCAGGTGGCATTCTTATCTCAGATTGAATTCTGTATTCAGTATTTCTGCCTGTTACTGCAGGTCATATGGTGGAATCTATCCTCATTATTTACAAATTTCTATTTTTGCAGGGTAATGAGACTAATCTCATTATTTACTTTATTTACATTTAAATGTAGACTAATTTACATTTATTTTTGTTCAGTCTTCAGTGTGTTTCATGTCTCAAAAAATCAAAATAATTAAAACTAAAATTAGAATCTTGTAATATAAAGACATAATATCAAAGTATCAGTGGAATAAAGCCAGTTTTGAATAGATGAACAAAGCATCTTACCAGAGCTGAAAATATATGAATATATCCTCCTTAGCATTAAGAGAGCAATAGTTATACCAATTTTCTTACCCACACATGCCCACACAAGCTATGACACCTCATGTATAATGTAAGCTGTATTGGGGGATAAAGTGGGATAAAAATAATTTATTAGATTTGAATCCTGCCCATCTGGCTATAAGGCCACTCCAAATATAGACACATGTATAATCTATACATGAGCTGCCATCACTTACAATCCACTATTTCATATGTATGGAGTATAATATTCAATTTTCATCTTTACATAAACAGTTTACATGATTGTGGGATGGAACCAGAGTGAAAGGGATAACAAAATGGCAAATGGATATTAGCATTATCTTTCAAAGGCCTTTTTATCATAAACATACCTGGCAGTAAGCAAGGCAGTTAACTAAGCATAAGCCTCTGTAACCGATATACAGTATAAGATCTTAGATTGTTGATTTCCTTGGAAGCAATACATTCCAGTTTCAAATTTCAAGTGTATTTTGATGAATGTTTTCAAAAAGGTTTCTTCCATCTTCTAACTGTTACCTGTGTTAGTCCCATACAAAGTAGTGTGCTGGTAACATGATGTCAGTTAGATTTCAACAATTTTGATCGAGCAAACATCACTTCCAAGCTAACTTTATTTATTTATTTATTTATTTATTTATTTATTTATTTATTTATTTGATTAAATATATATACAACACCATCTAGCAATACAGCTACTCTGAGCAGTTTATAAGCTACAGAGAAATATTAAAATACAAATCATGAATAATAAACTATACAGTGAGTATATAATATAACATAATAAAACATAATCACATGACAGATCAAATGAGATCAAAACCGAGAACAAGATGACCTAAAGATAAAGCAAGAAAAGATAACAGCAAATATAATGAGCTAATATTGAGGAAAAGCCTTTTTATTAAGCCACATCTTCAGATGTTTCTTGAAGACAGAAAGCTAAGGGACCAAACAAATATCAAGGGAAAGTTGAGTCCAAAGATGAGGGGCTGCCACTGAGGAAGCCTGATTCCTCGTCAACAGCTTATGTGTGTGTGTGTGTGTTGTGCCATTACAGTCGTGACCGACTCTTCATGACCCCATGTCCATGGAGTTTTCTTAGCAGGAATACTGGAGTGGTTTGCCAGTTCCTACTGGAGGCGCCTATAGCACCTGGTATTCCCTGGTGGTCTCCCATTCAAGTACTAGCCAGGGCCGGCCCTGCTTAGCTTCCAAAATCGGGTGAGATCGGATGTGCTTAGGGCATCTAGGCAGCTTATGGTCACCCTCAAATGCCCAGCCTGAGATGATCGGGTGCTACGGACACTACTCTGCAGCAGGAGCCAATCTGACAGATAACAAGGTCCTAAACCATTTAGGGCTTTATATGTCATCATTAGAACCTTGAAATCAATGTGGTAATGGATCAGCAGCCAGTTCAGTGTGGCCAGGGTAGGGGTGATATGCTCATTTATCTTCAGGAAGGCATATAGCTGAGCAATCTGCTTAAGATGATAATGGGCAGAATGGGCCACTGATGCCACCTGGGCTTCCATGGAAAGTGTTGGGTCCAACATTATGTCCAAACTACAGTAACCTCCCCCCACTTACTTTGGGGGTTAGGGACCCGACCCAACCCGCAATAATGGAAAACCCACAATATGCAGATGCTGGGTCAGGTCGGGACAGGGATCCTGTTTGGGGCCTACTAGGCTTACTTTCTCCTGGCATTGTCCCGAACGGGCCTCCAATAGGCTTCCCGGGCCTGTCGGAGGCCCCAGAAGTGGTTTCTGGTGAACTGGAAGTGCCTTCCGAATAAATGGAAGTGACTTCCAGATTGCCGGAAACCACTTCTTGGGCCTCTGACAGGCCCCAGAAGCCCATCGGAGGCCTAGTTGGGGCAGCACCAGGCCTAAAACAGGCCCGTGCAGCTTATCCCGGGGGGCTTGCTTTTCATAAACTACAGTCCTGCGATATACCAGGACAGCAGTATATAAACTGCGAAATGCCGGGGGACCACTGTACTATGAAGTTACATGATGTACAGGTATACTTCTTTATTTTTAACGAATGTTTAGAGTGGGCTTTCAGATACTTTAAAAGAGACTGTTTAAAATGGGCTTGAACATCTTTAGGCATATCCAGAAGTTGAGTCATGGCAATTGGGCTTCTTTTATTGTGAGATTGAAATGTTTCGCTACTCATCTAAGTAGCTTCATCTGACAAAGCTAGACTGACAAAGCTACTTGGATGAGTAGTGCAATGTTTCGATCTTGCAAGAAGAGAAGTCAAGTTGCCATGACTTGGCTTCTGGATAACTTCCTCATGATGACTGAGAATCTTCTCAGACATCTTTAGGCATAGGAAGGGTTGACAGTGTTATTTACTAAGGGCACTTTCTGTTAACTGCTTCTATCAATCTTATTTTCAAGTATATAAGACTCTTGGCAGCTAATGTCTGGGTATCATTTCTCATCTACAGTCTGAAGTACTTCAAAAACCTGCAAACCAGTTTGATTAGAGAGTATATTTGAGTAATTAGTGTGTGTGCTATGGACAATACTCACTGTACTGTTTCAAGTGGCTCTTTTAAACTAATGGGATGATTTTCAGAATGGCTGTTCTTTTGAAGGTAGCATGGAGCATATCTATCCATGCATTAGGTACACTTACATGATGTGACAGGCCAGTAATCCTTTGTGAGTTTTCCTTATCATGAATGTATAGGCTGACATGTAATGTAATGTAAAGATATGGTACATAGGTCTGATAATAGCATCAGCTATGCCTGTATCTTGGTGTTTAAAAGTTTCCTACTCCATTCCCTTCCCCAGGTTCCTAGGATCCCCAGTGAGACTGGCAGTGACATTGTTCAGACATTTGAGACTTCTCACTCTTACACTGCAGTCTCCAAAGCCTTCCCCAGGCCAAAAAGAACTTTTAAATTTCAGCTATCCTGTATAATGCTATTGCACATTGTTTGAAGCTACACAGGTTTGCTTTGTGGTTGTGTTACTGTGTCCTAATCCTCACCGAATGAACACAAGCATTGTATTCCTTTATGATAAGGCTAAGTTCCTGTGGATCTTCACATGGTATACAACCTCAAGCTAGAGTATGATTGATATAATGGACTTTACTCCAGTGACTTTTTTCCCACTTTAAATATTGTTTGTATACTGATAGCTTGTTATTGAAATATGCTTTGATTTATCCCCACCACCACCAGAGCTAATTGAGGCTTCTTCATGATCTCATGGCAATCATAAAGACATCTTTGTTCAGTGGTGTCAAAATGATTTACATGAACACTGTGAAAATAATCTGAAATGTTTACTATCACAAATCTACAATAACATGCTACTTTTCTTGAGTGTGGCTCATGGTTTGTTGAGAGCAGAAAGCTGTCAAAGTTTCAGTGCTTTATTTGCCTTGATTGTATGTTGAGACAAAATAATAACATTACTGGACATTGCTGTAGTGTTTTGTAGTTCTGTATGCGGCAGTCCAACAGCTTACTCAGTTAAGATTCTTTGTTCTCTTGCACAACTTTGGAGAGCTTGGGGTTTGGACAAAATTTAAAAATTGGCCTGAAGTTAGGAAAATATTGGGATTTGGACTGGTGTTTTTTTGGGGGGGGGAGGGAAACTTGACTTCTTTGAATTTGATATCATATTCGTGAAGCATAAAAACAAATGAACCAATTCTTAGTCATGCATGCTGTCAAAAATAATTATTTGAATTGTAGACCTTTGATTGCTTAGACTCTGAAATAATAATTTCAACTTCAAATCTGCCTGTTCAACATAGAGCTGTTGAAAGTTGCTCTTGAATATTTGTTGTTTTTCATTAGTTGCACTCATAATGCTAGTAGTTGCATGTGAAATAAATCAGTGTTTTTCCATTGTTCTTGTTGCAACAGACCATTCAGTTTGATTTTCTCAAGATTAGCATTTTGCTCAACTGGGATTGTGAAGCAAGGCTCAGCTGTCCAAAGTACAGGCCCATTGGCCCTGCACTTTGTCTTGCTTAAACAACAAGCTTGCTTTAAACGAACTAGAGGTCTTTTTGAAAGAAAGTAGAAACATAAAAAGCATTCTTCTTTCTAGGTTGAGGTCCGCTGAGGAAAACTGAGATTTAAAGATGATAATATATCTTTTCATTCTTTGTTTTACAAATGCTGGGCTGGCTATTTGGAGATGCTAGTGATTGTGTTAAGGAAGGACTTGGAAATTGCCATGTCCTGCTGAATGCTGTGTTCACTGGCCTGTAACCCAAGAGGTAGCATTGCGAGAACATTACATGTAACAGTATTTTTGATTTCGAGGATGACAGGAATATTTGATATACAGTGTGGGCAGCATTACTTTTCAAAATATAGTCATAATGGCCAGTTCGTTTCCCCTCCAATCCCAGAGGAATAGAAGACGGGGTAATGTTTTATCATGTATGAAAAAACAGAAAACTATTTTGCTGAGAAAAAGAAAGGGCAACACTCTTCATATATCAGCAAGAGATGTAAGGCAGATTTGCATTTAGAACTCCCTCCCACAGAAGGACAGAATGGTCATATTTTTGCTGTCCTTCGTCTACCAAGGAGAGATCTTTCTTTTCAGACAATCTTTCCCTCAGGGACTGCCTGCCTGAGTAAGATTCTTAAATGAATTATTATGCATGACTTCTTTAAATGTGTTTTTAGTATTGCTTTTGTTTACATTTTCTCAGTGGTTTTGGTTTGTTCCTTTTTACTATCTGTATATTGTTTATATAGCTTGAAGTATTGTCTTTTAATAATATAATCTCCTGTGCCAGGAGGCTATTCCAAAGGGAAGGAGTGCTGCCGAAAAGGCCTGCGTTTTGGTCTTTTGTTTCTGGACCTCTCTCTGGGTCAGGGTTCTCTATCACGCAGCCTGGGAAGAATGAGTAATAGGGGCAGATATTGCCAAAAGCAGACATTCTGCTGTCTACTAAATGATAGTAGAATTAATGGAACTGTGGAAAACTCCATCTACAATGTTAGGCTGAGTATAAAGCCATAGAAAAATTATGTTCGGTTCAAAGGGTCCTTGACATCTCATGCAAGAATGCTATATGAGAAAGAGTGAAAGTAAATTAAAATATGACCTTATACACAAGCAGAATCGTGGGAATTGCTATAGAAAGTACCCAGAACACTAACTGACTTGTTAAATGTTTGTAGAACAAATACAGTAGCTGTTTTCTATATGCTTTGAAGATGCAGCTAAGAAAACTATGGTGATCTTTGGCTTCACCTACGAATGATAGCATCTGTTTCAGATGTTGATGACTAATAATCTTGGGGTGTGTGTGTGTGTGTGTGGTGTGTGTGTGTGTGTGTGTGTGTGTGTGTTTCTTCTGCCATTCAAACATATTTAATCTATGTGAATTTTGTAGTGCACACGCCCTGCTAACATTGTAACAAGTGGAATTTTATCTGTTAAGCAGAGGGAATTTGACATGTCTGGAAAGCTCCCAGGAGCACAGCATAGTACTATAAACAAAAATAGTCTCCCCCCCCCCTTCAGAAGTTTAATTTGTGTGGTCAGAAGTTAGACAGCATGAGGTATGTCCAGCAAATACCAGCAATGAACTGAAAAGTGAAATATCTCCTTCCTCACTGCTCAGACATGCATCTTGATCCTGAGGCAAAGTTCGAGGCTAACTTGGGTAACTTACATTGTCTTTTTCTTTTTTAAAAATCAGCATGTTCTGTTTTTGAAAAAAAAATGGACTTGAAGCCAGCACATTGTGTTTAGCTGTGAGATTATGAGGGATTGCTTCCGCATCTCTCCATGTTGGGCTACATTACTACCCATTTTCACGTGGCTTTTATTTGAATTCTAGACAGTCTTAAGATATTAAAAAAGTATTGTCATAAACTGTTCTGTTTAACAGTTAAACCCATCTTCTTCCTATATTGGGAAGATATGGCACAGGGCGGAAACATCTTTTTTTAAGTTAAAAGAGTGCACCAGCTTTTGAGTTACAATTTCAGCTGTTCTTGAAATTGTCCTAGACATTTCTGAAGCGTGTGCCTTTGTCAACAAATTATGTTTAGTACATATTATAGTCTGTTTTGTAGACGTTGAGGCTGTAAAGCCTTTACTTCTGTGTCTCCTAAAAAAGATTGATAATGCTATTCTGAAATGAACTGACAGTTTGTCAATCTCCTTTTCTCCCAGTTTAAAGCAAAATATATTCATATCAGATTGTCTTTGATACAAACATTATACCTCAAGCTGGAATGACTGTTGGGTTTATAGATGCACCCTTGCTTTGTCTTTTCTCTAAAGAGGCAGCAAAGCTGTGTTGCTTATATGCACTTGTTACTTTCTACCAGTACAAGCACACTTTGAAAGAAACACTGGGAAAGTTAGTTATTCCTTATACAGTATATTTGATCCCTGTTTTTATTCAAGAATGAGTTCATAGTATATGCATTGCAACAAGAGAGTGGATGAGAATTTGTAATCTCATTTTGGGTTTAGATGCATCATACTCTCTGTAGGGTGAAGTGTTCATTACTCAATATTTCACCTACATTCTCTATTGTTTCAGCTCTTGTCCTTTACAACAAACAATCATAGCATCAGGGGGGGTTTGGTCTCTGTCTCTCTCCTATAATAATGTAAAAAGACAATCCATGAATGAATTGCATAAAATATTGACTTTTAGTCATTGAAGGGATGCCCTTTTATAATATTTGGAAGATAAAATAATAGCTAGAAAAGCATGTTTATGTTTAGAGGAAGGCTCCTTGCAGTTTTCTTTTCATTGTGAACTTTTAGATGAGGACTATAATACTTTCAGTCAAAATTAGACAAATACAAGGTAGCAGAACATGATGAAATTAATTAGGTAGTTGATTGGGTTGGGATATTTTGATTAGCTGTTTGAATCATAAAGCTGTTACTAGGACATTTTTGCATTGCAATGTTTCTTCAGTTTTTCTCAAGAATAAATCTCGTTTTTAAAAGGAAGCTGGCTGAGAATTGTGTCTAATAGCAGTTTACCAAAAAAGAGACCAAAAATTGTTGTTAAAGAAATAATATTATTAGAAGATTTATTGAAATCTATACTGCATTTTCAAAGGAAGATCAAGTGGTGACAGGCAAACAGAATAGGAATTATGTAGTGCTTTTCATGGAATCCAAGACTGTTTCATGGGAAAAGAGGCAGTGACTGACAGGAAAGCCACATCTGTTTATTACAGTAGTGTGATCCATGCCTCAGCTCCCTTGCCTCCTTTACATTCAGGGACAAAGTCATCCCCGACTATATTGCAGTTCATATACTGCGGTCCTGGCATATTCCGGGACCACATTATATGAAGGCAAGGGCTCCTGGGGCAAGTTGTGTGGGCCTGTTTGGGCCCTCCTGTACTTACCCCAGGTCTGGCGCTGCCCCAAGCGGGCTTCCGATGGGCTTTCTGAGCCTGTCGGAGGCCCCAGAAGTGGTTTCTGGAAGTGACTTCCAGT
Source organism: Phrynocephalus versicolor (assembly GCA_023846285.1). Classification (NCBI taxonomy): domain Eukaryota; kingdom Metazoa; phylum Chordata; class Lepidosauria; order Squamata; family Agamidae; genus Phrynocephalus; species Phrynocephalus versicolor. The sequence continues at coordinate 14,293,158 of JAHTLZ010000379.1, read as the reverse complement.
TCCCTGGAAACTACTTCTGGAGCCTCCAACAGGCCCCGGGGGGGGGGGGGAGCCCCTTATGTTATGTATGTTCTTATATAGTAGTAGGCTGGGTCCAAAATCTGATGTTTTATGCATACCAAGGTGAAATAATGAAGTATCCCAATAGAAAATAGCTACTAATTGATTAAGTGCTGGTTACATTGCTTGTCACAGTATGGACACACAACCAGAAACATGACCGTTATCTTGTTAAGTAGCCGGAACTCACTGCCGCGATTCGCAAAATTTCAGTTGCAGATTTGTAAAGTGCCAGCAGGATTCCAGCTTGGGTCAAAGTGTTTTCCCCTTCCCCAAAAATGGAGTGTCTTCATACTAACTCTAGTAGAGAGAAATGGTCTCAGAATTCATAATGCCAGTTGCTGAATACTTCATCTATATTGCAGTCTAGACTTGATTTGTACAGTATGTTTCCCACTATGCTAGTTATGTGGAAAACCTGTAGTGAAATTGTAAACATGGACACCGAGTTCACATTTGGAAGTGTCACTCATGGAAAATCTGCTGTACCCTGCCTGCTAATGCTGTCTGTCTCACAGAACTGATGCTATGGAATGAAATGATGTATTCTAAACATGGGTTGGAAAAGGAGCAACTAGTTTTTGTTCATTCTGCCACATTGCAATTGTGTGTGATTTGTTTCATGCCTGAAGCCTTGTGAGGTAATGGTTGAGCTGTAGTACTTTTGAAGTTATGAAAAAAAAAACTTCCCTGCACCCCCCGTTTTTTTGGAAAAATGGAAATTTTTAGAAAAATTGAAAAAATGCTACATTAGCACTCCCGCACCCCCTTTTACAGCTTGAAAGTCATTCTGTTATTTTAGGAACATAAAATATGACTAGGGACAATTTGACTTGGCATAAATTATCACAGCTAGCATATTAAAATATAGTGTATCCAAACAATTACCACAAACAGAATTTACATTTTAAATATTTATTTGCAATTGTAAGTAACAAATGGAGTAACAGTCTCCTGAACTGTTAACTAGTTTATGTGGAACAAAATAAAACTCTACTCACAATGTTTACAAATCCAGAATTAAAAGCTATTCATGTTTCCTCTCCATAGTATTAAATAAAAATAAAATAAAAATCTCATTCTCATAAAAAGAATTGAAGAGGAGGGAAATGTATAAAAGGGAGTTTGACTAAGTTTCAATGAATGGGCATGAAATATAATCAGAATCATTTTTGCTGCTCTGTATTTCCTTCTAGTGCTTTGAGGGCTAGTAAAGAGGACAGAACAGAACCAAACACACCCGCCCACATGCAAAAACAAAAGTGAAACATTTTTCTTGTGAAAATAGCAGCACTTCCTAAAGGAAGAAATGCATCTTGTTCTTGCACTGGAGAGTTCAGTTTGTAACCTAGGACTTGCTTGTCCTCAGTGCACAAAAATTTGAATAATCTGATACTATGCATATTTTTTAGAAATGATTTGGAAAATATTTGAAACCATGTCTTAAAATATTTTATTCATTATGTTAAAATAAAAAAAAATCCATAATCATTTTTTATTTTTATTTTTTCAATTTTTCCACTTTGTCGGGAAAAAACCCAAAAAGGTTTCAGGAAAAAATAGGAAAAAAAAACATTTTTTCCAAATTTTTCTGGTTTTTTTCCAGGCCTTCACATCTGTTCTTACAGCCCAGCTTCAATTCCAGGGAGCTGACTTGAGGTTCATTCAGCCTTCCAAACTTCCAAGGTCAGTAACTTGAGTACGCAGCAGGGAAGGGACAGCGTGTAGCTTGCAAAATTAAATTGTAATCAGCCAAGAGAGTAACTGTGAAGATTCTTGGTGATCCAGGTAAGGTTATCTGGATGTTGAATCATGGCAACTGAACTTCTTTTCCTGAGTGTTCTTTGTACTTCAAATGAAGGTACTGTGCTGATTGCCTGTTCTGTGCTTTGCAGTCTTCCTGTTCAATCGCTGTTTAGGTTTGAACAGCCCACGGCCTACCTGACCATGACGAATGTCCCCCGCAGTTGACCTTAATTGTGCATGCACAACTCACAGCAACAGCTACTGACTCTCCTCCCCCACTGCCCCCTGCAACCGTGGTGCTGGGCACGATCTGGCGGGGGTGGTGTTGGCGACTGGCTGTGGGGGTGGCGGTGGGGTGTGGGCAGTGGCGGCAGTGGCAAGGGACTGGTTTGGGGAGCCTGCTCCTCCCAGGTGCCTCGCCCAGAGGGCGGGGCAGCAGAGGCACGTCTGCCTCTGGCTCTCCTCCCCCGTTGCCCCCCACCTGTGGCCATGGTGCTGGCCTCATATGGCAGCGGAGGGACCGGGTTGGGGACCCTGCTCCACCCAGGCACCTTGCCCAGCGACCGGTGGCGGGGATGGCAGTGGTGAGGGACTGGGTGGGCAGAGGAGCAGCAGCTGCCTAGGGCTCTCCTCCCCCCCATCACCCCACCCACCCATGGCCATGGCGTGGGCCCGATCCTCATCTGTGGGCTCATGGGGGAAGCGGGGACCAGGCTAGGCAGGGGGAGATGAGGGACAGGGGACTGCAGCGGATCCCTGCCACCCGTCCCGGATGGCAAGGGCAGGGATTTGCTGCGGGGGGTCTTCTGCGGTCCTCCTGCTTCGGATCTCCCCCGCCCAGCCTGGTTTTTGCTTCCCCATGAGCCCACAGAGGAGGTTCGGGCCTGGTGTCATGGATGTGGGTGGGGGGACTATGGTGAGCAGAGTGGAGACAGCCACACCTCTGCTACCCCCCATTTCTGGGCAGGGCACCTGGCCATAGTGGGGTCTCCTGCCCGGTCCCTCACCAGTGCTGCCACCACTGCCGTGATTGTGAACACAGTGGGTGGTTTTTGCTCAGTGAGGGTGGCTCCCCCTCCTCCCCCTCTCTCCACTGACCCTCCTTGGTTCTCTTCCCGGCGCTCTGCAAGTCAGGGGGCTATTTTTCTTTTTTAAAAGACTACGTGGATTGGGAGGCCTGAGACCTTGCGGGCTACTTCAAATGGCTCTGCAGTCGACCGGTAGCATGCGGTGGACGTGTTGTGCAGGCCTTTACTAGGACAAGGGACATGATGAAGATGCACACATCTTAGACAGAGAAGATAGGTGGTTTGAGAGAGGGGTTAGGGAGGCCATTCATGTGTGTATAAAAATCTCTCTCTCAACTGGGGTGGAGGACGTAGGCCCATTCTGTCTCCTATTTATCACACTGCCCTTTCATCTATCCCCAGAAGAACCTGGACCATTCCCTCCTATGAGTAGATTATGCTGTTTTGGCTTAAGTGGTGAATTGATCTTGCTGTTAGTATACATAAGGAATGATTGGGAGCAGATAAAAGAATTAACATGGCCTTAGGCAAAGGGCCCTGAGGAGAGAACAAGATGGCAATACATTTATTTCTGGATAAACAACGACAGTACCAACATGCATTTTGTTAGCAAAGGTGCAAAGAACTCACACTCTGTGTACAGCAAAGTTGGGTATTACAGCTAGGCAAAATTGGTTTTGCAGATGTCATCTAATTCCTGCATGACTCTCTGATTTTTCAAGCCATACTTTGCAACTTGGAGCTCGTTTATAGCTCCCCATGGTTTGAAACACCTAGTTATGGATTTGGACTTCTTGACTGTTTCCCCCCACCATGTTTTCCCGTTTGGCTGGATAAACAGTTTATTAGAACTTGTCAGTTTGCATATTTTTTCACATAGACTAATTGGTCCTTATAGAGGTATTGTTTATGTGTACATTTTGAATTTGGATATTGTTTTATAATTTAATACAACCTTATTCTTTTCTGAGCTTTCATTTGGATTATTATTGACTTCCATAAATGCATATCCCTGTTATTTTGAAGGATATTTACTAGTGATGATGACACTGGCATTTTGTGCATTTAAAGACTTAATAAGCCCGCAGCAGACGATCAAAGGGAGATAATGTTCTCTCCCGTGAGACAGCTAGCTGATAAAAGCAGTGTTCTGGAATGCATCAAACTGTTGCTTCATACTGTTGGATGCAAGATGCTGGAAAATATAGATTCCTTGCTAGCTTTAATTTTTGTTGCAGTTGATTAGAAATACTTCCTAAAATTTATTTTGTAAGACATGGCTTAATTTAGATTTTGCCTACCCAAGGAAATATTTCTACTCTTGAGTAATGCCTGTGAAGCTGCTCAGTCATCCAGGTGAGGTGGCCTGGCTACTTGGAGGAGTAACAAAATGTTTCAATCCTGACTTCTCCACCACACCCAGATCACTCCACTTTCTCTCTGCTCACTGGGAAGGGAAAAGTTCCTTTTGAACGCAGGGAAAGAATAATTAGCTCCCTTCTGTAAGGAGTAAAGTTTAAGGGATTAGTAGATACCTAGTTGCCTAGATGCCCTAAGCACATCCGATCTTGCCTGATTTCGGAAGCTAAGCAGGGTCGGCCCTGGTTAGTACTTGGATGGGAGACCACCAGGGAATACCAGGTGCTGTAGGCGCCTGGAGCAGGAACTGGCAAGCCACTCCAGTATTCCTGCCAAGAAAACTCCATGGACATGGAGTCACGAAGAGTCGGTCACGACTGTAACGACACAACACACACACACAAGCCATATGGAGAAGTTTTGCATGTTAAAAGTGCCCAGGAACAAGAGATTCCCATTAGCAGTCTAATACAATTCATGCTGCAATCTTAAACTGTTCTGCTCAGATCATATTGGTAGGAGATTTCAAAACACTGGCATGATTGGAAGATTGGGACAGAGAAAACCTGTAGGAGATGTATAATTATCTTAAAGGAATGGCATACGGAGAAAATTTTGAGACAAGTCTTTCTTTCAAACATTATGCAGAAGGTGCATTATTCAAGTGCCAGAAGTTGAGCCATGACTTTTCTTGTGAGATTACTTACTTACTTACTTTCTTTCTTTCTTTCTTACTTACTTACTTACTTACTTACTTACTTACTTACTTACTTACTTACTTACTTACTTACTTACTTACTTACTTACATGTCGCCCACTACCCAAAGGTCTCTGGGTGGCTTAGAATTAAAAAGAACAAAGAACAATACCACTGATAACATTCTGTGGAATTTATTACTTATAGGCATTTTAAAAACACCCTGTTATACTAGTTCTTGACATATTCATTGTCTGTATTCAGATAAGAGTGCAACCTTAGAGCATAGTCTGCACTTTATAAGTAATCCACCTAAAAGCATGCCCCTGGTGTTCAAATTCTAGGTTTTATTAGGAGAGCTGCAATGATCAGGGCAGCTTAACCTAGTATGTGAAACATCTGTAAGATTTTTGCTCAAATCGAATATAATTTATTGTTCATCAAGGATTTTTCTTTATGTTCTTTGCATATTTTATTTACAAATAAATTATTCAGCAGAATTTTACTAATAGTTTGCATTCTTAACTTCCATCTTGCAGACTATTATTATAATAATTTGACATTTTAATAAAATTTTATCTTTGATCTATCCAGTGTTTTCCCCAGTTATGTCTTTTTTTTAATATTGAATGCTTCATATTCCTAGTTATTGCCAGACTATAAAAGTTTTCTAACAGTGGTCTCTAGAAAGACAAATGTTGTATAGCTTCATTGTGCTTTCCCTTAACAATTTTTTCTATCTCTTATTGTCGTAAAGAATATTTCTTACTTAATTTGTGCTGTTTTTTTAAAAAAAATCTTCATCTTTATCTGAAATTTACTGTTTTGTAACAACAAATTTCCAAATTTTGTTATTAAAATGGATAACTCTTAAAATATATTTTCACATGTGTCATATGTTCTTTGATATCTGGTGGTCAAAAGTACCTGTGCATATGTATATGGGTATATAAACTTTTAGCTATAAATAAACACTAGTTTCAATCTCAATTCTGAAATGCAATTTTAACAGTAGATTTGGATTATAATTTAGAGCCATAATCAACTATCCTCAAGCACAATTGGCTAGGATTAAACTGGCTTTCACAGGAAACTTCTCACATGTTTCAGTTTTTTTCACTTGTAAGATAAGAAATAAATTTGAAAGAACTGTATCTCCTTGTTGCTGCTAAAATTTGGCAGGGGAGCAAGAAAAAATATCTGGTGACCAGAGATAAGTGCCTGCTCTGAATTTCTTTTTTATCTATGGGAAGATCTCATTTGTACAAAGAAAAATATGTTTCCATAGAATATAGAATACATATAATTACAAGTTGAATTTGACTAGTCCTCTTCCTTTCTTCCATCCTCTCTCCAAGTACAGTAGGATTCCCATATCCACTGATTCAGTTATCCACAGTTGGCAGAGGAAAAATAAATAAATAATTCAGCAGCCACAAAGCAAGCTACTGTCACAAAGAGCAGCCGTAAAGCAAACTACCATCACAAACAGCAGCTGTAAAGCAAGCTACTGTTGCAAAACAGCAACAGTAAATCAAGTTACTATCACAAACAGCAGTTTTGGGGAACATTTTGGCGTTCTCTCTTAGCCACGGTTTTCATTATCCATGGGAAGGCTTGGAGCCAATCCCCAGTGGATACTGGGGTCCTACTATATCTGGAAAATGAATCCTCTTTAAATCTGCATGCCTCCTCATTACAAGTAGTGAAGAGTATGAATGTGTGTTTGTATGACCCTATCTGTCAGTGTATGTATCTATTTAATATGTATACTCAAACAACGCACACGCATATTCGCAAGGTGTTGTGTGCTTGTTTTCCAATTTGTTAACAATTGACCAAGCATATGTAATACAGGCTAGAACAACTATTATTTACTAGGTTGAAAATCCTCACTCTGTACTTATACTGGGTCTGTAGATTTCAAAGAAGCATCTAAGGTTGTGTACGTGCCCATGGGCCATTTAGTGTAAAAGCAAATGCAGCATGGCAAAGATGCTTGTGGAAATTGGGTGGTCCAAATGTATTATGGTTTTATATATTAGTAGTATTTACTTCATCAGCCTCATTTATAGGCTGCCTTTCTCCCAATGAGGGGGACTCCAGACAGCTCACAACATTAAAATGAGTAAAATTAGAAATGCAGTAAATAACACATTAAGAACAATTAAAATATAATGATGATTAAAATATATTAAGTGATTTAAGACATTAAAAATTTAAAAGTAAACTTAGCTGAAAACCAGCATCCAGGGACTCGTGTGGTTATTAAAAGACTCCCTGAAGTGGTAGATCTTTAACTGTCAGTAGAAGGCTAAAAGAGAGGGAGCTAAGCTAAGAGAGACCATTCTACAACCTGAGATCTGCCACAGTGAAAGTCCTTTCTGGTGCCCTATCAGATGTTCTCATGATAGAAAGGGGACTAAGTGGATGGTCTCTCTGAAGTTCTTGAGTCCAAGGAAGACTAATGTGGGGAGATAAATAGGAGGGTAAGCGGGATAAAAAGGAGAAGCCCACAAGAGGAGAGGCAGAAGAGGTAGAGGCTAGAAAGGGGGGGGGAGATCCATTCCCACCAGATTGGGAATGGATCTGGATGGAAAACCCCTGAACCAAACAGTGGGAAACGTTGATGACATCCTCCCCACACACAAAGAGGATGAGCAAAAGAGATGGGAAATGTGCCATCAAAACCCATCCTGTTGGGGCAAGAAGAAGGCTATAGAGGAGGGTAAGAAGATCTGAGAGGAAAGGACAAGCTAGCAAGGGAGAAAAGAGAGAGAGGGCTTGATGGCACAATTCATCTGGCATGGGATGGCAAGAGGACCAGACCCATGGGACCGCCACGAGCCATTCCCCCCCACCCCCCGGGGTATGAATCCCCTTTTGGAGATCCGCTGCCCATGTTGCCAATATCACCAGGACTGGAGATAAGAGACTTTTGCCCGATCCCTGTGTACAGACCCTTGCAGATGCCCATGGAAAAGCCTTTAATTAATCCCTTCCTCACCCCATTATGAGAGGAAGATAAATTAGGCACTGCAGTTGATATTAACAGGTGTTTTTTCCCCAAGACCTTCTGGAAATCAATGTTCATGTTATGGAAGCTGTGGAGCTGTCATCATTGGGCTTGAAGGGAGGCAGTTTACAACAAGATCCTAGTGAACCCTCACAATACTGTCTTTATATGTTTATTGTGTCCTAAGGATTCATAAAAATAGCAGAAGGCTAAACACACAAAATGACCAAGTGCAAAGTAAGGTCAGAATGTTTGTATGTTGTAATTGCCCTGTAGAAAGGGTAATGTGAGCACAGAAGCTATAGTTCTTCCCCCACCCCCAATTCCTGCACAATAGTATATACAGTACTTGATAAAGTTACTATTTTGTATTAATATTAAGTGCAGGAGCTTTGTTCTTTGCATCTAACTTCCTTGCTGCTTTCTGAGACTGTTCTAAGAAATGCCTTGTAGTCACTTAAGCCTCCAGGGAGCAGAAGTTGCATACCAGGTGGGTGTGACATTGTAACTTTTTGCAATTCTATAGCACTCTAGATTTTTTTTTAAGTAGCCTGAAATTTATAAAAAGAAAACAAGGGGAAACTTCCCAGTATTTGATAAACATGTATTCCGTGTATTCAGACATGGGAGTGGTGAGCTTTCAGGCCTGGCATGCGACAGGCGAGAACAGCTGTTGATTTAAGAGAAGCACAAAAAGATTACTGAACTTTTTAAGCCGAGGTATAGCAGAGTTAAATTTAGTTCACTTTTAAATATATCATGTCCGTTTCTTTGGAACTTTATGTACTTGTTTGCCTAGAGGAAGATGCCTCATCTTTAAGAAATAATCTTCAACTGATATGAAAGTATGTTTCTCAGTTGGGCCTAGGTACAGAACCCAATTTTGAATAAAAGCAGTTCATCCCAGCAGCAGCTTTTAGATGACTTTTGCATCTTTTTCTCCTAGAAAGTGGGCCATTGAAAACTTGAACAGGGTTTGGAGACCTGATTCGTTTTCCAGAACCCAACCCCACCTCTGTATCCCATGCTGGGTCTCTACCCACTAACAGAACTCGAGTCCTCAGGGTGAACTCACATTTTGATTATGACTGCCTGGAATTTCAAGGAAAGAGCGAAATTATGGTGGCTAATTTCCAACCAGATATTCTATATACCCAGCCCTTCCCAAATGAGATGCCACCAGGAAATAAAGCACTAAGCAACAGACCAGTTCTTTTTTCTATAGCTGAGGTAGGATGCTTCTGATGTTGTGTGTTGTTCAGGAGCAGCTTAACCAGAGGAATACGACATATGAAGCCCACGTCCAGGATCTGTTTCTGTGTGGTGGCTCTTGATGCACTACTGTTCTGTTGTTTTTGTTACTTTAGTGTTGCTTATTATCATTGTTGTTGCTGTAAACCGCCTGGAGTTCCTTCGGAAGACGGGCAGTACATACATACATACATACATACATACATACATACATACATACATACATACATACATACATACATACATACATACAGTGAATAAGGAACCTTTTCGCATTATTCTAATTTTCTCAGACTGCGAATTTAGGGTTTTCATAAGCTGTACACCATAATCATCACAATTATACCAAACTAAGGCTTGGCATATCTCACTTAGCATGTAATGAGTCTATCTCACATATTAGTTTCACCTTTTGAGTTGATTTACTGAAATAAATGAACATTTGCGCAATAATCTAATTTTTCACATTTCACCTGTATATCTTCCTATAGCCATACAAAAACTTTTAGACATCTGTGTCAAGCTAATTTTTCAGAATTCTCAGAAATTGATTCTGGTCTTTGAATATTGATACAATGAGAGAGTAACACCTCATCCCTCACCCTCCATGCCAGGTCTTCCTAGAATCCTAGAATCATAGAGTTGGAAGAGACGTCCAGGGCTATCCAGTCCAAACCCCCTGCCATGCAGGAACCCCCATCACAGTATTTCTGACAGATGGCCATCCAGCCTCTTCTCTGCAGGAGACCAGTGCCTTCAATCCATTCCAGTTCAGGTTCAGGCCACATCATGGCATGGAGACAGCATTTGGTTGCCCTGCAGGATGACCTTTTGTGGGAGTCCGTTGGGGAAGATGTTCCTCCTGATCTTCCTAGACCTCTCAGCAGCTTTTAATATTGTCAACCATGGCATCTTCCCAGGGAGGCTCTTTTGGTTAGGGATCAGTGACCTGGTTTTGTCCTCGCTCCAATCTGTCCTGGAGGACTGTCCTCAGAGAGTTCAGCTTGGTGAGAAGAGGTCCACCCCTTGGTCTCTTAACTATGGAGTCCCCACAAAGATCAGTCATCTCACCAATATTGTTTAACATCTATATGAAGCCATTGGTGAGGTATTCTTTTAAGTGGTTTTGATTTTCAAAACCCTCCACGGCTTGGGACCAGAGTACCTGTCGGAGAGTATCTCCCAGTAGTCAACTGGGGTCAGGCCCACGAGAATGGCGCAGGCACACTCAGTTAGGGTGGCCACACCCAGGGAGGCGTGGAAATTGCTCACGCGTAATGGCGCCTTCTCTGCGGTAGGCCCCACGCTGTGGAACCATTTCCCTAGTGAGCTGCGCCTAGCACAGTCCCTGCCCGCCTTTAAAAGGGCTTTGAAAACCCATCTGTTTAAATAGGTATATGGCAACCTTTTTATTTTTATTTAATTCTTTTTCCCCCCTGCCTGCACCATCTTTTGTGGAGGGCATTGTCCCTCCTTATTTTATTAGTACTTCTCCCCCTTTGTACTTTTTTGTTTTGTTTTGTTTTAATTGAAAACCACACAGAGTTCCATTTGGAAGATGGGCGGTCTAGAAATATAACAAATCAATAATAAATAAATAAATAATAAATATTCAGGAGACTCAGTACTTCATGTCATCAATATGCAGATGGCACATAGTTCTATCTCTCCTTCTATCCCTCTGTAGTGGATGTTGTCCCATCATTGAGCACTGCTTGAAGGTTGTATCTGGGTGGATGAAGGACTGAGGTTGAACCCGAACAAGACAGAGATCCTACAGGTGGGGGAACCCATGAAAACATACCTCTCCTTTGGAGGGATAAGTCTCTCTGCAAAGGATGAGATTCACAACTTGGGAGTTTTGCTAGACCCAGCACTATCCATGGAGTCCCAGGTGGCATCTGTGGTCCAATCTGTCCCCAGCAGTTTAGGTCCTTGACCCTGAGGGAGGTTCAGAAGGGGGGGGAGTAATTCCCTCCTTATAAATTAATCTCCCAAGATTTGTCCACCCCCCTTGCTGGATACTTTTAAGTGGTTACTACAAACATGGCTCTATAGGCAGGCATTTCCAGAGCTGTTAATAACATAACATAATGGATGTCTATCTGAAGCCAACAGTTCTGAAAAATCTGAAGGCATGGCTATTTAGAAAGGCTTTCCCTGGATATTAGTTTTCTTATTTTGTTGCTCTTATTCACCTGGTCTGGTCTGTCTTAACCTATCGTAGTCCTCTGTTTGTTTTAATTGCATTTAGTTATGTTTATTATGCTTATTACATTTTATTTTGTTGTATTGCTATTCACCGAATTCTGTTGATGTTATGTTTTGTATTTGTATAAACCTTGTAAACTGCCCAGAATGGCCTTTGTTGCAAGATGGGCAGTATATACATCCAATAAATAAATAAATTAATTTTATTCTTATTTTTATATTTTAATCTGTAATGTTGCCTTGTGTAATTTGATGGTCCATGTAGATGTTGATTATGATAGTTTACTTTTTATACACTCATATTCTGATTATTATAGTTGTTCTAAACCTCCCAGAGTGGCTGTGGTGCTAGATGGGTGGTAAATAAATAAATAAATAAATAAATAAATAAATAAATAAGATGCAGAAACACCAGTGAAAATCCAAGAGTTATCTGTATGTGTCATAAATCTAATATCTACAGTAGAACCTAGGAATTGGGAGCTTGTGTATATGAAAACTAGCACTTTGCATTAAGTATGGAAGTAAACTTAGAAGCTGATATTCAAGAAATTCTGAGACCAAAGCTCCATTTGGGAGTTCAAAATATTGTTACTTGGATTCAGCTGGTTCATAATCTAGTGACAAACAAATGAATAGCTTCAAAACCGTAGGCCATATGTCTCATATTGCATGCTGCTAATTATGAGCTAAGATTCTTTTGCGGTTGAATTGGGGGGGGGGGTAGCTCCAAAATCTTCCTGAAAACTATTTTGTTTAAATTTGGATACAGTGGTTTACAGTAACTTATTTTCCTTATTTCTTAAATACTTTAACACCTCTAATTTTACATGCAGAGTAACCCATTACTTAAGCAGTTTCAAGATGTTATCAGTGGTATATTTGTTGCCAGACTATCTAAGTGCTATGGGAACATGAAGCAAAGTGTATCAGAGTCAAATGCTAATGTTCAGCATCTCAGGTTGTCAGCTATATATTTCTTTGTTGGTGTTTTCCACTTTCTTCAAAGATCAGCCAGGATTCTGGGGCCATCTAGCATGCTCACACCTTTTTCTAGCACCCCCAAGATACTTTGTCCTCTCAAGAATTCTTGATCAGGATTATTGATCATTTTCAGACCAGTTATGTGTCCCCCTGGTGGTAGTGCTGTATTGTCCACATTAACTCATTTGCTAACCAGAATATCATGGAAAACTCTGAAGTGCTCTATCAGAATCAATTCTCTCCACAGCCTCCTCATAATCATCTGTATAAGCAACATGGTTGGAGAAGGAAATCATATTAGTCTGTTAGGATATAATACTCCAAACACAACTAATTTCTGGTGAAATCAGTTTTGAGGCAAAACCTAGAACCCATCCTTATTTCTGAAATTGATATATCATGGGAGATTTTGAGGGCCATCAGCTACTACACTGGGGTTCATATAGAGATCACTAGTATATAGAAAATAAGACACAATGCCTAGGTAATACCATCTCATGAAATACCTCCACATATTTCCTTCAGACAAGTTTGAGTACGACCAGTAGAGTGCTTGCCTGGCTGTAATCCTTGGTGCTTTATGGCTGCAGGTTTTGACTTATTGCTGCTCTGATGATATTCAACACACCGACAGGCAGTGAAGTTGGCAGTGGTACAAATGGTAGGCACAGTCCTGTGTTCTTGTACCAACAAGTCTTATGACTCAGGCCTGGGTCTCACTGATGAGGTGTATCAAGCTATGCCATTTCAGATTGCTGAGGCTGCACCATAGCTAGACATTCTCAGTTTTTTTTTAATAAACACCTACTGTAGATTTGAGATTTAGTTTTGATCTTGTATTAGTTGTACCTAATGTTGTATATTTCTGAGAACAGTTGTTGCATTTTTCAATATAACTGTGCCCTGATGTTCTGGAATATATATATTCATATGATGTGTTGGCATGTCTAAACCAAGTGTGTTAGTAGGGGAATAAAGTTTAAACAGGTTGTGAGATGGAGTGAGAGGATGACTTCAATTGGCACACCACGTACAATGAGCATTTGTAATAAACACCTTTATTCTACCTGTTAATGAACAGATGCAGTAACAAGTAATATACAGTAGTATCATATGTTGTTACCACTTGCTTTTATTGGCTTGTAAATTTATGTTGGAAAAAATGCTCAAAAACTATTTTACTTTAACATCTCTAATTATTAGTAGCCTATAAAGGTATCACCTGTAACCTATTTTACTCTAGAGATGATATTGACTTAAACACAGTGCAGTGCACCCTGGTATAACAAATGGTTTGTATAACATAACATCTGTATAACAAAAAGAAATCCAGAGATGGGGAAATTTGCTTAACAGAATCATCTGTGGGGCAAATCCGTACAGCTTAAAAATGGTCGTGATTAGGGATTACTCTGTTTTCAATGCATTCTTATGGGAAATTTGTATAAAGGAAAAATTTGCTTAACATAATTTAATTTGGAACGAATTAATTCCTTTATACAAGGTACCACTGTATTTCCACAACCAGATAGCTAGACCAGAGATATATTTGGGGAGATGTCTATTAAAATGCAGTAGTTTTTCATGGAATCCCAGTGTTCTGGTTTGAAGTGCTTTCTGTTTAGTAACTAACGTGTATTTTCTGCTATGCAGTAGGCCTCTCTGAGTTGTTAATCAGCAGCTGCCTGGAACAATCCCCCACCCCCTCCACCCGCCTTGCAATGCTGCTACTGATGTCACTTCCCTCTTGGCAAACACTACGGCAGCTCTGAGATTGGTCACAGGGAGGAGAAAAAGAGAAAGAGAACAAGAGAGACCGAGTGAGTGAATGCTGTGTCCTGGGACCCTGTTTACTTAACATTCACAGCCAAGGAAGCCCTGATTTAAATAGGATTCCGGATGAAACCTCTTCATATCAGATGAGGAAATGATTATTGTGGGGTTTTAGAAATTCCTTTGTTTAAACGCTTACTGTGGATTTTGAGAATGCAGAATGCCTTTCCTTTTAGGGCTGCGGCAGGTAACTTGTTTTTGACTTGTTTGTTTTTTTCCTGGTTAGGGCGGGGTATGTTTATTTGGTATCGCTCTTTTTTAAAACACCAACATGACTTGTCACGTTATCCATTCATGCAAAACCCACTCATATCCTGTCTCTCTTTGCTTCTTCTCCATTGTCCTGTGAGCTAAGGGGACTTCTTTTACTTAACATCAAACACTGTTTGATGTTAAGTAAACTTGTATAATGGATTGTCTTGTATAAACTTGTATAATGAATTGTCACTAAGATTTGTGTTTCCTTCCCTGTCCTCTATTCTGTGGGTTTCAGTTGTGGTTTTCTTGCATGCAAATAATGCAATTTAAACTGTTCAACCCTCTTCTAGGTAAAGTTGGTTTCTGTTTGTGTTTGTTTCTTCTCAGTGTCCAGTTTTAAAGGAAACTCCGTAATCTGGAGTTCAAAACATAAGCCATTGTGGTAAAATATCTATATTCTTCCAAATCCTGTTTCCAAATTTGTTGTTTTTCTTCTGGAGTTTAAATGTAGTGGCGATTTTATAACTTCCAGTATATTTTAAATGAGGAATAGCAGGCACTGATGAAACTGTTCCCTGGAAGGTAGAAGAAGACACTCATACTAAGTCTGAAATGGCCTAGGAGCCATTTGGGCATGTCCCTATATGTTTTAATGAGCAATGTGTAGAAACTTGCCATATTCCACCTATCAGAATTCATTGAAAAATACCAAATTGCGGTAATTGGGTATTTAACTTGCAAACTGGGGGACATGAAAAGAACCTCCCCAAATATTCTATTCTTTTAGCAATCTGGGGTTTCTGGGAATTGATTAAAATCCTGCTTTAAATCATGATTTAAATTAAAGGAACACAACCTGTTTTGCCATTTATATATTAGGAGTCTCATTTGCATTGCAATTATGTAAAAGACAGCTTTCTTTCGTTAACTGATTTTTCAAAAAAAAAACTACACCTAATCTGTTGTGTCATATGTAAACTATATTAGAAGAAAGTAAAACTGTTTTAGAACTGGACAGGGTGGATTTGATTGAAATCAAATTACAATTGAAATTATGTTTTTATTTTAAAATTGTGATTGAAAACATGATTTTAATCAATTTTGTTTTAAAAAGCATCGATTTTTATCCACCCTGGAACTGAGGCAAGAACTACCTCTAGTACAATGACCTGCGATTATGTGCAATACTTGACTTGTAACAGGCAGAGGAGATTAACTTCAGGTTATCTATAAAGTTATAACTAAAAGAAAGATCACAATGTGGTCTTAGTTTTAGTGAAGAGGAAAAAAGTTGTAGACTGAAAAGTTGCACACGTCAGAACAGCTTGAGCTTCTGCAATTTGTTCTTAGGAATATATAAAGTACATTTTGTCAGAAATCTTCTAACATTTTGGTGCAGAAATTGCATCAAGAACAGATTATCACATGACTTTAGAAATGTTTAAATGCATGCATAACTCCTTTAAAAATGTTTACAAAATCTGGGTTACAATTTGTGTGTTGCTGTCAAACTTGCATTTGCTGAGAAAAGAAGTCTATGAGGAGATAATTTGGAATTTGAAACCAGTTTGGTTACTTCCATTTGTTTTACTTGCTTTTGTCCTTAGTTCCTTTTCGCCTAATGTTTGCCCCGTCAGCTGTATTTTCCTAGTCAGCTCCATTTCCACAGCCAGTTAGATTTGCTATTTGTTTCAATGCAAATCTGTGCATGTTAAAAATAAACAAGGTTTTGCAGTAGCCATACTGAACCCTGAGCCAGAACCAGGCAATAAAGCAAGTATGTAGTTAGTGCTTTGAACTATCAGACCCCAGACCCCAGTCATAGTTATCTAAGTTGTACTTAAACACCTTGTTTGAAGTCTGAAAATACTTTTCACTTGCAAGAAGATTTTCTAAATTAGAAATACATGGTTTTTCTACTAGATGCATTGTTCCCATTTTCTAGTTTGAGAGATGGACATCATTAGCAAATGCCTTACTGATTGTAGACTTCTTGAACTGATGGCAATTCCTGTCCAGGATAATCAGTTGTATGCAATGTAAACATTATAAGTACCGTATTTTTCGGTTTATAAGATGCTCCCAAGTTTAAGATGACCCCCCAGTTTTTCAGCCCCAAATTATAAAAAGAGGAGCCTGTCATGGATGGATGCTCCCCATCTTCTTGCCCTGGACCTGGTGGGGGCACACATGTACTGTAACTGCTTGAGGAAAAGAGTGGGGGGAATCCCTTGCCTAGATCGAGGGAAGGGTGAGGGAGATAGAATCATAGAATCACAGAGTTGGAAGAAACCTCAAGGGCCATCTAGTCCAACCTCCTGCCATGCAGGAACCCCCATCACAATATTTCCAACAGAAATATGGCAGGGGGTTGGACTGGATGGCCCTTGAGGTCTCTTCCAACTCTGATTCTATGATTCCATCTCCCTCACCCTTCCCTTGATCCCCCCTCTCTCTTGCCTACATCAAGGGAAGGTTGAGGGAGATAGAATCATAGATGCTAGGCTGGAATCGGGTAAGGGAGGGGGAGGTAGAGAAGCACTGAAAAGAGCCTGTCGAGCTGAAGTGGTTCAAGCAAGGAGTGACCCCACTGCCATTGGCGCCCTTGCCTTTCCCCTCTTTCCAGCCTCCACTCACCGGGGCTGGGAAAGAAGCAGCTTGCACACTCCAACTGTGGGGCACCTGCACTTTGGAAGCCCTTCTTGTTTGCATGGGGGCATCACTCCCCCCCCCAGGTATGCCCTGTTGGGTTCTCTCCTCGGCTTGTTGTTGTTGTTGTTGTTGTTGTTGTTGTTGTTGTTGTTGTTGTTCAGTCGTGTTCTACTCTTGGTGACCCCATGGACTAGCGCTTGCCAGGTCTTCCTGTCTTTCACTGCCTCCCAGAGTTTGGTCAAATCCATATTGGTTGCATCAATGGCTTTGTTCGGTGTAAAAGACGCCTTTTAATTGTAAGTCTAGCAATAATGGCTTATAGATGGAAAAATATGGTATTCAACACTAAATCAAGTACTGGTTTAGTACTGCTATATTAAATGTACAGATTTCTTATGCTCCTTTATGCCTATACTTCAGAGGTAAAAATAGTAGAAACTTTTTGTTACCAGGAGCACTGCAGACACTGCTTTGAGTTCACTAAAGGAACAGCGGGGTATACATTTAATAAACAGTGAGGGAGGGAGACAGGGAGGCAGGCAGGCAGACATGCAGGCAAATAAATAGTTTGACATAGTTAAAGGCCTAACCTGAGAACTCCAGCACAAGCAAAGAGCAAGCACACCAGTTCTCGAATGGGCACACCATTTATAGTACTTACTGGATACATCATAAGAAAATGCTTGTAGGAGAGATATGGGTAGATATACTGTACATACATCTACTGTCCTACTCTTCATTTCTTTAAAATTATTTGTAAGGGTAGTAGATATGGGAAATATAACTGACTGACCACAGTAGGTGGTTTGCATTGATAGCAACTTTGAAATTAAAAGTAAATCTAACTGAAACAGGTAAACATTTCCAATTTTCAGAAGCACTTGGAGCTGTATGGAGCCAGCAGGAGTCCATGTGCAGCACCACAATCCCCCTAACTCCTCTCCAATATATTAAAACTTTGAAGGGGAAATCTGTTAGCTGAAAGTTCCCCTGTGCCCTATGGGTGTGTGGAAAACATGCTGTGTTCTAAGGCCCTGGCAACCTGGAGGTTCCTGATAATCAAATAGTTTTTTGGGCACACATGCGCACATACAACAACTAGAGGTTACAAGAGAGGTTTTTCATTTAGAAAACTGTAAGAAAAATGTGTAGGACTGGGGTTTGTGCGAGCATAGACACCCTTCAATGTCTTAAGATGGTTCTGTGTTACCTCCAAACCTCTGAAGCTTACCCATTGATCGTGTGTGATTTTCATGGCTTCATCTCTGTGATTCTGCAGGAGTTTAGATGCAATTTGAAGAGATAAACTTCAATGCTTTGTTTAAAAAAATCAAATGTTTTCACTAATCAGCAGCATAGGGGAAGTAGTACAAAATGCATTACACAAAAACGAGGCAGGACACAAAGCAGTGAGTATGAAGACATTTGTCTGGGCATATTTCAGAGAGTTCTGGGAGAAGATTTTAGTTCTTCAGAACAGCCACAGCTCTGTTGGCTTCTGAAGGGGAAAAACTGCTAACATGTGGAACAAATGTGTTTGGTTCACTCGGTCCTTCTGAA
Source organism: Phrynocephalus versicolor (assembly GCA_023846285.1). Taxonomy (NCBI): domain Eukaryota; kingdom Metazoa; phylum Chordata; class Lepidosauria; order Squamata; family Agamidae; genus Phrynocephalus; species Phrynocephalus versicolor. The sequence continues at coordinate 14,274,563 of JAHTLZ010000379.1, read as the reverse complement.
ATGAATCTGGGATGTCAGCATTTCAGGCAGTGAAATATATGCAATATATATTTAGGCAATGCTGTTTTATTACTAATATTCCATAATGAGCCTATCAGACGATTTCCGTTGTTGGCCTTTTCCTGCTGTCTTCAATAGAAAACCATCAGTTATTTTTATTATAAATCCTTATTGGTGGCATGAAGCATAGTACAGTTAATCTGAGATCCAAAGCTAATTTTTGGAGGTGATTTTAAACAGTTCGGGATGTATTTTTTTTTCAAAAGCTTAAACAATGTACTTCCATGTGACCAAGTGATTTTACCTTAAAGGTGATTTTCTCACAAGGATTCACCACTAAAGTTCAAGTCTTCTGTTATTGTTTTATATAGGAAAGGTAAAACTCATCTGTCATGTTTGGCTTTTTGTTTACTTCACAAAATTATCATTTTAACCTAAGAACTGAGAATTTTAGCAGGGATGAATTGGTTGAAAAACATGGAGGAAAATGCATTTGGAGTGTGGGATATCTTGCAATCCAAGGGAAAAGCATTGGAGATGTATGTACCTTTAAAAATAGCATTATATCTGAAAGTGGTAAAGTCTGACTGTGGGAGGCATTCCTTCCTTCCTTCCTTCCTTCCTTCCTTCTTATTTGCAAACAAGCATATGGCTCCCCCCTAGGCAGAATCTTCGTCTAGGCAATCAAATGTGTTGGTCAAAATCCTGTCGTGCAACTTAATGTTGGGTAAAGCTGATCATGTCCTTAGGTGTGGTGATTTTTCAAAAATAAAATTTTTCCAAAAAGCCCCAAGGCTCACTTGGGACCCCTGTTGTTGTGAAGAAGCCATTGGAGGCAATGGAATATGGGGGAGGGGGATTTTTTAAAAAATTGCTGTGGCTGGTAAAGTTGTCCAGCTAGTATCTGTGATTTTCAGGAAAAGACACCCCCCACCCCACCCACTGTCCCTCTTCCTTTGGCTGTCAATCACTTTCATTTGGTGAAAGGAATCCCAAGGGAGGCTTGGGTTTTGGGGGATGGATCAGAAAAATATTAATTTTCAAAAAATTGCCTCAGCTGACAATGCTGTCAGCCTTCTGTAACATTTCTGGTAACTGGATTTCACATGTTGTGTAACCATTCTATCCCTTTCTCTTTAACTGTTGTTTGTTCGTTTTGTTAGATGAGGCGAAAGAAGCAATGGGGAGATTTGCAAGTTGTAAAAGTTGTGAAATTCTGTGATTCAGGCAAGATGATTGCAGAGTAAAGGCATTGCCTGGAACCACTCTACAGTCACAAATAGGAATCCAGGGCTTAAATCCTAAAGGCCAGTCTCAAAAAAGCAAGTTTAATTTATATAATCCTGGAAGTGAGAGAATTTTATATACTGTACCATTCATATGCTCACATTAGTGAAGACTTTCCTTCTTCTAGTTATCAGCATCCTCTGTAGCCTAAGTTGAGTATTTTTCAACCAGTGAAAATTTGCTCATCCAATAACGTTTTGTTTCACCTTCTCGGAGATTGAACGTCCTGCTAATTCAAAGCTGTGTTCTAGTTAATAAAGATTCCTTTCTATTTCGTGTAATTAGAAGCTTTATGCCTCCAGTTGAGATTCTGAAAAAATTAGGGTGTCCCTAAACATCTGAATATGGGAAACTGTAATTTGTTTCTGTTGCAAGTTTTGGTCCTATTGCTGCTGTTACTAGTTGCCTTTTTCTTAAGAAAGGGCAGAGGAAGGGGTTTATTTTTTCTGTTATATTTGCTGTTTGCCTTTTTCTTAAGAGAATGACAAATGGGTTTTTTTTTAATTAAAATTTATAGTTTAGCTTTGGGTTTCCTTTGCATAATATGAATGTGAAGGGAGCTACAGCATGTTGCTCTTATTCTTGAGCTCTTAGGTTCCCCCATCAGTTCCCATTGCACTGGCCAGATATGAAAAATGCTTTGTCATATACTGTTGGCTAATGCTCAAGGTTAAGTCTGGACAGTACAGAATGTTACTGCTGTCTTCATTGTTTAGGATACCCTCCTTCCTAGATCTTTTAAGAGGAAAAGGAAAGACAGCTGACAGCTCTTGGGCTGCAGACACGCTAGATACATCTTAATGTTGGTGATTGTATTTCATCAGTTATTTGCCAACCTTTCCAGTTGACATTCAGGATGTCTAGAAAATATTCCTCCTCTTAGATGGAACATTTATTCTTAAGGATATGTTTGCCAATTGGGTTATCCAGGTTTGCAAAGTGATGTGATTTTACAGAGAAGAGATGGTTTCAACATAGGCTGAATCCCACATGATTTCTTTGAGGTCGTTATGGATGAAATGGAGGAGTGTCCTGTCAGCAGTGTGTGAAGATGCAGGAGATGTTTCCTCTTTTAGAAACTCTTAGCACTTTGATGTGGGCACTTTGAAAATGAAGCCAGATGTCTGGCTTATTGCGGAGAGGGCTAACTCCGACTGGCTAGTGGGTGTTGGTGGGAATGTTAATGCTGATGTCTCTAAGACCAAAAATAGATTGCATCTCCTTTAGGAATAACAGAGTTTGTGGCTTTATTTACATGATCCAAAACCAGGAGAATGGTTTTAGAGGAAACCATGAAATAGCAGTTGGGGATGGACTTGTACATGTTTAATCCTCTGTGGTAAAACACATAAAAAGCATGTCTTTTTCATGGTCATTTCAAAAGGTCACTAGGATCTAAAGACTATTTATTTTTCAACTGTTTTTTGTTTAATAGTGGACATTCTGCAGGACATCGTACTCAACAATTTTGATACTGTTAAAATGCAAACATAATGTTCTATCTCCTTTGTGTACTGCAATGTCTACCTCCTGTTCTACAGCAATAATCTTTACCTGGAGCTTCCCTTGAGCTTGATCCAGAGTCATTAGTGGGTCCAGAATGTAATGGCCAGACTGGTGGGGTCTGTGTGAGCAAATTTGACCACATCACTCCAGATCTGGCTTGCCTTCAATGGTTTTCCATTGTGTCCTGGATCAGGTTCCAAGGTTTTGACACATCCTTACAAAACCCTTCATGATTTGGGCCCATGTTACTTGTCAGAGCGTCTTTCCTTAATGTCATCTGCCCTACTCACAAGATCATCTCATTCAGGGTTCCTCTGGGTGGCCACCCTGAGGGAGGCCTTTAAGTCTTCTACAAGAGGCAGCATTCTGAAGAAACATCAGTGTAATCTCTTGAGAGATTGCACTAATGGGTCAATAAATAAATAAATAAATAAATAAATTCTTACTCTGAATCTATTTATTTATTTATTTATTGACCCATGTGCAAGCAGTACTCTGGATAGTTTATAGGTTAAAACTTTAAAAACTCCACAGCCCCCACATAATAGGATGTACAGTATGGTGATTTAAAAAGAAAAGAGAAAACAATAAACAAATATTAAAAGTATATAGGAGATTCCGTAGATAGTGCCCCAGTCTGTATAGCAGTCTCTGAATAGATACTGAATCATCCCTATACCCTTTCTGACTAGTGAAAATATTTCCAACTCTGATTCTTCTCAAACCTAGTTTCTTCCTTGATCATAGCACAACTAAGCATGTGCAACTGTACTTGTAGACAGTGATCCTTGGCTATTCTTCTCTTTTTTTGCCACAAATGGTTAATCTTCAACTGAGCCTTCAAATTCTCCAGGATCCCTGCCCTCAGAAATAAAAAGAGAATAAGATAATAAGTGAGTTGTGTCAAGGCATGGAGGGCTCAGTTGACTTAATTCCTCCTTGGCTTCCATAGTTTATATAGGTTTAGGACAGGCCTGCCCAAAGTCCGGCCCGGGGGCCAAATCTGGCCCGTCAGGCCATTTTGAGTGGTCCGCGGCTGGCTGGCCCACCCCTCCCTCCCCCTCCTTCACCCCATGTTTTTTTTTAAAAGAAAGTGGGTGGGGCTTGCAGTGGGGTGGCAGGTTTGGGGAGCAACCGGGCCCAGACACATTCTCAGCCACCAAATCTGGCCCTCCTTACAAAATGTTTGGGCACCCCTGGTTTAGGAGAAGGGATGAATGGGTCAGGACTTGGTCTGAACCTTGAGGAACACATCTTGAGACGTCATTGTTTGCTCCTGTTGGAGAAAGCAGAAGCATGAACCCTCCTACTTACCCAGAAACTGGTTTCCCGAGTTCTGTCTGGTCTGCTTGTCCCTAAAAGGCAAAGGGGTGGTGTGGTGGTCAGAACACAGAGTTTTGTTCTACTCCCTGCAGAACTAATCTGATCTGTGTGAGTGCCTGAGCAGGATCCAGATCCAAAGACTAGTCCTGTTTCACATATTTGCTTTATCTTCCACCACTGGTGAGTTTTAGATTAGTCGTCTCATTAGTGTAGGAACTTGCCTTTTGAACTTATACCATAAGGCAGGGATGAGCAGAAGAAATAACAGGTAGGGCTGCTGGTAGATCTTGTAAGGATTTGCAATCTTGTCATCAGAGCTTTCTGACTCTGGATCATTAAAGCAGTAACAAACATCTGCCACATATCGAAATGAAAGAAAGTTTCTGGGGGTTAGGAAACTAGGGGTAGATTATGATGTAATTCAGTCCAATTTTGCTGTTGAAAACAAAATTTTGATCTAAGCTTGTGCCAGACAGTATATGTGTTTCTTCATTTTGGATATAGCCCATATCTGTGTGCTGACACAGTCTTTGGATTTAGCCTGGATTGGCATATCTTGGAGTTCTAGAAAAATAAAGAAAACTTGATTTACCTTTACCGTCATGCCTCATGTGCACTGATGGGGCTGTAAAAATTACTGCTGGTTTGCTTTCATTATACATATTGTACTTGATGCTAGATCTGATACATTTGATTCACTACAGTGCTCCATTACTGTTGTGACTTTATCTTCGCATTTATAAAACAAGGTTCTAGATTTTGTCCATGGTGTCTCTGCCCTACGTTACACCCCAGTGCTGTTACTGTTGGGTGATAGTTGTTTTCCGTCTCTCAGCTATCAAAAGAGCTGGCCTTCGGGGAGGATTACATGATGAGGATAAACTATGGTTGATTTGGCTTATATCCTGGACGGCAGGAGTATTCCAGGAAGACAGTTTATTGGAAACCTGTTTTTTAAAAAAGTTAAACTGTACTGTTAATCATGCAGGAAATAGTTCAGAACAGGATTGCATGAGCATCAACATTACTTTTCACTAAAGGAGCCTGCATTGTCTTTATTTTAGTTACTAAATTGCCTGATCCTGAAAACATTGGAAAATAATGAAAACACACAACCCCACTTGATGTAAATCTTGGGGGCCAATTGTTATAAGATGTTAACATATGCATTTGCTATTGCACATCTATGCAACAGTAAGTGCTTACAGCTTAACTTGCAGCCTCTGGCCACCAACATTTACACCAACTGCATTATGCTGAGTTGACATAGAAACTGAATAAGATTTTGGCCATCAAATAATCCCTTCATTTCATTATATGAAATGTTTTACAGAAATGTTTAAGAAATGTTAACATCTGATCAAAAGCTCGGGAATATTAAATTTAAAAACAGGTTCAATAAATTTCAATTTAAAAGTAAGTTTTTAAAGGTACCCTGTTTCCCAGAGGTGCAAGTTGTAGATATGTGTTCTTTTCCCATGCCAAGGCACTAGGTCAAGTTTGTAGCATAGGGCAGAAGGGCCTACAGCCTATAGAAGGGACTTGGAAATGCCTTGATCAAGACATTAGGAAAAATGAAACACAGAGACTAGCCTTGGAATCGGGATTGAAAAAGGATGATATACATATTTACTCCATATATTTATTCTGTTTTAATGCCATTTTTTCCAGTACAGGGACCCAAGGCAGTTCATGTTATTTAAAAAAAACACCCTAAAAACTCAGCAAACATTGTTAGAAACAACTAAACATATAATAGTATTAAAATAATTAATTGACCGGTAAATAGTTTAAACCACCTTAAATGTGTAAAAACATATTCACAATGACTTTACTGCCCAATTAGTTATTAAAAGTCTATCTAAAACCATAGCCTTCACTTGTTGCCAAAAGGACAGCACATGTTTTGCATGTAGAAGTTCTCTGGAGGGAGACCTCCTGCAGAGTTGCTACCAGTCAGTGTTAAGCACTGGAATAGAGGCAACAAAAATCTGACTTAGTATAAAGAAGTTTTCAGCTGAAACACTGGGTACTCTCTCACATGGATTTTATTCTATTTGATGTCATTTGGAAGATCTGCATCAATAACTGTTTTCATGGCCAGGCATGAGTTAAAAGGTTTTGAATACTTCTCTCAGGTAAGCCCCTGGTTACATGTGACTTTGATCAGGTCAGGTGGATTAACATAAGCCTTGCGACTGCTTTAAAGTTTAGTTCTTTGTCAAAATGCATAGACTTCCTCTTTTAACTGCTTTCTCTAATTTATTTCTCTTTCATATTCTAGGACAAAGAAATATGTATAGGAATCAACAATCAGAGTTATATCTGCGAAACAGGCCATTGCTGTGGACAGTCTCAGTGCTGCAATTACTATTATGAACTCTGGTGTAAGTATCTTTCTTATTTACTTACTTTTGTACTTGCTCACTTATTCATTTGCTCATTCATTTAAAGATCCAATATGTTTCTAATTTGAGGCTAGATTTAGAATTTAGCTGAGAGGTCTTTTTTCCTTCTTCATTTAAGAACAAAGCGTTGGAGTGGGTGATGATACTTGGCATATTATTTAAATTGATTTTCATCCATGCTTCCCTGCTGCATTTACAATAGAAACTGCTCTGGTTGTACTGGTAGATGACTTTTGCTGGAATTAGACAAAAGGATGGTGTTCTCATCTTTTTCATCGTGGACTTCAGTACCATAAGCTGTAATATGTTTTGGACTATTTATCAGGTATGAGTGCATCCATTGGGTTGTGTTTTCTTTTTCTCCCTGTAAAGTAGTTTCCAGAGGATGATCGCAGTGTTCCAACACTGAAGAATCAATCATACGGTTGGCTATCTCATATTTTATTCTGTTTCACATGTTACGTAATATCTATATGAAGCCACTGAAGAGGTCATGCAAGGTTTTAGAGTTGGTTGATGTCATCAGAGTGTTGATGATACCCGCTTATATCTCTTCTTGGACTGTGGTGAGGCAGCCGTGTCCATTAGGTGTTTGGAACTAGTAATGGGTGGGGATCGATAAACTGAAGCTCATTCTAGGTTTGACACTTGGGTAGACCTGTCAAATAAAGAATAGAAAGGCAGCCTGGGTTGTATTTTCTGTAAAAGAGGAAGTTTGTGGCTTGGGTTTATTCCATGAACTGGTATTTGTGCTTGATACATGATTGTGGCAATGTGTTTGTCTTTTTATCTACAGATCATGTGCCAACTGCTTCCTGTCTTCCAGAAATAAAATCTAGACCAGGTCACTCATGCCTTGATTACTTGCAAATTAAATTGTTATAATACTGGTTTCTTTTTTGCTTCAGAAACTAAAGGAACAATTATTATGGGAAAAGTGTAGACCTCTATGTAACCCTCATTTCAGTGTATTAAAAGGTTTCACATGACAGCATGCTTCATTTTTACTGAAAATATAAGTAAACTTAATTTAAAAAATATAACACATATATGCATTACAGTATATATTTCTTTTAATGACAGTTAACAGAAATTCTTAAATGAAAACTCATGTAAGTCTGTAGCAGCAAACCATAAAGATGGGTTGTGTCTTAGACACTAATAATCTGTGGTACAATCTTTCAAGAATCAGATTCTTCCATGAGACATTCAAAATGTTGCCTTCTTTCCATAGGTCTTTCTGTGCATAAAATGTATGTTTGTGTGTATATAAACGAACATGACTGATAAGAGCAATAATTTACTTTTTGTGATTGGTTAAATTATGGGAAGAAAAGACAGATTAGGGCATGATTCCAGTTTGAAATGAAAGCCATTTCCTGCCTTTGAAAGGGCAGTGATGCTGCCTTAGGTGCCTATTGGCAAGTGTGTGTATATCACCAACACATGCTCCATGAAACACTTTGGAATCTGTTTCTAAAACATGCTTTGTGCATACCTGTGGCGGTTGGTGTGAGTCACTTGGGATTTTTATCACACACATTTTGTTCACCTGTAATGCCTTTGGTTATAAATAATTTAAACATAGGCTGTATTACTTGGCATTTAGGAGGCGGCAATGAGGACTCGATTTGGTTTGTTTTTAGTAATCTGTTGTAGCAGTAGTCATTATACCAAATCAGAGGAGAGTTAATCATTATGAAAAGTAGGAGGAGGAGCTGAACGCTTTTTGCCTTGGACCAGTCTTGCCCAACCTTGTGATCTTTATATATCTTGTTCTGGAGCCCTTGTCATCACTGACCATGTAGACTAGGGATAGGAGGAACTATAGAGGAACATAACAAAAGAACATGGGACTAGGAAAGCTGCCATTGATCTTGTCTTCCTCTGGATCTCCTATATTTGTTATTTTCCTCTATACTGCATCCATATACAGAACCATTTTCTTTTGCATTAATCAAGTTATTTTTGGTAGAAGATGATGAAAGCACTGTATTAAGCTGTAGCTGTAGTAAGGGTGGGAAAAAGCAATGCAAAGTGGTCTGCTTATATACCGCCCCATAACACTTCAAGTAGTCTCTGGGCAATTTACAGTTTAATTACAGTATGCAGGCTACACTTTGCCCCCCTCCCAGCAAGCTGGGTACTCATGCTAGGATTAGGTTCCCTCTAATTTAAAAGGACAAGAGCATTCACCCCATTTCTCCAGGCCTACCTGCAGGTTATTTAAGTTTATCTACATTGCATAGTTCACAGTATTAACTGCCAGGGTCCATCCTATGGAATCCTGGGGCTGGTTAAATGTTAAGAGTACTTTGCTAGAGAATGCCAGTGTTGCCCTCTGAGTTTTGTAGCAGATGATCATAAGTATATTACCAAACTGCAAAGCTCAAGATTCATCAGGATGGGGGTATTTAAAGTTGCATCCAGCTACTGGAACTGCGTAGTTTCCATACATTCTTAATTTTGAAGTTGTAGGAGAAAAAGATGGTTCCCAGCTGACATGTGGAATCAATGAGAGTGAACAGAAACAAAGTTTGCCAGATTAAATACTTTTGTTTGTTATTTAGTATTGTCCTCTTATCTTTATCCTTGACATTTATTCAGCTCATTTATGTAGTGAATCTGTCCATGAGAAATGGAACTGCATTCAAGAGACTGAAGTGAACTAATCGGCCCAGATTTCTTTGTTTTACTTTTTACTGGAAAAGGCCTGATGCCCAGATCAGCAAGTGGAATGTAGAATTCTGCCCCACAATGTTCCTCACAGTATGTGCGTGTTTTTTAAGTGTTTGTTGTATGTGAAAGGCCTTTGGCAGTTATCTAACTGATAAGATACTGGGCTTGTTATCACACATGCTGAAGCAGCTGTTCCCTCATCTTCCCTGTGTACACTACAAAATTAATCTAATTTAACTCCGAGTCCCTTTTCTCACAGTATCTTGAGAAATGTGATTCAGGGAGTGCACTAGGATGGTTCGGCGCAGTGGTTTTTGTAGGAACTATAGTTTATAAATTCACAGGAGTCCTAACGACGGAGCCACAATTACTAAATTGGTATCAAACACATATAACTATACAGTGCTGGAACACAGTAGTGTTCCTTTTGAGGTTGTGGCAGAGAATGGGAGAAAAACAAGGGCATGCAACCACTAGGGTTACTGAAGCTCACTGTGTTAACACTAAACCATATTTTAGCATTACATGCTAAAGCAGCCACCAGAGACTGTTGGATTATGCAAGAATCTCCTTGGCTGATCTGAAAAGGTATTAGAATAAAGACATTAGGGCCCTCGGAAACCAAAGAAACTCTATATGTGGACTCCCATGATTTTTTAAAAAGTGGCTTAGGGTAGGCATTAGGAAGTGGTGGTTCTCTAGATATTTTTGGCCCTTAACACACATCAGTCCCAAACAGCGCATGGTGAGGACTTAAGAGAATTGGGGTTTAAAATCTGGAGGGTCTCCACATATGCTACTTCCTAGTCTAGGGCACATTATTCCCAGTTCATCATCCTGCTATCTGCATTCCATATAAAACTATTATCCCTAGAAACATCTGCCAACAGAATTCATTAGAAACGTACCCTGGTGACCTTAGATTAAGGTTTAAATAGGTAGTCAATGAGACATAAATAGACCACTATGGAATGTATGCTTTCCTGTGAGACTCACAGGTTTTCTTCTGTGGCTTCTGTGTTTATGTCAACTATACAAAAGGAGAGAGAAAAGAAACCATGTTGAGTTATTCTTAGTTTTATCCCAACCATTACTTGATACAAAAATGCTTTTACTGCTTAATAAAGTATTGCTTTGACTAGAAGTTATGTCCAGAAAATTCCTCTTCAATTGATAGCATATATATACTATATAGTGCTACAGAATATTTAAACATTCCACTATAAATGATTGCAGCAGTGCTTACAACAATCCAAGGAGGAAGGCAACTGTATTATCTTCATATTGTAAAGGATAGCTGATAGGTGTTTTCACTCTTTTGGCCTTTTTGCCTCAGTAGGTCAGTTCTTGGCAATAATATGTTTGATTGTGATATGCTAGTTCGTGATCAAAATGACCTCCCTTCATCTTCTTTGCGGCCAGGTAATCTAAAGCCAAGACCATCAACTAGCAAAAAGAAATGATTTACTATGTTTTTTTGGCTTGGTTTTAGTGAGGTTACCTGCCAATAAAGAAGTGACATGAGTTTCCTGTGAACTCCAGGGTAGATTCTTTTGTTCCTGGCTCTTGAATGCTGAAGGAGAAAACATGTTTCTCCATTTTTTTCGTGTATAAAAGGCACTTACCACTGTGAGACCTTTGCTTGGAGACTTGCCATTAGGGAAACATGGAAATATCTCCTTCTGGCTGCTAGAAGATTTATCTGTTGTTTTTTTCTCCCTTTGTTGTAGAGTAAAGTCAAAGGTAAAGTTTCCACCTGCACATGTGTGCTAGTCGTGTCCAACACTAGGGACAGCGCTCATCTCCATTTCTAAGCCAAAGAGCCAGTGTTGTGCAAGTCTGTGGCCATTTGGCCGGCATGGCCGAAGACATTTCTGCGCATGCAACACAGTTTACCATTCCACTTTTTTGGCAGTACCTATTTATCTACTTGCACTTACATGTTTCCAAACTGCTAGGTTGGCAGGAGGTGGGTTTAACAACGGAAGCTCACTCCGCCGCGTGGCACCTGGGATTCAAACCGCCGAGCTGCTGACTTTGCTGGCGACAGTTTGGATGAACAGCGAAACGTTTCTATCTCTCAAAAAGAAGTCCAGTAGCCATGACTCAACTTCCAGTTTCAGTGCTCAAGCCAACTGACCCACCCCAACCCTTTGTAGAGTACATTAACTTTAATAGTAGTGGCCTTTATCTGACATCTGAGTCAGAAGATTACATATGAGATGCTGATTTGGAGACAGTGTTCTAATCACCATACTGATTGCTATTTACTGTATTTTGATGACTCTGCATTAGTAGCAATGAGAAATATTATCAAGTATTGAGGTCCTGGGTGTTTCCCAAAATCTACATATGGGTTATAGTCAAGGTTCCCTCTAAGGTGTGCACACATGCACTTTTGTCCCCTTCCACTCAAGGTTTCCCTTCCTCTGTACACCCACCCTGACCATTTTTGTTACAGTTACAACAGAATCCATGCAGGGGGCTGAGGCATGCATGTATGGGACAGAGCCCTTCATAGCATGACTGGAAATTAGAGGTTACATTGGTTATTGTGGTTGAGGCTCTGGTGCTTAGGTCATCAGGAGAGGCCTCTCTTCATCCTGCCACCTTCACAGATGTCTCTCATAAGAACACATGAAAGGGCCTTCTCTGTTGCTGCTCCCAAACATTAGAACTCCCTCCTGCTGGAGGCCAGGACTGCCTCATCTCTGCTGTCTTTCCAGAAGCAGGCAAAGACCTTCCTTTTTCAGGCAAGCTTTCCCTGAATGAGGGACTACCTACTATGTTACTTGTATATGGATTACCATGCATAATTGTATTGACTGATTTCAAAAGAACACCAGTGTTTTCCATGTTAATTTCCACCTGTCATAATTTGTCAATATTCTAGGCTGAAAATCTCCCAATCTAATCAGCTAATGAATCAATAACACATGCAAAGAGTTCTTGAGCCTTTAAATGGTCTCTCAGGCTGGTTCAGTAGGAATCACAATCATGGGAAAGACTACAAAAGAGAGTGACTAAAATGATTACTGTGCTGTGGGGACCTCCCTTATGAGGAAAGGCTAACACATTTGGGGCTCTTTAGTCTGGAAAAAAAGCGCCTGAGGGGGAATATGATTGAGACGTTCAAAATAATGCAGGGCATGAGTAAAGTTGATAGAGGGATGCTCTTTCCCCTCTCACAAAATACCAGAACTAGGGGACATACACTCAAATTGAGGGCTGGGAGAGTGAGAAGAGACAAAAGAAAATATTTTTTTGACCCAGTGTGTTGTTAGTCTGTGGACTCCCTGCCACAGGATGTGGTGATGGCATCTGGCCTGGATGCCTTCAAAGGGGGATTGGACAGATTCCTGGAGGAAAAGTCCATCCCAGGTTACAAACCATAATGGACATGTGTAATCTCCAGGCTTAAAACCAGGGTACTTCGAGGGCCAGATGTAGGGGAGTAGTATCAGGAGACAGAATCTTGTCCACTCCTGGATGCATTCGGTGGGGCCACTGTGAGATACAGGAATCTGAACTAGTTCGGACTTTGGCCTGATCCAGCATGGCACGTCTTATGTTTTTATGCTGACCTGACAATTGTGCAGAAAACCATCATTGATACCCTCCATAAGGAGGGAAAGCCCCAAAAAGTACAGATTGCAAAAGAAGTTGGATGTTCCCAAAGTGCTGTATCAAAGCACATCAATAGAAAGTTATATGGAAGTGAAACGTGTGGAAGAAAAAGGTGCACAAGCAGCAGCAATGACCAAAGCCTGGAGAGGATTGTCAGGAAAAGCCCTTTCAGAGGTATTGGGTCTTTCACAAGGATTGGACTGAGGCTGAAGTTAGTACATCAAGAGCCACCACACACAGATGGATCCTGGGCATGGGCTTCAAATGTTGTATTCCTCTTGTCAAGCCACTCCTGAACACTGTTGCTCAGTGGTCCCAAGTCCACTTTTCTGATGAGGGCAACTTTTGCATCTCGTTTGGGAACCAAGGACCCAGAGTCTGGAGGAAGAATGGAGAGGCACACAATGCACAATGCTTGAAGTCTACTGTGAGGTTTCCACAGTCTGTGTTGATTTGGGGAGCCATGTCCTCTGCTGGTATTGGTCCACTGTGCTTCAGTAAGTCCAGGGTCAATGCAGCCATCTACCAGGAGATTTTGGAGCACTTCATGCTTCCTTCTGTAGACGAGCTTTATGGGGATGCTGGCTTCATTTTCCATCAGGACTTGGCACCTGCCCACACTGCCAAAAGTACCAAAACCTGACTCAATGACCATCGGATTACTGTGCTTGATTAGTCAGCAAACTTGCTTGACTTGAACCCCATAGAAAATCTATGGGGCATTGTCAAGAGAAAGATGAGGGACATGAAACCGAACAATGCAGCAGAGCTGAAGGCTGCTATTGAAGCATCCTGGTCTTCCATAACACCTCAGCAGTGCCACAGGCTGATAGCATCCATGCCACACCACATTCAGGCAGTAATTGATGCAAAAAGGGCCCAAACCAAGTACTGAGTACATATGCATGCATGCTTATACTTTTCAGAGGTCCGATATTGTTCTATTTCCAATCCTTGTGTTATTGATGTCATGTAATATTCTAATTTTCTGAGATTGTGAATTTGGGGTTTTCATAAGCTGTATCCCATAACCATCACAATTATACCAAAGTAGGGCTTGACATACTTTCTTGGCATGTAATATTTCATATATTAGTTTCACCTTTTGAGCTGACTTGCTGAAATAAATGAACATTTGCATGATATGCTAATTATTTGAGTTTCACCTGTATATCTCATAAAGTTTTAAGTAGTGAAGTCTATACAAGGTGTAGTATTCGTACAGGGATTTTTGTGCAACTCTGGATGTTCTTGAAGTGCTACCTGAATATGGAGTACAGATTGGACTGACAGGATTCACTGCTGAGATCAATAACAGTCTCCATGTTCCTTGTAGGACACATGGTTAACATGTCTGCCTTGTGAGAACTGGTAGTTTATTTTTGTTACTTATTTCCTGTTTTCAGCTAGTTACAGATTTGCATGTGGACCTTTTTGTACTTCGTATATTGCCAAACTGTAGCTCCCATTAGCCATGATGACTCACCATGATCTCTTGAGTGATGGAAGTTGTAGTCTGTTCCCTTTTCAATTATTAGTCTCAGAAAATAGCTAAGGCAGAATCAAGTTTCTTCCTAGGAATGGTAAATGTTTCCTTTGGTGCAGTAGGAAGGAAACTACACATGTGAAGCAAGAGATATACAAAGTAATAGTAGTCAAAAGCCCTAGAATCTCGAGCATAAGTAGTAGGACTCATCAATCATAAAGTCTCATTTAGTTTTCCTCAAAAGGGGGATGATGTTCTTGACATTTTTGTAAGTAGTCAGGGTCAACAGTATCCAAGAAACAGAAAGTGATGGTGAGATAACTAAAATAGAAGGTAACTAAGAGAACAGGTCTTTAATCAGGTCCTCTAAGCAACAGACATGGTACAATGGCAAGAGAAAATGCCAGCCACTTTATAGACAACCTGTTACGATGTATGAACATTGGGTGATAATAGCAGAAAAGATGCCAGTCCCTTGAAAATCAACATCAATGGCTTTAATGCTTTCTATTTTAAGGGTTTCATGGCACTTCTAGACTACCTGGCCTTTTTTATATAATCCTGATGAACACTTGTGATTGCCTCACTTTCAGATAAGAGCAGGACTCTCGAGATTACATTACTAGCATTGAACTTTCTGTGTTCATCCATTCTCAGAGATCTGAAGAGAGTTTGTCTTTTCTAAATCTAGCCATCCCCATCGTCAATCACAAATATGGAGGAGTTAGAGGGAATGATTGTTTAGATCTGAAGAGAGTTTGTCTTTTCTAAATCTAGCCATCCCCATCCTCAATCACAAATATGGAGGAGTTAGAGGGAATGATTGTTTTATATATTTTCCTGGCATCTAAATTGAGAAACTGGAAATTAGAATAATAGGTTGTTAGGGTTGGTGGATAATGAAATCAAAGGAGCAGATAGGACTCTATTTTTATACGCAACAGCAGCGGCACGAATGCTCCTGGCACAGAACTGGAAGACAACGTATATACCATCTTTGGATGAATGGAGGGCGAAAATATTGGACTTTGCAGAGATGGCCAGACTAACGTGCAGACTGAGGGATCAAGATAACCAGAAGTTCCAAAATGACTGGCAAAAATTTAAGAACTACATGGAGACTCATTGCAAGGAATTAAAGACTCTTACCGGATTAGGATAGAGCTCGAGGGATTATTACTTATTTTTCAAATCTTTTTTATAAGTATATAAAAGGGGTTTGTCTGAAAGGAAGGCTAGGAGATGAATAACACTAAAACCAAGGAAAGAACAGAGGGAAGTCAAATTTTAGTGGTAGATTGATTTTGTAGTACTAATGTTTTGAATTTGTTTCTTTTTTTGTATACCAAAATTCTTTAATAAAAATATACTGGAAAAAAAAAGAATAATAGGTCGAGAGACCTCCTACTTTTTCTTTTTTTTCTCAAGTCAACATATATAAGGTTTCTGGGTTATTTCCTATCCAGACACTGATCAGACCCTTACCATTATTTGGTCTGAGTAAGGCTGAGGCATATCTGATTACTTCAGAAAATGTTTTGAGAGTATCTTTCCCAATCTGATGATTCCAAGTATACTGTGTATCACCTTCCATCATAAAGCCAGTTTAGCCAACAGGGTGGATAAAAAGTAGTGATGTTTTAAAATCAAATTGATTTAAACGGTAAAATTTGCCTAATAATCAATGCCCCCAGTGAGTAAAATGGGCAGGAATTATAGCCTAACAGATCTGGGGGGTATCAGGTTAGGGAAGGCTGGCATATGATCTACTAAGAGTGTTTTCTCAGTATCAGGTATTGTGAAGCAGATTTCATTTTTAAACCATGTTTGCATTTATGCTTGCATTGTCTTTTATTTGTTCATCATAACTTGTTTCAGTGTCAAGAGCAGTTCCTTGTGCCTTTTATTTTCAGAGCATTGATTACCACATATTCTAATTAACAAATGGGTAGAACAATTCCATGCACTATTTTGTGCTTCAACTTCACAGTCTGTAGGCACAGAAAAATTTCATTAACTGCATCTGAATAAAGCAGATTGTGTTTTATGCAAAAGCATAACAAATGAATGTCATAAATATTTATTCCGGCTATTCATAAAGGTGTGCTCTTCATGGAGCTGGAATTGGCCCCAGCTCCTGGCGTGTAGAGACACAATGACAAACTAATTTCTTGCTGCCAAACACTTAAAAGTGCTCTCAAGAAAAACATGGCTTTGAAATGGTTCTCATAATATATGTAGAACTTTCATAAAATAATATCATGATGAATATATCGTCCAACTGATAGATTTTCCCCCCTTCTGATTATTTTTCTAATCCCCCTTTATAGCCATCTTGTGGCAGAACCTAGGAGGTTCTTGTTAATTATTTCAGAATATGCACTTTGCTCTTTTAATTAATTGAGCTGAGTTTAATATCACATCAAAGGGAAATCCACTTAGTATTAGATAAAAGGGAAATGGCTTTATACCATGCATGATTTAGTAAATTTGTTGTAGGTTCATAGAACTTAGAACGGGAAGGTATCCCAAGGATCACTGAGCCATGCTACCTGCAGATGTAGGAAGGCCATCCAACCTTCACTTAAAACCTCCAATAAAAGAGAATCTACCAACTCCTGAGTTAGTATACTCCACTGTCAAACAGCTCTTACCACCAGCAATGTGACAGCAAGCAGCAATTTTTAACTATTAAGATCCCCCCTTTTGTCCCATGACTCCTAAAGGCTTCCTCAGGTCAAAAAGGAAATCCTACAGAGCTCAGAATGTGCATGGGGTGGGAGTTGAGAGATAGGCAGCTTTCCAGTCATTTTAAAAATATTTATTTATTTATTTATTTATTTATTTATTTATTTATACAACTTATATGCCGCCCACTACCCAAAGGTCTCTGGGCGGCTTATAATTAAAATGAACAGTTAAAACGTTAAAAAGGCAATGGACAATAAAAGACAATAAAAACATTTAAACACAAAATACTAAAATTGCCACCAGGACCCACAGTCTATGTTATGTCAATTAAAAAACTTCAGAAACAGGATGGTTTTTACCTGGCGCTGAAATGTCATCAGTGTTGGCGCCAGGCGGATGTCACTTGGGAGGGCATTCCATAACCTGGGGGCAGCTGCCGAGAAGGCCCTAGACCTACAAGCCATCCCTTTCACCTCCTTCAGGGATGGCTCTCTCAGGAGGGCTCCCTGGCTGGATCTTAATTGCTGGGTAGGTTCATATGGAAAGAGAGGGTCCTTCAGGTATCTAGGTCCTAAGCCATTTAAGCCATAACAGTGCTGGTAACTTTTCACTAGTAGGATTTTATCCATTATTTCAAATCCTGTAATCTGCAGCTGGAGAGTGCAAGCTTGCCCCATCTTCCACATGACAGCAGTCCAGATATCTGAAGACAGCTATCATGTCAACTCTCAGACATCGTTTTCTCTGCTTTAAACATACCCAGTTCCCTCAGCCATTTGTCCAGAACCTTTAATCATCCTGGTCACCGTTCATTGTTTCCCTTTCTTTCCTAGGAATCATTCATAAGAAGGGTATTCTGGCCCTTTGGTTTGGTTTGTTAACAGAGTATATATACACAATAATAATAATTACCTTAGCTGAGTCTTAATGAAAGCAGAAGGAAATGTTCTATATTGTTGTGATTCCATATGTTTTACCACCTTATTCCATACACAGCACACTTTTTTTAGCATTGCTGGCAAGAAGCCAGCATGGAATTTATGATGCCACAGTCTTAATTTTAAAAGTGATGGCTGTTGCAGAAGCACATTGACCAATGTTACCTTGGCAGTCTTTCAGAGGCCCTGTTTTGCTTGCAAAAACTCATATGCCAGCTGGGATCTAGATAGTTTAACTACCAGGGCATGGAAAGCCCAGTGTATACATCCTCTTCAGAAATGTGTTAAACTCATTCAAGTCCTCCTTGAATTTCTGCTATTCATTTGTATACAGTGGGATGGAATGAAAGCTCTCAAATGTGCACCTCTGAATAATGTTTTCTCATATCCCTGTGTATCTAACCCATGCAGTGGTTGAAAACAGCTACACACTTGTTTCCAGATGCTTCATGCTTGCAGAACTAATTCACTTTCTCTACTCTCCTTCTTGCGTTTTCCACAGGGTTTTGGCTAGTGTGGACGATCATCATTATACTGAGTTGCTGTTGTGTCTGCCATCACCGACGCGCCAAACACAGGCTTCAGGCGCAGCAACGGCAACATGAGATTAACCTGATTGCCTACCGTGAAGCGCATAATTACTCCACCCTGCCATTTTATTTCCGTATGTACTGCATGCAAGAAGCAAGATACCTTTCAAAGAGCAAGACAAAAATATTTTTAATTTGGGCAGGGGACACGGGTGCAAGAAGGGTTTCTAATAGATGTGATGGGGATGGGTGCAGAGGGGTGAGTTTATGGCCGAGGAAGACAAAATGGCAATCTGTCATCCTGGGACACTCAGTCTGCCCTTTCTGTCATCGTGATTAAATTGGCTGAAGCATCATCACATCTTTTTAGTAATATAAGTTCTAAATTATGCACATAAATATATGAAAGACTTGAAATAATGAAACTTTGCAGCATTACATGGCTTTGACTTAGTTTCTTAATTTTGGCTGTTGATCAGGCTGCTGTAAAAGGGGGGGAGTAGATTAGCACATTTGGTCTGGCTATGTAAACTGAGATGTTTTTACCTCCTCCCCTCTTTTAGTCTCGGTAGAGGTACCACTGTATAGAGTATAGAGGGGAAATAGTTCCATTAGAAGTCTACAGACTTAGAGTAGGTGTCAGGGCATATTGTGCCTGTCCTAAGACAGATGATAATTTAAATTGTTCCTCAGTAGAGTCAGAGATTACATTACCTTGCTTTGGATGATGTAGCCTTATTATATATTCTGCTCGGCATCAATTTATTTCGTTTGTGAAATACAATTAATTGCTGGTTTCTTATGTGAAACCCCAGTGGGGAAATTTAAAAATTACAATCATGCAAATTATTCACAAAGTCCAAAGTGAAATAGTAAGCTATTTAAAGTGATGCTTTCTGCCAGGATTTAGATTTTACAGAAGCTTTGGAAATAACTTGTCCTCCCTGCCTCCCCATTTAGGATTTTTGCCAAATTATTTACTGCCTCCTTATGAGGAAGTGGTGAATCGACCTCCGACCCCTCCCCCACCATATAGTGCCTTACATCAGCAATGCATCCCACCTGGCGGTGGCAATGCTGCACCGGACACAAGAAATCTACAGCCAGCCCAGACAGGCTCTCTGTCAGGAACAGGAAGCAATAACGGATCTGTGGACAGCACTGCCTCCCCCAGCGTTGGGGACTCTGAATCCTCCACCCCGCTAGTTGAGAGATCATCCACCAAAGCAACAAGTGGCGAGCCAAGGAACTCCAACAGTGGGACAGAATTAGAAGAGATGCCTGCACATGTATCCTGTCCTGATAAGGAGTCTGAATGCAAGGAGGAACTGCTTAAAGATTACAACTCAGAAAGTTTTGATCCCAGCAATGCCTTCTCCGATGCTAAAGACAAGACACCAGGCAGACACCGAAGGTTCACCGGTGACTCAGGCATTGAAATTTGTATCTGTAACCAGGGCCACCATGACAGTGATCTCAAAGAACTGGATGGGTTCATTGACGATGGTTCCATGGATTATTGTGATAGTTGCCATGGCCGCCCCCCACATGGGGATGAGGAGGAAGGCCTTTTCAGTGCCTCCGAGGAGCAGCAGCGAGAGCATAGCCACCACCACCTCCCTCGACAGCCTGTGTGTGTGCTTCTGAACACCATAAATGAGCAGGACTCCCCAAACTCTCATGCCAATACATCCCCCAGCTAAAACAACAACGTCAGAAGGGAAGATGTGCAAAAGGATTAAACATGACTTCAACCAAAAACAAGTTGCTTCACTTTTTTTTCAGATGGAACTATGCGAATAATGCCAAATCTGAAGAGGAAGACACAGTTTTTCAGCTTTTTTTTTCTAAACTGACTGCCTTCTCCTCCATCTGTGCAGGGGCTTAAGATTTAACATTAAGTTTTACACACACACACACACACACACACACACACACACACACACACACACAATGTATATGAATGAGAACTTTTCCTATTACTGATTTTGGTGATGGTTGGTTGTCTTTTTAAGCATTTTCAAGACCTGTTTTAATTTTATTATTAGAAAGACTTAGTCTGACCCTGTGACAATAAGGAGTAATAGTGTATCTCTCCTTATCCCATCTTTCCAGATGTCTTCCCAGAAGCCGGTGGCATTTGAGAGCCCTGGTGGTGTGTTTAGTTCATTCTGTTGTGAGATTAAAATGAATCCCCAGAGGCCTGGTGTAGTTTAAAAAAGAAAGAAACAGTGCTGTAATCTGTGGTGCATTGTTGATTATAGCAAGCTGTAAAGAACCATTTTCCTCTTGAAGCTGGTAACTGAAGGACCAGTTTCTTCCCCAATTCCCAAACCCTAAAACAGCTAGCCTGAAACATGAAAGTTTATGCAAATGGTTATTGCAAATGTTGCCTTTTTTTTAAAAAAAAAAAGACAAATATTATTCCTTCCTTCAATGCCTCTAAAGAGCACAGCTATGGATGGGGTCTTTGGGCAGAGGAGCTGCCTTTTCCAGTACTGTGTGGTCTCCTTATAACAGCCTGTTGGCGTGCTGCAGTGCCAAAGGGCAGGGGCTTTGCAACTTGAGGCCAGCACACTAGTTAAAATGACAAAACAAAACCAAACACACGTCAAGAACAGGGCTTTTTGGCCAGCGTGCCTTCAGGTTTCAGCGATGCTTGTTGAACAAATGGAGACAAGAACTCCGTCCGTTGCAAAAGGATGACTTGCAGCATCAGTGTGGAAGACCTGTGCAGTATTTTCTTTTCTAGTCCAAATCTTAGTGTGTTTCTAACAAGTGACCACTTAAAAGAACTGAGTGTTTGTGTTTCTCTTGATAGCAGCAACAGGCTACTGTATAACGTCTGTGAGTGTGTATGTGTGTCTGACTGCAGTACATGCATGTGTGTTTCCTACTGGTGACATGAAACTTGCTGCTGTAAGACTGCAAAGAAACAAACAAACAAAAACTTATTGCTTTGCTTTAACAAAACAGTGGAGCTTTTGTTAGTAACAACCCCAAAGGGGAAGGGGAATAAAGAAATTCAAGCAGCTGAACCTAACATTCCCTGGAGCATTCCTGTGGAAGAGAGCAAGCCGTAGTTTCTACATTAAGTGTGATGATGAAGTTTCATTTTTGTTGTCCCTTTCCCCTGTTTCTTTGGTTACAATTGTGTAAGGTCATTTATTGTCATAAAACGGACTTTCAGATTTGATTGCTTGAAACCAAATCAGTTTGAAATATGATGTAAGCCCAAATATAATGCCTTTTTTTCTGATAACTCATGTCCTTGTGTCTCATTTTCCCTGGGCAAGGGTAGAATACTTGCACATCATGGCAAAATACTTATCTATTTATTGTGCCTACAATGTATATTCCATACACGTGGGGACTTTAATCCATACATTGCTGTTACAGGTTAACATAAGGAAGTGAAAACACAACTTTATTTTTAATAATGAATGCTAGCCCATGCAGAGGTATTTCTATTTGTATGCCTGTCTGTAAAAACACACAGATAGGAAAACAATTTACTTTTTTCAGAGAATCATAGAATCATAGAGTTGGAAGAGACCTCAAGGGCCATCTAGTCCAATCCCCTGCCATGCAGGAACCCCCATCACAGGACTCCCAACAGATGGCCATCCAGCCTGTGCTTAAAAACCTCCAAAGAAGGAGACTCAACCACCCTCTGTGGCAGCATATTCCATTGCCGAACAGCTCTGTTATGAAATTCTTTCTAATGTTTAAATTAAATCTCTTTTCCTGCAGTTTGAAACCATTTCCCTGTGTCCTAGTCTCTGAAGCCATGGAAAACAAACCAGTCCCTTCTTCAATATGACATCCTTTCAAATATTTAAACATAGCTATCATATCCCCTCTCAGTCTTCTTTTTGTAAGGCTAAACATTCCCAGCTCCCTAAGCTGCTTTACTTTAAGTAAAGTTGAACTAGAACACATACGGAGGCGTTGTGTAATTGGGGGCCAACAAATTATCCACATAGGAGGAGAAAATAGATTAATAGCACCCGGGGACACCCTGAGCTGTTCTTTATATGTGGCCTACAACCATGACCAACTATTGGTACATTGTGTAAATCTCAGAGCATCATTAAAGTAGGGCAGCTGGTTGTCATTTATGGTATGAAGAAAGTCTTTTTACAATGCCAGTCAGTTCTGCCTTTCTCCAGGAGATTCAGAACAGCACACATTTCTGTAGTTATCCTTACAATAGCCTTGTGAAGTCAGTCAGTTTGAAGAAATATTAAAGCCCCCAGTTTGTTCAGTAGCTGTCATGGCTGAACAGGGGTTTGAACCCAACTCTGGTTTCCTAGTTTTTCATCATTACACCACACTAATTATGTTACTATAGACCGTGATCACTAAAGCTATTCAGAATTAAATTTGCACTCCATTATAGCATTAAGCCCTCCATAGTCAAGGAGACTGTTATTGTTGCTGTGTTCTCTCAAGTTGTATCTGATTTACAGTGATCCTAACAGCGTTCTCAAGGTGTGTGAGTTATTTAAGGAGTGTCAAGGTCAAAAGTGTGACACTCAATGAGTGCATGACTGCATTTATCCCTGAAAGGATAAATGCAGTGAAATCAGATAAGCTTTCCAATCATATCAATGTTCATCTAGATATCACGGCCTAAGTATTTTCAACCATGTTTTCACTCATCGTGAAATCATGCTTCTCTACACATTCTTGTTACAGTACATACACTAGCTTGCCTATTTCTAGAAACCTAATTAATTCTGTACCCCATTAGTGCAGAGACACTTTTCTGGGTGGTTTAACAGCAAATCAAAACATATATTAAACAAACATGAAACAGTAGCATTTAAACACTAAAATGGTGCCAGAGATAGTTTCCCAATAATAGTAGGACAGGAGGGAAACAATCAGTCAATGAGGGTCAGTATGAAAGGCCTCCCTGTTGAGGACAAGAAGGGAGCCAGATGCCACTCTTACGGGAGATGATTCCACAAGGTCAGTATCACCAAAGAGAAGGCTCTGTCCCTTGCAGATGGTTTTCAGGCCTCCCTCAGGGTGGCTACATGGAGGAGCCTAGCCGGGGAAGCTCTGGTGGATTAGACAGATTACATTGGGGAAGTCTTTTAATTACCATATATTCTAAAAATACAAGAGGTTGTAGCCTAAAAGGGCACAATAAAAAGCAGAGTATGTTTCTTAAAATATCCAGGTCTTTAAAAGTAAATATATAGTATATGAAAATAAAACACATTTCTTACCCTTTGTTCATATACAGCGCTAGCTAAAGGTACCTAGGTTATCTATAGGTTTATAACTATTACATCAGCCATTGCCCTCAAAATAACTGTTTACATGTAACTGTATTACCCATGACTAGATACTTCCAAGTTCTGCACTGAAATAAAAATACAAGTAATTATGTGACTAGTGACTTCCAAACTCTACCCTTAGCCAAAAAGGGATTGTAAGTGCAGTACTGTAGTTAATAGTTTATTGTGGCTAGTCACCTCCCAAGGTATGTGTAAGGAAAGATACTTTCATAGATAAAGATGCTCTTCAAGGCCATTGCATTAAAAAGTTGGTGTATATCCTCCATATTTTCCTCTAGACCAGGCAATGTGCAAATTTGGCCCTCCTGATGTTTTGGACCACAACTCCCAGAATTCCAAGCGTGCATTTCCAGTGGCAAAGGACTGTGGGAGTTGTGGTTCAAAACATCTGGAGGGCCGAAGTTTGGACATGCCTGCTCTAGACCACCCCCAGCTTATTAAGAAAAGTAAGGATCAAAGGCTATATTGAGGAGGTACAACAGGATGGAAACAGCTCATACTGAGATGGTATTTTTGAATCCTGCAGGAGAAAGTGAAACACAACTTTAAGTCCCATTAGGATCCCTTGCCTCACATACTTGATCTGTACAGCACACTGGAGCAAGCCTTTTAACGTATTAAATGTGAATGCAGCACCCCACCCTGCCCTTTTAGGTGCTTCTTGTCAGCTGAAATAATACCCAGATGTGATGATTAAAGGAAGAAAACTCATCATAGATGCAAAATTATTGGGGTGTCAATTTCCAGAGAAGTGATTTGATAAGAATTTCTTCACATTTCTTACTGGAAGTTGAGATTCTAAGGACTTTGCCTCTTTTAGTAGTTTTCTTCTGCATTATATACACTGAAGGAGGAAGATGTGATATATCAGCTGCCATCACCTTAATTACGTGGCCAGTGGTCAGGGATAACAGGAGTAAGTACAGCATAATGTTGAGAGGCCACAGATTCCCAACTCAAGTATACATAAAACCACACATAGCACAGAAAAACAAATCAGACTGTATTTCTATTTGGGCAAACAACAATGGAAGTAATCCTGCTATTCAAAGCAGATTAAATCCCTATCTAGTGCAGGCTCTAATTTTGCACAGTAGCCGCCTGTACATACTTGGTACAGCCAACAAACTGGTCTTGAAAGCAATCGTCTCCATTCATGGTTGTTTCCTAGCACCTGGATTTTGGTGATACTGTACTTTGATATAGCACAGTGATGGCGAACCTTTTAGAGACTGAGTGCACTAATTGCGATTCAAAACCCACTAATTTTTCGCAAAATGCCAGTACACCAATTTAACCTGAATACAGGTGGCTGTGAAGGGGCAATGTCAGGTCGCCACAGAAAGGGCTCTGAGTGTCAGTTTTGACGCTCGTGCCATAGGTTTGCCAACACTGATATAGCAGTTCCATACACCAACCTTATCTGTTAGTCATTTGTACTATCTTCATATATTTCTCTAGTCATTCATAAAGGATTCTAGTACACATCTTCACCATATTCTAGTATGTACCGAAGGTCATAATACAGGTTAAATTCATTTTTGTCTTAAGAATCTGTGCCTAAAGTTTGCTGTTTTTTGCAGTCATTACACACTGAGTCAATGGTCTAATTTAACTGTTCACTGTGACCGCAAGAGCCTTCCTGTTTAATCTATGCCTCTTTAGAATCCATTGGACATAAGTAGGATCAGGATATTTTTGCCCAGTGCAACAATTTACATTGAATCTTTGATGTGTTCCCTGCTATTTTATTCCAATCCCTGTACTTCTTAGAGGGTCTTCAGTGTCTTGAGTTAAACCAGAGACAAATACTGACTTGCAATAGGTCTATGGCGGCCCAGAATGTTTTATGGAGGCTCTGATGTGACCGTGCAAATAGTTGTGATTACATGAAAACCCATAGAAAATTAGGGCATCCAACAAGCTTACCTCAGTGTTTCTAATTTTCTTAGCTCATAGGGACAGATATGTATCTGTTACTCTATATGGAAGTAAGCAAGCAGCAGCCACTTCCTCAAAGCTAGACTATCGTTAGTGTACTTGGAATATGAGAGTATTTCTTTCTGAGTTTGTTTGTGATAGAAGAACAGCTGTGTTCTGAGGGTGCATGCTTTTTAAGTTCATCTGGCCCCATGCCCAGCTTGGAGGGCCCACTGGTATTTCAGTGTTACTCTCCTATGACTGCTCCAAGAAAAATAACAACCTTCTTCTCCTGTTGCATAGTATATCCATGGGTCTGTTGTATAATTTGGTATAATTAACCAGAGAGCCTGAAGCATACCAGCACTCAGCATGGAAAACAATGGGTGAAGGCTATTCCTCTAGAAGAAACAGTAATAAACAGATTCTATTGAAATCAACAAGCATTGTTTTTTGTATTGTCTGGATTTTCTCAGCAATAGTAAGATCAATATTGCCCAAGGGGCTTGCAGGATTGAAAACAAAGTACTGCAGTTGCTTGTGAGCAGATTTAGCATATCTTGTAATGCTTTTGCCTTGACATGGCTTTAAATAGTCTTGTTGAGCTGATTGAGTACACACAGCCAGCATGCTTTTTCCCTTCCATCTTCCCATTACAGTATAAGCTATGTTGGTCTGTCTTTAAATTTCCTTGGTTGAAGGAAATTTCCTTGCCCTCAACCTGCCTTACCTGCTGTGAGTGGCTGTCACTTGCACCAGATGATAATAATATTTGAACATACCCTTTGGCCACATATGGTGGGCATATAGAAGTCATTTCACGCTGACTTGGGTTAAAAAGTTTGAAGCACAGTATCTGTTAAAGCAGGTACCGTATTTTTCCATCTGGAAGACATCTCGTGTATAAGATAACCCCCAGTTTTCTAACCCAAAATTACATCTTCACAACCATGCAGTTCTCTCCCTGGCTTGCTTCCATTTATAAGACGACCCTCAATGTTTAGTCTAACAATTTTAGACAAAAAATATAGTCTTATATACAGAAAACTACTGTATTTGGCTGATCAGCTCTTTCTGGAGTGTGGGGAGGAAGAACCATATCATAAATTTCTAATGGAAAGCTAGTTCATTAGCTCGGATTTCATTTTACATTGAGGATAGGTGGTTCCTTTGTGCCATATGAAAGCCATCTGTGGGATTTTATTGTTTATGATATCCCTTACAGACCTCCCTTCTAGAGAAGGGCACGAAACAAACTTTTAGTTTGTTTCATTATTCGTTATTTTTTTCATTATGTAACAAAATGAATAACGAACCTAGGGGTAAATTTAAAATGAAACAAAACAAAACGAAAAAAAATTCTCGGTTAGGTTTGTTTCATTACGCGGCCAATGACAGCGGCCGCATGCTGTCATCGTCCGCGGGGGAGAACTGTCTCTAGAGAGAGCCCTGTTCCTGGCTCCACTTATTCGGATCGGTTCAGGTTCGTAATAATTTTTTTTAAAATTCGTACAAACCCGAACCGAAACAAGGGTGGGCCCGAACCAGATGAACCCGAACCATGGGTCCTCTGGTTCGTGCCCATTGTTACTCCCTTTCTTTTGGTTCGGTTTTATTATGCTTTACTATGTTATTACGTCATTGTGTTTGTTTTTTCATTTACACTGCCCAAAGTATATACTGTACAGTAATCACTCAGACCAACATCCTGCTCAGTTTTCCATGTGTGCCATGCATATGCAGAAGGGGCTGTGGTGATGTAAGTAGGTCCAGGCGCTTGCTTGCTTATGCGTCTGGACCCATCTGCAACGCTACTGCCACTTCTGCAGTTGCAGTTACAGTGGTACCTCGTAAGACAACTGCCTCATAAGACAAAAAATTCATAGGGAGAAGAAAAATCCAGGAATAGGCATGTTGCACATGACAAAAAAATTCCCCGCGGGATGCTTCACAAGACAAAAAAAAAAGCTCTGCATGTACCCAGGGGGGAAAATGGTTATTTTTATCTTTATTCTAGCCTCCTGAACAGATTAATCTGTTCCCAATGCATTCCTATGGGAAACCGTATTTCATAAGACAAAATTTTCGTAAAACGAAGCGATTCATAGGCTTCGGAACAGATTAATTCATGTTCAGTGCATTCCTATGGGAAACCATGTTTAGAAAGACAAAATGTTCTTGAAATTAAATTTGTTTTAAGAGGTACCACTGTGTATATATGTAAAAAACTGTTCAGGATACTGACCCCAGTGTTACATATGGGTAGGAACATTTGGGCACCTTATTTCAGTTCCAGCTTCTCATAATTGTATTGCCTTTCACAATTTGCTCAGTGTGCTTTTAGAAAATTTTGTCAGTTTGAAGGAGTTGCTATGATTCTAGATAGGCCAGAATGTATTTTGCAATTTCTTCACTCTTAGGCCTTTTACTGTTATGCAGAAGTTTGCTTTATAAGTTATATCTAGCTGAAAGCTGTTCCTTCTGCCAGGCCTACTGTAAGCTATTAGGGCTAAGAGTTAGTGCTGTGGAAATTTCCAATCTTAGTTGTCCAGCCTTTGGCTTGAGGCACAGGGAATATATATTAACAAAATTCTTCCACTGGGTAAAGACACTAAAAGTCAAATAAAGAAAGTTAAAATGCAGAGAGCATGAAATGAGACAATTTTTTATTATCAAGGGATCTAGAGGGCTCTCCCACCCGCTCTCTCATACATGTAAGAAACAACTGGACAACAAACCAAAACAATCTCACCCGCTGGTATAGGTAAGATAATGTAATTGAGTGGCATTGTTCCACACTGAAAAGGACTGTTGTGATACCGAGTTTGAAAGGATTCAGATGATAAATATTCAGTTGTCCTTGTCTTGGATTCTCTGATGAGCAATAGCTAATATTATCAGAACCACCTGTTGGAGGGAACAGTGATGTCAGTATGTGGACGAGACTTTCCGAGGGAGATTATCCAGCATCCGTTCAGCGTTATCGTTGCACATTTTACAGCTGCCACGAAACAAAGTAGAGTATTTAATGGCAGTTCCGCTCCCCCCCCGTCCCCCACTCTAGTTTCGACATGCTTGCGGCATTTCGGAGCTTATGCTATTGGGGTATATCTCTGGCCAATTACAGAGCCAGGAGAATTTATGGAGAAGTCACTGTGTTGGTCGGTCTTGATGTCTTACCAAAAAGGGAGGGAGACAGTCATATGGCACCTTAGAGGTTTGTTTCAGTGTGAGTGCTTGTGGATCAAAATCCACTTCCTAAGACACCAAAGGAGAGCAAGACTGTTTTATGTTAGTAGTCGAACAACACAAGGCTACATTCACCAGATCTTTACAAGGTTTTAGCTACAGTGAAACAGAAAATTCGACTTATTTTTTAAATGCAAAATTCTTTTTGAATGTGCATAGATTTTCTACTTCTCCTAAGTGGAATTAAGCCAATGGATACAGTCCAGTGACAACTGGCAGTACTTAAATTCTGTTACCTTGAATGAAAGCAAAAGTGGCTCTTTATTTCTTTATGTCAGCGATCTGCACATTATGTTAAACATGGACTGGAAAACTTGTGACCTTCACAATCCCACTGGACTTTGATTTCCATCAGACCTATCCAGCCGGGCCAGTGATGAGAGATTGTGATAATAGTCTTTCCTCTGCTTCTAGAAGTCTGTAAATTCCTCGCCCGACTTATTCAGACAGATTAAAATGTGTAAAAGGCAATTATTTTAGTTGCTCTATGGACTACTTTTTTCTGATGAGAAAATGGAACAGTACAGCAGAAATAAGAATGAAAAGCTACTCTTTTGAACATCATGTTCCAAATATTTTAGATATTTACTCATGTTCAGATGTGAGTATGGCAGTCCCAGATGAATATTGTAAATATTCCAAAAAGAAGCACATTGCCTTGTTTTTGCCAACATGCGTAACAGAGTGAATGGTTGTATTTCGACTGCCTTTCTTTGAATCAGAAGCAGTACAATACAATTAATAGGAATTAGTACAAAATTAGGCAGTCACTTATAGTCAACACCTATAGGCTGAACTCCTATTGTTCAAATGTATGTAATAAAAAGAGATTGATGTTATCAACAGCACCAATCTTCGAGGACCCCCTAGGGGATCCCCTTTTATCTGGGGCAGTGTTTGGCAGTTATGGAAGAGGAGAGGAAATAATTGAAAGCTGAAAAATTGCTGCCACTGGTCCCAGTGATGGTAATTCTCTGTTTTGAAATAATTTCCCCTCCCATTGCATGGCTCCCAAAACTAGAAGGAAGGGGATCCACAGGGATTCCTAAAAGCTAGGGGGTGGGATGGGAGGGATCTAAGAAGTGTTTTATAACCCCGAAATGGCCATAGCACAGTCAAGGCTGATTACGCCATCCTCTGTACAGTCAGCTCCACCAACAGGAGTTCAGCAATCAAGTACATACTGGTTTATTTTATTTATTTTGGTAAAGGTTATGTAAGTATATCAGGTAGTTCTCCCCACCACTACCATAAAAAAGCAGGCAATCTCAAGATCATGGAATGGCAGGGAGGATCAAATCCTCTGTGGTGCATGTTGAGATGTGCTGATTTAGGTGCAATGTTTGGCCATAGCCTGTTGGGAAGTTGAGTCAGGGCAACTAGACTCCTTTTCTTGACAGAAAGAAACATTTTGCTGCTTATCCAAGCAGCTTCATCAGTCTGAGGAAAGTTAGCGGTGAGACTTCCTATTTATAGTTCACCTTGATTTCACGCCACCTTGGTCTGAATAGGCTCATTAGGTGGACAATGTCCTGAACAGGCTTGTTAAGTGGACAATGGCCTGGAGTGTATGAAAGTGCAACCCTTCCCAACACACATTAAATATGGGTCATTAGCTGTGGTGTTGCTGTTCGAGGTGTGAAGTGATTCTGATTTGTTTGGGGATGGTTGAAAGAATAGCTTGGTAATTAACAGATAAATTGTGCCCAAGTCCCCCACCTCTGTGGAGAGAGGGGGTTTCAGTACACACATGAATGGCTTCTATGACCCCTCTCTCAAAGCCTATTCAGACCATTGGCCATCTAATGAACCTATTCAGACCATGGTGATGTGAAATCAAGGTGGACTATAAATTGGAGGTCTCGCCCCTAACTTCCCTCAGACTGATGAAGCTGCTTGGATGAGCAGCAAAATGTTTTGATTTCCCAAGAAAAGTCCAGTTGCCATGACTCAACCTGGATGACTGAGAATCTTCACAGCCATAGCTTGTTGTTCTCTGCACTCACAAAGGACTGTGTTGGTGCAAAAAAACCCACTTTCTTAGTTTTACTAACTCAGACCATAGCTTGTTGAATTATTTCAAAGGAACTCAGTACTCCATGTGACCAGAGTTTAGACCTCTGGGGCTCTGCCCATTTTAAGAGGTGGGTAGTTGTTTTTTGCCAGATGATAATCCTAACATTCCCACTATCTTGATAATTCATTTCCTTATTCAAAACAAGAAAATAATTCTGCTGAAACCAGCTGAAGGACCTAGTATATTAACTTGATATATCTATAGAGCACATGGCACAAAGAGAACATAGAATGTGACTGACTGTAGGTCAGGTGTATTTGTGTTCTACAAAGGATCAAGTTTCTTTTCTTGGTATTATATGTTATTTTATTTATTATTTAGCATTGCTTTTAAATGACCCTTGATCCAAAGATATCTCTACAGAGTGCAAGGCAAGAATAAAACCAGCCATCCTGAAACCACAAGACACAACAAAATAGCACCACCAAAACAAATGATAATAGCTAAAAAGAGCAACAGACCAAAATCAACCTAAAATCAAAACAGGAACCTCAAACAAATAAGAAAAGCTTAACTTGGTGCAGCAATATTTATAACCATAATGGTTATGCTCTCAATTCAGCCATAGGTAGAGTTTGGAAAAATTAATTTTGTTGTACTACTACCCTCTGAATTCTCCAACTATAGGCATAGGGGGCAACTACGTTTGCTGGGTGATTCTGGGCATCCAAGTTTTTCATCCTAAAAAGTAACTTTTCAAAACTGATGAAAGGACTGGAGGTTTTTAAACATAAGTTACATGGTCAGTTTTCGGGGATGCTTTATTTCCTATGTTGGCAGAAGGCTGGGCTCAATGACCATCGGGGTACCTTCCAGTTCTACCGTTCTGGTTCTGTAGATAAAATCCTGTTGCTTTAATTTATACCACATAAGGCTGTTGACATTATGACCCGTAGCATGATGCCCTCTCTCCAAAGAGGATTGGGTTACTACCATCTTTCTCATGATTACTTCTGTGGGTCTCCAGTGCGGAATGGTGAGTGTTCCCACAGAATCGTTCCTTTTGAAACAAATGTGATTTCAGTAGCTACACTGGTAATAAGTATCTTCAGCTGCTGTATTTGTTTTCTAACTCATGAACCTTGGCCCACACAACTACACTCTTTTCTATACTTTGATTATCGGAAGAAAGTCCAAGTGGTTCATCAGTAAGCCTAAAAATGAAGTTTTTTAAAAAAAATGAGAACATTGAGAAAAACGTCAGAAAAAGGAAAGGTGTGGTTTCTTCTAGGAATATTAAAACACACCAAAATTGCTTACAATTGGTTTCTCAGAGCTTGTAAAATCTACCTTTTTAATTCTATAGCTCCCAGAATCTCCTAGCCAACATGGGTGTTGCAATCTAAATTTTTGAGTTCCCACAAGGTTTCAGGATATGGCAAATCTGCATAACTATAGTAAAATGTATTTCCTATGCAGTTTCAAAAAATTGTATTTGTTTTCACTATAGTTTCCCAATATTTTACTTTTCCAAGGTGTGGTTTTACATTGCTCAGTATCATTAAAAATGCCAGTTGGGGAGCAATTACTTTAAAATAAAAATCACTACAGCGTAGTGGCCTCCTGAAGTTTCAATATGTTCCTGCACTCATTGCAGATGGTTAAATCTGAGCTTCAGTGAGCAGAGCTGCAGGATGGAGCTCCCAAGCAAAAATATGGGAATTTAAGCTGAGAGGCAGCTGTTGGAAGATATAAATACTGATACAAGTGATTCAGCAAGATCCTCTGGACTCTCCTGCAGATCAACATTCCATTAGCAAGATTTCACAGGGAGTGTGTTTACCAGCAAAAGGGACATCCAAGGTCATTAAATCACAGGCCAAATAGACATCCCAGGTCTTTGATAGCAAGCCTGGAAGCATAGTGTATTTCATGCCCAGAGGGCTGCGGTTAAGTTTAAGAGAAGGATGGAGGCTCCAGTTTGTGAGGTTTTCTAAATGGACACTAGAAGGAAGCTGGTGAGAATTTGCTGCCAGGGGCAATGCGGTCCTTTCCCGTTCCTTGGAGAAAAGCAAACAGAATGAGGAGTTGACTTCAGCACTGGTGATGAAACAGGATCATACACTATGTGGGACTTTTGGTGACACAGGAAAAGTTGAAGGTGTTCCGGGTACACTTGACATATGACTTGATTGTTCCGGTTTTTACAGATACTAGGCAGTACCTTTACTTGCATATGTAAGCATGGTATTTCCATCTGCCATCTACAACTATTTGGAGCATATGTATCTGATTAACTTAACTCCCAGTATTCATTATTTCCTGTTACTAAAAATCCATTCTGGCATTTAGCTGTTTTTACACACGACAGAAATGATTATTTGATTCACACATCATAATACACCATGCTTCTATGTGACACTTGGCTTACTGATAACCAGCACTATGTCAGTGCATGCCTCTTAAACACATTTGTTTGTAACAGGATGAAACAAACCACAAATCATTCAGTTTGATTATTTCTTCTAATCTAGCCTACTTTATATAGATTTCTGGGTAAGAGACAAGGCAGATTGCTGGTTTCTGTTGGGCTCAAATATCTTTCGATATCTTGAAAAGCAAACCATTACATGATGGAAGAATCCATGGTTTTTAAACCTTCCAAAAAGCAGCCACAAAAAACCTCTCCTTGGATGAATTTAAAAAGGGGGTGGGTGGGAAAAAAAACTATACTATAGTCTGCACAAATAGCAGTCTTGTGTTTTTAGGAGTTTAGAGATAAAGGGGTGCTGCAATGTTTTGAATTTCTGATAACAATGTCTTTTTGCTACACAGAAGAAATGCAGTAAAAATGAGTTTTTATCCACAGAAAATAGCTTTTCTTTCTCACAAACTAGCACTTAAAGTCTCAGTAATCCACACTGAGATATCTGTAGGAGAAATAAAACATGTATTCATTTACAGTTGCATGAATTAAAACCTGTGTATACTGCTTTCTTTACTGCACACATACTAGCCACCAACCAAACAGATCACCAGAATCCAAAACAACCACTAACTGATGAAAGAAAGGTAGAACACTCAGCAGACAGGTGGGGCTCTCTTGGAATTCAAAGGCAAGAAGGAACACTTGGCTAGCATTGGGCAGGTGAAAAATCACTTCCACTGCAGAAAAATCCTTTCCAGTCACTCAAACTGCAGACAGCATGCAATGCTATAAATAAAACTCCAAGGGGAGACAACATAGGAAAGCTTATTTTATTTCTCCTGCAGATGTCATGATATGTTTTTGTCGCTGGATATGCCTAGCTGAAATAGTAAGTAGGTTAATGTTTTGCCTTGAGCTGATAGAGAGAGCCAGGACAGGTGGTATGGTATGGCTGGCACGATAGGCTGTTTCCATAGATCCAGGCCCAGTCCTTGTCTCCAGTACCGTAGCAAACACTGATTGTGCTATGGTGCAATGCAGAGATTGTTCCTATCTAGTCATGTATATTTCCACTATATTTCCTCTACTGTAATTTTTTCTGGGTAATTTTCTATTCCTTCCTGAATAATAAATACTAAAATGTGCTAATCTGAGCCATTTGAAGGGCTCATTACCACATATATCACTCAGTTATTTGCAGGTGAATAATTAGTCAGTTTTGTTTATACACTCCCACTGCAGAAAATGTCAGAAATGTATAGAAAAGAATGAGACACAGCCACATGCAGTCTTTCATGTACTTGGTATTCATTTATGTATTCATTTAATTATACAAAATATGCCCTGCTAGTTTTCAAAGTGAAGACTTCTGAAGGCATTTCATGAAGAAATAAACATAGAGCAAGAGGACTACAAAGGTAGGTAACCATGATAGCATACATTTTTCATTTCAGTCCTTCTCTGGTTGTATTGCACTTGATTTGCTAGTGATCCTAGGACCCAGTTGACACCAAGTTGGCAGTTCATGGAGTTGTGTCATGTCTTAGGCAGAAAGACATCCCTTTTATTTCAGCTGAGTGAATGAATAACCAGGTACCTACCCAGTTCCAACTGATGTTCACTTCTTTAGAACAAATATAGACAAGGACTGCATGTTTTTCTTCCAGCAGAGTTTCACATAGAATGCAGCAAATGGGAAACAGACAACCAACAAAAATGCAGCAGCTTAAACTATAGCTGTAATTTGGATATGTCACAGGATCTTGTTAACAAGTACTGTACTGCGGTTGGGTCTTGACAGAAAGTGACTGTGAACCTGGTGCCATCTAGTGACTCCTCAGTAACTTGCTGAGACACACAGACTGATGCTTACCCATCATACCCTACTCACCCATAATGGACAGCTTTAATCATGTAGATATAGTTCAGTGATGGCGAACCTATGGCACAGGTGCCAAAGGTGGCACTCAGAGCCCCTTCTATGGGCACCCGGCATCACCCCTTCATAGCCACCTGTGTACAGGTTAAATTACTGTATTGGCACTTTGCAAAAAAAAAAATAGTGGGTTTTGAATTGCAGTTTGGGCACTTGGTCTCTAAAAGGTTCGCCATCACTGCTATAGTTGGTATTGAAAAGCATCCTGCACTGAAGGCAGAATGCACAGGGGGCGGGCCCTTTATTGAGACGTGCAGTTACATACAGGCAGCGTCCACCTCATTGTACTGTTGCTAATGGGATGTGCCTTCAACTGTGCATCTTCATTTATGTTACACGTCAATCAACAAGATCTGCAGGAATTTTGGAAGTCGGGGGGTGGGTGGGCGGAGGAATTATTGGCTGAAACCCTGCTGCTTAGCTGAGTAAGTCACAACTCGAACAGGCCCATTTGGAACAACAGAGCTCAGGGACGACCTGACTCACCAGACCTCCCCCCCCCCAAATTCAGAGGGGCCTCCTACAATGTGATTGTCTATGCCAAGCAACTGGAATTCAACCCTTGGGCACCGAGAAATGTCTCTACACATAGGGAGAGAACTGGATTGGGAGAGGGGAAATACTGGCATGCAAGAAAGGTGATAAAATCTTCTGTGAAGCACAGATAATGTATGGAATGTTGACCCAGCAGCCAAAAACAATTGCCATGGGCTCCTTGTTATCCTTTCCCACTAAGGGCAACATGGGGTGTGTATGTTGTTTTGCCGTGGTGTCATTATGTAACTAAATCTGCTTGGTTGTTGTGAGTCACTGGGATTGCC
Source organism: Phrynocephalus versicolor (assembly GCA_023846285.1). Lineage (NCBI taxonomy): Eukaryota > Metazoa > Chordata > Lepidosauria > Squamata > Agamidae > Phrynocephalus > Phrynocephalus versicolor. The sequence continues at coordinate 14,238,405 of JAHTLZ010000379.1, read as the reverse complement.
TCATGATCCACTTGTGACTCCTCAGTGGCTGGCATTGTCAGGTAGATAAGCCAATCCAAGTAAGGGAGATAACCATTTACACAAAATTAAAGGGAAAAAAGTGTAAACTTCAGTTTGGGGGCGGGGCGGTGGGGTTGGCTATAAATCATTTCCCACTTGTTACTGAGCGGGAACTTTCACAAAAACCTGGGATAGGATTGGTTGCTACACTTGCTCAAGGACAAAAGTGGTTAGGTTCAAGTAGACTACATTTTAACCATATTGTAGGATGCATATTCTAGGTCACCAAATATGGTCTAAGATAATATTAGATTACTTTTAGATAGTAATCAAATTCAGAATGGAAGTGAGTAATGCAAAGAGGTCTTTCCTTGAGGTCTACACCATGCCCTAGTCTACCAGTAGATTATAGGATATCCATATACCAAGGTTTATTTGTGCAAGCAAATGTATAAAAATTACAAACAAGGAAATAAATCTATAAAACTTAGATTGTTTAAGGCCCAGATAACCACAATCCCACTGTTTTGTTTTTAATAACATGAGCATAATATAAAGTATGGACCCATCAGGGATGAATTATCTCCAGTCATAAAAATATTATGATCCAAGAAATCAAATCACTGAATCTCTGTGCTTGCTTAAACTAAATGCATTATCAGATTTCTGGGCACTTTCATGAAGGAACTGAGGATAAATTGTTGATAATTTCAGTGAGGATGAAGACTGTGAGCTAAAGCTAGTCTGAGCTGGATGTACAAAGCAAGCTGTTTTGGAAAGTGGCAAAAACTAGTGTAGATTTAAACATCCAAGCTTTGTTGAGACTCTTGTTCAATGCCCTTCTCTCCAGCCACCTTGTTATTTAGTTAAATATTAAAAGTATAGGTGGGGGAAATCCTAGATGTATCACTGAGATGCACCTTGTACTTTGTGCTTTTATAACCATGTGCTTTACCTCAGGAAAAGGTGAAACAGACAGCTGTCTCAGGCCAAAATCTAAAATGCACGTAGATGGGCAGATCACGAAAGCATGCTTTAAGAAAATGAGAATAATAAGAGAATATACATTCAGCCTGAATTTCAAAATACATGCATACAAGGAAGGTAAGCAGTGAGGTCTGACAGTCTAGCAAAAAGTACTAATACGTATAATAGACTGCAAAAATGGTTGTTGCCACAATCCTACAAATGGGATTGTTATGGAAATACTAAAGACACTTCATCAGGCAGTAAGCCCCACAGAAGACAGTATGTTTTCAGGATAAACATGTGTCAGATTGAGTACCAGGCTGTACTCAAGCTAATACAATATTACATTCTGAAAACCCCCAATTTTCCTTCTATATTGTTTGGTTTCCATGCAGAACTTAAAACAATTTTCAGCAGACCCCTATACCTGCCTCCTAGGACATGTATCCTATTTAGAGGCTGGAAAAATTACCCTTTCCCCCACGACAGTGTCCAGAAACCACACCCAAGAGGGGCTTTCTATGTATATAATAAGTGCACATTTTGGTTCTTATGAACGCCTGATTGAATTGGGATGTATTTTCTTCTTGGGACATACTAAAAAGGAGAGGAATCTGACTGACCTCACTGAACTACCTCTCCATATTTTGCAAAACATCAATTAATCTACTGGAATAACTTTCGATTCTAAATTAATAGTTGTAAAGTAGGATTAGACAATCACATATTTTTAGCAGGGCCATTTCACTGGCACATATGCTGTATTCTCAAAGGCTTTCACGGCCGGGATCTGATAGCTGTTGTGAGTTTTTCGGGCTGTTTTACTGTGTTCCAGAACATGGCTAAACAGCCCGAAAAACTCACAACGGCTACTTATATCTTTTCAAGCAAACTCCCTCACCCATATATGTGCTTTTTTCTCCACAGCTTCGGTCTGTTAGGGCTATTCACAGGTAGGAATTAGTCTTGTTTTGCTTCTGACAGGTCATAAGGTTATCTGCCTAATCATCTTTATTATCTGTTGAAGCAAGATACGGTGCTTGAATAGGAGGTGTCCAACATTGTGACCCTGACTGTTGTGCAGGGGAGTGACACGCAAAAGAACAAAAATTCAGAGCCTTCCCATCCACCGTCATTGTCCAGCTCTGTGTGGCCTATGACAAATCCTCTTCCTTGAAAGTAGTACTTAACTAGACAGGATTGGCAGCCCTATTTGCTTGTCGTGTGGGCTCAAGTCTGTCACACTGGGGAGGTTTCAAAGTACATGCTCCGTTCTTTCATCTGCTGGTGTCAGGGCACTGACCATCAAACAAATGTTACATAATCTGTTCCTTTTTTTTAATGAATCCTGACTGCAATTAAACATTTTAGGATTATATGCTAAGCTAAAACCCTGGCTCCACTGCTTCTGTATTTATGGGGAACACCTCAGAATTGTCAATAGGGCCTCATAGAAATCACTGCACTTGTAATTCATCCACAGGCTATTAGAGGAAGTGGCAGAAGAGGTAGCAGCTATTGTTGACAGGATAAAGACTTTCAGGTTTAGTCTACATTGGTCCTATGAGTCTAGGATATCTGAGAGAAAGGATAGGTGGTCCTGCCTTCACATCCTATATACCCGGCGGTCAATTCCCTTCTTTACTGTCTCCTATGTACAAATGTCTCCAGTGAAACTTTTACTGGTTCAGCTCCACAAGCTCCTAATCTCTCTCTCTCTGTGTGACTGGAGCTAAATGATATCGTAAGTCTATTATTTCCCAAACTTCCAGACTTCTCTCAAGGTAGCTTTTACCTTGAACTTTGGTACTTGGAGCACAACTCCATATTTGCCCTCTGGCTCTGGCAAGCGGTGGCCTTCGGGGACACTCAGCGTAAACTGTTGCAAAATCCAAGACAAGAAGAGAAACAGCTCCATTTTGGCCAAGGCTTCTCCCAAGCAAACCCGAATGCCAGCTCCAAAAGGGAGGTAACTGACTGAAGGAGAATAGATCCGGTTCCCATCCTCATCAAAGAAGCGCTCTGTTGGGAGGGAAAGGATAGACATCAAATGTCAAGCTCAACATTGGGGAAAATTTCCTTTTGGGACTATGTCTCCACAACACACCCACCCACCCATCCTGCCTGGATGGCCACTAGCAAATCTGGGTGGCTGATTAGGGGATATACACTGCCCCAAAAGCCACATTTCCAAGATCTGTTCGGTCTGTAATGGAAATATTAGAAGAAAATGGCTATGATATTTGACAGTCATCTACAGTCATCTACAGGAAGCCTACAGACTATCTGACAGCTGCTCACAAGGGCAGTTTGTGGAGAGGATGCACACAAATCTCGAGATGAGTAGAAACCAAAGAGTGGTCCAGCCACTTGTATTTCTGTTCCTAACACCACCTTTGAGAACGGCACCAGGCTTTAAAAAATGGATAGGTGGCTTGAGAAATCATTTTCTCTGGTCTGTTAGCAGTCCAGTTGCTATTTTTCATCATTGGACCCTATGATTAAGTGGTTATTATTAAAACTGATTATATAATTTAACAACTGGTAAGTAGTGCCAACTAATATTTTGGGTTAATGACTAGTATTGCCCACTGTGATGAACTTAAAATGGGATAATATTATTGAATTTATCATTGACCATTGTCTTTTGACATGAAATGGTTGTAGATTCTTTATTACAGAGATACACAACTGCGCTGTGAAAAGGATATTTGTAGGTTGCTTTTCCACACAATGTGCCTTTCACAGCACCACTGCATGGAAAAGCAGCCTACAAATAGTGTTGGTGGTAACGATGCTAATGATCACAGTGATAATAGTGATGATGAGAAACACCGCCAGGCACCTTCCAGGGAGTAAATTACAAATCTTCTCACCCCAAATTATCACAGACACAGTGCTGTCTATGATGGTGATTTAAGTGAAACACACTTGGAAAACACCCCTTGGTGAAGGCTAGTTTAAAGCATGCAAAAACACTGTCTGAATATGCTTTGGAGTAGCACCAGGCAGGGAATCATGAGAACAGGAGATGTTCCTCAACATGGCATACACTTGGTCTCAGCTAAAAAGCAAATAACCAAAGGATTATGGACAGAAAATTAGAGCTAGGAGAAGGTGATGAAATATATGTCAGCAGGATCAAAAGGGTCAGGAAAAATGAGAACTAAAGAGAAACCGGACAGGAAAATGTATAGCGCACCCACCTGGAATAAATTCTGTTGGCTTATCCCATTCTTTCTCATCATGGTGAATGGACCAGAGGTTGATCACAACATGAGTTCCCTTGGGGATATCGTATTCCCCAATGCTGCAGAAAAACAAAATCCATCAGTGCTTTTGCCCGTTCTAAAGGCCCCGTACTAAAGCTTTGCAGCAGATTTAATTGTTCCAGAGAGGCCTCACCTTGTGTCTTCTAATGCCTCATGTGGGATCAAGAGTGGAGCGACAGGCCGGATGCGCAAAACTTCACTGATGGTGGCCTCCAAGTAAGACAAGCGCTGCCGATCACTGAGTAGAGGATGTCTGTCAAAGCCAATCTTCTGATCTATTTCTTCTTGGATCTTTTCCTGCACCTGTTGAAGGGCAAGGAGTAAGAAAAGTCAACAGATTCAAATGGACTCACTCTGTGACTTACCTTAACATAGTTGGTGCCGTTTGAGTGAGCTAATCTGAATTAATGGAATGATGGAGGAGCTGACTCACCAAATCCCCATATATTCAATGGGCCTATACTCAAGTATGAGTTATGAAACTAAGCAACAGGGGTTTGGCCTGAAGCTTCTTGTGAACCTTGTAATTGGCCACAGGACAGAAATGCACAAGTTTTCTTTCTTGTTTTTCCCCCTCTTTGCAATGTGATAGCTATAGAACATTGACACACACACACACTACATTGGGTATCGGTTTGCTAAAATAACACACTGTTTGGGGGCAACCAGAGCATGTTTTAGAAGTAGAGATGGTCACAAGCCACAGGTTTGTGACAGTTCATTTATTGCCCGAACAGTTGTCTGGTGCTTCTGAGCCCCACATCTCTGTCCTCCTGGCACTACCTCTGAGCTGGCACCCACTGGAGGAAGCAGGGCTCAGAAGCACCTGTTCTGGCAATAAATGACCCATGCCCATCTCTATTTCAGATACCTCTTTGCAATTATAACTTTGCACTCATGACCCTAGAAATAGTAAGTTCAAGACAGGTTTGGGAAGGAAAAGGGGCATCATTTCTATGCCTTTAATTATTCGTAACCTACTGTCAATATATCTCATTCTAAGAAGCTAGGCAGGATTCAAGGTACCTCTGGGTGGTATAGAAGATAGAGCACAGCCCACTTCAGCACAGTAGTGGTGGTTTCCACACCTGCCCCAAAGACGTCAGCCACAGTCATGAGTAGGTAGTCATCTGTTAGCTCCTGTCCAGATAATAGTTCGTTGTTGTTCTCCACATTCAGTTTGGCTCTCAGGAGAGCATCCATGAGGTCACTGACAGACTCACTGTTGAATTCTTTCTGGGGTGAAGACAAGAGCAGCAGAGGGCTGAGACTGAGGGATATCAGAGTGATTAGCAAGTGAACTTGGCTGATGTAGCAATGCAGTGGCTAGATAGAAAAGCATTTCAGATCTTCACAAAATGTTATGTTGGCATTATGTGAGGCATAAAGGACAACAAACCAGTAGGAGGGGATGCAATGAGATGAAGTCTTCCTTCTCTATCCCATACCAGTTAGGGGCCCTGCAGTACAAGTTGGGTTGTTATTCTTAACCAATAGTCTTACAAGCTTGTTGTACAAGTTTCCCCTAAACAGTGAGGCCACATGCCATGTAATTATAACAGTAAAGAAGACACTGTTACAAAGGTGAAATAATCTTTTTGTCATATTACAATTGTAATTAAACTTCGTTATGGGGAAGAGTAAATTTCAAGTAAAATGTTATTCCTAACAAATTAGTTCTGAGTTATTTTCTGAGGTGTTGCTACTCTACATGACACATCTCTAGAATGCAAATATTTACCTTATGTTTTTCAAACTTCTGTTGTAGGAGCTGGTCTCTCATTTTCACACATTTCTTCAGCAAGGATAATTCTTTATTGGGAAGGTACTGTTTAAAAACAACAACAACCATAATGACTATCTATTCCTTGGATGAGGATCAGAATTCATGCCCCAGAATTCTTCTATTAGTATTTATTGTCACTGAATTTTGTACTGCAGCCACTTCAATTATTTGCTGATTCTCTAAAGGAAAAGCAGATACTGTCATCTGTTTAGATGTTTCTTGAATCTTTCTCATTCTTCCATATCCTATATAGTTACATATAAGTTATCTTCCTGTAAAGCTTTATAGATCTCTTTGATCTTCCACACACCCTTTGTCAAAATGCATAAATACATACAGGCACATGCAAGCACAATGTAAACATTGAGTAATGAAACATGTAACAATGGATTTAGTCCATTTGAACAGCATACTCAAATAATTCAATGTGATGCATCATGCATGAAAATCTAGGCCATCTCAAACAGAATACAGTACATTATTACACAGGTTGTTACAGAATGTGGCTGATTTAAGAGACAACCTGTTAATTCCTCTTCACCTATTAATGAAGAATGGAAAAGTGAGCGGGAATATAGTATCATTAAAAACATTTCAGGGAAGGAAAATATTGTTTATTTGCTAGCTTTGGCTATAATCTTCTCCTGAAGCACCCTTCTTTCATTCTCTGGAAATTCTTCTTGAGAAACCGAGTATGTGGTCTTTTATCGCTCCCTCCTCCCATGGCTATCTTGTGGTAAAGACAAGGATGCCTCATCTTAAAATGTTTGCACTCTTGGCTCAGTCAGAAAGTTCCCTCCTCCTACCTGCTCTTACCTTAAGCCATGAAAAGATATCCACCATGCTTTGCTTGCCCACAGTGTCCACAATGCCTTGGCTGTATTTGAGCAGAGACTCAAATTCAGGGTCTCCACGCTGGTAGGATGAATTGAAGCAAAGGGAACACACCACATTAGTAACCGCACGCATAAGTTCTGGTGCCATGTCCAAAGGTGCATCCTGAGTAGAACGGAGGGTTTCACATAACGAAGCAGCCTCACAGCAGACTAGAAAGAAAGGGCAAAAGAAGAGAGACATAAAGGAATGGTAAGTTCTTTATAACTATGTGTGCGTATAAGGGAGTTGTGAATCAAGATATAAAACACCTCCTGTACAGGCTTACTCTTTGATCTTGGACAGATCTCTGTCATTATTAATTCCCTCACAATAAAGCTCAATAAATACTAAAAAGGGCAATGATATAGCAAAAAGAGTAAGAAAGATCAGGAAGATATCACAACATACCATTTGAAAACAGACTACGCAAACATTGCCTACTGGAACTGACTCAACCTCCCATTTTCTTCTTTCTTGCCCTACCCATCACAAGCTCCATCAACAATTCCTGGACCCATTAATTTCTAACCTCCCTGGATCCCCAGAGAGCATAACTCAGTGTCTACTTGCAGACAAATCTTCCATATTGCCAGCCTCAGTGCCTGAATAGCTGGCCAGAGTGCTATATAGCATTAATGACACCTCCAGGACAAAGGATGGCCACTAATCTGTTTCCTTTCATCTCTTTATTTATTTATCTTTTAGTCTTTTATTCCAGTTTGATGTTTTTGTTCTTAATTTATTTTATGCCATTAAAGGTTTCTTGACTTGAGTAATAACAGCATTGTTGTCTGTAGAAAATATTTTCATACAAGTTAGTAAGCACAGACATAATCACTTAAATATCGCAGAGGAAAAAGGACACAACTAAAAAGCAAGTACAGTATATACTATGCATATTTCTCTCACTTAATTTTCAAACATGGGAAATCTGAATACTGTACTAATTTCTAGAGTAGCTTGAGTTCAGTTATCTTTGGGTCACTCTCCTAAGTTGATCAGATGGAGAAATAATGAAGTCACTTCAAAGCAGGGGTATTTAATACAATATGCTTTTATTAAATACATAACTATCAAGATGGAGGCTTGGAATGTACATGTTTTAATCACATATCAGTATAGACATAGCAGTCATGCTGTGGTGAGTAGGAAAGCTGAGTGTAGCCCAGTGCACATTTACCTGGGGATGTGTTCAAAGGGTACTTTGAACACATCAGGGCTTATTTCTGAGTAATATACCTAAGGTCAAAGTGTCAGGATCTTCATTTTTCAAGTGGAAAAAGTTACTAGCCCACCATCTGGTTATTTTCTTGCCTGGTTTACACTTCTGCTTCTTTCCCATATGTTATTAGAAATGGGTCCAACCTTGAACAGGTCCAGAGGAGGGCAACCAGGATTGTTAAAGGTCTGGAACAAAAGTCTTATGAGGAGTGGCTTAGAGAGTGGGAATGTTTAGCCTTACAAAAAGAAGACTGGGCGGGGGTTGATAGCCAAATTTGAAAGGATGTCATACTGAAGAGGAGACAAGTTTGTTTTCCATGGCTTCAGGGACTAGGATGTGGGGCAATGGTCTCAAACTACAGGAAGAGATTCAATTCAAACATTAGGAAGAACTTCATGACAGAGCTGTCTGGCAGTGGAATATGCTGCCACGGAGGGTGGTGGAGTCTCCTTCTTTGGAGATTTTTAAGCAGAGGATGGCCATCTGTCGGGTGTATTTTGGTGGGGGTTCCTGCATGGCAGGGGGTTGGACTGGATGGCCTTTGGGGTCTCTACCAACTCTATGATACTATGATTGTTCAACTTCTTAAAAGTAAGGTGATAGACAGGCAGGCAGGCAGGCAGACAGTGTACATGACATGCATGCATATACAGTATATTACTTTTACATTTTAAATAATTAAATATCCATTTCAATAGCATAAAACTGTGGACTCAGTCTCAACGTTATAAAAATAAATACTCATTTTATAAAATCCTGTTCTGTTTTTTCATGTTGTAGTTCATTGTGCAGTTCTGTAATATAACTTAATTAGCCACAGTTTCCTGTGATAGAATGGTCACAGTTCATTTCTGTCTCATCAATACAGTGCAGAAATGTATACCACCTTGTCCAAAAATATGTCCACTTTTACCTTGCCCAAGTTGCTCCCAGGTAGCACATTAACCCTTCAGTCAGAGCAATTTCTCAGAAGTGTTTAAGACAGCTGCTTGCTGATAGTACCTTGAGATTTTTCCTCATTTTAAAAATTATATCTAAATGTGCAGGTGATAATTATTAGCAGTTGTTGCTAATCTGCCCCATGAATACAATTAATATAAACAGGAATCCAAAAGACCAAAAAGAAGAAATGTTTCCTTTTGAAATGTTATTTTTCCAATAGTACTATTATTAATCACCCTCCAAAAGTATTCACACTTCAAATTCTTACCCTGTATGAATAATTCAGCCTTAAGAGTCATATCCCCTTTAGTGTCTGAGTGAAATGTGGTCATTAATTTGTTGTGTGCATTCAGATAGCATCTGTGAAATGATTTGTATTTTCTCTCACTTGTGACAAGATTAATCTATATAACCAGGGGTGTACTTTCTCCCAAGATTATAAGAGATAAATTTATAAGAGATAAATTTACTTTGAGAATATAATTAGTATTTGTCTGGTCAGGAAATAATGTGGTCACATGAATTTTTAGAATTTTGGTCTCCAGAAGTCTTTCCTTTGTAAAACCAAATTCACAGCCTTTCTTTCTTTCTTTCTTTCTTTCTTTCTTTCTTTCTTTCTTTCTTTCTTTCTTTCTTTCTTTCTTTCTTTCTTTCT
>JAHTLZ010000379.1:14201419-14228673 GCA_023846285.1 Phrynocephalus versicolor | reverse complement strand
TCTTTCTTTCTTTCTTTCTTTCTTTCTTTCTTTCTTTCTTTCTTTCTGTAAGATCCTACTGTACATTTGGAAGAAAGCAATCTTTCAAGATTTACAGAATTTTAAGCAGAGTGGATGCCAGAGAACTGGGAGGGAGCAAAGTCATGGGAGTCCAGATGCAGTGTTTCCAGCCAGGAAGAACTGCATTCGAACCAAATCTCAGGTCGACACATAGGGCTTTGTAGAGTCATGTGATTATGACATGTCTGCTGGCAAAGCCACTCTGCAAACACAGACAATGGGAATGTGCATCTGCAGGGGCAAAGCAGGCAGGCTTCTTTTGTAGGGTTTAGCATACACTTCAGCAGCATGTGGAATGTACGTACTAACAGTGGCCAGTCAGTGGCAGTGGAGGACAAAATAAAACAATGCCAACAAAAAAGAGAAAGAAAAGCCATACGGTCCTTGCGCACACAATCCAAAGGTAAGAGTAGGTTATGTCTTTATCAGAGCACTAAAATTTTACAAACAGAAGCAAGCTTTTGATCCACACGGATCATCACCAGGCTGAGCACCACAGAACTGTGCATGCCTGCAGTTTGTTAAGAATCCAACCTAGTTTTTTTTCCATTTTTTCAAAATCTGATATCTTTTAGTTGCATTGCGGCATTTCCATAGGAAACAAGCTTGTACAGTATCTGATAAGGGACGCTCATATATACTAACATTTTATAAATGTATAAATATTTGCCATGCAATTCCACTCTCATTTCTAAGGAAGTGGACTTGTCCACAAAAGTTTACATTAAAATATAGCACTTCGTCTATAGCACTCTCTCCAACACAGAGACAAGCACGCCCTCCCTTGCATACACATCAATAGGGCTGCTGCCTGCTGACGCGGAGATCCTGAAGGTTGTTCCTTGTTGCTGCTGCTGCTGGTAGGTCATGCAGGTGCTGCCCCCCTCCCTCAACTCTGGCTGGGTTTTCCTGTTCGCTCATGGGAGCCACTACCAATGCCACGCTGCATCCCCCCCCACACCTTCCTGTCCCAAGAGCCCGTAGATGGGATTGTGGGGTGGGAGGGAGGGAAGGGAGTAAAAAAATGAGTTTTCAGCTCAAGTGGGAGGGCAAGTAGAGGGATTTTTCTTCTTTTCTGCTGTCTCAGCCCTCCTGCTTAGCTCTATATACAACAATATCCTCCCTGGCTACAATGGTTTTTTCTTCACGAATAGCAAAGGCTGTCTGCCATGGATTTGAAGTTACAAGCACATGCCTAGAGGGGATACTCTTGAACATATTACAGCCACTGCCCTTGGGACAATCTGTTTCATTTCCCCCCCCCCCCCTGTTGCTCTTTTAAACTTTCCTACCAAACAGTCCCAGCACCTACAGTGGACCACAATAGTCTCATGATGGAAATCTTCTTCCCCCACACAAGAAAACAAGGGTAATATGTACAAGCCAATCTGATAGCTACTCCTAAAGTTGCAGCCACCCATTAATCCAGGCCAGAAATTATTAAACGCATAGGACCCTGAAATAAGATGCATGTATCTCACCAAGTAAGGCCCAGTTGTCACAGAATACATAAATGTGTATAATTACAGGTTGCAGACAGTTCTGTCATTGGGAAGTTTAGGTGGGCATGACTGCATTCTTAAAAAGTATGAGATGACACTGTACCAGTAATTGAATTACATATAACAGTTGTAAATAACAGTTCACATCTGTAGTATTTTAAAACAGGAGTGCATGCAGCTCCGTCTTTGGAATGCAAGTTGAATTTGATTCCTTGCATCTTCACTTATCAATGGACAAAGGGATTTGGCTCGAAATTGAATTTGTTGCATCTCTCTCACTCCCCACTTTCCATCCCCACAAGTGGGCTGTCTATACAGGTTTGGTTTTTCATTTTTTAAAGAGTAGCCGTGTTAGGGTACAATTAGACAGCTCAATTATCTCAGACGGGATCATTTAAGATTGTGTTAAAAGTGGGTTGTTTTGAGATGTGAGATGTCGTTTGGGGTGATCCTTACATCCCCATGCAGGGATTGATCACACTTCATCTCTAGCATTCCTGTTTAGCATGATCAATCTTGATCAAGGCAGGCTGGTCTGCTATGGCACATAGTTTCCAATAAAATGAGCAGCTTAGCCTCTCGCCAATCTGGACCAAATTGCAGGGCAAATACCCATCTGATTGCATGGTCGACTCCAGCATGTATAACAAAGAACAATGTCATAAAACAAAAACAAAAGTATTAAGCCATCTTCGAGTCTGACAATTATTTTCCTTGTGAGTTTTTTTTAGATTTCAGCCCACTTCCTAAGACAAAGATGCTGAAATATTTTTCTTTTGTCGGTTCTCGTGTTGATCTGCTCAAACGTTGATTAGATTTTTTTCTCCCTCTAAAACTTTTTATGATGCTTGAAAAGTTGTCGTGGGAAAGTGAGGGGCCAGGCTGCGTCTGCTGCCATTGCTGTCCAACCAGCTCTGTGAACCGCTAAGAAGGTGAGACACAGGCTTATCAATGACACCCATGTTTTCCAGGCAATGCCATTCAAAGCCCTGCTGCAAACTGGGAAAACAGGTTTCTTTCTGTGCTCAACCTGATGAGGAACATACCTGGTGATGTGAGGGTGGTAAAGTAGTATGAACAGATCATGCAATAAGCCCTGAAAACAAATGCCTAAGATAGAAGGCGGCAACACTGTTTCCAAAGCATTTCTAGCACACTTGAACTACTCCGCCTGTCTTCTTCCAAAAAGGAACAGGTCAGCTGCTGCTGGGATCCTCTCTTCCTAGATGCTTTGTTTGCATGCCCTTCAAGTTATTCCCACATTACTTACTGATTTTCTGTAGGGCTAGAGAGCCTTCTCCAAACATGCAAAGAGCAGAGTGCACCAGCTTGCGCTGATATTTCCAAAGTGGGCTGTAGGAGGCAAAGGCAATATCTTTCCCATCGCGTGTCAGCAAGTCTGTAGTCACCTTGAATCAAAGGACAAGAAGCGGGGGGGGGGTGAGTTTAAGAACATTTTATTCTCTTCACAGAATGTGTAGTGATGGATTTAGCCAGTTTATCACGTGGTTTCAGTAAGGTCTGAAGGAGATAAATAAACTACTTCCACAGTACTGTATTCATATGGACCCTGTGCATTTGGAGTGTCCACTTTAAGCTATTTCTTATCCCCTTATACATGTATCTGTAATTTGTAACATTCCCTCTCCTCTATATATTCAAGTCAACCAGCAGGATAGAGTGATTGTTAGCTGTTCTAAGAATGGATCTAACCTATATGAGCAATTTTGACTATGCTCCATGTAAATCGGCCTGGATAGTAAGGACACTTCCATGAAGCACAGCTGTGTGGAGCATAGATATGTGCAATGCAATCCTTCCAATGGAAGGAACGGTACTTCTTCAAATGTGTGTTTAAAGAACACAGACCCTTCTATATCAAATGGTGAAAATATGTAGAAAGATGCAAGATGAATCAATTATATTAGCAACTTTTTTTAAGACTGCAAAGGGAGAAGTTCCCTGCTAGGTGGCATTTCACTTAAGAAGTAAAATACTGTACAGTGGTACCTTGTATAACAGACAGCTTGTATAACAGAAAATTTGTACAACATAAAAAATTCTGGAGATAGGGGAAATTTGCTTAACATAATTGCCTATGGGGAAAATCCGTACAACATAAAAATGGGATTACTCTGCTTTCAATGCATTCCTATGGGAATTTGTATAAAGGAAATTTTGCTTAACATAATTTCATTTGGAACGAATTAATTCCTTTATACAAGGTACCACTGTATATGAAATGGGTATGTGGGGTTTTAAGTAAGATTTTAATTGTGCAATCACCCAGGCTCAAAATATGGGATTTTACAGGAGGTCTGGATGATGTCTTACCCCCTACCATGTAATGTTTTCCTATTGCTTCTCTCACACACAAATCTGTTAAGGAAAGAAGGATCAGTAGCTGTGTCGTCCCTTGTTTAGTATTAGCATCTGGAGCTGTGTATGTGGAAGTTTTTATGGCTCTTCTCTTGCTCCTGGAATTAAAGCTTGCAGGTGTATTAGCAGCCATTATGAAGAAGCCATATTATAACAAAACCTCTCTATCTAGAATTCTAGATAGTGATGATGGAAGTAATTTCAGAGGAAGCAGGAGGAAACAGGTAAGCCTAACAATAACTATCCACTTGGAGATCTATAAAGGTGTGGATATATAAAATATCATGGGAACAATACACCGATGTGTCCATCACCTCTTCCTTAGTGGTTCAGGTAATTTATGCTTTATGTTGGTGTGAATAACAGGTGACAACAATATGCATGTGACTTTCTTACCCATGTAAGAATTTTGCATGAAAAATCTATCATAGGAAGTCAGGCAAATACTGTAGTTGCATTCATCAGCATGGTTCATATGGTTACATATGAAGGGGGGGAAATACCACACTACTAGCCAAAATCACAGTAGAGTACTATAGAATAATGGAGCATGACTTCAACTCCCTGATCAATGCAAGGATCCAGGTCAAATTATATCTGGGAGATGGTTGTCTAGTTTTCTCTTGAGTATCTCCTGTTGCTTATCATGGTAAATTCCATTACAATATTATTTATTATTTATTTTAGATATCTTTACCCCACCTTTCTCCTTAGAAAAAGGACCCAAGGCGGCTTACAGAATGAGGGATAATATACATTATATTGTACATTATATTATATTATACACTACATCATCATTATTATCATTATTATTATATTATACATATATTAATATTGCAATATAATATAATAAGACATGTTCAAGTATCGAGAACAAGGAATTGAGGGATAGGCCTGCTGAATCACTGGAGATCTGGTGGTTCAACTCCTCTGAATCAAGTTCCATTAATTCAAAAGGGCCTGTTTTAACTGTGACTTTAATTTAGCAAGTGATTGTAATTGAGTAAGCCCATTGGAATCAAGAGAACGTTGGAAGGAATTGACTCACTAAATCTCCATTGATTCCATGGGCCTACTCTGCTGCAATTTATTGCACTAAGGAACAGATTTTGGGACATTAATGACTTCTTTAATATTTCAGTGTTATCCCATCCCATCCAATATAAATCTTTTGGTAAAGGTTGTAGCCGCAGCCTAAATATTGCTACAGAATAATTCTGTTAACTCATTTTCTATGGTTACATATTTCTTGGTATCACATGTTAAATTCCAGTGCTGTATCGTAAAATCTGACCACCAGGAAAGAGATGCTCTCTGGGATGATTAGATGGTTGAGCAGCTGTGGTGAAATTTGGCCTTCAGGTGTTTTGGGCTACAACTTCCACAGCCCACTGGGAATCTACTAGCATTACTTGTGGGGCTGATAGGAATCTTTGTAGACCAAACCATCCTGAACACATTGGTCTTGTCCAATTTCAGAAGTTAGGTGGGATCTAGACTAGTTAGTCTTTTGCTGAGAGGCCACCAGAGATCTCCAACTACAGCTAAGGAAAGAACCTTGGGTGAAGGTCCG
Organism: Phrynocephalus versicolor; assembly: GCA_023846285.1. Classification (NCBI taxonomy): domain Eukaryota; kingdom Metazoa; phylum Chordata; class Lepidosauria; order Squamata; family Agamidae; genus Phrynocephalus; species Phrynocephalus versicolor. The sequence goes on along the minus strand of JAHTLZ010000379.1, from coordinate 14,223,159 downwards.
GAGAACTGCTGCCACAGTTATACAATACTAGGTAAGATGGACTGATGATCTTGCTCAGTAAAAAGCAAATTCCTGTGTTTCTAATAGGAGTATACCACCATTATTAGTACATAAACAAACTTTCTTCATCCAAAAAGATGAACAGCACACTTCTCCCTAATAAAACAATAATACAGTGGACTCAAATGAGGGCTCAGAAGCAGAGAAAGAGAGATGTCTGGTTATGACCTTGAGTTAATGTTTTCTGCCCGAGATGTACAGTCATCATATCCTAACACATAATAACACATCATTTTGGTACCCTTATCCCTTCTGGTATTATAAATAGCTTTCATAGTTTAGACCTAGGGTGAGGAGTATTACGGTCCTCCATATATAAAGTTCAACTCTTATTATCACTGACTATTGACTTGGCTTCTAGGAGCTCAAGGAACTCCAACAATATCTGGAGGACCACGGTTTCTGCTGCACTGATATGAATCAAATCAATATTAGTCATCATTTGCCTACCGTTCGAGGCCTTCCAGCAAAGATCTTCCCCTTTTTAAGCAGCACTTCTCTAGCATGCTGATGGTTGTTGACCACCACCACATAATCAGAGCCCATGTAGAGAGAGTAGATACTGCCATATTTCTTTTGTAGTCTGCAGAACAAGAGATGGAGGTCATTATGTCCAGCAAAATGCAACAGGCTCCCAATGATTGGCAAGGAGGGCAAGCTTTTGGGGTAGTTGCGCTTGGACTTCCGCTTCTCCTTGGTCATCGTCCAAAAGGACAGGAGAGCCAGCAACAGGAGCAAAACAACCAAGAGAATGGTCATTGTCCCCCAGTTGGTCTGAGATCAAGGAACAAGGGGTTGGGGAAAGCAGTCTCCCTGTAATACCCCTGCCTGTCCAGGCTCTTATAAGGGCCTTTAATGACATCATCTTGCCTTGGTTTTCCTTCTTGTCTTGCTGGTTAATCATTCAGAGATAAGTGCAATCTGCAGCAGAAAGTCAGCCTTGCTTTCTGCCAAAAAGAAAGAGAATAGGCCACAACAAACCACAGTACACTTCAGCAGGTCTGAAGCCAATAAACAGAAGGATGTACACTCTGTATGGGAAGCCCAGCATTAAAGAGTACAATACAATATACATTCTACTGTAGTAAAATTTACATTTTATGATGATCTACTTTTAACAATCGTGGCTTTTTAACAATCATGACTTAGACGTGGAATGCCATTTCTTAGTTTTTAATGCTTTACATGTTTGTAAGCAATTTTTATAGATAAAATTGTTATTTTCACATTTCAACATGTACTCTGAGCTGAAATAAAATGCTTATACAGTGGACCCTTGTATAACAAACAGCTTGTATAACATAAAATGTGTACAACATAAAAAATTCCAGAGATAGGGGAAATTTGCTTAACATAATCGCCGATGGGGCAAATCTGTACAACATAAAAATGGGATCATTCTGTTTTCAATGAATTCCTATGGGAAATTTGTATAAAGGAAACTTTGCTTAACATAATTTCATTTGGAACGAATTAATTCCTTTATACAAGATACCACTGTACTTGGAAATCTCGCTTGCTAAATTAATGTGCAAGAGAACTAGCTTGCAGCCCCTTGCATAGGAAGTGCTGTACTATGAGTTCAGGCACATTTTCACAAGAAGTCAACATTACTAGAACCCCCACTTAGAAGCTGGTCAAGTCAAAAGATTTAAGAGTCTGCTAAGCTGCTGGGAAATGGGAGCGAGGAGGAATTCCAAGAATGAGTGTGTGCTACTAAGGTAATCAGGCCAAAGAGGGGAAATTATAATCTTTAGCATAGGTCTCTGAATTAAGAGTAGGTGGGGCGTAAAAACTGGGTCAGGTAGTTTGATCACTTAAAATTAGATTGGGTAAATCAGATAGGCTGTAAACCTTATTCTCCTAAATCAACAGGAGCGTAAGGGAGAGACTCTTCTGGTCAGGGTTAGAGAATATATAGGAAATGACTGCTGTAATCTGAGTATGCTTATCATAATACGGACACCCAAGTTTTGCAAAATTTTTAAAATAAAACTGCTTCACTAAATTTCTTCCCTAAACCATTTTATTTAATTTTGCTTAGCTTTGGTAATGAACTGGATGAGGAGGAACAAACTAAAACTAAACCCAGACAAGATAGAGGTGCTTCTGGTCAGTCGAAAGGGATATCAAGGGATAAGGAGGCAACCTGTACTGGATGGGATTCCCTCCCCCAATGAAAAAAAGAGGTGTGCAACTCGGGGGTACCCCTGGACTCATCCTTGATCCTAGATGCCCAGGTCATAGCTGTGGCCAGAAGTGCGTTTACAAATAAAATTAGTACGCCAGCTATGCTTGTTTCTTGAGAAACCTGCTCTGGACACAGTGACACATGCACTAGTGACATTCTAGCTGGACTACTGTAATGTGCTCTGTGTGGGGCTTCCAATGGAAAGCCTCAGGAAACTCCAACAGGTACAAAATGCAGCAGCCAGATGGCTGACTGGGGTGGGTTACATAGATCACATTACACCCTTACTAGAGCAGCTCCACTGGCTGCCAATCAAGTACAATTCAAAGTTCTGGTTTTAACCTACAAACCACAAAATGGCCTAGGTCCAAGCTACCTAAAAGATTTGCTTTTTAATATATGTGTTTTTAATTTGATTCTTTTAAATACTGCTTTAAGTCACCTTATCAGGAGAAGAGCAGTCTAGAAATAAGACAAATTAAAAATGCTGCATTGAAGTACAGTAGAAGGCAAAATACTGTATAAGGTTGATTCAAGGCACAGGGGGGAAATAATTCTTTTTCCATAGGGGAGAAAAATCTTTTTTTTTTCTCTTGCACAGTGTTTGTGCCATATTCTTCTGTTCCATAATGCTGCAGCACAAGTGAAGAAAGGCAACACTTGAGAACACTCCTGTTTCAACTCCAGTTCCACTACAATTCTCTCCAGCATCATGGCTTTTGGTCTCTATGAGCTTTTATTTAAAAAAATTGACCCCTGAAGCTTTGGAGAAGGGGAGAAGGGGCGCTCGTGACAATGTCAATGGTTGTCCTTGGTGGTACTTGAAGACAGGGCCTTTGGCAGGAACAGCTGCAGTGTCACAACCAAGATGATAGCAGAAGGAACAATATGTCCTTTCCTGGGTGGTGGGGGCTCTATCTGCATTGCTTCCCCTTTGCTAATTTCTTTCATTTACCCAACGGAAACATCAAAGGCAACTTTCCACATGCACTCGCTTCACTTTTCCACCTCAGGTGGAGGTAGCTTCACTTGCCTATATTCAATTTCCAGTAGACTTCCCTATAAAGAAGATATGAGGAGTATCAAAAGAACAATGGCTTGCATATGGTACTACATGTGCCTGTCATGTTAATTCTCCCACAATGCCTCTGGGATCTACTATCATGAGGTAATTTCAATGATAGGTATAACACAGATAACTTCCTCAAAGGTGCCCAAGATGTTACATGTGGTTGTGGTGGGTCTGGTAATGATCCTGACCAGGAGATACTTAGGTTGTGCTAGAGATCCTGACAAGGAGATATTCCAATGCCTTAAAATCATCCCCAACCAAAGGTGTCCAGTATTAAGACTGTTATAGAGACAACAGGAACTTTTCCAGGTGGTTTGCAACTTCACTAATCCTGGTGAGAAAAGGCCTCATCCTGGTGATTTCACTAGTGATCAATTTGTATCCATCTTTAAATGGACAGGATCTGGACTCCATAATTAATTTGGTTGATTGGATTGAGATCCCTGGTGCATAATCTTTCTCTGCTCATTTGGTTTGGTTTCAGCCTTTATCAACAGAGGAGGTGGTGCTGGCATGGTATCAAACTGTTGCCTCTGTGCTGAATTCTTGCCCATCATGGCTTTAAAAAGAGGTCAGTGGGGTTGCCATGGACTGGGCTGTTAATATCATTAATTCTTTCCCAAGGGAGGGTTCTCCCTGCATCCACCCATGTGAAGGACATGATTTTATCGCCTAAGCTAAGGCACTCAAATTTGTCAATGGACAACTTAAATAAATTCAGGCCAGTTACCAATATCCCCTTGATGGGCAAGGTTATGGACCTAGATGGACCTGAAGGAGGAGAACTGTCCTGACCCAAGCCAGCCTGGATTCATGCCTGAACATGGTAGCAAGAATGTACTGGTAGCATATGACATTCTTTTACAAATCCTTGGTGTTTTATTAAAATAATGGGAAAGCAATGAAAATGAACAGAACAGCACGTTTTGAGTTATGCAGTTACTGACATCTCCTGGTAACATTTTTGGTAATGAATCACTGTGGGGAGTGGGATTTTGCAATGAGATACATAATGCTACATTTCAAAAAGTAACTTTTCAAGGACTGGCTTTCTGAATAGAAGCTTCTCATTCAGTTTCACTGGATCTTGCTCTGTGTTTGTCAAAAATCCAAGGTTCCCTTGATATGTCTCTTCTGTTCTAAACAGAGGGGTTTTTCTCCCTATGTAGACTGTGGGATCAAGAGCTCTCCAGGGCATACTATTCTGGGTACAAGTCAAACATACCAGGTTCTAGTGGACTAACATTTAATGTTCCTTTTAAGCCCTTGGTGATCCACTGTCCACAACTGATTGCATAATTATAGGGGCCTTGAATTTGTAGAAGTCACTGATGGTGCTTTAGCCTTTAATTTACTAAGTCAAAAGTCTATATTATTTTGAAATAAGCATGGTATTCAGGTTGGTCTTAGAGATCTCATTTGCTGGCCTATATTTTGCTTGGAGAACATGGCTACCCTTTAACGTCAATGGAACTACAAGGATACCAAGAAATAGCCGCCGCCACAACCCCCGTACTTACAAGAAGGCACATGGGCTCTCAACATCAACACCAGAGGACTGCAACCATTAGATAATATCATTTTGGCTTTAATCAGACCCCAGATGGTGAAACCTAGTGAATTTAATAAATTATCTCTCCAATTTCCAGATGGAGGATTCAGGCTCTCTGTGGGGGTAAAAACCCAACCCTCTCCTGGCCAACCAGGATCCTATGTACTTGTTTTGCACAAAGACCAAACTGATAAGTAGGGGTAGCCACACAGCCTTTGCTTTCTCTCTTTCAAGAACTGGGTTGTTACACTCAACCCATAGCTGCCTAGGCTGTAAGCATGGGAGATTATTTCTGGAGATTAATTGTTTTGCAAAGATGCTCCCCCTCCTCCAAAGGATAACCATTTAACTTCTCAAACTTAAGTTAAACCTACACACACCTCTATGCACGTAGGCTCTTTCACAAAATCATAGAATAATGGAGTTGGAAGGGGCCTGTAAGGCCTTCAGTTCCAACCCCTTGCTCAATCTAGGAATCCAAATCAAAGTACTGTATATACAGTATGACATATAGTTGTCTAATTTTCTCTTTTGAATATCTCCAGTGTTGGAGTAGTCACCATCTCCTGAGGTAACTGGTTCTAACAGGACTTCTTTTTCTAATATTCAACTGAACTCTGATTTCCTGTAACTTGAACCCATTATTATATGTCCTATACTCTAGGATGATAAAAAAACAATCCCTGCCTCTCCTCTGTATAATTATCTTTCAAGTATTTCAAAAGTGGACATCTTCCCTTAGTTTTCATGGGGAAATATGATGATGATGATGATGATGATGATGATGATGATGATGATGATGATGATGATGATGATGATGATGATGGTGATGATGATGATGATGTGTACACAGACGCTTCCAAATAGCTCTTCCAGTTTTACACATCGTATATCTCAACAAGGCCAAGTGCCGTTTCCTCACCTTGTGGTAGCAGAAGCCCAGCCAGCCAATTGCCCTGTCCTTGGTGTCCTCTTTTAGAGAGGGAGGTACCCATGGTTCCTGATCATAGGAAGAGAAGGTAGCACCTCTGCAGGTTTCCCTGCAAGAATGAGAGAGGGAGAAGGAAGTGAAAAGGGGAAGAGATGATGACAGTCTTGGCACTGGTGACAGCAATTATGATGAGACCCATGTACACCATCTGGGGAAGCAGAGGTGTGCTGCTAGTTGTATGGGGCCAAAACTCTCCCAGACACTAGGAGCTACATAGAATTTGCTGTGCTGTAAATACCAGGTTCTGATAAATCCCTGGAGTCAAAGCACTAAAGCATTAGGAGTTAAAGCACTAAAGAAGTGACCAAGAAAATTACTTGTCCTATGGTGCACATAGTTTTTCAGGCTATCTCTTCCACAGTGCCTTCTTGACTCTGAGAAATAGCCCAGTTTAGAAAGCTGCCTTTTTAAGAGTACCAGAGACTGTTTGGGGGGCATTTCTGGTGCAGAACAGCAGTGGTGAGGAGCATCTCATTTGTTTCCCCTGCTCTCACCAGGTTTCATGGTAGGGACAGTCCTATTCGTTCGTGCTGTTCCTTTTCTGTTCTTTTTTCATAATTTAATGCTACAACTGTTCATTTATTTTTACATCTTGTAACACTGCCTTGTTGAGGCAGGGACCCTCAATGATTGCATGAAAATCACCGAGCAACCCCCTGGTATTTGATATTTCTAGGAGGAAATAAGTAAAAATGTGTTTTGTCTTCACCAGCCCATCTAGAGCTCGTAACATGGACAGTGGTGCATAAGGCAACACAACCAAGTGTGACTTTCAGGAATGTTTTCCTCCAGCCTTGCCCAACTAGTATGTGACTAGAAAACTGTTGTACCTAATCTGTAAACATTCCAATGAGTTCCAAGTTTAGAGCAGATCTGAAGTAACTTGGTTCCCTGGTGGCCTGCCAGTGCCTGGCAATAAGACAGGAGTTCTATGGTCCTAATTCTCTCGTACTGGCCTTGAGGTGTATGGGATTATTAAATAAGCAAAAGAAGCAAAAAAAATAAATAAATTAAAAAAGCAAAGTGCTTTGCTTATATACTGCCACATAGCACCAAGCAGATCAGAAGTTCCACATGAGAAGACCTGAGGCTCCAGATTCACCACCACCAGCAACAGAAGGATACCCAGTACTACTGCCCAGAAGGCTTTGCTTTTTCCCTTTTTCTTTTCTGCATTAGCTTAGAACTATTCAGATCTAGCAGTTATCAGTATCTTGTTAATTCCATTGTCAAGGCAGGAGTCACTGTTGATTTAATCAAGGACTTCTGCTAGTTTGCTAATCTCAAAACTGGATAAGGCCATTTTTCTAGAACTGCAGATAGATTGCTTGGGGTTCGTGGATCTTTAAGAGATATAAATAAAAGTCTTTCTTTATTCATATCAGAGTGTTGCACAAATTAAAATTATGGATGTATATGAAATATAGGTTAAAAAATCCAACACGCTACTTCAATAGCACTATCAGTCATTTGCTAGAGGATCTTTTAAACATGTGGTGGACGGTGACGCATAAACTGCATGCAGATAAATGCTGCATTGATTGAATTTCAACCCATATTGAAACACATAATGCTTTTTCAGCTGCTCATAGAGGCGCACAGAAATGCAGTATAAATCCAGTATCAGGTAAACTTCTCCAGAAGGATCCAAGTTTGTTTTTAATCCAACATTTGGGTCACAGTGCATAAAAACTGTGCATAATTAATTTTAATCACTATTACCAGCTTTGCAATTCAGTCACCCCATAATGCAAGAAGACCTTTGCTTTCAGTCTACAGCGTTAACGTAAAGCTTCATTAAAAAGCAACACTGAAATTCAGACTCTGTGTAAAATGAGTTCTTGGATGCAATAAATAACATTAAACCGGAGGAAGAGGGGGGCTAATTACTTTTTTGTAAATGCTATGAAGAATAACTAATTTGAGATACTAACTGTTCCTTTCATTGTGAGGGTGTAGCAGAGCTATAGCCAGGTACTACTCTTGCCGTACTCGAGAACCGGTGTTTAAACAACGAATCGGTGTTTGCAACAATCAAGAGCTGCTCCTCGTTGCCGTTCCTCCCGTTTTTGTCCCTTTTCGCTTGCCGTCTGGCGGCGCACCGGAGGCGAGAGACCAGCTTGATTGCGTGGGGAACGAATTCTCCTTGGCGTTCGTAAGATGGCAGCCGCCGCCGCCGGGGCCGCTGTGGATGTCCAGGCCCGTTTCGGCCATTCGGTGAAAGGGCTGCTGACCGAGAAGGTGACCAGCTGCGGTACAGATGTCATCGCCCTCACCAAACAGGTGCTGAAGGGCTCCCGGAGCGCCGAGGTAAGTAAAAACTACAAGGTCCAGGACGCCCTGTGCCAGAGCGATAATGTTGGGTCTTCCGAAGGGAAGCGCAAGTCATGCTGGGATTTGTAGTTTTCGCCCACAATACCGGCAGATCCGCTTCTGATTCCCATGGTTTTACTCTACAGTATTTCTAAACGAGAAGGGTATGCATGATTAACCGGCAGTTGTTTTGTGTTTCATTCCACTGTAATGAAAGTGAGGAGAAGATTTAAAGCGTTGATCACTATTTTTTTTGGCCCTGCTTTGAATGGTTGAGTATGGGACAGAGGTTTTTAAAATGACGATTGAATTTTTCGTTTCTTCCTTTTTGAAAAGAACAATAGTTCCTTCCCGTTAAATACAGGACTAAAATACTCCGATCTGTTTGTGTTGCCAATTCAGTGAAAAGTGAGAGCTATTGTTTGTTTCTCTTCAGAGAAGAAAAAAATAAGTGGTGATGCCACATTCTGTTGCACTTAAGAAGTATGAATGATGAAGGTTTGGCAAAGGATGTAAGCCTAGTTGCTCCTGAATCCTGCCAGAAATACGTGTGTGTGTGTTGTGTCGTTACAGTCGTGACCGACCCTTCGAGACTCCATGTCCATGGAGTTTTCTTGGCAGGAATACTGGAGTGGTTTGCCAGTTCCTACTCCAGGAGGCTACAAGCACCTGGTATTCCCTGGTGGTCTCCCATCCAAGTACTAACCAGGGCCGACCCTGCTTAGCTTCCGAAATCAGGCGAGATCGGATGTGCTTAGGGCATCTAGGCAGAAATACTTATGTGATGCTTAATGTCTTGCAGCATCCCTCACCCTTGGACAGAGCCCATGCATGTTTTATTAGGCAGCCAGATACTTGACTCACTGACCTATCCAGCTACCTGGAGAGGAAGGTCAGGCCCCCATAATTATGGGCTGATGGGAGTGTCCCCCCCAAAGAAGGCCATAATGAGAAAACAATGATAAAATCCAGATATGGAGTAGCCTTAAAGAAGAGTATCACTGGAATAATAGCCAGCCACTGATTTTATTCATTTGGAGCAGAGATGCTTTCTTGTTAAGTAAATTAAAGCTTCAAAGAAATGGACAGGGAGAGAATAATGGGTTCATAGTTTTATTTGGGTTGTCCAAGATCATACAAACAAAGCCTAGGTATACGTAACTACATATAGTCATAGTAATTCCTTTCCATTTCTGACCTCATCCTGTCCCTACTTTCTCTTTGTTGACTTCTTAGTTTTATTGTCTTTATTATATTGCAAGTAATGTTTTTGTTTACTTTTCTCCATAAACAGGTTTGCTAGTTTAGTGTTCCTTAATTAATTAATTAATTAATATACCGCTCTATCTAGCCACACGGCTACTCTGGGCGGTTTACTAAATTGAGAAAATATATAACATACCCAACATACAATAAAATAAATAAACAATCCAGTATAATAAAACATAATGTTGGATGTTGGCCAAGCTGACATTCATTATGAACAATACTTCTCACCCACTGCACCAGATAGTGGAGGTTCTGCGTAGCTCCTTCAGTGGCAGACTCAGACATCCCCGGTGTGGGAAAGAGTGCTATCGCAGGTCCTTTATTCCACTGCTGTGAGACTCTTCAACTCTACAGTTTAACATATTCATATGGGGTATATATACTGTAGCTTCTCTTTATATTTATTTTTATATACAAATTTTTAGTGTAATATTTGTATATTAGTTTTTTTATTTTATTTAATCTCTGTTAGATATTTTGTTTTCTCTCACACACACTTTACACTTTTTTGTGCACCTAGCTATCTTTACTTGTTTTTTTATATTGGGAGCTGTGTAACAAGTAAATTTCCCCAGATGTGGGATCAATAAAGATTTATCTTATCATATCTTAATGGTTTATCAAAACAATAAACATCAAACCATCAAACAAAGAGCAAGATGGATTAGAGATGGAGCAAAAATAAAATAAATGACACCAAATAGCTAACAAAAGAAGTTTTATTGATTGATTTTATTGTTTGATGGTATGTATCTCTATATTGTATTGTATTATTCTTTATTGTTTGTATGCTTATGTTGTGACCCTCCCAGAGAGTGCTTTGCACTACAGTGTAGGGCAATATATAAGCTGAAGGAAGGAAGTGTAATGTGTGTTAGTATATTTTTGTTCCCAGAAAATTATTACTCTTGTGTTAAACTTGATTTGTTAACTTGAAGTTCTTATGTACCAGCTTCTTAAATCTCACTAAGACCAGCTGTGAGCAGGATTGCTTGCCTTTGGTAACAATGGAGTGTGACATCACTCATTCTCCAGTCATGATGCTTGTACATGTATCTCTTACTGTGACTTCCTTGCCATTAAGTTCCTAGGACAAGCTGCCAGAAACATGGTGATGCAAGAGGACGCCATCCTCCACTCAGAAGATGTAAGGAATTCTTTCTTCATAAAAGTGGATATTTTGTCTGATGATTTGGTGTCGTGATCTGTGTGAAGTGCAAGGAATGCAGGGAAAAGGGTGGGCTGCATGTGAAATTCAAGAGCAGCAACATTGAGGAGTTATTATGGCATCCCTGGCATACATTTGGGGCTTTCTAGTCTACTTCTGCAATTCATTCTACAAACATGTCCACTTTTACAGTTCTGAAAAAGTTGACATTGTTCTGTTTGTTGCCACAAGCTTTTGCACTGCTGTTCATTGGTTTGAAGAGGATCCGAACATATATACGTTCTAGGAATTGTGAATATTAAAATAAGAACAGGTTTGAGTATGCCAAAGATTTCCTTCCTCTTCTTTTAAAATTCCTTCCTTTTTCCCTCTGAAAAGTGATAATTTGGGCAGTGATGCATAACGTTGGCTTTTGGCTCATTTATTTTGTTGCATCTGGGGGCCGTCGTCAAATGAGCAATTCTTATTCATTTACACTGAAATCTAAATACTGTAAGGAGTTTAATTTGCATATGTGGAAAATTGAAAAAATAATAATCAAATGCTTCATTGACAGTGCTAGCAGGCAGGCTAGCAAATATAGGTGATCCTTAATGGAAGCAAGGGAAAGCTGATCTCATGGTTCTGGGGCAAGACAATTTTCTCCCTCAGGGGCTGCTCCCACTGGCAAGTAAACGAGAGACAAGGTTTGTTCTCCCTTTCCTCCAGTGCGTAAAATTGTGTCATTTCCCCCCTCCCCCAGGATTCATACAGTAACTGATGATGAATTTTTAGTACAGAATCTCATTGTGATGGCTGATAGTGGGGTGGGTTACAGACAGATGTTGTAAAAGCTCTTGGCACGCAGGCTAGGGGAATCTGGAATTGTGTGGTCCAAAAAGTAACTTTACAACTTCTGTTTGCAAAAAATATTTTCTGGGCAGTATGTGCTTAACGAGGTATTTAGTCATTAGAGATATGAACAAATCCAGTGGCTATCAAGTGGCACTGCTGTTTTCTGCATGTCCTGAAAATAGCTTGATCATTATTTAATGGGACCTCCCTTAATGGTGCAACTGATGGTTTAGCTTGAGGTTCAGCCAGGCTTCTGCAAACAGAACTCCTTCCATTCATGAATGGGACCACGGTTCCACAGAGGATCTTTATAGTGGACATGTGGTGGATAGCTTTTGCTTTTTCCCTCCCATGCACCTACCTCGGTATTCTAAGGATCCCCAGGCTTCAGAAGGCACAGAAGGCTTCATTGGGCGATAAAAACTGACAGCAGACAGACTCTTCATCTTTCCATGAATTGGAATATCACATGAGTTGGGTATCTTCTTGTGAACATATCCCCCATTGGGAGGATACTGGATCTCAACAAATATGATTATAATTTTATTTGCTAATTTAGGAGCACCAGGATATGGCCCATGTTGAAAGCTGAGAAAGCCATCTCTTTATGCTAAAGTTAATTTCAAAAGACTTGGGATGCTTCAGGATAATGGTTAGCCAAGATGAGGAAAACCTAGAATTTTTTATGGTTTCTCACAAAGGACAAGACCTGTGTAATGGTTGCACTGATAATGTCTTTTTGGAAAAGGGTATTCATTTCCTATTTTTTTTTCTTTGCAGAGTTTAAGAAAAATGGCCATTATAACTACTCACTTGCAATACCAGTAAGTACATTTTGGGGTGGTCTATGGAGTTAGAGCTGCTGCAGCCCGAGTTCTAGGATGGCCTGTTTTATTAACTGCTAGGATGAAGTAACAACTGAATATACCTCTTTGAGGGGCTGTTGAGAAAAATAAAAGAGGTAGTCTTTTGCCATTTAGATTTGCCTGTCCGTGGCTGTACATCACAGGCTTCTTTGCATCATCTGTAGCAAGCTGAGAGGTATTAATTCAGTTCTAGATTCCATGGCAGTGACATTAATCTCTCTGATCTGTCTTTGGTTTTTCAAGCCTCTTGGGCTGTAAACTAGCCTTTTCTTCAGAAAGGATGTTATTGATGTCAACCACTCTCCTTGGTGTTTTTAACATATTTCCTTTTAATGGAGTTTTTCCTATTGTCTTTTCTAGGCAAGAAGCTATTCAGAAAAAGTAAGTTTGCTATGTTTTATTTGGTTGGGAAATTCGTTTTTACATTTCCCTGCAATAGATATTCAATGCTAATCGTACTTTGTTTATCATACTTACATATTAAGTAAGTTGGGATGGATTAAGTAAGTGTCTGTAGAGGAGTTTTGGGCCATCTGGATTGTTATCATGACAACAGTTTTTATACTGTATCTGAGTCCAAAAAGAGCTTGGGTATCTATTTTTAAAATGTTATAATATTTGCAAAACATTGCAAAAAATACTTTCTGCTTTGTCATTTGGGCATTAAATTTTGGAAATAAATTAAAAAAAGAAATATCTTCTCCCTACTGGTGACTACAGAATAGTCACCCTTTGTAATCTTTTGGGATGGGCAGATCAGTGGACTTGAGAGACAACAGGTACCTCTAGTTCATTCCAATACATTTAGATCCATGCTTTACATTGAAGAAGCAGCTGTGACTGTCTCATTTGTAGTGGCTGTTGAATACATCTAATTATGCTTGAAATTATCCTTCTTTTTAGCGTGGAACAGTCTTCAAATCTGCGTGATCAATTAAGACATCTTTTGAAATGATGGGAGACTGGTGTATGGTATCAAGGAACAGCTAGAAACTGATGGGGGAAAACATGTTTTGGAGCACTGCGCACCCTGATTTTTTCTCCAGCTTCAGTAAATGCACTTTCGGATGGAGCACTGATATAATCCAGAAGTTATTTGCTAGTTGTGAGGCTGCAAACTTCACATATTAGACTGGCCTTGAAATTGGGGAGGTATTTAGTTGTTTGGTTGCATATGTTGTTTTTGTATCTCCTTGTATTTAATTAAAGACTTTAATCTTAATTTTCACCTTAGTCTTCTTGTTCTCTCTTCAGAGAGCTAAAACATAGCTAGAATTCACAAATCTGCAGAGCACAGATAAAATGCATCTTGTTTTGGTGTTGAATACTTTTAATGGATAAACTTCTTTCAGACCTAGATGGCAGCTTGGTTAGGGTAATCTCTAGTGGGGATTTCTTCTACTTGCAATACAGATTGATTCATGTGCTACATGCATGATGAAAAATCTTCCTGAAATGGTTGCACATGCCATTGTGTGGAGACTCAAGTATGTTTTTTAAAGGCTTAACCTCACTTCTAGCTCATCTGTGCGTACTTTGAGATCAAGTGCAGAAAGACCAATTCTATGAATCGTGTTGTTTGTGCAAGATTTCTAGCACCCCACAATGATAGTCAAAGAGCTACTAATATGTTTGGAATATGAAAAACTAAACATCTTGTGACACCTTTAAGACTAACACATCTACTTTAGTGTGTGTTTGTAATATACTCTGCTTCTTCAAACATTTGGAGTGCAACATTAAAGCTACAAGTTTATACAGTATACAGAGGCCCAAACTTTCATATATAGCTGCACAAACTGTGTAACTGTTGGAGCAGATTGCCCTAAGAAGTCACAATTGAATTTATCAGCTGCATTCTGTGCCAGGCATAATTAGGTAAGAGGATTTGGGCCTATGTATGTGTGGTTGTGGGTACAAAGTGGGATGCTTTCAAGAGTTAGTTGCTCTGATGACAGAGATTTTGTGGGAAGTTTTGATGCTGTTGTAAGGGAAGCTATCCTGGAGGGGCCGAAGGTGGGAGAGTGACACCTGCACAACCAGATGGTGACAGGGATGAGTGGCTGGAGAAGCAAAAAGCGAGGGAGGAACGTAGAGCTGCTCAAGACAAGGAAGCACGTGAAAGACCCTGAGGGAGGAGGTGAAGGAGACAGAAACAGCGGGAAAACCCAGCCAATCAGCTGTGGTGGAGGTGGGGTTTGGTCAATGTAAAAAGGGTACACCACGTGTTTGGCCCCCAGACTGGGAATGGGTTTGGATGGAAAACCCATGGACTGGAGACGGGGAGCAAGTGATGATGCCTAAGCCAGAGGCTGAAAGTTACAGGAGAAGAGCCCACAGCCAAGGCTGTTCGTACTGGGGTGAGTGGGAAGCTCATGAGTATAATTGCAAGAGAAAGGAGATTCGGAAGGAGTTTGCTTGGGAACAATGGCTAGCCAAGCTGAAGGAGGAGGAGGAAAGAACCGGGAAACCGTGTACCGGGAGGGGGCTAACCCTGAGAGACGACTATCCCTTCAAGTCCCACTGCCAGAGACGTCCTGGGCCCAAACTCACTTCAGAGATTGGGGTGCAAGTGGGGGAACCGAGCCTCTTCGAGAGGGAGGAGAAGAAATATGGTAGACCCAAGTCTCCCCAAGAATAGGGGGAGGGTTAGATTTTTCTGCATTTACTCCGTTGTATGAATCCAAAAATAATCCGTTTGTTACTGAAGTTAATGATGTTGGAACAGTAATTAAGAAGAGTGCCTCCGCAGTGATGGAAGAACAAAATAAAAGCCCTGTTTATTCTTCTAAGAGTGTGTCCTTACTGCAACCTGAAGGGCGGGGTGCCTGGGAAAAAGGAGAACCCTCACAGCTGTGTAAAAGTATCTTGAAACTAGTTTACTAATATCTACTGGCTGAAATCCTCTTTCAGAACTTGATGCCTTGCAAGTAGTATAACACCACCATTCTGTGACAGTGATATTTAATTGAAAGCTTCCTCTCCCCCTTTCAGGTTCTGAGGCTGACTAGCGCCCCTTTTTGCCCTGGAGAAGCCTTTGGGAGCCTTGGGATGTGGAAGGGAAGGGAGCCTTTAATATCTAAACATTGCTGCCAGATTGGCAGCAGTGCTGGTCAACCCTGGCAGCAGAATTGTAGGTGGTAAATTTTTGCTATTGAAATATTGTCCCTGAGCTCCCATAGGCTCCCCCAAGGCAAAAAGAAGCTCTATGGGGCTTAAGAACATGAAGAGGGGAGATAGGAAGCTTTCCATTAAAATTAATTACTACAGTTGCAGGATGATGACACTATCCTATTTGTGTGGCATAAATTTAAGCCAAGAGTATTTCAACCATAATGTGCTAAGATGCTTGGGTTCCTATTTCTATCTGAAATTTATGGGCATTGTTAAATTGTGCTTCTCCTTCTCACATCTCCCTTTGAAATTCCCTTTATGTACTACATCTACTTTGTGATCAGTGGAACAGTGTTCTAAGACCTGGTAAGCTGAAATGTTCTTAGGTTGGCTTTGTATGTTGCATTTTGATGTCTCTTTACTCTGAAGTGTCCATTTATTTTGTTGCATAGGGATTGCTTTGTTTTCTCCATGTTGAATGCAGAAGAGGATTGTAATTCACTCAAGTTCACATTGAAATAATTTTGTGAAGTCTTAAAAGTGTCACCTGGTGTAGGAGAAAGCACAGTAAGCATACCCGTGCCCCCACGTTAGTAAAGGTGCTGGACCTTCCCATTGTGGTTTGGGAGGTTGTTTATAAGTCGCCAACAGCTGTTCCATAGGGATCTCTTTATGAAAATATCTTTCTACTGATGACAGCTTTTGTTGACCTGCTGAAATGGTTAAATATTTAATATGAACAATGCTATTGACACCACATCAGATATATCTTGAAGCTTTATATTTTTGTCTTTTGTTTGCCTTGAAAAAATAAATTTGAAAGAGTGATGAGCTCTTGGCTTGGCCTGGCCTGTGGAGTTGTGGGGTATGCCATGGGACGGGTGAGCACAGTACTTTAATGACATTTGTAGTGAACTAATGAGTTGCATTTTGCATCCCTCAAGATCTAACTTATATTCACATCTCTAAAGGAAAAATATTTTCAGTGACTGGAATTCATTTTTCAGTACAGCAACTATTACATAAGCTATGCTGGAACAACTCGAGTAGGTCTGTGTGCGTGCATGTGTGTGTGTGCGCACATGTGCATGAATGTGTGCAGAAGAATATAGAATGTACAGTACTCATTGCTGTCTGTCTTGGTCTTGAACTACACTCTTTTCCATATATTATTGCAAAGGCTGTTGATTAAGCGGCTGTTGCTTCATTATGTAATTCCCAATAGGTTCAGTTAAATACAGTACTGGTATATAGTTGGAGAAGCACAGGACATGCCTATTTCCATAGCACTGTGCAATTTAAAGCAAACTGGAAAGCGACAATAAAAAACCATAATCAATGTGATTATAATAAAAAATACAGTAAATGAAATTAACAGTTAAGCTGCTGCTGCTGCTGCTGCTGTGAGGACATGATGGCTGTGCACCCGTCCCTGGTGGAGCAGAGGCAGAATAGTCAAGGAAACTCGCGGAGGGGACGGGTTTTACAGTCCTGTCCTCCTTCTTTCCAGGCCACCTAATAATATGGACTTGTGGTCCACCATTTCGGATAACGGGACTTGGGAAATTTAGCAGAAGCCACACCCTTACACTTGACCGAGGATTGAAAGCAGGAAGGATCCAGGCAGCAAAGGCGGCCCCACACGGGCTGGCCGTGCGCCCGCCCACCTTACCAGAGCCGGAATCCGGCGGGAGGCTCTCGTAGGGGCGGAGGCCGACCCAGGTCAGGCAAAACCACGACCGCCTTCCCCGGAGCGTTGGAACATCCGCCGCCCGCCGCCGCCGCCTCGACTTCCTGGAGCAGCCGAGCCACGCCTCTGGAGGCGACCGACCGGCGGCCCTCTCTGGCCCTCCTGGGAATCGTGACTGGGACCTCCCCCCCGCGCGCCTCTGGAGCCCCAAAGCGAGTTCCGTCCCCGACCGTCGCCCGGAGAGGCCTTCTTTTCCATAGGACTTTTATAGGTCCGGGCGGGACGGGGGGGAAGTCCCGAAGCAGCGCCCCAAGTAAGCTGCCGCAGCCCTGGAGTTATTAAAAATGGTTACTGGGGAGGAAAACAGACCGACGTACAGAGAGGTGCGGGTGGGTGGGTCGGAGATAGATAGGAAAGGGAACAGAAACCAGGTTCTCATCCTTTGGAGATGGTACAGCAAAGATACGGGGTTCAAGTGGGGAGGGTCTGGGCTTCGGATCCTATAGTCCCCCTTTGTGACTTTTGCATCCACCCAAAAGCAGGCGCGGCATGCTGACTTATTTTCGTTGCTTTGCAGTGGCTGCGGAGCAGATACACCGAGAGGTGCAGGTGAGAGTGGGGTCGTGTATCGACGAGACCTTAATACGTTGCATTTCTGCTATACCGGGACCTATGGGGACGTCCTCGTTAGCGGCGCGGGGGGACGCTTCGGTTTTTGGATTTTGGTCGGAACCAAGCGCTTTCACGTCCCCACTCCTCCGAGCTAAAGGAAAAATTACAGCTACATAACTGTTAGAGCGGTAGGACCATGGAACCAGTTACCATGGGAGGTGGTGAGCACTCTGACACCAGAGGCATTCAAGAGAAAAATGGACAACCATCTGTCAGACCTGCCTTAATAATAATCTTAGAACTGCAAAGCTGGAAAGGGCCTTAGGAATCATCAAGTCCAGCCCCTGTCAAGGAGGCACAGTGGGCAACTGAACTCCAAAACTCTGACTGCAACCACAGAGACCTAAGCCAATGAGATATCCAGTAAATTCTTGATTTGGATTCCTGCATTGGGCAGGGGTTTGGACTCAGTGGCTTTACAAGCCCCTTCCAACTCAATTATTCTGTGGGGGCTTTCTTCTGATAAGGGGACCCTTTCCTCATTTCTGGTCAGGAACTGATAATGTGCAGTACTTCCATTCACTCAGGATAGTGGCAGTGCATTGTGGAACTTGCCAAGAACTTGAGTTGGCTATTGCCCTCATGTAGATTCTGTCTTGCAGGGACTTTACCAGATTTTGAGGTTTTGGATGTTTGCAAGTAGTGGCATACTATTTCCACTCCCCAGTGACATGGTCAAGTTAAAATTTGAACCCTCATCTCCTGAAATACTTGATCCAGTACACCATGATGGCTCTCCCTTTAATAAGTTAGAAGAACTGTGGCTGGATGCAACAATGCACTATGTACCATACTGGTGTACAATAGGAGCAGATCTTTTGTAAAACTGGTGGATCTGGATTGCTCCTTTAAGATGAAGTCATTCCAAAACACTTTACATCACAACTCACAATGATGCATTGCTGCTGGGGATGCCTCACCTTACTACTCCCCTCCAGCTACTTGCAGCAAAGTTTAGAAGAGGTAGATTATGCCATATTCAGTGCTAAATACAATGCAAGGTCCTAGTACTTTGACTATGTAACCACAGTGCTACAGATTATACAACAAAACATTATATAACAAAATATATAAGCACTGGGTGAAGTGTAGCAAGCTGCAAACACAGCTTAAAGGCATTCAGGACAGCAAAACAATTAGAAATTGTTTCTACTGTATGTGCTTCATGCAAAGCACAAAGTATGCCCATCCACCACCCCTGGGGTGACTGGGCCACTTACTGGTCTCTCTGTGCTGCTGGGATCCTTCTGTGGCAGCGTTCCAATCTGGGTAGAAGCCCAGCCAGCCCTTTCCTGCTTCTCTGGGCAGCTCGCCATGCCTCCTCTGAATGGAGAGATTCCTCATCCTGCGTCCTTGCTGGAGTAGTCTGTGGAGGTGGGCAAGGACTGGACAGGTCCCTGCCTGGATTGGGTTGCTGCCACAGAAGTAGACCCCAGGAAGTGGCCCAGCTGGCCTGAGGGGATGGAGGGTGCTGTACGAAGCAGGAAGTGCCTGTTTCTAGAAGAAATTGTTCTCGGGCATCTTCAAAGTAAATTGGTGTTCCTAAATACTGTGTATTAACATTATTTAAAAAATATTCTCTGCTTGCCTGTTCAATGTTTCAAAAATATGAGCCACAGTTTAGTGTTGTATTAATGATGGCTGGAACCTAATAAGTCTAAATATGGAAGTCTTTTCAATAATGTTAATGTCATAGATTTGTTGCATATAGCTGCTGTTTCTGTGCTTATTTTCTTAGGATTATTATGGCAAAGAGCTGACAAAAAGAGAAGATCTGAAAACCAATGCTTGCATGACTTCAACAAAGCCTTTAGCCCCGTTTATCAAAGAAGCACTGCAATGTGTCCATGAAGAGGTTTCAGCAAAGTATAGTACAGTATTGACTTTTTAAATTAACTCTGATCATACAAATTGCCTTAAAATTGATTGTATCATAAATAGAGGAGAAATATGTATTTTAAAATCATTTTTATCCAATGAGAAAATCATCAGCCAATCCCAGCAGGAGGGCGGGGGATGGTATGATATAAAAAGGGTGGAGCCTAGGCAGTTCCGGGGAGTTCAGTTAAGTTGAGAGTGAGTGCTGGGAGAGAGCACTGTTCTCTGAGAGTTCTGTCAGGCAGTGAGGGCTATACTGTTTACTAACTATTTAAGACAGGGAGGCTTGTGGAGCTGATTAAATCTGTTACAGTATATGTTAAAGGCAACACATACCATCCTCAGATATCGTTATAGTTATTATCTTCTCAATAAACTTTGTCATTATTTTTATATTATATATCTGAGTCAGTCCCAATTCATGAGGTGACGAGTTTAAAAGGTGGCAGCATTACTAAGTAAATAAAAGGTGGCAGCATTCCCATTCCCATCACAATTCAGTGTGAAAAACGGAGGTGTCGTCACAATTTAGTGGCACAGCAGTGGGATATCGAAAACTCAGTCTGGAAAGGGGGATCATCACACCCCTTCCCCTTATTTTAATTTGAGGTACAATCGAAAGGATAGAGCTGCAAGCTTTAATTGGAAAATTAATCACTTCCAGTACAAGAATTTGGCTCTAAAGCATCAGTATAAAAGAATGGAAAATATTATAGTTGGAGGTATTTTTGGACATTTATAAGGTTACAATTTAAGCCAATAAAAATTATTTTGTATTCCTTTATATAAGAAATTCAAATCTGTATTATGGGTAATTGATTAGTCCATTAAAATATAGATAATTGATTACTGGTAGGTTCCAGAAATGTTGCAGTTTCATAAGTTGTGATCTCTATGGGAAAAAAATCCTACATTTTAATGTATAATAGTGACTATTTTAAATGCAGCAAGATCTTGCATTTCTGTCTTGATGGGACATTTTCCTTAAGAGCATACTGGCAGAGTGCATTGTCTTACCACCCAGCCTAGGAGTCAACTTTGTTAAACTTAATTGGATTTCTTTATTTTATTTTTAAAAATTACATGTTAATCATGTTAATAAAGAAGTGAGAAGAGGAAACTAAGGAGAAGACGAAACTAATGAGAAGAGGAAATTATTGAGAAGAGGAAATTAGGAGGCTAACAAACAAAACAGGTAGTCCGTATCTAAGCAGTCATTTCCGGAAGCAAAATGTCACCTGCATGAAGATACAGTGTAGGGATGAGACCAAAGTCTATTGTTTGAGATGGAAAAGTCCAACAATCACAGGCTAGTCTGCCAGAATTTTATATGATGTTTACCATGTAGTGATGAGTCTTCACAGATAAAATAAATGGGTAACATATAGCAGCAGATGTATCTTGTTTACACTTCCCTTTTGTTTTCCTTGTGGTACATGTCCATTTCTCAGGTAACATGATAGATTTAGAATTGCTCTAAAATCAATTATGCACAATGAGATTTTCTAAAGTCTTCTAATGCCTTGCAATGATACCTGTTTCTGAGGACACTTGGATAAGATTTCACAAAGAAATTGACGGTCATACTGCACCTGCCACATGGTACCCTCTGATCTATCTCTATCAAAAATATGTTTCTTTTCCATAGTTGAGTTGTTCTCTCTTTCCTCAGATACTATGGTTGTGGTCTGGTGGTTCCAGAATGTCTGGAAGACTGCTGGATATTGGATTTGGGCAGTGGTAGTGGCAGAGACTGTTATATGCTCAGTAAGATGATTGGGGAGAATGGGCACATAACGGGAATAGACATGACTGAGAGCCAGGTAAGAACTTGATCTTTTATTCAAGACTTAAATTCTGTCTTCTGACTGGCAGAGGCAAGTAGGAAGGAAATGAACAGTGGTCAGTAAATAGTGCCTTAGTTTTTTTAACGCAGCTTGTATCTGTTCTCACTGCTATCTTGACCATCACTTTCCCCCTGCGCGCGCGCGCGCGCGCGCACACACACACACACACACACACACACACACACACACACACACACACACACACACACACACACACACACAC
>JAHTLZ010000379.1:14161596-14201379 GCA_023846285.1 Phrynocephalus versicolor | reverse complement strand
TTTTACCATCTAAGGCTTATCGCCCAGATTCGCCCGTACCTCGATGAGGGCTCCTTGAGGACAGTGGTACAGGCGCTGGTCATGTCGAGGTTGGACTATTGCAACGCTCTCTACATGGGGCTCCCCTTGAACCTTGTTCGGCGACTGCAGCGGGTCCAGAATACGGCGGCCAGGCTGGTGGTTGGTGCGCGTCGTTATGACCGCATCACCCCCATCCTGGCTCGCCTACACTGGTTACCCGTTGCCTCCCGAATAAGGTTCAAGGTGTTGGTTTTGGTTTACAAAACCCTCCATGGCTTGGCCCCTACTTATTTGGCGGAGCGTCTTCCCCGACAATTAGATCCGGCCCGGCCCACCCGTGCTTCGGTGGCCCTTTCCCTGCGGACGGTCCCCCCGAGGGAAGCCCGTAAAGCGTGTACTCGCGGTCGGGCTTTCTCGGTGGTGGCACCGGCAATGTGGAACAAACTCCCAGGTGAACTTCGGCAGGCTCCCTCGCTGACGGCCTTTAAGAAAAGTCTTAAGACCATCCTTTTTCGAGAGGCCTACGGCGAGGGTTAGGGACCCTGTTTGCTTTTTTTTTTTTTCCCCCGCCTACTTAATCTTGGATTCAATCGTTTTTAGGAAATCTGTTGTTTATGCCTGTTCTGATTTTATCTGTATCTGTATTATCTTATGCTGTTAACCGCCCTGAGTCCCCATTGTGGTGAATAGGGCGGTATACAAGAGTTAAAAATAAATAAATAAATAAATTTAGCAGTTGGGGTATGATATTCGGGGTCTCTGGGGAAGGCTCCTCACATTTCTTTCTCCTGATCACCATATTTTATTTTTATTTTAGACATTTCTTATATACATGAGATTGGTGCTAGATCACTGTATCACTCTGTCATTGCTAGTACTGTATTACTATTATTTCTTGTAATTATGCCCCATAAAAGAAACTGGACCAGATGAAGGAAGGAAAGAAAGGGAAGCATTGATGCAAATCATATTGTGTCAAGAAAACTTTTAAAAGTGGGAAGCATTTGTCATCTGTTTCTGATTTTTCTCCCAACGTTCCCGTAAGGGTTTAATGGCATGGACCATTTGAAAAGTTTCTTTTTCCTCCTTTTTTAAATATCAATATATTTGTACATATAATCATATAGCATATATACCACTGGACTGGTTCACATGGCTGTCAGTTCAATTGGTACATTCCTTGATATTTGTACTGGCTCTGTAGGCTGCGCATGCCGCCTCATATAAATTTTTCTGGGTCCCTGCTGCCCTAACATTTTCTTTCTTCCTCTAAAAAATAAATTCATAAGTGATATATTGCTAAAGGAGCAAATATAACACATGTAATTTTCCTGTACACTTCTGACTGTTATTCAATTTATCACCTGGTGGGATATGTCGCTAAGATAAATGTAGGGTAGCATTAAAAAGGGCTTGAACTGTTGTTGAAGTCACAAAAAAGTAGAGACTATACTTACAATAGGGAGGACATTGGCTAAGAGATACTGTTCCGCAGTGGGGGGGAAATATTGCCGTCACCATGGTGCCCCAAATCCTAACCTATCTGCAAAGTAAATACAAATCTACAGCAGTGTTCACACATGTTGAAACAATAAGTATTGACGCAATATAGAGATTAGACCAATTTTTAAAGACCATGTGGGTGAATTGGAAAAAAACAACCCAATTAGCTGGCTAAATGAATCAGTATTACTCATGCATCGTGTGAGTGGAAATTTATACAATGATTCAAGTAACGATAGAATTGAAATAACTGGGGCTCATTTGGTACTGGCGACTGTGTCTTAAGTGAAAGGAGATCTACAGTAGCCTAACCTTGGTTGCCCAAGGAGAACCAGGGCTTTGCCCATTTCCTGAGAAGCTTGGGTAATTATAGAAGCAATGAGAGATCAATGTTGCTTTTGTTCTTTTTTAAATAGCTGAACTGTTAGCTTTTTTGCCATGGCACAAGGGACATTTAATCCTGGTGAGTTAGCAAGTGGCACTGCTGGCACTGAAGGGCTCACGGTCCTTTGTGACCTGATTTCATACCCTTATAACGTAACTTTCTCTTCTGATGCAAGGATAATTACTATTTTGGCCTCTTAAGCCACGTGTAACTTTCACTTTTGGAAGCTTTTAGCTGTCTGTTCCAATGCCCGGTTTATACTACTTTTGTCCTACAAAACAATAAGTTGTTGCCAAGGTGCCAGATCATACCAGTATTCCTTCATGTGTGTTAATAAATTAAAATTGATACCCACCCATTCAGAAGATTTGGATTTAGTATTTCTTTTCCCAACATTTAATGAATTGTGTGTAGGTGTTGAGATTCATGTAGTAAATAAGTCTCTTCCAAAATTGGATGCCAATATTTTAATTCTTTGCTTGTTTTATTTCCATTTTTTTAGGTAGAAGTGGCAAAGAAACACATTAATTATCATATGAATAAGTTTGGTTACCAGAAGCCCAATGTGAATTTCATTCATGGTTGCATAGAAAAACTGGATGAAGCAGGCCTGAAGGACGAAAGCTTTGATATTGTAATGTAGGTGCTCTTTCTAAATCTGCCCTCTGAAAGCTGATAGACTAGATGCCTACTGTACTGTTTGAGTTGCTGGTTTTGACCATATGCTACACCACTCATTGATGGGGAGTTTGCAGATTTTCATAGCCCCCAAATATCAGGTCCTCCTCTGGAGCGTTGGTCCAAACCTCAAACCTTAATAAACAGGGAATGAATAACAGAGAATGACATCCAGTATTATTTTAGAATGACTCCTGCAGAGTGTAACAATATAACATAAACACTGAGTTCTAGAAGCAACGTTGTCGAAACAGGAATTGCTCAGCTGATTAATTCTTCCTTTCAGGTGACTCTTGCTCTGTACCCCTTTTATTGCTTTTCCCCCTTTTCATGAGATTCTGAGATCACAACCTCTCCCCCATCTCTCTTTCTCTCTGTATTTAAGCTTACCATTTGCTGGGCAAAAGTTATATTGAGTAGTTCTCCCTCCTTTACAACTGCTTCTCTTTTACAAATGAACTTTCCCCTGCACGTTATATTCATTTTCAGAGCAGATATGTTTGTTGCTATATTGGTCCTGGCCTTTTGGATCTGCGGCTGTTGATCTGCAGTAGGCAGATTATTCAGGGGTTGAAAGGGGGGTTGGCTTAGCAGGTATCTAGGGCAGAAACAATGAATGAGTGGACCTCCAGAGGATGTTCACTGCATCTGCCATCACCCTGGACCTTTCTACTGGCTTAGTGTTGATAGGAGCAGCAGTCCAGCATCTGAAGGGCTGCATATTTTCCACATCTGGTTTAGAGTGGGCAAGGATGGCTTCTCTAATTGGGATTTCAAACCTACTAAAAATAAATTGATTATATAAATTGAAGCGTGTTTATGGTCCCTTATTTGGCCCTGTGCTGGTCTTATGGAAAGACTGTAGAATTCTTTGAGGAAAGAAGAGATGCCTAGGCATTTTTATACATCACCACTATGGAAGGTCTGAATTTCTGTATTGTTTTATTCCTATACTGCCTTAGTTCATCATGAATAGCAGTATGTGCTATTTGCTTTCCTTCTATAAGGTGGTTAAAATATGTTTTCCCTCCACTCCCATTTAGTTCCAATTGTGTGGTGAATCTGTCCCCTGACAAAAGAGCTGTCCTCCGGGGGGCTTATCGAGTGTTAAAGGTAAAAGTTGTGTCTCTTGGTATAATGAATGCATGTACAAGGCATATCAGATAATGGATGGTGGAAAGAAAAGGGGGGCTGCGTGAGTTGTAACAGACTGGAACAATTTTCTTCTGACAGTAGTTCCATTCAAACATGCTTACAGATGGGGCTGATATTCAGTTTGTACTAAGCACACTGTAACTCTTAATAGAAGCATTTGGACAGATGAATGCATATATAAATAAATACAATAAATAAATACAAAGCACTCATGGAAGGGTCAGGGATTTTAGCAGAATGTGCAGAGCTTGGAAAATTTACTTTTGTACACTACATGTTCCACAGTCCCCAAATCAGATCCTGAAGGATGTGGAAGGAATACAAAGTCCAGCTTCCCGCCACTGGCTGTGCTATCTTCAGGATTCTGGGAATTGTAGTATGGAAAAGGAAGTTCTCCAGTTTCTAAGAATGAGATGTGTCCAGCTTGGATCAGTGATTTTAATTACAAAGTTCTTGGGTTCCTGACTGATGCCACTTCCTGCATGTACAAAGAAAGGAGGAAGGGGAGGAGGATTAGGGTTAGGGTTAGGGTTTGCTTTTCCTACAAGAAAAGATTGGGTTGTTTCCAAAGACCTTGACTAGTGTATCTGGAAGAGCTGCATTGCTTTGTGGACACAGGTCATCCATGGCAGGCAACCCAAGAAGTAGTGAACAGTGTCTGGCTGGACTCTGGTGAAGTTGTAATCTCTCGCCTCTCAACCATATACCATATACGTACCTTATTTGCTTGCTGTTGCCCTCTTTTCCAGATGGGAGGGGAGATGTATTTCAGTGATGTGTATGCCAGCCATGACCTGCCAGAGGTGATCAGGAAACACAGAGTCTTATGGGGTGAGTGAATTTGCCTTCACAGAACTCCAACTGTGTATATATAGTTGAAACATCCAAAACCTGCATTACATTTTCCAGTCAAATGTATCCCATGAGATTTGCTTCATGTGGGGTCATTTCCAGCATACAGTGTATTTCAGTTTTCTCTTTTTCTGCTCTCTCCTTGAGATATTATAACTTATTTTCTCTGCTGGGGACTCCCAGTTCATTGTCTGTTTCACTCTGCAGGCATTTGTGTACGTGCAGCCTGCTGCTGTGTGTCAGGTCTGGGGTTTGGAATAAAAGTCTTGCAAGGATGACCCCTCCCTGCAAGCCCATTGCACATTGTTTCAGGAATCTTAGGATCCTGTTTTTTTTAAAAAAATTGCACATTGTTGTTCCTTTCATATACTTGGAGCCCCTTAAGGCAAAGTATTGGTAGCTCCTCCATTCTTTGACAGGTGCAACTGATGGGTGTGTGTGAATCCTTATTTGTATATTATTATACATGTACAATGTTGCATGTACATTTTTGCTTGCATAGTGCAAGCAATGGAAAATTCCATTTTTTCTGGAGCTTCCCAAAGTCCCCCTTTTGAGGAGGAAACATGTATTGATGCATGCAAATTCGTGCTAATTTCACTTCCCTTGGATAGCACGGCGGCAACAAAACAACTACAACAGAGTTGTAAATCTTCTGCCACCTATAATTTTTTTTTATTTTTAGCACCCTAATCCGATGTGAAGAGGCAGGACTTTTTATTTATCCACACCCACCCACTCACCTGGATCTGTGCTTTTTCATGCTACTTAAATTGATCACTTGGGCATTTTTTGTACTTGCAACATATTCAGGTGAGTGCCTAGGAGGAGCCCTGTGGTGGAAGGACCTCTACAAAATTGCTGAGGAAGTTGGATTCCTGCCACCTCGATTGGTCACAGCCTCCCTGATAACCATTGACAACAAAGAGCTGGAAAGTGTTGTGGGTAAGACTTCTGCTTTCCATGCTTGGCAGGCCTCTCATGCCAATGTATCCCTTGCCACACTGTGGTAAATCATTCTAACCCTATCGTCCTTCTTATCTTTGAAGGTGTTTGGCATGTGTAAGGCTATTATGGTTTTCAGGTACCGTTGCATCCTTTCTGACACTAGAATCGAGGCTTCCTCAAGACCTAGGTGACTTGGCCCATTAGTCTGGCATAGTTTGTATTCCCATGTAGGAATGTGTATAGGAGGCGATTGGCATCTCATGGTAAGAATAGGGGCTAATATTTTCTCCCTAAGGCCAGGCTAAACAGCCCCAAACAAAAGCAAAAGGGTGGGGTAGAGGGGACGAATGGGATTGTACTCTATCTGTATGTCCCTGCCTTCATGGCGTAAGGCAGCTTGAGGGTGGTGTCAGGTCAGGGATTCTGATACCTGAAGGGCAATACTTAACTTTATCAACCTCTAGGGAAAAACCAGAAGCCTGTGTTCATCATAGCTGACATTTATTTCTCACTGAAGTTGTTCATCAGAATTGTTCTTGTCAAACAGCATGAAAAAGTGCAGTTCCCTATAAAACATAGATCCATGTATTGTGTTTTCCAAAAAACAAGCAAACTGTAGTAAGCCTCTGTCTACCTCGCCTCATCTTGTTCTTGCCTCTCTTCCTGGTATGAACTCACTCAATGACCTGAAGGTACCGTGAAGACTACAATTATCAGAGGCAGTGTGGTAGGAAGAAAGAACTGGTTTAAGGATAAGGAAAGGGCACTTCTCCATTCACTGCCTGGATGGAGAGAGAGGATGTTAGGACTGGGATTTATGCCATGACCTTCAGCTAGCCATATTTTTCTTTGCTTTAAGGCCCTTTGATCAAGCAGGCAATTTGTTTCCAAAAGATGGGAATAATAAGAATTTTCCCATTTTGATAATTATTTATACATTACTCTGGTCAGGACTTTGCCAAATCAAAATACTTTGCTCTTTCCGATCCTTCATACTCCCATTTTGATTTGGAAACCCGTGTAATAAAAACTGTCTCAATAGACCAAAATTCATTTTTCTTTTGGAGTGTTTCTTTAGATAGGCCTGACCTTGAATGAAGCCACCATGAGTACAGTTTATATGTCTTTGAATTTTTCACTCAAACCCGACCCAAGCAACCTGTACTCACTGTGTTAGCTGGAGTATTTTGAAAGCTATAGTCCAAAAAAAGGAACTCCCCAAGTTTTCCAGAGCACAGCCAAACAGCCCGAAAACAGCCACCCCCAAGTTTTGCTCTAATAGGGGAATTGTTTTGTGTTGCCTCTGACCCTGTTTGTGATGCAAGCTCCTATGCTCTAATTACAGGTGATTGCCAGTTTGTTTCTGCTACTTTCCGCCTCTTTAAGATCCCCAAGCCTGGCTCCACCCAGCACTATGAAGCTATTTACCAAGGTGGAATCACGGGGCATGAGAAAGAGCTAGAGTTTGATGTTAACTACAAGTTCAAGGTACAGGCCTGGGAGCCAGAACTATGTTTTATTGAAATATGAAGCGAACTGAAATGGTGTAAAGTGTACTTTCCACCTCATGACTATGAGCTACAATAATACTCTTGTATTATCATTTTATATTATCGCAAATTCCCAGCAGACAGCCTGCTGTGGCTTGGTGGTAGCTTTTTAAAAATAAGTTTTGACACTGCAGAGGTCCTTATTTTGTACACTAAAGTGGGATTTTTTATTAATTCAAGTTTTTACCTTGAGCATTTTTAGAAGTGTCTAGTTAGAAGTGTCTAGTGCTTCCTGGGTTTGTTTTGGTCTCAGTTAGCTGCTTGCTGTCCTTGTCACAAGCGTCTGAATAGTAGAATTCATAAAGATTCAGAAGGATTCAGTAGGAATGACAGGGTATAGCACTGAATTTTATACCTGTCCTTATAGCTTCAGTATGAATGTTTCGTGCAAGTTCTGGTATGCATATTCAGAGCCAAACTGGATATTATACAAGAGATCTGCAAGTGGATCACCCCTTGGTTTAATCTTCACAGCAAAGCACTTGTGGAAGGCCCTAAAATGGATTAGAGAAAAAGCAAAGGTGGCATTTATAATTATTTATTTATAACTTTATTTTTATGCCGCCTTTCTCCCCAAAGGGACCCAGCACAGTACTATTAGAGAATGTACAGCACAGTACTATTATTTGTGCTTTCATTGTTTTCCAAATCTAAATTGCATATCTCTAAAGGTGCTAGGAGAGCAACATTTGGGTACTGGAATATCAAATCTGGGCCTTGGGGAAATTGGACATGGGTCAGGGAAAGATTTAAAAGGACAAAGGCTCTTCTAGAGCACTGATTTTCACTGCCTTTTGAAAAAATACTCATGATGCCTTTTGATAAACAAAAAAATCTCATCCTCTCTTTAAAACATGCCTCTGATAGTCCCTCCATGTTCTCAAAATAAAAATTAAGAGACTGATTATATTGTATATACTAATTCTCATGATCTTTATCCCTGTCCATGTTAAGTGAGGATGGGAAATTATAGTGCAGAGTATCTAGAGGGCATGAGGTTGGGGAAGGCAGCTCTAGTATTAGGGCTGTAGACTGAGGACGCTGTTAGGAAAAACAAAGTACCGTACCTGTGTCAATTTGATTTGTCAATACCTCGTCTATTGTTTGCTAGTTACTTGTTTCTTTTGTCTGTTGTTTTCCGTTTGCTTTCCACCAGCAAGGAGAAGTTGTAGAAGTGGATGCAGAGATGGCAGCTATTCTACAAAAGTCAAGGTTTTCTGGGAAATTCCTGATCCACCCAGTGGGGCAGAAAAAACCAGCCTCCAGCAGCTGTTGTCCTGGGAAACAGAAGGTTAGTTAACAGTAGCAGAGAGCAGATAGGGTCCAAAGGTTTGAGGATTCTCCTTTAGACTGGGATGTAGTAAGTTTCCTTCAGACGCTAGGGATAGAGAGTTTCATAGGGTTAAGTGGAGAGCTGGGAAATGAGGCTACAGCTTGGCAAATTCTATAGCCAGCAAGGAGAAGATAGGTTGGTAAGTTTGATACCCAGAAACATTATCTATGTAGCCAAAGTTTGCCCTGGAAATATGTTCAAATGTATCTTGTTAGTGGTCCTGAAAGTATTTGGATTACTTTTCTTCACTTTATTTGAGACTTTATTCTTTTCAGAATTATACTAGAACACTGGCACCAAGTATGAATTGCCAAATTTCACAGTTTATTACTAAGTCAAGAGTATGTGACTCTACTTCAGCTTTGAAATGATCATATAAATAGATGGCTCGTGAGAGAGGACAGTGCCATAGAGAAGTCTACCATTAATCTGAAAACATGTCTGTAGTTTGCTGTTAAAAAGAACTGCATGAATACAGACTGCAGTGATAATGCTCTCTCGGTTCCCCAGGGCCTTATTTGTACATCTAGTATGTCTAACTGCATCATGATAATAACCTTCCAGCCCTGACCCTGTTTTGGACTGATCTGCCTATAAGAATCCCGTTCTCTACTTTGGATTCTTCTGATGAAGGCACACAGCTGTGTGTCCTAGAAAAGATAACCTTGTGTCTATTAGTTTGTGATAGGAAAGAAGATGAGATGCTGGCTAGGATCAGGAGAAGCATTTCTTAGATAAGCTCTGGAACCCAAGGGGAAGATGGCAGTGACGTTCGGTAGATTTTAACTCTCACTTTGCTCCAGCTCTAAGAGAAGAGATTAATTTAGTTTTTCCAAATAAGGATGTCTCTTCTTCATTATTGTAGTACACTAAGCTAAAATACCATCCACTAGGTTTTATGAACCAGGTCTGGATTTAACTCACAAGCTTCAAGATAATTCTCAGTTAAACTGTTGCAATATCTAGGCTCCCACGCTGGAAAGACAATATTTACTAGGATGGAGAACCTTCAGGCTTCTGAAAGTTACTGAACACCTTTCCCACCATGCTTTATCATTAGATAGGATGGCTAGGACTGATGGGTACTTATAGTTAATTGTATCTGGAGCTATGGTGTAAGGCTTTTTAAATTTTGAGGCCTACTAGCTGTTTTGGAAGTAGATCAACTCTGCTCATGTATCTCAGTCAAATATTAAGGGGCCATTCTGGCCATGAAGTACAGAAACTATGATATTGTGTTTTTAATATTTTAAAGTTGCCTGATATTTTGCTTCCAATAATATTTTGTAAATTTTACTTATTGTCCTTTTCATTAACTTATTTTCACCCGCCCTATCCTATTGTAATATAAAAAAAACTCTTCAAATGTCATAATTTCCGTACATTTGTTATTTCCTTTCCCCCAATCATTTTTATGTTTTCCCAAATGAATAATATTATACCTAGATATTTTATCCATTACTACTACTTCTTTTATTTGCTCCTTATTCCCCATTTTTTCTTAACCCATCTTTTAATTTTTCAATCTGGGGGACCCAACCTGCATTCCTCATTTATGTTTCTTTACTAATTTGAGAAGTGATCAGTTCAGACTTCTGATGACTGCTTATCATTCCCCACATTCACAGGCTACTGCTTTTTTGTGGGTGAGGGAGGGAAGAGAGAGAGAGAGAGAGAGAAGAAAACAGCTGGCTCCACCTTTTATGAGCTAAAGAACATATAGATTTTGGAATCTTATATCTTGTATGAAATACATTCATAACCTACATTTCTTCCCATGAACTCAAATTTTGATATCAGCCCTTGCTCCCCTCCCTCCCCCCCTCCCCCCCCACCCCAGGGTAGGTCAAGCTGAGACAGCCTGAGTGGCTAAAGACGATTCATGGCCTAATAGGGATTAGTGCTTGGATCTTCCCAGTCCAATACTATATGTTTAGAAAAATCTTTTGTTCAGTCCCTGATATCTCCAGTGAGAGAAAGGAAAGGCTTCTATGAAGTTGAAGAAATGCTATTTGAGTGCACACAACTCAGTGGCTTAAAATGTAATCTGGAATGAAGCAGTTTGAGTCTGCATTTATAATTCTTGTTCTTCCTTAGTGCACTAGGTTTTTGAGACATCTTAGGATCATACAGAGACGGGCAGGAACCTCTGGTTTGGTGTTCCATGATTTGGCATCTTGCCCACACAGAGACAATGCCCAGAGGAGGCATAGCAGGGGAGCTGGAGTGCCCCCTCCAAGTGGGTGCCAGCTGCAGGGGGTGGGGTGTGAAACTATGGAAAACCTGCTGTGCCATCATTCAAACTTGTGCCCACATCTGGCTATGAAAATTCAAGTTCCTTTCCCACCCTTGCTTCATTATAGCAGAATGTTTACAATGAATGGGTAGATTTACTTGACCTCCGAAACAGTGATAATGGATGAGCATTATATTTTCCTTTTAGATTCACACTGTAACACAAGGAGTGGTTTTGAATGTGTCAGGAAAGCTGAGAAAATTTTTGTCAGGAATCCGATTTCTCAAAGTAGAGTGGTTAAAGCTGAGATACCATGTTGTTTCTGAAATAAATTGATGTATCTTTCAGAATTTGATGGTCCTGATGTGTTGATGTAAAGAAGCTACTGTTAGGACAGAATGTGGGGAAACACGGTTTTACATTGGCAAGTGTACCAGACAAAGGTGTATTTTTTAATCTGTTCAATATGTTATTGCAGAATTTAGCACATGGAAAGTTGGATTGGATTTAGTTGAA
Organism: Phrynocephalus versicolor; assembly: GCA_023846285.1. NCBI lineage: Eukaryota > Metazoa > Chordata > Lepidosauria > Squamata > Agamidae > Phrynocephalus > Phrynocephalus versicolor. Next base: position 14,190,202 of record JAHTLZ010000379.1, on the reverse strand, counting down.
AGAGCAGTGCAAACTGATGTAAGAAATATCACTAATCTAAGATGTGCCGCTGATACCATATTACTGCCAGAATACAGTATAGCAATGGCTTGAAGTGACTACTGTTGAAAGCGAAATAAGAAACTGCGGAAGTGGGGATACTGCTAAATATTAAGATGGCAAAGATAATGCCTACAGAAGGTCACATAATTGTAATGTTGAAAATGAAGAAATCAAAATTGATAAAAGTTTTTGATACCTCATTTTAAGCACCAGTCAAAATGGGAACTAGCAAAGACTGTTGTGAAGGAATTAGAAAATGTCTTTTGCTGCAGATGAGGGGCAAGACTTGTGTATTGTGATTTTCAGTTCAGATTAAGAAAGCTGGATAATGGAGAAATCTGACAGGAAGAATAACTGATTTGTTCAAAACGTGGAAGAGAACTATAGGCATATCATAGGCTGCCAGAAAGGCAAATAAGTAGATTCTAGATTAGTTTGAGCCAGAACTCTTACTGGATGCTAAAATAATTAAATGAAAGCAGTTAAACCATTAATGTACAGGGAGAAAACATGATTTACTGGAAAATGGCAGTCATGCTAAGGACAATGGAATGCTGTAGGAAAAGAGGAAGGCCTACATAAGGTAGATTGATTCAGTGAAGACAGCTAGAGCCTTTAACTTGCAAGATCTGAATAGTAGGGCCTTTGGAGTATCAGTAATTGATAGGGTTGCCATAAGGAAAGGACTTGACAGCGCAAAAAACAACAGCAGTACAAAAAGGGCCAGGTTGAGAGTGGATCCCGTCCATTTAAAAACAGAAAGATTACTATGACTTTAATATGCAAGTGATTCTCGTGTGAAAAAAACAAAATGAGGAAATGTAACCAAGAACAAGCAATGAAAGTGCTACATAATCTATGGTTTTCTTTTCAAGTGAGCAGTTGTGCACATTTGCTGATGCAAGCATGCTCCCAGTCTGTCAGTCAAAGCTGAGGAATCTTTGGCCGTATCGATATTTTGTACTACTTCTCCCATAATCCCTTATCATTAGCCATACTTCCAGGATGAGAGTTCAAAACATGTGGAGAGGCAAAGGTTCCTTACCTCTGTTATCAATTGCTAGAGCTGTAACCTATTGTTTTCTTAGCCCATTCAGTGGTAATCTCTGCACTCTTGTGACATGAGAATTATCATACCTTCAATGATAGGAAATCCAAGGGAGGGAGTGATCCATTCCTGTGGATGTGTCAGGAGTTAAATGCTTTCTTGGTTGATAAACTAGCTACAATTATGTGTCTTTTTCTTCTTTCATGGTGTATAGAAATCCTATTCCTAGGATTGTAGTGTTTGGCCTTGCGCTTTTATCTGTTCCTGATCTTTTAATCCTGTTCCCTGGCCTTGCATTTAGTTTTCAAATTACCTAGAAGTTACTTATAAGACTTTTATTAAATGCCAAGGGCACTATTTTTTTCTTCTTTCTGCTTCCCACTATTCTTAAGGGTTGAGTTACACAATCCGTTTATCCAAGGATCCAAACCCATAACTGGATGGTTTTGATTGGTATACACTTTAAAGGGGGAAAATGAATCTCATATAAAGTGATTACAAGACAGATTAGATTACAAGGCAGAAAATTGGCAGTTGAGACGTGATATAGATGCAGAGTGCTTGCTTTTTTGTGTGCAGTTTTAACCAGATGCAGTAGGGGTGGGGAACTCCAGCCCTCCAGATGTTTTGGACCACAACTTCCTCAGCCCATTATCATTGGCAGTATAGGCTTGCAATTCTCAAAACACCAGGAGGGTTGAACTTTCCCCGGAGCTACGATAAAGGATGGTCTGGCTTTTACTGCTAAGGGAAAAAAATAATTCATTTAAAAATGTCAGCTAAGGGCTGGAATAGATAAAGATCTATCCTGATACTGTTCAGTATTGATTTTTGAAACATTTTACTACAGAGTAGTCCTCCAGTTTTGTTGGCTCAGCAGTGCACTTTTTCAGAGAGGCTTTCGGCAACCTTGTTAGTTAGTCTGTTTGTTTGTTTTCCTCCCCTTCTCTCGGGCCCGCCGCCATCTCCCCTTCTGTTTGTCCGGAGCCTTATACCTTGTTTTATCTGTTTTATCGCTGTTAACCGCCCAGTTCCCTTTAGGAAGATGGGCGGGATATAAGCTTAACAAATAAATAAATAAATAAATAAATAAATAAATGTATATTAATTTGTCCCCTTTGCTATTTGCCCAGTCGCCATTGCTCACTCTTTTAGATTGCTGTTAGCAAGCCTCACATCAGCATGCAGTATTCCTGGCACATGCTGAGACACTGGCAGAGACTTCTGCAGCTAGTGTCATTAAGCTGGAAGATGTGTATGGAATGTGAGGGTTGATTGTGTCCGACTGGCATCCTTCATCGTGCTTGTGACACACATTGCCAGTACTACTCACAACATGCAGGATTGTTTCTGTTAGTGTGGTGGTACGAGTAGTTGCAGAAGAAGATAACTCTCCTCCAGTGGCACTTCTGGGCTGCTGCCACCTGCCTGCAGCACTGACCAAAGCATTCAGTTAACCTGCCACCACCATTGATGGCTACAGTTTGGGATGGGTGCAATTAAGCAAGTAGCACTGCCATATACTAGCATACTTGGGAATCCGTGGAGCCAGAGGTCAGGACTTGGATTCCCTATTTGTAGCTCTTTGAAGAAGCTCTTTGAAGAAGATAGTGCAGACTTCACAGTCCCAGGATGCCACCAGCAGGAAGGGGTGTAAGTCACTTCGGGTTACTTTATACCTAGAAAACCCTCAGAATGGTTATCATGCTGCAAGCCAGAATCAACCTGACAGCACATCATGATTATTATTAAGAAAGGAAATACTGCGTCTTTCCCAATGAAAGTAAACATGGAGTTTCATAAAGTTGAAATATCAGAGACAAAGAGTCTGGAAGTTGAGTCATGGCAACTGGACTTTTTTCTTGAGAAATTGAAACGTTTCGCTGCTCATCCAAACAGCCTCGTCAGGCTGAGGAAAGCTAGTTGCAAGTCCTCCATTTTATAGCTCGCTTTGACCTCATGTTACCCTCATCTGGATGACTCACCTGGATGGCTGAGAATCTTCACAGACAGAGACAAGAGTGGTTAGGGCGTGATTTTTTCTCCTTTCCTAATACTTCCAAGGGAGTGCATGTTAATCAGTGGCAGTGAATCTAAGGAAGTGAGCTGTGGACCATAGAAACTTATGTCACACATACTTTTTTAGTTCCAAGGTTTCAGCATCCTTTTACTGTTCCTTCATACAATGACATATCTTAGAGATAGCCTGTAAAACTGCACAACAGTTAGTTTAGATTGTGCCTAAGCAAAGTATTACTTTCCCAAATTAGTAATTAACTCAAGTAATGAAAGTGCTACACAATGCAAATATGGTTACTGGTTTGGATGGCTTTCAGAATGGACCTGATATCTCTAACTATTAGATATTAGGAAGAACAAATGCAGCTGTTTTGTTATATTTAGAAGTGCTTTTCTGAATCTGATTCCTTTCATATGTATTGGATTATAACTCCCACAATCCCCCACCCAGTGCAAGTGAATTGACTAGAGAAGATCCTTTTTAGTCTACAAAATTCAGTTAATTTGGTGGGATTCTGCAGTTTGAAATGTTTTTAAGCTCCCAGTCACTATTATGCCACTGTTGCATTGTAATTCTGAAACATACAACAGCACCACCTACTGCACACACGTTTATTTTCCTCTGCTGCCACATTATGGTTCGTCTTGCTGGTGGTTTTATTGCTGTTAACAGTCTCCAGAAATATTAATGTGATAAAGTTGAGATAATCTGACTTCATCTTTATTTATACTGAGTAGATCAGTTGTGAATGAAGAGTTCAGTCATATAAAGTGTCTGAAGGTGGTGTACGTCTGGTATCTTTTTAGCATTCCTTTTGATGCTAGGATTTCTTCCTTCCCAAGGGTTTGGGGAAGAAATAGTTCTTTCCAGATATAATTTGATGCAATGGAGAGTGCTATGTTTGCTTTTCACAATTTTGATCAGTACTGGTTTATATAAAATATTTGTTAGATAATATCAGTAAAGTTAACATGGTATTTTAGGACTGTATGGTAGCATCTTATGCATTGCATTACAACCCCTGTTATACATAGCCAGGATCTTATAACTGGAACACAAAGAAGGGTGGAGAGGAAAGTTCACATGTGAAGAATAAGGGATAATACAAGAAGAGTTTGCCCCAGCAAGTACACAGCTACTTCTATACATTGTAGCTGTTAATAATAATAATACATGACTGAAATTATGTTGCTTAGCATAGTGTGTTTGTGTTTGTGTTGTGACATTACAGTCATGACCGACTCTTCGTGACTCCATGTCCATGGTAGGTCACACTTAATGACAAAACCTTGTAGAGGTCTTGAATTCACGGGGCTGCCATAAATTAGAAGGGATTTGATGGTACATAACAACAACAGATGTGATACATATATACAGTGCCATAAAGATGGCAAATTTCCAGGACTTTGACCCTTTAAAACTTCAGCTGCAGGTGATTTCCATTATTTTGACGCATGTTGCTTTTTCTATTTGCATATCTTTGCAGTGATAATACTGTAATTGGAGTCCATCTTCTCCCTCTCTCATTTTGGCATCTTTTTTTTCAAAAAATAGGAGAAGATAATCGATCCATTTAGACTGGTGGAAAAGATGGAGGTGAAAGCCCCTGTGCGGTCTTCTTCAGGATGCTGTGGGTCCAAAGAATGCTGCTGAAAGTTTTAACATTGTCAACAGGCTGATTTTAATGGACAGGTGAATTTGTCAGAAACGATGAACAAGAAAACGATCCATTGTTTCTGAATAGTTGTGAATGCAGGGTGGATGAAGATCAGTGATTTCAAAATGTTTTGAAATTAATTTGAAAACTGAAAATGTTTAAATCATTTTAAATCATGATTAAAACTGGAAAAAAATCTATTTTTGATTTAAATTAATTTAATTTATATCAAATCCATCCTCGAGTGAATAGGAACAAGTAAATGCTCTATTAAACTTTTGTTAAAATGCATCAAATCATATAGCAGTTATAGAGATGTAATCAAACTGACTAACATGTTGTTCAGCCTAAAAGTACAATGTTCAAGTATTCCAGGCGGTAGCTAAATCCTGTTCACATAAGTTCTACAGCATGAGGCTGATGAGGTCATCATGTGGGGCATTCTCTCCTATGACCTGCTAGCCCACTTGGGTCCCAAGGGACCTTTTTTTCATTAGTGGGGGGATGGGGATGGGAGGAGGAAGTCCTTAATGACCAGAAATGGTAGCTACCAGTAAATTCATTCCGATAGCAGCAGTTTTTGATAATTAAAGATCCCCCCTACACACACTTGGAAGGAAACCTGTGTGAATCAGACCTCAGACTTCAAGAAGTCTGTGGCCATATTTGGATAATGAAGGCCTAGTGTGCTGATGTGGCCAAGCGGTAAATAGGACATACAGCAAACACCTTGGCATTTAATAATGGCCTTTTTACAAATATTGTGGTTTCCCAAAAATGAAAGGGATAACTTGGAATCCGGGAGTGGGTGGGTGGGCAGAGGATGGGAGGAGGAAATGTTAAAGCTCCAGAATAATTACCTCATTTGATGATATCCGCCTTATGCTGCAGAATTTACACAGATTGTGTAAGCATTTCAGACATCAAGTAGCCTAGTTTCTTAAAACTGTTTGACTGTGTTTCCATCTGACTGGTGAGTGAATATAATTTTGTAAGTTCCAAATATGTGCTTTCAAAACGGAGCAAATGTCAGGTGGTCCAGAAGAGGATTCATTTGCATTTGTATAAAATATAAGTGGGTATCACACCAGTAAACCTATCTCCTTTTTCAAGTATTTTGCAACATGGAGTTCATATGTCAGTTTTTAGACTAATAGACCCTAAAATGTCCATGGCTGGACTTGATTTCAAATAAAAGGAATGCATATGGGAAGGTATGTGGGCTAAATGTTGAGGGGAAGCAGTTTTACACTGGAGCAGGCTGCAGTGCGGGGGGTTGGGAAATGTTCAGATGTTGTTGGACTGCAGCTACTCCCTGTTGTTTGTCAGCATAGCCAGTGGTGATTGTTTATGGGAGACAACATGCTATACGGCTTTTTCTGCTGGATCAGTTCTAGAATTCCAAAATTAACAGATAACTTGCAACAACAGATAACCAACTTTGTACCTCTTTATCACTGGCATGTATGTGTGTGTGTTGAGGGGGGGAATAATATATTGTATTTTTCAGAATACACAATTAGTTCTAGCAGCCACCAAACTTGCTAGATGATGATCATGTTGCTGTCAGTTAACAAGGGCAGTTCTTCTCTGAAATGAGTTTCTAATCATTCCTCTTCTTTGTGGTTTGCTCAATAGGTAATTATGAGTTGAGGTTTTGTGCAATCATAGTTTACTAGTTATTATGAGAAATAAATCCACTGAGGTCTAAAATTTCAGTTCTCTGCTTACTTGCTTTTGGTAAGATTTTGGCAACTGTAACAAGATTCAGATGAGGAAACCAGAATTTGTTTTGCTACAAGAACATTTTCCCGCCAATAATCTGGTGATGTTTTATTTGTGACTGAACAATGCATCGAAGAGTGATTATTGAATTGATCATAAGATGACAAAAATTATAAGTGTTATGGTATTAGTGGGAACATTGTAACATTTTGAATTTTCACCAGAATTAATCTGGAGACCTAATTGTGGAGTACTGTACTGGCATATCAAGGGACAGATAAAGATGATTTGTCTGCATCTCTGGTGTTTAACTTTATGGAAAGCATAGGGTGCTTAAAAGAAAGGCTTGGGAATCAAGTATTTACTGCAGGAAAGGACTGGGCAAGAGAACTGCCAGAACTGATTACAGGAGAAGGCAGACATTTTTAAATAGCTCTTCATATATTTCCATTTCTGTGCTGTTATTCAGAAAGTCTCTTTGAAAACATTCCTGCTGGGATATATTCTCTAATTAGTTTTGATATCAAAGATGAACTTTAAAATGAGAATGAAAGCGCTGATGCTTGTGAAAATGGAGTTCATTAAAAAGACATGAAATGGCATTGCAACTGTCCCACTTCCACACCCCCGTTGAGGCTTCTAGAGCGTTTCATCAGGATGGGCTCTCATTTCAAAGTCTGCATTTGTAAAAAGGCCATTGTTAAATGCCAAGGTGTTTGCTGTATATTCTGTTTCTGTTACTGTTTGGCCACATCAGTATGGACCGAGAGACATTTAAAACCTTACTTCCTTTGTGGCATTGAAACTAGGCCTTCATTATTGAAACATGGTCACAGACTTCTTGAAGTCTGATGTCTTTTTCACACAGGTTTTCTTACAAGTGTAAATGCTGTTTCACATGTGAACTTACAAGTATAATTTAGTGTAACAAGATATATTTGCAGATGCTATGCTTATCAGTAAAGGCAACAAATTCATCAACTTGCAGCCACCTAGAGTAGAAAGCAATTAAGGGTAAAAAAATATTCAAATGACATTCCTTGGTATGTGAATCAGACTGTTCCCTTGGAATAATAAATAGATTAAATGTGGTGCCCTTGTAGAGCCAGCCAAATACATTGAGACTATAGGACTTAATACTGTGACCTGAGATACAACTTGCAGCACACTTTTGTAACCTCTGTTCTATGACGTTGTTTAAAGACAGTTTTTGTTCTTTTCATACCTGGAAAAGGAACAGCAGAAGATGGTGGAGAGATTGCAAGAGGGAATGGAAAAAACAGTAGGGTTAGCAAGAGCAGATTGTGTACTGCCCAGTAAGAGATCTTGTGATATCTCCAAAAATCTGTATAGGTTTGCAGTTCTTTGCTCTTTGGACTCTTTTCGAAATCAAAATATTTGCTTCTGTTTCTCTGGTTCATAGTCAAGAAGGAATATAAAGATAAAAACTAGCTTTACAGTTTTTTATTGGCAAGTACTGTATGAATTACAAATCCTTAAATAGTGAATTACGAATTCAACAACCATAACACATCCAGCAGTCAGAGCTGCTGGAATTATAATTTCAGCAACTGTATGTTACCGATCCAGGAGTCAGAGATCCTCTACAAAGCTGTGTGAAAATGGGAATAGATAGTGTATGTGTAAGGGCACTTACGTGTTATGGATCAGAATGAGCAGGGCTCAAAGGAAAAAATGTTTGTGTGGGTTTTTTTTTTTTGGGTGCATAAAGACTTACAGCATAGCAAATGGGACCTGCAACAACCTATAGCAGCAGCATCTGCTTGCTTCCGAGGACTGTAGTGCTTCGACTCAAAATGTGCCTGTCTTCCAGGATACTGTATATTTTTAAAGGGAAGCATTTCAGACCTCGTACCCATCCCTGTGTCTTTCCCTGGTTTTATTTTCTAATCTATACATAGCACCCCATGGCTACTGGGCTTGCTTAATGATCATTTGGATATTTCTAGTGTTGTCATTTTGTCCGTATGTTCATATCTGAGGGAGAGTTTGTTGTGGGGGTGGGGGACTACTTGGGCAACCTTATAGTTATTCCAAGCATGGTGACATCTTCTGGTTCTTGGTGGCTCTGCTTTAGCTCTTCCAACTCGTTCAGAACTAACTGCCTTGAAATTGCTACAGGAGGGAATGCTCTAATTCATTTGTGTCAGAAGCAACTCAGTGGTTTTTCTGGAGTGGAAGAATCTGCCAACAGGGTGCTGTTGCCCAGGAGTCACCTGAATGTGCTTGGTTGTCACATTCTTTCGGGCTATATGTGTCCCCTTCAGTGTCCCATAAAAGAGCCATCAGCCTGTTACACAGTAACCAGAATCCTATTGGGATTTCTCACTCCAGAATAAATGAAATTGGAAAAAAAAATTGTGGTTGCATATTGCAGCTATTTAATAAGCTACCTGTTGCATGCCTGGTACACGAGACACAACTAGGCATCGTGCTAATATGTCACCATGGTTTTTATAATTTTGCATACTGTAGAGCAAAATCCTAATAGGATTCTGGCCACTGACCAGCATTTTTAAGTTATGAGAATAACAGATCTACAGCAGTATGAGGGTACAGCGTATATATGGCATATTGTGGAAATGAATCCCATAGAAAGGATTGTTTTACTGGCAGTGAAATGGAACAGACCTATCAGAATGGAGTCACTTTCTCCACTGTCATTACTGTAAAAGCAAATAATGTACATCATGCCGTACTTGTAAATTTCTGTGTAGTAGTGGCTGAGCATGGCTGTAGGCAGTACTAGAGTAGACAGAGCTAATCTGACCTACCAAGGAGGCCTCTCAAAAGATTGTTAATTTGCTTTACTTAAGATGAAAAAAAAATCCTGAGGCAAAGTTTCCTCTAGTGCTTTAGCAGGTTCCTTTTGTAAATAAAGTATAGTACATTAACACAGCAGCCTCATCCCCTAATAGATAGCTAGTGCAGTGTCGTGGATAGAGTGGCAGACGGTGGCTCAAGAAACCTGGGTTCAAATCCCAGCTCGACCATGGGAACTCACTGGGGAGAGAGTAGAATTAGTAAAGCCACTCCTAGAGTGCCCTACTTATATTGAAAGCCCTATCAGCATTGCTATGTCAGTTCTGACTTGATGGCATATAACATAAGATGCCATAAGAACAGCAGTAGTAATTATACTTCAGTAAAAAAAGTATTCAAATTGCTGAACTCTCCTCTTTTTTGTGGTAAGCTAAAATGGAAAAATTACTTTTTTGGACAGTCCTTCATCGAATTGCCAGCCAACGTGGTCGCTGATCATGCTACTCAGAATGCTGTCATCCAAAACAACAACAACAACAACAACAACAACAACAACAACAACAACAACAACTTTTTCCAAGACCTACTTTAAGTGCTGCACTCAAATGTCTTTCAAGCCAGAGCAGGATATTTTAGTGCTTTCCAGGCTTAGCCTATTTATACCATCAGAAGGGAAAGAAAAGCTTTAATTTTCTCTCACATGGTGGAAATAAACTATATGTCTTATTCATGGTAATTCCTAGCATTTAAATTTTAAGACTGTTTTGATCTTGTGAAAACCTTTAGAATGCAATGTGCTTAAATGATCCGTTACGAGTTCTGCTGATAAATATTAAATGTCAAATCCCCAGGAAGACACAAAAATAAAGAAATGTCAACTCTGGAGCAGGGGGTCATATATACCGCAGGACTCCATTGAGACCGAAGCCTCTTAGGTTAATTTTTAATTACTTTATTGCAGCCTCATAAAATATCAGGCAAGGAAGCAGTCGACATGTCGCATATTTTAGTACACCAACATCTTTTGTTCTTAAAAAGCACTTGTAAGTAAACCAGCCAGTTTGCACTGTGAAATAGTGGATTTGTTTGCATTGTTTTATATCTCAAAGACTACTTAAATCTCTTTAGCCTGGAGTAGGAACTGGCAAGCCACTCCAGTATTCCTACCAAGAAAACTCCAGAGACATGGAGTCACGAAAGGTTGGTCACTACTGTAGTGACACACAACACACACAGTCTGGAATTTGCTTTAAGAACAAAGGGTAAAGTTAAGTTGAATGGCAGTAGAAGATAGCAGTGAGGCCTCTGGATAATCAAGGTTACTTTTTGGTTTCTCACTGGATTGCGTTATGCCTATTGTATGGGATGCCGGAGTATCAAATAGTGTTTCATCTGCACCATCAGTTTTAAACTCAGGGCCAAAAATAGATGTTAGAGATAGCAGGTGAGTGGAAGAGAGAAATTGTTAACTAATGTGAATGTCTAGCTATCACAGCACAAACTTCTTTCACTTATGGGATTACGCAAATCAGATTGCATTGTTTAGTGATTTTTCTTCAAGATTTAAGCACTGGATTTCTTTAATTTCACAAATTATGGAGCATTTGCCCCCACCACTTCTCTGCTCTATTAGCATGCTTTCAGCTTTGACTTTGAGCTCTCTCCAGCATCTGTTTCTGACCTTAGGAGAGGAAGAAAGGTTTAGGAAGGCACCACCACTGTATCTTTCTGACTGAGCCTCCACAAATGTAGTCGTCCTTGTGCTTTCCAGTTACTTGATTAGACTGCAGCCTGTGGTTGACCTTTGTATAGAAGTACAGCTATCTCTGCCAAATGCAAACAGCCTAACAGTATCACAGCGGTTCCTGGAATTTCCTCAGAAGGTTACATCCATTCATGCTGATTTTCATAAGCAACGTTCAGATTTGTTTTTAAATTTGTTGTAATGGCTGCTCTACCATGTGTTGTTGAGAACTGCTCTGACTTTCTAGAATACCCCAATATTAGGATGCATATTTGTCTGTGTATGTATGTGTTTTTTAAATCTCTAGTTAGTTTTCTGTGTATAGCATTATTACTGCAGCCATTTCTGTCATAGCATCCACAGTGTGTACTGATTCCTGTACACACACATCATATATTGGAAGTGTTCCTGTGAAGGCTAGTTTTGCATACTTTGGGTCCACATACCACTGGAAGAGTAGATGTTGAGACTGGAAATCTTAGACCATATTTTAGGATATTCAAATGATAGAACTGATGACTTCTGCCTTATCATTGTTTTGTTAGACTGCTGTGTATACATAAGGTCCTTCTCTGTTCCTCTGTCTAAGTCACAAATATAGCACTTTGCAACAGACAGAGGCAAAAACAGGGTTGTGTAGAAGTGCCTGCTGCATATGTTCTGCTTGTATTATTTTTAAATAAAGCAAGTACAACACATGTGCCATCAATATCCCATCCTAATTCTTCCATTCCCCAAACCTCAAAACTGATAATGTTGCTCATGGAAGTTCTCACTGCTCAAAGACATATGGAGTGTGTAACAAGAACAAAGACATTTAATGTTACTGGATAAAATATTCTGGGACAGTAAACTGCCCTAAATCTGATCAGGATTTAAAATCTAAATACACAGCATAAATTCCATAAAACCCCACTCTGACATAACTTACATGCTTGAAATGCCTCGGAGTCTGAATCTACTTCAACTATCAGTGATTTTTAACATGCCTATAAAAATAAAAGGGGAGAACTAAATATTTGTATATGATTTGCAGTCCCATATGTGGGTGGGGGCAGGCTATACTGCTTAATGAAATTAGTTTTTGAGAGTAAAGTACAAGGCTATGCAGTCATTACAGTATTCCTGCCAAGAAAACTCCATGGACATGGAGTCACGAAGAGTCGGTCACAACTGTAACGACATAACACACACATATGCCCTCTTAACCACTGGTGTAAAACGGACCTTATTTTCATCCTGTTGCTGATGTCTAATGTTGGCAGCAGGGGGAGCTGTACAACCTTAGAAAGGAAGCAAAATGGAGAAAATACTGACCCTAAATAGCAGCAAGGTAAAAACATTTGTAAGTGTTAAATAAGTGTACTATACAGTGGACCCTTGTATAACAAACAGCTTGTATAACATAAAATCTGTATAACATAAAAAATTCCGGAGATAGGGGAAATTTGCTTAACAGAATTGCTTATGGGGAGAATCCATACAACATAAAAATGGGATTACTCCGTTTTCAATGCATTCCTATGGGAAGTTTGTATAAAGGAAAATTTGCTTAACATAATTTCATTTGGAACGAATTAATTCCTTTGTACAAGGTACCACTGTAATTTCTTTGCTTTTTTCTTCTTCTTTTTTCTTGCCATCTGTTGTGGGGGGTTATGGTCCCCCTCCTGTTTTTATTGCCTTTTACTTATTTTTATCCTTGTTTCTTTTCTTGTTTTTATTGTTCACCGCCCCGAGTTCCTATAGGAAGATGTGGCGGTATACAAAAGCAACAAATAAATAAGTAAATAAATTTATACAAGGTACCACTGTACTTCTTTAACCAGATTTTTTTTTTTTTTTTTGGAACGTAATGCTGGCAACTTAGTGAAATTATTTTGTTAAGCTATGATAATGCTCTTACTTGGTTATGTGTAGCCTGCATAATTAAACTGTAAACTGCCCAGAGACTACTTGCAGTGGGGCGATATATAAGCAGAACACTTTGCTTTGGTAGAAAATGTTAAAAAATTGTTGTGACTTGCTATGCATTTCTATGCATATTTTTGTCAAGTCCCATGGTCTTTCTGAGGGCAAAATATATTAGTTCTACACACAGCATACCCACTGAAACCCATGGGATTTCTGTCAGTTGGGTCAAATTCTCTTCAAAGAATACATTCTGGGAATGAAGCATATTGCGTAACAATGATATATCAATGTATGTGGAGTTTGGTTATAGCTTCATAAAGTACTGAGAGGAATATGCAGTGAGACTGTTCACATTCCAGGAATGTAAATAGTACAATTGCATGCCACAGATTTAATGATTTCAAATTCCAGTCTAAAAAGATACAATGTACAATCTAAGTTCTTTAGTGCAATGTAACTTCAAGAATGAATCATTCTGTCTCACTTTTGACTGTTCTAATAAACAAAATAGCTTGAATGACACATATCGAACTTCTTCTTTCAAGATGAACGAGAAGTGGAATTTTCTGGTAACAAACGTCTTGTGCTTGTTTAGTGTTTGATTTTGATGTTTTATGTTCAAATGTAAAAACATAAGATTTTTCTCTAATAATGCCATATTTCAGGATTTAAACTTTTTGGGCACTTCTTCTCTGCCTCAGAATCAGATGTACAGATAGGCTCACATTCAGATTTCTTTAATACAGTAACCCCCACTCCCCAATCCTTTCATGGTTTATATACTGCAGTCCCGGTATATCATGGGACCGCAGTATATGAAACAAAGGCCCAATGGGGCAAGTGGGATGGGCCTGTTTTAGGCCTCCTGTACTTACCCTAGGCCTGGCGCTGCCTCAAACAGGCCTCTGACAGGCCTCTGGGGCCTGTCGGAGGCCCCAAAAGTGCTTTCAGGTGAACTGAATGTGACTTCCGGATCACCAAAAAAACACTTCTGAGACCTTCAATAGGCTTCTGGAGCCTGTCGGAGGCCCATTCAGGGCAGCGCCAGGCCTCAGGTAAGTGTAGGAGGCCCCATATAGACCCCCAAGACCCACCCGACACAGCATCCACATATTGAGGATTTTCAATTATCGCAGGTTGGGTCGGGCCCCTAACCCCTGTGATAGGCAGGGGGTTACTGTAGTCACAATATTTCAGGCTTGTTGTATAGTTTCATATTGTAAATTACATGGAACTATCTTAACCATTTTGACATAATGATCTCCATTTAGAGCAGAAGTGGATGGATGGATGCCACACTTGCAGATTTTTAAAAATGTAATTGAGCATTCTGGCATAGAAATGTGCCAAATGTTAACTCTCCAGCTATATGGAAGTACTGTACCCTGAAATCCTGGTACCTCATAAATAATGCTTGTGCATCCATTTCTTCTTCCTACAATAATATTTTTGATTGATGTTACTTATATATAAAGAAATCCTGGGGGCCATCAAAATTTGCTGCATTTTTCCTAATGTAGTATTGGGTAGTAGCAGCAGCATTGGGATTGAGGATGGGTTAGCAGACATCTATCATTACTTCCCAAATTGGTATACTGAACAGTATGTTTCGCTGAACCCAAAATATGTAGGATTCAGCTGCTTGATTCACAAACAAATAGTATGGATATTTTCAGAACTATGATTTATTATTTTTCTGTCCTGCTTTTCTTCCCAAAAGGACTCAATATGGCTTACATCATAAAATAGTATTTAAAAACTGCAAATGAGAGATATACAAATACAGTGGTACCTCGGATAACAACTGCCCCAGATAACGAATAATTCGGATAACAACTGCAAATTTCCGGGTATAGGGCTGCCTCTGATAACGAATTTTCCGTATGGGCTGCCTCGGATAACGAATCGCAATTCCTAGATATAGGTCTGCCTTGGAGAAGGAATTTTCTCTATGGGCTGCCTTGGATAACGAATCTTCCTATGGGCTGCCTCAGATAACGAATTTTCCCTATGGACTGCCTCAGATAATGAATTTCCAGCATGCATCAGTAAAAAAGTTATCCCAGGTGCCATTGCATCTGTACCTTTAAAGTGCACTTTTTAAAGAGTTTTGAGCAAAAAACCAGGTGTCTGTGCCTTTTTCCTAGGCTCCAGAACGGATTAAACGGTTTCCCATTCATTCCTATGGGAAACTGCGTTTCGGATAACGACATGTTTCGGATAACAACTAACCTTGGAGAACGAATTACCGTCGTTATCTGAGGCACCACTGTATTTAAAAAGAATTAAACAAGCTTTATATTAAAATAGTACCAAGATCAATCATTAAGGAAAAAGCCTGCCTGAATAGAAAGGTCTTTGCCTGCCTGCAGAAATACAGTAGAGATGGGTCCAACCTAGCTTCCCATGGGAGGAGTTTCAGAGTTAGAGAGATGCAACAGAGAAAGCCCTCTCCTGAGTACCCACTAAGCCCACCTGTGAGGGTGGTGGGACCAAGATAAAGATGTCCCTTGATTATCTTAATGCCTGGAAGATGTTGTCTTGTAGATAGCTTGGACCCAAGCCATTAGGGCTTTATAGGTTTAAAAAAACATTATGAATTGCGTCCAGAAATGGATCGGCAGCCGGTGGAGCTGCTGCAAGTGGGGTTATATGTTCTCTGTAGCCAGCCCAAGTTAACTATATGGCTCCAGCATTTTGGACCCTTTGAAATTTCCACTTTCAAAGGCAGCCCCACATGGAGTGTGTTACAGTAATCTAGCCAGCATATTTCACTATGGACACGTCAGACCTCTGAAGAAATGGTTGCAGCTGGCACACTAGTTTTAACTGTGCAAAGGTACTCCTGACCACCTCTGAAACCTGGGCATCTAGGCTCAGGGATTAATCCAGGAGCACCCCCAAGTTGCGCACCTGTGTTTTGAGAGAGAGAGAGTGTGACCTCATCCACCAGAGGCTGCAGCACCTATTCCTTGATCTGGTTTTTGACTGACCTCTGTCTTTTCTGGATTAAGTTTCAGTTTATTTGACCTCATCTGGCCCATTACTGACACTAGACAGTGATTTAAAACCAGGACAGCTTCCGTGGAGATAGATGAAAAGGAGTGGGGTGTCATTTGCATACTGATGACACTGAACCTCAAAACTCTGGACAACCTCTCCAGAGGTTTAATGAAAATGTTAAATAGTCTAGGGGACAAAACAGAACCCTAAGGGACAGACTAGGC
Organism: Phrynocephalus versicolor; assembly: GCA_023846285.1. NCBI lineage: Eukaryota > Metazoa > Chordata > Lepidosauria > Squamata > Agamidae > Phrynocephalus > Phrynocephalus versicolor. Next base: position 14,174,041 of record JAHTLZ010000379.1, on the reverse strand, counting down.
CAATGACCAGGGTGTTGAACAACAACACCCTCTGAATTCTCCCCCGGAGGAAGGACTGAAGCCACTATAAAACAGTGACTCCAAGTCCCATCCCAGAGAGATGGCTCAGAAGGATACCCTGGTTGATGGTAGCGAAAGTTGCTGAGAGGTCCAGCAGAACCAACAGGGACAGTACCCCCCTGTCCAACTATGTTTTACAAAAGAATGCCTATGTTTTAGATAAATGATACCACAAGGAAATATTCAAAAAATGCAAAACTTGGAATGTAACTTAGAGAGAATGAATTTTATGACGTATGGAAACTGAGCAGTGGTAAAATGATGCTCTGGCTCTCAGGATATTGTCTTATCACTGCTTAAAGGCTATTTCCCAAGCATTATGGAAATGTACCTATAGCATACGGTAGCATTTGTAGCTCAGTATTAAAATTAAAACCAGTCTAGTTGGAATTTAATCCCATTACATTCACAGTCATATCTCTTGACATTTTGGGTTGATGACTCTCTTTTTCCCCACTGCTTGCACCGTGAGGAGTCCCTAATTAAATTTTTAGGAACCAGAGAGCTTCCAGGTCAAAGAACAATCTCAAGTATAAAACAGAAGATTATTCCAATTGGGAGGTTATGAGAGTATGCATTTAGAGTTTGAATTGCCTCATCTCTGTTGTCCTTTCGGAAACAGGCAAAGACCTTTCTCTTCAGGCAAGCTTTCCCTGAATGATGGATGACCATGTGTATTTCATATGAATCTATAGGTTCAGATAGACTTTGTATTTATATCTACTTGTAACCTTGTAGCTTTAATGTAATGTAGTCTATTAATGCTGTAAGATGTCCCTCAACTTCTTGTTCTCAAATACTTGAACATGTCTTTATTATACTGGACTGTATATTATCCCTCATTACTGTAAGCTGCCTTGGGTCCTTTTCCAAGGAGAAAGGTGGGGTAAAAATATTCTAAAATAAATAAATAAATATTCTTGAGTATGTTGCTATAAAAGTGGATATTAGCAGCTGAGTGATAGTTGTTACAGCCCCTTGGGTCCAAAGAGGATCTCTTAAGAAGGAATGGTTGCATAACCACTTGCAAGGCAACTAAAGCATTTGCTCTTATAAAGCACATTAATTACCACTTAAGCATATTCAGTTAATCTCCTTCAATTAATTATTAGACAAGATGGGCAAGTATCAAGAATAGCAATTATTGGCTGTACTGGCTGTACAAACAGGAGGCACGGGAAGGAACTGAACTCCCACCCTCTGGCTGTGCAGCCAGATACCAAAAACCACAGAGATATCCAGCCAGCTTATAAAAAACTCTATCAGTGTTGATATGAAAATCAAGGTAAGCATCAACATAATTTCCTTTCTTGCTAATTTGTAGGCTCAGTAGGTTCCCAAGGGCTCCCCCACATTTTGAGTGAACCCCCCAAAATTGAATAACTTAAAGGATATGCTTGTATTAGGATGAATCTGGAACGAAACTGGATTCATTCAGATAGCTTCAGAAGACATCCATAATGCCCCCCAAACTACGCTATATGAAGAAATTAAGAGAGTGAGAAGATAGTGGAAGGAGAGGTATTATGACTGGTAGATATAACTTCTAATCACCATGGTTTCATCTGAGCTCGCCAATCCATGTTTTCTGGCTAAGTTGAATTGATGTGAGTCTGTTGAGTGTTTTCATTAGGTTTTTCTCCCAAAAGCTGGAATGTCAAAACTACAAGTATGTTTTTGAAATATCCTTTTCAGTTTTTTTAAAAAAAATCCTTTAAAAATGTGCAGGTTTCCAAATTTGGGTAGCTTCTGTGCGACGTTTTCCCCATAACAATTGCACACTGAACTCCTGGGATAAGTAGGTCACAGCAGAACAATTGCTTTTGCACAAATATCCCTGCACGGAGTCTTTTGAAATTTGGCGGATTTCCTCTCAGAAGGCCTAATGGACTTTGCAAGCTTTCATCCATATTTGCTGAGAAATAAAAATAACAAAAATATTGGGAGGTTCTCCTAACAATATTGGGAAAAGATGTGCAGAACAGAAGGCAAGGGACAGTATTTTCCAAGTGGATTAAAAAAACCCCTAATAACGTTAGTTCACTGAAAAACAAGTGAGGTCAATCTCCGGTGTAGAAGGGAAAACAAAGTCCGCAAGCGCAAGGACGGTATAGGCACTGGCGCACAAATCACGGGCGGATGGGGACATGTTCTCTCACGCATGGATAGTTTCGCGGTTAATATCTCAAGGGGAACTGAGAGCCGGCAAAAACGTCCCGATTCGATTGGTCCTTCCTCTGGCCAATCCCTGCTCTTCTCCTTTTTCATTGGCTCAACGATCATTCCGGCTGGAACTCGCATACACAACGCGGTCACGCGCAGGTTTAATTTGGAAAAGAGGGCGGGGCTTTCCCTCCCGGCCCCTCCCTCCTCTCGCGCCTCGAGCCTTTCCTTAGCGAACCGGCGGCGCGTGCCGGCTCCCGCCCGCCTAAATGACAAGCAGCCCCGTCCCATTCCTAGCAGGCGCCGGCATCCCCCCTCGGCGGGATAAACGCCGTTCAAGTCCCTTCCTTCCTAACCCTCCTCCCTGGACGAGAGCGCCTCACCGGCGTTGGTTTGCAGCCCTGGCGAGCGAGTGAGCTGGCCTTTCCTCTTCTGCCTTTGTATGTACTTCGGTTCGACGCGCATCCCCCCCCTCCCCACACACGCACGCATGGAGGAGGAACCAGGCAGGCGGGCGGGCGGCTAGCTAGCGAGCAAGACGGCCACCTCGTCCGCCTCCCGCACCGGCTCCGCGCGCTCGCACTCCGATTGGGCGGCTGTTTTTTTTTCCCCTTTCCCTGGGTGCGCCCCCCCTCACCCCTCTCCTGCTCACCTGATTGGTGGATGCGCACGCGCGGGCTCCGGGCGCGCGCCCCTCCCTCCCTCCCTCCCCCCTTCGGGGCAGGGGTTGGAGGGAGCCGCTCCTGGCTGAGGCCCGGCAGTCGCCTGGGATCCCTCGAGGAGGTTCCCGCACGCAGCTTCCCCCCTTGTGCCCGTTGGGCGCCTCCGCCGCCACCTCCGCCTCCGTCGCCTCTGCGATGAAGCCTCTCCGGCCGCTGCTGCTGCTGCTGCTTCTTTGGCCGTGACAGTAGTAGTCTAGGACTGGCCACCTAACCGTGGGCTGGAAGATGGCCGCGCCGCTACCGGCGGCCGGTGCCTGGTGGATAGCGGCAGGGCGGCCAGCCGGGGGCGGCGAGCGGGAGACCCGGGCCAGCCTGCCCCGGTCCTCGCCGCCGCCGCTGCTGCTGCTGCTGCCGCTCCTGCTGGGGGTCCTCCTCAGCCGGTGCCTGGGAGAGCAGCCCCCGCGCGGTGCTGCTGCTGTCGCCGCCGCCGCCGCCGCCGCTGCTGCTTCTTCATCTTCTTCCTCCTCTTCCTCCTCTTCCTCCTCCTCCGCCTCGTCGTCTCCGTTGCTGCCCGGCGGCGGCGGTCCGGACCCCTCCTCGGAGGAGACGGTGATCATCGGCTTGCGGCTGGAGGACACGGACGACGTCTCGTTCATGGAGCGCGGGGTGCTGCGGGTGAGCGAGCGGACCCACGTCAAGCTGCGGGTCTACGGTCAGAACATCAACAACGAGACCTGGTCCCGCATCGCCTTCACGGAGCACGAGCGGTGGCGGGAGGGAGACGGGCGCCGCCCGCCCGCCGAGCAAGAGGATGGCCCGGCGCCCCCCATCCTCCTCGGCGGCGGCTCCGGCTCCTCCTCGGCGGCGGCTTCTTCCCCGGCGACGGTCCCGCAGCGCTGCGGCATCCGCACCTCGGACATCATCATCAAGCCGCACATCACCCTCAACCGCCGCACCTCGGGCATCATCGAGATCGTCATCAAGCCCTTGCGCAAAACCGAGAAGAGCAAGTCCTACTACCTGTGCACCTCCGTCTCCTCCCCGGCCATCCTGGGAGGGCCCGGGAGCTCCGCCGGGGGCCCCAGTGGCGGCGGAGGGGGCCTGCTGGGCGCCGATGGCAACCCATGGACAGAAACCACCTGGATCTACCATGATGGCGAGGACACCAAGATGATTGTGGGTGAAGAGAAGAAATTTCTGCTCCCTTTCTGGCTCCAGGTCATCTTCATCTCCCTCCTGCTGGGCCTCTCCGGTATGTTTAGCGGCCTCAACCTGGGACTCATGGCCCTGGACCCCATGGAGTTGCGCATTGTGCAGAACTGTGGGACGGAGAAAGAGAAGAACTATGCCAAGCGCATTGAGCCTGTGCGCCGTCAGGGCAATTACTTACTTTGCTCCTTGCTCTTGGGCAACGTGTTGGTCAATACCACCCTTACCATCCTGCTGGATGACATTGCTGGCTCCGGACTTGTGGCTGTGGTGGTCTCTACCATCGGTATCGTCATCTTCGGTGAGATTGTGCCGCAGGCGATTTGCTCCCGGCACGGCCTTGCCGTAGGCGCCAACACCATCTTCCTCACCAAATTCTTCATGATGATGACCTTCCCAGCTTCTTACCCAGTCAGCAAGCTACTTGACTGTGTCTTAGGGCAGGAGATTGGTACTGTCTATAACCGTGAGAAACTCCTTGAAATGTTGAGGGTCACTGACCCTTATAATGACCTGGTCAAGGAGGAGCTGAATATCATTCAAGGGGCGCTCGAATTGCGCACAAAGACAGTGGAGGATGTCATGACTCCACTTCGGGACTGTTTCATGATTACTGCTGAGGCGGTGCTTGATTTCAACACTATGTCTGAGATAATGGAGAGTGGGTATACCCGTATACCTGTCTTTGAAGGAGACCGCTCCAACATTGTGGACCTTCTTTTTGTGAAGGACTTGGCTTTTGTGGATCCTGATGATTGCACCCCACTCAAAACCATCACCCGGTTCTATAACCATCCGCTGCACTTTGTCTTCAATGACACCAAGCTTGATGCAATGCTTGAGGAATTCAAAAAAGGTGGGATGGTGGTGGTTGGTAGTGGGAGTGGGGAAGAAGGTAGTAAAAGGAAGCCACAGGAGCTAAGAACTTGCTTAATTTTTGGAATTGCAGAGGTATTTGGGATGCTGAATTCTGTGTTCTATATCGGATTCAGTATTTGCCTAGATGCCTGTGTAGGGTAATTGTAGGGTAGTAAACTGGTTTCTTCATCTTCATTTCCCCCTCACCCCCAATACTTAGAGGCCTTGTATTTTTGGCTGAGATTACTTTTTGTTGTTGAAGAGATAATTTACATATCATTCATCAGGCAATGCATGTTCAGCTGCAATATACAGCCATGTCTCCCTGCTAGATGTATCTTTTGCATGTGCTTTGTTAAACACATGTTCCTTTGTACTGTATGCACTTTTAACATTTTAAATTATAGAAATTGTTTATGGGCCAACTGCTTGATTCCAAAAGAGCATTTAGCAATACTTAAGCAAAATATTTATTTATTTATTTATTTATTTATTTATTTATTTATTTATTTATTTATTTGTTTGTTTGTTTGTTTATTTATTTAATATAACAAATCATAAGTCATGTAATATTTTCCTCAAAAGAAAATACATATTTGGTAAGTTAGTCCATGGCAAAGTTGTGCTGAAGCTTGTCTGATATTTGGTTAGACTCCAGTTCGCAGGTGTTGGCTGTGTTTTTTCAGTTTTCTTTGAACTACAGTTTTGAATGGATTTACTGTAACTGTTTATAGATAAAACAATAACATTGTGCCTATTTTTTTCTAAGAAAACCACAGAGGATCAGTGGTCTGATGTACACTGTTTTCCTAGATAGAAGACACATTTGTGATTTAATACAAAATCTGTATGTAGAACATAGCACGTGGTTATAGACAAGGGCTTTTCACTTTTTGTACATTCACAGGAGAGTCGTGACTGCCAGTGACTTCTTAGTGCATGACTGTTATCTACAGTATACAGTATTCAGAGGGAAGAACCACACTACCCATGTGTATGGTCATTTCATGTTAACATTCTGTGGGAAGATTTTATATTAGTTCTATACAGAATTGTTCTCTCTATGAGAATGCAGGTATACTTGCATCTTAAGTTGACAAAGACTATAAAATTCTGCTGATGTCACTTGTGGGTAGTTTTGTTCACTTTTAATAGCTATGCACGTATGCCAGGAGCCCCACATGGAATATATAAGATTGTTTCCCATAGGTGGTACACCTCCTTTGATAAACATTGGCAAGAATTGCTTGTTGTTTGACAGGAAAAAAGTGGTTGTGCTCAGTCAGCTGATTTTGGGTATCAGGAAAGTGCTTGGTTTTTTTTAATGATTGACATTTTATAGCCAGGGAAGGAGAAGGACACTTGTGAGTTTCTGCTTCAGTGTCAAAAGGACTAGTCTTGCATTTTGCACCTTGATTTTGCAGGAAGAAGGTACCAATTGCTGCCCTGCCTTAATGCTCTAATCATGCATGTTTACTTTTAAAGTGTAACCTGGTCCATTTGGGTTGCATTAATTGTGCCGAATATGCCTTTTTTTTCTTATTAACTCTGAAAACTGAGAATGCCCAATGATAATTTCCGTGTTTTCCCATGTATTATACTATATTTTTGTCTAAAAATTTCAGACTAAAAATTGAAGGTTGTCTGATACACAGAAATAAGCTAGGAGAGAACCACACAGTTAAACTATAATTTTCAGCTGGAAAAGTGGAGGTCGTCTTATACATGGGAAAATATGATACCTATTTCTCAGCAGAAGAAATACAAAGTGATTGCCTGTCATTTACAGAACTCCTTCTCATTGCAAGCTTGCCAGTGCTGAGTATGTCTGAAATATTTTAATGCTAAATTATTCCAGCTGACTTCAGATAGTGAAGTTGGAATAACATGGAAAAAGATGTGTTGTCCTTTTCATTGGCTTGAAATTCTATTGCTCTGTTACACAGAAGGTGTAACTTTCAAAGGCAAATTAATATAAGTTAAGAAATCTCTGTAAGCATTTCTGTTGTATAATAAGTCATGTGACTCAATATCTAATGCCAATGGAGATTGCTTCAATTACAGCAATTCACCTCTAAAAGTTGCATTTTTGTATAACATTCAACAGGATTTCAGACATAGTTTTTTCTTTGTCAGATGTTGGGGATAGGTCAGTATTGGCGAATCTATGGCATGGGTGCCAAAGGTGGCACTCGGAGCCCTTTCTCTGGGCACCCGACACTGCCCCTTCACAGCCACCTGTATTCAGGTAAAATTGCTGTATTGGACTTTGAATTAGTGGGCTTTGAACCACAGTTTGGGCACTTGGTCTCTAAAAGATTCACCATCACTGGGATAGGCTGTACAGTACGACCCCCTGCATCCACTGATTCACTAACCATGGATTCAGTTATCTGTGGTTGGTGATCAGTGGGTGCAGGGGAGGTCCGAACCCAGTGGCAAGGAGGGAGGGGAAAGAAAGAAAACTTACTGCCACTGATGCCGACCGGCAGCCCTCCTCGCCGCTGCCACTGCTGTCCTGCCACCCTCTGGATAGGTTGGGTGGGGACTTAAGAGGGCCTTCCTGGCCAACCGGCCTTTGAACTTCCCACTCGGGTGCTGGCTGGCAGACCGGAAGTTTTGAACTTCCTGCTCGAGCTCAAACTTCTGGTCTGCCACCTGGGACCCAAGCAGGAAGTTCAAATGCTTGTTGGCCAGGTAGGTCCTCTTAAGTCTCTACCCCTCCGGAGGGTGACTGGCTGGCAGTGCCAGCGAGGAAGGCAGCCAGCGAGCATCGGCAGCAGTAAGTTTTCTTTCTTTTTTCTCCATGTTGCCACCTCTGCAGGCTGGCCATCGAGCTCGGTGGTGAGGGGGGTGGCTGACCAGCACTGGTGGTGAGGAGAAAGAAAAAAAGAAGAAGAAAAACCCCACTTTATTTCCTCCTTGCCGTCAATGCTGCACTACCCAGCGTTTGGGGTTTTGCCCCACACCCCACCACCCCTGTTGCCACTATTAACCCAGATTAGAGAATTTGCTCTTATCCATGGATTTTGCTATCCATGCGGAGGGGGGGGGGTCTTTGATCCAATTCCCCGCAGATACAGTTGTCCTACTGTAGTTTAAAAGAAAGAAGCCCTAGAATCAAAATTTTTGTAGATCCACTTCAGTTGAAAGTTGTCTAATGACCATCTTGAAAACTGAATTTTCTCAATCTGAGGAAAACAACATTGTATTAAAGCCAACCTTTATCAAGATAATTGGTGCACTAGAGTTGAATTTGTGCACTCAGATTTCTGATATCTTTGCAATATTCCCACCTGGTTAGACTTCAGAATCATGTTTGTTTGATTTTTTAAGATTCAGAATTATGAAAGATCTGGTGCTATATTCAATTATTTAACTTCTTATATGCCTCCTTCAGTCACATAATACACTATAGCAGGGCTGTTCAACTTTGAACAGGGCGAGGTCTACTTTTTCTGGCCCAAATTGCCTGAGGGCTACTACACTAAAACCTCTACTTATGGATTTTATCCATTCCAAGCATATGCTCATAAGTAAAAAAAAATATAAGTAGAGCAGCGGTTTCCCATAGAAATTTATTGAAAACCAATTAATCAATTATGGAGGGAACAGATTTCAATGCACCATGGTCCTTGAACTGCCCCGCTCGGCTGAAACAGTGGGCTGGCAGACCCAGAACTTTGCTGGGGCAGTGGTAGCCCTTGGGATGGGGGAGGGAGGGGTGGAGAACTTCTCCCCTCACTTTTTAAATTGATGACCGGTGAGCTACTTTTGAACCCTTTGCGGGCTACCAGTAGCCCGCGGTCTACCTGTTGGGCAGGCCTGCACTGTAGGTAACCATTTTCTAGAAAGGCAGGAGGGGAAGAGATTTGTAGCCAAGATTGTCTCCTGGTTTCTACTACTAAAATACTGTATAGTGATTTTAAATGATATGACCTGTGTTTGAAAGATGAGATGTAGATTTTTGTGCATCAAGTAAAGCAAATAGTACTAGTGGAGTGGAAAAAAAACCAAAATGGAATTCTTTTAAATGTGACTTACAGGTGCAAAAGACCTCTACAGATCCCTCTGGTGCAGCTACACTGATTGCTGTAGATAGCAGTCTTGAACATGCTTGCTGATGCAAGTCCCATTGAACAGAGAAAAGGGCTGACGTTTTTGGCTGGATGCTCAAGGTTTGCATTTATAGTGGCATTATCAGATTGAAAGATATTGCTGTGAAAATGATGATGATATGCCTGCAGAACCAAGGTTTCATTGCAGTTATGGACTAGCTTACCTAAACAGTTTTTATTGTGTTGCCTCTATCTAGTGAAATTGGTGTTAAACTTTAATGCTTGACAGAAGAGATAATATTACTAGTACGTGCCCCGTTTCATTATAAAATAAATGTTCCTTGAATGCAGTAAGCTTTATGATACAATCAGATGACAGAATATAATGTACTATATCATATTATCATAATCTAGTAGAATATAATTGCAATGAGCTTGAATTTGTTTTGAACTTTACTCCATATAGCTTCCAAAGAAGTTCTTGTCCTTTAATGGAAAGTCAGTCTGAAAATGTGTGTTGGTGTCCTACATACCTACTCCATTTTTGCTATTGGTTCTGCTATGTAACAGTTGCTTCTTGAATGGTATATTCACAGACGTCTGTGCCTGTGCCTGTGCTTTGGCATTTGTGATTTTTTTTTTCGTACTCTGTTCTGAGCAGGAGTACACGAACAAAGCCTTCTGCTAGACAACATTTTTGTAAGATACTCTTTGGAAATTCCCATTAATCGTGTTTTCCCTCAGGCTATTAAGTTAATGTGACAACTCTTTCCACTAGCAGAAATAAGCTGACCTCTGTGCTTTTCTGAAATTCATGTCATCCTTGACTGAACTTGAAGTCATCCTTCACTGAGGTGAACAGTGAAAGGCTGGCTCTGCAGAGGAAGTTTAAAAAAATGGTACTTGTTTGCTTTGAAACTCATACGATATTAACAAGGTATTAGATTAAAGGCAGGTACATTTTGCTTTAGTCAGAATGGAAATATACAAGAACAAGAGCTTTCTGCAGTTTAACATCCAGTGCTTTAGGGATTAATAATGTGAGCTATTAAAAGTGTATTAAAAGCTGATTGGCATTTAGAGTTGCTGGGTACCTGCTCCTGACTGGTTTGGGGAGAAGAATTCATGTCTTAGTTTGTACTTTGCATTCTTAGGCTGTCATGTTGCTACATCTCTATTGGTTTAACTTTAATATATTTACTTGTTAACAGCTGAACTGACACAAAGACAACTCTAATACCAGTCGATTTCAGTTAACCTTGCTATAATGGCAAAATGCATTATTCGAAGGCAAACATAAATGGACGTGTTTTATACAGACGGGGATGGGTGGGCCTCCTTTTTGGAGAGGGATGCAGGGCATCTGCAGGAAATGGGGGAAAGACTCTGAAGAAGGCAGAACTGGTGACCCTCAGCACAGATACACCACTGCTGGATGCTAATCATAGAAACTACTGTGAGGCAAGGAACATGAGGAGCTCCTGGCCACAGGAGTTCTCTTCTTCTCAGTTGGCTGTCAACAATAGAGAGTCTGATTACTCTACTACTATTCTGATGTGAAGGTTGGGTCAGTCCACCATATGTTACAGAGTGTATGAAAATCATTTGTACTTAAGAAGATAGCTCCTGTTTGGAGGTAAGGTGGAGTTTAGAAGAGGCTTGAGTTAAAAATGTGTGTGTGTGTGAGAGAGAGAGAGAGAAAGAGACAGAGACAGAAAGACAGAGAGAGAGAGAGAGAGAGAGACAGACAGACAGACAGAGTCTGAAACTATATTCAGGTATAAACTTCTTTTGATCAATATATTAAAGAAGACTTTGAAAATAAACAGCTGTATTATTGGGGCCATTTAATGTGCTTCCAATGCATGAATTGGTGAGCTTTTCTAAATCTCTGACTTAGATTTTTGCTAGGGTTTTTATCAGTTACTTGTGTTCTCTGCACTGCAAATAGGTTGTGGTGTGTTGGTTGTGTTTGGAACCCTCCCCTGCCCCCAAATGAATGTGCAAATTAAGCCTAATGAAGGAAGTTGTGTGTTCCTTTTGTTTTTCACTTTCTTGCAACCTAGGTGTATCGAATGGCAAAAAGGATGGCCCGGCATGATGAATGGGTATGAACCTGTTTGGGCTTTGGAAGGAGAAAAAACTTATAAGGCAAGCCATGATAGAACTGGAATTTGTTTGCCCAATGAAAACCCTTCACGAATATTCTTATGCGTTGGGATATAAAACAGGAAATATTTTGAAATTTTCTCTGCTAGGCTTTGCTCTCAGTATCGGATTCAGTGGCTTGGTCTGTATGTTACAACATGCCAGATTTCTCGTGTATACTGACTTTTGAGGATGGAGTAAAATGGTGATCATGTTTGGACTCCCTCTGCAAGCAAAACTGGCTGTTCAAGGTGCAAACACATGGTCTGCTATTTGTTTTTTGTACAGTGGTACCTTGTATAAAGGAATTAATTCGTTCCAAATGAAATTATGTTAAGCAAATTTTCCTTTATACAAATTCCCATAGGAATGCATTGAAAGCAGAGTAATCCCATTTTTATGTTGTACGGATTTTCCCCATAGGCAATTATGTTAAGCAAATTTCCCCTATCTCTGGAATTTTTTATGTTGTACAAATTTTCTGTTATACAAGCTGTCTGTTATACAAGATACCACTGTATGTCTGAATCAGCGGCTCTGGCCTGCCTCTGCCTAAGCATTTATAACCCAACAATCAGCAAGACTTGTTTGATGAGAAAGAGGGAAACCAAAGTTCCTAATTCTTCTGAGTATGATAAATGAAAGAGTATTTGTGGTTTGTGTAGTTGTTCTTTCTTATGGGAGTTGCTGAGTAGGCCCAGTTGGATGATACAATGAATATACTGCTTATAAACCACAAACATCGAAACTAGGCTTATGGTGAGACTGCATTGGAACGCCAAATGGGAATGTCTTGATTTTGTTTCAGTTTGCTTTGAAGTCTGTATTGCTTTAAAAATCATAATCAGTGCTTCCATGGGGCTTCAGAACATTTTGGGAGTTCACTGTTCCCACCGGGCACATTGCAATTTGCATTCTAGCCCACAGGCCCCCTTCTTTTCTCCTTGCCTCTACTCCCACCTCTGGCTTTCCTTTTATAGTTTGTTGTAAAGCAGATTGGTTTCAAATATACACATATCATGGCATCATATGCCTGTGAAGATTGTCAGTCATCCAAGTGAGTTTATCTGGAGGTTGAATCATGGCAACTGGACTTCTTTTCTTGAGAAATTGAAATGTTTCATTACTCATCCAAGCAGCTTCGTCAGTCTGGCGAAGCTGCTTGGATGAGTAGATGAAATGAAATGAAATGAAATGATCATGGCATCATCTTTCATCTTCTTTTTCTGTTCTTTTTTAAATGTATGTATGTATGTATGTATGTATGTATGTATGTATGTATGTATG
>JAHTLZ010000379.1:14102524-14161586 GCA_023846285.1 Phrynocephalus versicolor | reverse complement strand
TGTATGTATGTATGTATGTATGTATGTATGTATGTATGTATGTATGTCATCATCATTGGCATCCTTCAGTCTCAAAAGACTATGGTATCATGCCTGGAGTAGAGATCCTAAAAACAGCACCTAGTTTGACTAAATAGACCAATTCGGGAATGGCAGTCTCTACCGCACTGGGGGCAGATGTGTTCTGTTTCCTGCCTGGTCCTCGAGTTTCGTTCTTTCCGTGCCTGCCTCTTTTCCTCTGCCTGGTGGACAAATGCCTCTTCAAATTTATGTAGACCATGCTGTATCTCTTGCCTCCAGACAGTGCGATCGGAGGTCAGGGTTTCCCAGCTGTTGAGGTCCATTCCCAAGGCCTTCAGGTCCCTCTTACAGATATCCTTATATGTATGTATGCATGTATGTATGTATGCATGTATGTATGCATTTTTAGTTTATTTCAGTTTAGTGCTGAATCATCTCTGTACCTACATGACCCTCTCTTGTAAAACTGTCTGGATAGGGAAAATCCTGTTCAAATCACTCTGAACTAAAAAGGTACACGGTATCTGGCATAAAAAAGTGCCAGGCTGGGATGAAAAACATCCAGATCAATAATTTGAATAAAATTTTGTGTTGTGGTCAGTAAAAAAATATTTCAAATACACTGATTTTTAAGCAGAGCAGACTCCATAGTATTTGATGGTATTGTCACATGAGATGGGCAGAAACTGCTGGGTGCCCAGGCAGAGGCAGCACCCCAGCTTTCCTGCTGTACCTCGTCCAGGCGCTGTCTCTGAGTGGGTACTCCTGGAGGAGATTGGCCTCTGAAGCGCTGAACACCTGTTTGGCCATTAGATGAACTGGCGTGGTGTCTCATTTCCATCTCTCATAGAGTAGTCACACACTATTGTGCTGAAATGTGGCTCATGTCATGTGGTTGCAGAAGTGCAAAAGGTAATGTTTGGGCCTTGCATGGGTAAACATGGCTTGTTTTATGCTACCTTTTGCAGACAGATTGAGACATGCTACTATCAAGCTGCCAGTATCTTGTAATGCCACACATAATGCTGTCCTGAAAAACTCCAGTCCACTTCAAGAACTGTACAGAAGGCTTAGTTTTATTGCTAGAGAGAAACTGGATAGATTCATGTGCAGAAAGCTGAGTTGGTTTGAGGTCAGCAGTAGGGAGTGGATAAAAGCTTTAATTTGGAAAGAAAGTTTTGAACATTTCTCGCCTCTCTTCCTGTTGACAAGTGTTTTTTAATTATCCTGTTTGCCTATAAGCTTTGAGTTAAATAAAGCAACTGACAGTCTTTCTTGTTACTTTTATTCTCTGACTGTTCTCAGCATGTGTGCTCCTAAATCTAAAGGGTTTTATTTCTAGCTTGCTGCAAGAATTTAGCCTGAAACACCTTGTGTTGTGACACAAATATTGTAAAGCTGGCACCCTTGGCACAGACCATTCTTTGTACTGTATTTCCTAGTGCCCTTTGCAGTCCAACCATTCCGTGAGTTCTTCCTTATCTGTGGCAATAGTAGACCTGGAGACTTTGAGATTTGCTTCTTGTTCTAGCTTTATCTATCTCTTGGCTACTATATTACACAACAAGATTGCTGAGTATGAATCAATAACCTGTTTTGCAGAAGAGGTATCTGCATGAGTATTGTAGCATTTTCTTAGGTGCTTTAAGGTTTCCTCTCCTTTGAACTCTGTTCAGATCTGATTGCTAAGTGATTCTAAAGTTGATGCACTTAATATAATGTTCTAAATGTTTAACAAAAATATATTTAGTTACCATTTGTATACTATATTATAATTGATGCCCATTGGTCCAAATAATTTGCTTTTAAATAACAGTTCCTAATATTTACTCAGTAGAAATTTGCTAGTGCACCCAGCTGCTGCGCTCCCATTCTCATTCATAGAAGCTGGTTTCCTTGATATTGCTATTTCTCTTTTCACCTGGAGCTTAGTTTTCAATATCTCATATTGTGGCTCTATTAGCTACTTTCATGTATTTCATTTACTTATTGAACACTCTGTTCTCACTAACAAATTTAATTTATCATCTTATGTTGTGGTTCCCGCATAGTACAGCTCATTGATTTTTAATCAATTACTTAAATTAGCTTTCCCATTTTGTAGTTCATCTGTTTGAATAGGATTGTGTGTGAATTTTTTATTGAGAGAGTTAATATATTAAGCAGAGCCGTGCTTTTTTCTGAAAGCACTTTTGATAGTAAAGCCCATGATCCTTTTTAACTGCAGATAACTTTCTCAGTGACAAAGAGGATAATTGTGACATTAATGGATTTCTGTTTAATCGTCTCTGCAGACATACAGCCACTAAACAAAACCACTTGTATAAAGGTGAGGACTTTGTCTGAAGACAGAATGAAATGTGTTGGATTTAGGGCTGCGAGCTGCACACCTTTCAGAAGTAAGGGCTAAATAAGTGAGCAAAGCGACATTTTTCCCTGGTGCAGAAATTGGCTAATAAATACTGGAAATTTCATCCGCAAAAAACTCTAGCAGATGGCTTATTATTTCTGTTACATGCCTGATATTTGAATTATAAATCATTAGCCAATTCAGTGACAATCATATCTTGAGCAGACCCACTGAAATATGCAAGGCTTGTTATTCACAACTAATGTTTAAGTTTTTAAGATTTAATTAGGTCTGCTTTAGGCAATCCTGAATTTACCTCCAGGTTGTTTTTAAATACACTAGACTGAGCTTTAAAAAAAAACTATTATTTCCAAAATGTAAACATTACAAAAGCTTGATCCTTGCTATTTCAGTATTTGTATATTCTTTTTATCTCTGGGTAATATCCTGAACAGGTTTATTGTTGGTCTAACCATCTATGGATTGCTATTTTATCAGTATATGGAATAATGTAAATTAAGAACTCACATTTAATATTAGAGCAGGTGAGGACAATAATCCTAAATGGTATCTTGTAATCTACATCATATTGGTTTTTTCCCCTTTTCCCAGGGTCTTCTTGTGATCTGATAGGATACAGATTCTTGGTTTGGTCATTTTTGGCCCTTACAATTTGATTAGCAAAGAAATATTTAATCTGTGCAGTTATTCTCAGCGAACCACATCCTTTGCGTTAGGCCCTGCATCTGCACTCTCTGCTGTCAGGATCTGGTGATATGATAAATGAGCAGGGAGTATTGTGTCCTAGTCTTGATAACTAATGCAAAACATATTGCATAGTTATGTGTACTATATTGCTGTGTAGTTACACAAATGGGTCTCTCCTTGTACAATGAATTCATTTTTAAAACATGGCAGAGGAGTATTAAGGAGCTTCAGGAACATTAATTTCTCTTTAGTAGTTTAGTCCCATCAAGACTAACTGTAACAAGCTGAATTTTGTCTGCACTCATTGAGGATCAATATGAAATAGTCACATTTTGCCTTGTGAATTACTGACATCTATTTTTAGTCTGATATAATGTCACTGCTATCAGGCCTAGGGAGACGAATCTCAGTTAAACCATATCTGAAGGCTTAAGAGGTGTTAATGGAAACTGCTTGGAATTAGAGCACTTTACATTAATAAGCCATCCCCATGTTTTGAAAAACAAGAGTAACCTTGTTTTTGTATGAAAAGGAAATAGATCAGCTTTTTGGTCGTTTTTTATTTTATTTTAAAATGGTCAGATCCCACCCCACCCCCCACCCCCCGACTCTTAGTGTTCCAATATGTCTCTCTGTGTGTGTGTGTGTGTGTGTGTGTGGTATTGACTCTTCATGACCCCATGTCCATGGAGTTTTCTTGGCAGGAATACTGGAGTGGTGGTATGTCTCTTAGCTGCCTCAATATAGTGAATACTCTGCTTCTTTACTTCTCAGGTTTCCTTGTCTGCTACTAATCATGCACTTGCTTTTAAGAATATTTATTCATCTGTATTGAACTCTGAAAAGTATACGTTTGTTGAAATTCTGTTCTTTCTATGTATTGTGAGGCTATTTTTTTACACATGCTCACAATCAGAGAAAGTTTGTTGGAGGTTACTGGGTGCAACACAGTTAACCTGTTTCCAGTCTATTCTTTACCTGCTTTGCCCTGTGCTTACCTTCCTTCAATCTAGAGTCATATTCTTAAGATTTTTCCTTGTTACCTTATCTTTCTTGGTCCTCTCTGGGAGGAGACAGTAAAAGCATCTTACATTTGTTCTCAAGATGTGAGGGTGCAGCCAGATTTCCTAGCATCATTGTTTAATTTAGCTAGCATTAGGATTGCTATTACTCTAAGTATCTTTCATATCTTAGTGTACTTCTCTAACTCCACCCCCATGCACACCTGGTTTTCTTATTTTTTAAACACAAGATGTGGTGAATGGAGTTTATTCTCAAAAGGGGAGTTGTGTTCTGCTATCTGCTCTGGCTTTCACAACTTTATCTAATTGCAGCTTGCTTTTGTACAGTAGTGTGTTTAGGATCAAGAATTTGATGTGGCTATTCTGCCAGCCTGAAATATGAAATATAAATCCAGATATATGTGTAGCATTGCATGCTTAGTTTTCTGTAGACGAAAGAGTGCAGTCAAAACATTTGGCATTTAACTGCACATTTGGAGTCTGAGCGGGATCCTTGATCAGAATAGGACTGTTGAGAGTACTGTGTAACATGAGCTTAACTGCGACTCCTGGAATGTTTGGTCCATTAATATATAAGCTAACAACAACCAAAAGAGAGTATTGTCGTGGCTGCTTCCAAAACAGTGCTCCATTTTCAGCCTACATCTTAGTGATTTAACCTTTAATTTTGAGTCTTTCCCAGTTCTACTAATTGAGCTCGTAAAACCAGTCCTCAGCAGTAGCAAACAGCAGTGCTGTGAACCATGCCATGTCTAGTGAGCATGACCTGGCGCTTGTGCAATAATTTGACAAGGTCCCAATTTGCAGACTGCCAACTGCAAACGGTAGGGTAAATACAAAACACTAATGAGTATCAGCTACCAGCTCGTGGCTAATGGTCCCTGGATCTGCTGGCCACGGCACCCAAGCTACTCCCAAGGTCACCTGACCTTTTCCGGTGCATTTCTTGGATGTAATTTCTCTGCTTCTTAAAGGCTATGGAATGCTATTCTGAACTGGTGTTAGTTCCTTAATTTAGGTAGAGAGTACTTGAAACATAAGATGAAAGAGGAAGGCAAAGCATTGCAACATAAACATAAGAATAAACAGAAGGAAACTTAGACAAGTTGAGAAGTATATTTTGGGTGCTTTGTGTAGCTAAGATTAATTGACCAGTTGGAAATAATTCAAAAGAAGGACAATAAAAAGGTTGTGACCTGAGGAAAAAAAACTTAGCTGAATGAATGAGGAAAATAAGCCTTAACTTGGAAAGGTTCAAGCACAGAACTGAACTAGTGGCTGCCTGATCCAGTGTATGCTGATTTGGAAGTAAATCCTGCTTAGTTCAAAAGTTCTCTTGTTTATTTGCACTGTAAATAAGACTCAGATGTTCACAAGTGTTGCAGCCTCATCCTGCAAAGTAGTTAAGGAAGTAACTAGGACAAGTGTATTAAAACCTATTAAACTGCACAGCAACAACAATGATTGGAGTTTGTGGCTTGGGACAGAATTTTGCATGAGCCAAACCAAGTGAGTCAGGGGAGTTTTGCAGTTTGAAACAGAACAAAGTTAAGCAGTAAGGGACTGTGGTTATCCTCTAATGTCATGTTACAAGCTGATAATTGGATTGCGTCTACATAAGAACATAAGAACAGCCTTGCTGGAACAGGCCACAGCCCAGCCAGTTCGGTATTCTGTCTCACACAACAGCTCACCATTTGCTGCAGGGTATTCCCAAGCAGATGTCTTCACCTGCTTACGATTCCCTGCAAATGGCACTGAGAGATATCCTGCCTCTCTCTCCAACCTGGAGGTTGTCCTTAAACATCTATAACATTGATACCCTTGTTCTCCATGTACATGTCTAATTCTTTTTTAAAGCTGTCAAGGTTGACAGCTGTCACCAATTCTTATTGGCAGGGAGTTCCACAGACCAGTGATCCTCTGGGTGAAAAAGTACTGTACTTTCTCTTATTTGTTTGAGATCTAGCACCCCAAAGTTTCATGGCGTGCCACCTACTTCTAGTATTGTGCGATATGGAAAATAGTTTTTCCTTATCTACTTTGTCCACAGCATGTATGATTTTATAAACTTCAATCGGGTCACCTCTTAGGCACTGTCGTTCAAGAGTGAAGAGCCCCACCTGTTGCAGCCTTTAGATGGTAAGGAAGGTGTTCCAGTCCCCTAATCATTCTGGTTGCCTTCCTCTGCAGTTTTTCCATTTCCATTACATCCTTGTGGAGTCATGGTGGCCAGAACTGTACACAGTACTCCAGATGGGGGCTCACCATAGATTTATAACGAGGCAAAATGACACTTGCTGACTTATTTTCTATACCCTTCCTAATGATCCCTAGCATTGAGTTTGCTTTTTTCACTGCTACTGCACACTGGGTTGACACCTTCATTGAGCTGTCCACCAGGACACCAAGGTCCCTTTCCTGGTTTGTTGCAGAGAGTTCCGACTCCATCCGTTTATAAACGTAATTAGGGTTTTTTGCCCCAATGTGCATCACTCTGCAATTACTAATGTTGAAGTTCATTTGCCACTGGTTTTCCCACTCCCCCAGTGTCAAGAGATCCCTCTGGAGCTCCTCATAATCTCTCTCAGTTTTTACTACCTTCTATAATTTAGTGTTGTCGACAAATTTGGCTGCCTTGCCATTTATTCCTACTTCTAGATCATTTATGAAGAGGTTGAAAAGCAGGGGTCCCAGTATTGAACCTTGGGGGACCCCACTCTTTACCTCCTGCCACTTGGAGAAGTGTCCATTTAGTGCTACCCTCTGTTTCCTGTTGCTTAGGCAGTTGCTGATCCAGGACAAGACCTGTCCCTTGATTCCATGACTGGCAAGCTTATTCAAGTTTATTTTGTTTGGAGATTGGTCATGGAGAGGAAATAGTGGGTTTTATGTGCATATTAACTTTGTTAGCAGTATAGTTTCGAAGATACTTCTCTAAAGAGAGAATGCTATATCAGTGTTTAATTGGGAAGCTGCCAGTCTTGTTTCGGCCCTAAGAAAGAATGGAGAGAACCGTTTCCTTGCTGTCTGACGTTGCTGTTCTTGTTTCATGGAAGTTGGTTACTGTATATTGCTAAAGAAAAAATTTCTTTCATTATTCATCTAGGTAAGATCACAGTTAGGGCAGTGTTACTTAATGCTCAAACCCTATCCTTGTTAACTAAACAGTAAGCCTTGTTAGGCAGATTCCTATTGCTCCTAGAAGGAATTGTTAGTCCTACTGAATTTAATCAGGTTTTTCTGTTGTTTTGTTGTATGTAAATAAAATAGATATAAACAAAGAAAATATGCCTAGTATCATAGCATTAGACAGAAAAATCAGAATTATTTATATTTGAAGAAACTATAATTCAGAAGAAATGAGTAAAGTTATGGGATAATTCAGAACTTAAGTGCTTAGAGAATTGTAAACCTAGACTGTTCAACTGACTGCAGCTACATCAGGATAAATATGATGAAATCAAAAGGATTCACATGTTCTGATTTGGAAATTGCTTTCACTTTGGAAAAACTAGCACATAAAAGTTTTCACAGTCCGGTCCCATGCATGATTGTGCAGAAAAACATAAAGTACAGGGGTACCTCTACTTATGAGCATCTCTACTTACAAGCAGTTTGACTTAGGAGTGGAAAACTGTTGGCGTTTTAACTGCTGCCTTACAAATTTTAAATGTGGTCTGCTCTAACAATGTTTTTATTTTGTTGAATTTCTTTTTAAATTTTTTAGATACGGCTGCTCTACTTACGAGTTGTTCAGCTTATGAGCATGCATTTGGAAAGGATTAAACTCGTAAGTAGAGGTACCACTGTATTTACACTTCTGTTTTAAGTGGTCTTCAGTGTAAAAGGCATTAAATACAGGATCTGGCAAAATTGAGATGAGAGCTACACTTAGATATGAAATATATTGGATGATTTTAGGCCAGTTATGTCTCGGAAGACCCCAAGCCCTCCATGGGGTGTCAAAGGAATCTGTGAGGTTGGTCATCATCACTCAAAACAGCAGTCTGTGCAGGAAACTGGAGCTTTATTATTGAAGTATGCTGTATATGTACAATAGTATTGTTGGTCTTTTCTGGCTTCTTCCCTTTTGGATTCTCACTGCCACAGGTCCTTTTTTGTTAGGAAAGAATGGTCCCTTCTATGCCAGTCTCAAGTTCCATTGGTAGTTTTTTCCCACCAACTTGCCCCTTCTCACATTCCTCTTTTGGTGCAGAGATCTTGCTCAAGCAGATCAGGCCTTTGAATTGTTGATCCTGTCAGGAGTGCTGGAGTTGTGTTGCAGTAGAACAGGGCTGTTTGACTTTGAACAGGCCAAGGTCTACTTTTTCTGGCCCAAAGTGCCTGAGGGATACTACACTAAAACCTCTACTTACGAATTTTATCTGTTCCGAGCACATGCTCCTAAGTATAAACTTTTGTAAGTTGAGCAGCGGTTCCCCATAGGAATGCATTGAAAACCAATTAATCTGTTCTGGAGGTAACAGATTTCAATGTGCCATGGCCCTTGAACTGCCCGGCTCAGCTGAGAGAGTGGGCTGGCAGACCCAGAACTTTGCTGGGGCAGTGGTGGTCCTTGGGATGGGGGAGGGAGGGGTGGAGAACCTGTCCCCTCACTTTTTTTATTGATGGCCGGTGGGCTACTTTTGAACCCTTCGCAGGCTACCAGTAGTCCGCGGTCTACCTGTTGGGC
Organism: Phrynocephalus versicolor; assembly: GCA_023846285.1. NCBI lineage: Eukaryota > Metazoa > Chordata > Lepidosauria > Squamata > Agamidae > Phrynocephalus > Phrynocephalus versicolor. Next base: position 14,152,789 of record JAHTLZ010000379.1, on the reverse strand, counting down.
AGGCCTGCAGTAGAAGATCAAACTGAGCTAGGTGCTGCCAGAGTGGGCTCAGTCTGCCCAACCCATAGGTTCAGCGTCTGGCTGCTCTTTGTCCAACTGTGGTAGCCCTGTTGGGAGTTGGGACTGAGAGAAGGACACTCCGGGACAAAGTCTGTATATCCATAGTATGAGAGGCCCTCCAGAGACCATAGTCGCCCAAACTACACCAGTATGTCACTCTACTTGTCTGCCTGCAAATCAAAGTCCGCCAGAGAATTTGGAAATTTTATAGAGCAGTTGCCATTTCTACCAGATGCGCAGTTTTTCAGTGGCTTTTTGGTGCCTGAATATAGCACCGTATATCTATTCCTATGTTTTCTAGAATGCTGCAAATGTGGAATGGTGCATTGACACTAAATATTTACTACTATATTTTTCGCTCTATAAGAGGTGCGTCTTGTAGATCGAATACAACCCGAGACCCGCCTCGTGCGCCAAGCTTGCTTTGATCCCAAAATATGCAAGGCAAAGGAGGGTGCAGAGGAAACTTCCCCTCAGCGTGCTCCACTCTTGCTAGCTTGGGTGCTCGACTTTGCCTTGCATATTTTGGGGCCCCAGCGAGGATCGAAGGGGCAACGTTCCACCCAACGTGCCCCAATGCCAGCTTTCCCCCTGTGTTGCTGGGTGCCCTGGAGGAGGTGGACTTTGGTGGGTTCGGGGGAGAAGGAGGTGCTGGTGCAGCTGCCCGAAAGCCGAATGACTTCTCCCTCACCCTTAACTCAATCCTGATGAAAAGAAGCAAGTGGGCTTGCGGGAGCAACCCTCCCCCACCTGAGGACAGACAGTACATGGCCATTCAAGAATCCACTCCTTGGTAGCCCAAGGATGGCATCCCTACCTACATCTGAAGCGTTTCCCTCATTTGTTGATTACCAAAGTTGATAGAAACACTGAAAGTATTTTACTACTTGTGTTGCCTGCATTTATAGGGATCTATAACACAGTAAAGCTACAATACTGTATAAGTCCTAACATGGGAACTCAATGGATTTACATGTGAGAAGACATATGAAAAATTATACTGTAAAGGTACTTTAATGACCAACTCATTTGTACAGCTTATATGGCTAATACTGGGCTGATGAAGAATGATTCTTCCACACAGATTTTTTTAGCATCCACATACACAGATAGGAAGGCGATACACAGGAAACATATTTTAAACATACTTTTTCTCTTTGTTAAATTTTTAAAAATTCCTCATTGCTATATCACTTATTTTCTATATATGAAATATTTACACAGAAAAATGTCATGCACTGTTACCTCTTTACTCAATATTTTTTACTTCTAGGGTATTCTTAGAACTGAGCATTTTTTGTTGTATAATACTTCTAAAGCCGGAATTAAAATTGCTGGAAGAAATATCAACAACCTCAGATATGCAGATGATACTACTCTGATAGCAGAAAGTGAGGAGGAATTAAAGAACCTCTTAATGAAGGTGAAAGAGGAGAGTGAAAAAATGGGCTGAAGTTCAACATAAAAAATAAATAAGATCATGGCCACTGGTCCCATCACCTCCTGGCAAATAGAAGGGGAAGAAATGGAGGCAATGACAGAGTTTATTTTCTTGGGCTCCTTGATCACTGCAGATGGCAACTGCAGCAACGAACTTAAAAGATGCCTGCTTCTTGGGAGGAAAGCAATGGCAAACCTAGATAGCATCCTAAAGAGCAGAGACATCACTTTGCCAACTAAGGCCAGGATAGTCAAAGCTATGGTTTTTCCAGTAGTGATGTATGGAAGTGAGAGCTGGACTATAAAGAAGGCTGATCATCACAGAATCGATGCTTTTGAGCTGTGGTGCTGGAGGAGAGTCTTGAGAGTCCCCTGGACTGCAAGGAGATCAAAACTATCCGTCCTGAAAGAAATCAACCCCGAATGTTCACTGGAAGGACAGATTTTGAAGCTGAGGCTCCAGTACTTTGGTCACCTCATGAGGAGAGAGGAGTCCTTGGAAAATTATTTATTTATTTATTTATTTATTTATTGCACTTTTATACCGCACCATTTCCTGGAGGGACTCTGGGCGGTTTACAGATAAAAAAAATCAGATAAAACAGTAATAAAAAACATCAGTGGAAGAACAACAATAAGGGCAAAAGAGGGGAAACCCTCAACAAGAACCAGCGGGCACAAAAAAAATAAATAGAAATAAGGTCACCATAAGCCTCCTTAAAAAGCATAGTTTTTAAAGCCTTTTTGAAGGTGGGCAGGGACGATGCAAGGCGCAACTCACTCGGTAGATGATTCCATAATGAAGGGCCAACAACCGAGAAGGCGCTGCTACCCGTTGCCGACTTCCGCGCCTCCCTAGGGGTGGCCACAGACGGTGTCATCAGTGCAAACAACATGGATTTAACCTAACTCTGGGAGGCAGTGGAAGACAGGAGGGCCTGGCGAGCTGTGGTCCATGAGGTCAGGAAGAGTCGGACACGACTGAACAACAACAGCTTCTAAAACATTTTCCCCTTCAGAATGCAGGATAATAAAAGTTTCAACATCTAAGATGGGTTTTTTTGTTTCTAATTAGTTTATTTTTGTGCAATATAAACAAACCAAACAGCAGTTATTCCAGTACTGCATTCCATAAAGAAGGAGAGGGGAAAACCAATTTACAATATTAACACAAACACAATCTGTGGTGGACACTACCTGTCCACTTATCTATTACTAGTACAAAAGGGATAAAGATTCCACAATTGACCGGCCATCTGCAAGTCTTTCACAGGTTCTGGGGGCACTGTATAAACATCTTTATATCTATTTCACCCCTTATTCATTTGTCTGCTTCTGGGCCCAGTTATATAGCATCTTCCAGCTCTCATTTACAAAGTGTCTTGGATGGTCTCGCAACACCTCTGAGAGCATATAAGATGTTTTCATTACTATACTGACAATGGTAAGAAATGTTAGGTTTGATCTTGTTGCTAAGCTGATGTTTTGAAAATGGTCTAGTTGCAGAAGGCTCTGAATCATTTCTCACTTCTAAATCACCACCCTCATGTTTTTCACCTGGAAAAGAATTTGTAACTACAGCTTTCAAGAATTAATACTCTTGCCAGCCCTTGAGTCTAAATGGCTATGAATTCAAGCCTCTTGGAAAGAGAAGCATTTTACATGTGTTCCAGAGAGCTTTTGACACCATATTTTCCCCAGATTCTGTTGCATAGATCACTGGATCACTGGTAGAAGGCAATTGCTAGTAATTTTAAAAATTCAGCTTGGATCCTGGAGCTTCCACAACTCTCATGTAATCAGTTCTATTGATTTACGTGGGTAGGTCATGTGAGCCTTGGAATAGAAGCAGGAACTCTTTAATGACTAGAAATCTCTCCCTGTTAGTGACATCATTACCCTTATGGAAACTTAACTTATACAACAGGATTTCATCTATTATATTTGGCTGAAAGGTCATTTTGTAGTTGTCATGCTCTGGTCCAGCTGGAAATTAAGGAAGACAGGGCTGGAATTAGAATCTTAAATATGTTCAACACGAAATATTTTTGATGGAAAGCTTCTACACCATTTTATTTTACTGATCAGCTACAGAAGTTCCTTGATATTGAGGCAATGTGAACAAAACAAGTGTTCACTCATATTTTAGAAATGCTAGTGTTCAAAACTTGATTTATGTCATTGTCCTATGTGTGCAGTCTTGGAAGAAAGTCCTGCTTAATTTAATAATTTTACTTCCAAGAAAGTAGACACAGATTGCTTTAGTGCAGATTGCAAAACAAAAAGCCTAGAAATCTTGTGGTTAAATTAAGTAGCTGGTTTGAGAGTTAGAAGTAGTAGGCTTTATACAACTCAAAAGTTGTACCTTTTGACTGATGGCTTCTGTACAAAATAAATACATTATTGTGGGTTTTTACAATAGTATATCAATAAAATGGGTGTTTTCAGATTAGCTTTATTCATTGATTCATTGGTTTTCATTTATTCTGATTGGTACTACTTGTGTGTAGCCTGCAGAGAGTGCTTGAAGTGCTATGGGGTGGTATATAAGCAGAATACTTTGCTTTTCGGTTTATTTACACATGATGTCATTTGCATTCCAACAAAAGTCTGAGTTTTCAGTAAAATGAGCAATTTTACTGTCTTCAAGGCCGCTTTCTTCCATCTCCGCCGGATTGCCCAGTTCCTCCCGTATCTTGATGAGTCCTCCCTGAGGACAGTTGTGCAGGCCCTCGTGATCTTGAGGATCGACTACTGCAACACCCTCTACATGGGGTTGCCCTTGACCCTTGTCCGGAGGCTCCAGCGGGTGCAGAATGCGGCGGCCAGATTGGTGGTGGGTGCTTGTAGATTCGATCACATCACCCAAGTTCTGGCACGCCTGCATTGGCTGCCCGTTGCCCTCCGGATAAGGTTCAAGGTCCTGGTTTTGATTTTCAAAACCCTCCACGGCTTGGGACCTGAATACCTGTTGGGGTATATCTCCCAGAGGTCATTTGGGGTCAGGCCCACTAGAATGTTGCAGGCGCGCTCACTTAGGGTGGCCACACCCAGGGAGGCGTGGAAGACACTGGGCCCCACGTTATGGAATCACTTTCCTAGTGAGCTGCACCTAGCACAGTCCCTGCCTGCCTTCAAAAAAGCTTTGAAAACCTTGCTTTTCAGGGGGGCATATGGCGACCTTCTAATTTAATTTTCCTTCCTTTTTTGCTCGCCCGTGATGCCTCTTGCTGAGGGTCTCTCCCTCTTTATTTATTAGTTTTTATCTGTCATTTACTGTTGGTTTTTGTTTTTTTTTGTAACCCGCCCAGAGTTCTTTTTGGAAGATGGGTGGTATAAAAATGCAACAAATAAATAAATAATAAATAAACAAATTTCCCTCTGCCTAAAATATTCTGTTTTTATTTACATAATAAATAGCACCTTTTAAAAAAATTTCCATTTCCCTGATGGTGTCATTTTGTACTCACAGGGATTTTTTCATTAACAGAAGTGATATGGTGAATAAGAGTGTCTTTCATATAGCAATCACAACTATCTTTTCAGTTGCTATTTGCATTTCTGTTTCTGTAAAATAATGGTTGGAGGCTTTATGCTCCCTAGTGCTGCCCCCCATGCTTTTCTCTTTTTTTCTTTTCCCCATAAGGTGTTCTTTTGTGGCTGCACCATAAAAAGGGGGAAATCATGCTCAACTAGTGCTGCTCATCTGCAAATCATCTCAGTGTACAAAGTACGTGATTCATTGCAAGTAACACACATTCCCCATCACCATTATTATTGCTACTAAGGACTTTGCAGTGGTCTAGAGCTTCTGAGAGAATTCACTGTATAGAGCTGGATCAGTGCTTGGAATGTGCATTTCTGGGGGAAATTACCAGCATCTCCAATATAGTTTAGCCAGCATCAGTTCTCCCCATGTGGTTCAGAGTAGGCATGGGCCTTTCATTTTGGAATGGGTCTAGTTCCGAAACAAAGCACAGCAGCACAGGTGCCATTCAGAACTTGGACCCACCCTCTGAAACAAAATTACCCATTGTCGTACCTTTGTTTATCTTGTGCGGGGCAATACTCCAACCAGGAAGTAGCCTCCAAAGCGTCACCGTTCCTTCTCCCTGGCACTGGCCAATCAGACAGGGAAGCAGGATAATGAATGTCTTCGCCAGCTCCTGTTTGACCAGCATCAGGGAGAAGAAATGATGACACATTGGAGGCTACTTCCTGGTTGGAGTATCGCCCTGCACAAGGTAAACCAAGGTAAGTCAATTGGTGATTTTGTTTCGGAGGGTGGGTCCAAGTTCCGAACAGCACCTGTGCTGCTGTGCTTGATTATGGAACTGGACCCATTCCAAAATGAAAGATCCATACCTATTTCAGAGCATTGTATCTCAAAGTAGAACCCATTATTTTCTTGACACAAAAGAGTGTGTTGCATTTTCCTGTCTTTGGTGGGAAACATCATGCCAATGAGGTGAGGTGTTTTGGTGGAAGGATAGCATCAGTCCTATAAAAAAGATTTATTGATGCAATCAATATCAATGTGAAAAGGCTACATGATAAAGATTTTGTATTGGGGAGGTAACAATTGCATCTTGTGTGTATATGTATATTGTGTATTTTGTGGAAAATAAAAAATGATGTGTGCACACTCACAGTTGAAATTGTGGGGCAGAGGATATATGATAATGCTTATGGAAGTATGGAGCAAAGGTTGCAGACATCTGGAAGCAAGTTAAAGGCAGAGTGAAATATGTGAATATAGATTCAAAGAAGCTACATAAAACAGGCATGGGAATCTACAACATAAAATATATGTGAAAGTGTCCTTACAGCATTTTCCCATGTGTAACACTATGTCTTTGTATAAAATTGTTAGACTAAAAATTGAGGGTCATCTTATACATGGAAATAAGTCAAGGAGAGAACTGTATGGTAGGGGTGATGGAGTTTGACTTAGGGAGACAAAATTCACATGAAACAGCCAGGGTTTCTTAAAAGCAGCTATATTACATATGTATAAATATAATAGAGTTTCAACATCATTTCACCTCACAGAGACAGCATATCAACATAACCTGGTATTTTCCTCCATATCCACGGATCATAATCTGAGAGTTGGGAATTTGTGTTCCCAGCCTGTGTCATGGTCAGATTGCTATTTGCTGACTTTCTCCCTGGCAATTGCTGCCCCACTCCACAGGGAGCTTGGCCCTACTCTTTGGGCCCGCTCTTGGGGGCTCCTTGACCCGGTTCACTTCTCAGAGGCCTTTGGAGTCCTTCCGGATGGTGTGGCCGACAACCCGCTCTACACCTTGGTGGATAGGTGGTGTGTAGATGCTGCCCAGGCTGTTGATTGGATCACCCCCAAGTACCTCATCCAATGCTAATCTTGCACCTCGCCGTGGTTTACGGCAGAGCGGGGGGGGATGAAGCAAGAACTGGGGAGGCTCGAGAGCAGATGGAGGACAGACCGGACGGAAAGTAATTGGGCTGTGGTTAAAATGCTGACCAGATGCTATGTTCGGCTGATCAGGGAGGCTAAAAGATCTTACACCTCCCTGATAATTGGTGAGGCCTCGAACCACTAGGCAGAATAGTTCCAGGTGTTTCAGGACCTCGCCAATCCTGGCCGGCAGCGGCCTCCTCCTAGTGATTTCACTAGTGAGTCCTTTGCAGCCTTTTTAAAGTCCAAGATTGAGGCCATCTGTTCCAGTCTGGATTCCAGTTCCACTAATCTGTCTCCACGTATCGCTTGTTCTGCACCCCCTCAGTCTCCTCGGTTTGTTGAGTTTGGGCCTGTGACTCCTGCTGAGGCCTCCAGGCCATTGGCACATTGCTTCTCTGTTTGACCCCTACCCGTGTTGGCTGATTAAGATCGCCAAGGGGAGCATGCTGGAATGGGCTTCCATGATTGCGTTTGCCTCCTTCAGGGATGGGATTTTTCCCGATCGCCTGAAGGAGACAATGATCAAGCCTAGTCTTAAAAGACCAGGCCTGGCTGCAGAACGACCAGTCTAACTACCATCCGATAGCCAATGTTCTCTTTTTGGGCAAGGTGGTTGAGCGTTTTGCCGCCGAGTGGCTCCAGTCATTCCTAGAGGAAGATTGTGTCCTGGGTCCCTTCCAATCTGGGTTAAGGCCATGGCACAGGACGGAGATGGCCGTGGTTGCATTGCTTGATGAGCTCCTGAGTGGGGGCCAATAGGGGATGCTCCTCCTTTTTGGTCCTCCTCGATTTGTCTGTGGTCTTTGATACTTTCGACCTCCTGGGCTGGCTTGCTAAGGTGGGAGTTGGGGGCCTTGCCTTTTGCTGGCTCCGCTCCTTCCTTGGTGGCTGTGCCCAGCAAGTTGAGCTGGGGGGAGATTTGTTGGTCCCTTGGACACTCTCTTGTGGGGTGCCCCAGGGGTCCGCAATCTCCCCTGTGCTCTTTAACATCTACACGAGGCTGCTGGCTGAGGTTATCCAGAGTCATAGGGGCTGCTGTCATCAGTACGCTGATGACATGCAGCTCTATCTCTCCTTTTCCACAAATGCAACGGAGGCTGTCCAGACCTTTAATTGCTGCCTGGCTGTGGTCGTCAAATGGACTAGGACTTACAGGCCTCAACCCGGAGAAGACCAAATTTCTGTTCCTTGAGGGGGGGGGTGGATGGGTTCCGTGGGCCCCCTCCCTACCTTTGGGGGGGGTACTGCCCTCCAGCTGATTGATAGAGTGAGGAGTCTGGGAATTGTCTTGGATCCAGCATTGTCTCTGAAGTTCCAGGTGGCAGCTGTTTCCAAGGCAGCCTTTTACCAACTTAGGCTTATCTCCTAGATTCGCCTATACCTTGACGAGGACTCACTATGGACAGTTGTGCAAGCCCTGGTGATCTCGAGGATAGGTTATTGTAATGCTCTCTACATGGGGCTTCCTTTGACCCTTGTTCAGTGACTGAAGTGGGTGCAGAATGCGGCGGCCAGGCTGGTGGTTGGTGCGGGCAGGTATGACCGCATCACCCCTTATCCTGGTTCATCTGCATTGGTTGCCCATTGTCTCGTGAATAAGGTTTATTTATTTATTTATTTATTTATTTTTATACTTATTAACCGCCCAATTTTCCCTCGGGAACTCTGGGCGATGTATAACAAATTACAAAACAATTTTCCCAAACAACCTAATAATAAACAGACAAAAATAAAAATAAAATGTAAAAACAATAAACAATAACACCACAACATAAAATCCGGCAAGAAGAGGGCTGGGACAAAAAATACAACCAACACACAATTGCACACTCAGTGATTACCAAGGTATTGGTTTTGGTTTACAAAACCCTCCGTGGCTTGGGACCTAAGTATCTGGTGGAGCGTATCTCCCAAAGTTCAGCTTCATCCTGTCCCACCACAGCATCGCTAGCCCTTTCACTCTGGGTGGCCACTCCTAGGGAGGCCCGCAGGCTCTCTACCTGTAGTCAGGCTTTTTTGGTGGCCAGCCTGGCGTTCTGGAATAAATTACCAAGCGAGTTTTGGCAAGCAGAGTCTTTGCCAGCTTTCAGGAAAGCCTTAAAAACGGCTTTTTAAAGACCATTTCGGTGATTGCTAATTGTATGCAATTGTATGTTTGTTTGCCAAGCTGTTTGCCCGCTCTCTTGTCTTGCCAGATGCATTTATGGTTGTTTCTTTTTGTATTGAGCTGGTTTATCCTTTTATTGGTTCTGTATATTTGTATTTCTTATTTATATCTTTGTTCACCACCCAGAGTTCCCTTTGGAAAAGTCAGAGTGGTTAATAAGCACAATAAATAAATAAATAAATAAATAAATAGCAGAATACAGACACAAACATGGCAGCATGGGTACCTTCTCACCAAAGGTCCAAAAAACTACTGGTTTCTGGTGCACTTTTATACTCATGAAAACCAACCAGGAATCTAGTTATATCATGCTATGGAATGCTATTGTATTTCATCCGCTTTACCCATTATATCTCTTCTGTACACCTGCCAGTAATTAGAAAACTTTTACACCTGTGTTACAACGACTTGGTATTATATACTGGACTCCATTTTACAAATCAGTTAAATATACATATGAAACACCTGTAGGGCAAACCTATTCTGTCTAATACAACATATTTTTCCTCTCTAATATTTGACCGGGGTGTCTTATATGCAGGAAAATGTGGTGGTTAAAAGAATTGATATTAAATACTGTACTTTGCAGTTGACGTGGTTCAGTTTTTGCTTACTGGTGTTCATCATCCTCAAATTACTCTTTCAAGATTATATTCAACTATGCAGTTGTAATCAAAATTATTCAATCCCCATTACAAACCAAGATTATTGTCAAGATTTGCAGGCTTTCAGCAGTTTGCAGTGAACAAATCAAACAAAACCATTTGAAAAAGATCAACAGAACATGCTTCAAGTGGCTTCTCTAAACTCAATTGAAAATTCAACTTTTAATGAATTCTGCAGACTGAAGAGTATTTTGAAGACTGAGAGTTGGAATTAAGGAATTAAAAAGAGCATGAAGTGGAAGGATGTGGCACTGGAGACCAAGATAATCCACACTCTTATTATTTCTGGCCACCATTTATTGGTGTGAGATTGACAGGGGAAAAATGATTTGTTTGAAATGTGCTGGAAGAGAGTTTTATGGGTATCCTGGACTACCAGAAAGACAAACAACCAGGTCCTGGATCAAATCGAGCATGGGTTCTGGAGACAAAAATGTTGAAGCTGAGGTTTTCCTAATTTGGTCATATCATAAGAAGGCAAGATTCTTTGGAAAAAAATAATGATGCTGGGAAAGGTGGAAGATTAAAAATGAGGTGGACTGACTTCCTAAAGGTTGTAATAGGCTTGAGTCTCAGTAGAACTGTTTAGCACAAGACATTTTGGAGATCGGACATTCATAAGATTGCCATAAACCAAAATGAATCAACAGCATATAACAAAAAGATTTTCCCTGGTGGCAAAAAGCAAGTGTTGATACATGTTACATTTATGTCCCATGAAGCTTTAAAAATGGAAGGTTTTATTTCTTTGCTATTTTGAAAGATTATTATAAAGAAAGAAGACATCAGAAGAATTAGGAACCCACACAATCTAAAAAAAAAAAAAGGAAAAATACAGTTGCAAGAAAAAGTATGTGAACTTTTTGGAATTTCATGGTGTTCTGCATACTGTGCCGTATAATATAATTTGATCTGCTTGTATGTCACATGTATTAATAAATATAACGTGCCTAAAACAATAACACAAAAAAAATTTCAGATCTTTCATGTCTTTACTGAGCACATTCATTTAACATTCAAAATGCTAGTGGGAAAAGTAGGTGAACTCTTGAGTTGACCACAGAAAAGCCAATTGGAGTCAGATGTTCGCATACCTGGAGTCTTGTTAAGAAAAAGAGTTTGGAGGTTTGGACTACTAGAACTACTGTATGTTGACTGATTAAAAAAAACACTTAAACATTTTGCACTTGCTCTGCACAAGAAGAATATATTTATGTGAGCCATGCCTCACCAAAAAGAGCTTTCAAAGGATGTGCGATCAAAAATTGTGGATTTGCAAAGTTGCTACTGATACCAAATTCTGGTTGGGGACTGATAAACCTCAATAGCGTTGGACAATTTTGTGAACAATTTTTGATTGCATTTAGTGATTAAAAAGAAAGCTGAGAAGGCAGCTTAACTAATTCGACATGGAAAAACTATCAAACAGTCTTTGTAGGTAGACTTATTGTAATACTAAGAATAAGTACTAACTTCATGAAGTTCAACCTTGTTTTATTGTTGACTTGCCTTCCAGTTTCAAACTATGAGTGCTGGCATATGACCAATTTGAGTGCATCATTATATTGCTATTAGCCCTGCAGTCTCTTTTCTCGATATAAAAAATAGTAGTGGTGAAGAGTAGAGAGATGGAAAAATTCAGTCTTCAAACTGGTTACATATAATTGAGTGTACTCTTAGACCTTATACAGATGAATGATGTACACATAGACTTTCATTTACTTTCTTCACGTGATTTACCAGCTTGAGCCTGTTTGGAAGAGAGTTTGATCCCTGTCTTTATTTTTGTGCTGTAGCTAAAGGCTAGGCCGACTTTATTACTTAACCAGCTTTTGATCTGACAGAATGATTTGAGGAACATTAGTTGTATAGGTGAGTGTTATATTTAGAAATCCAAATTAAAACAAATCCTACCCTGTACTGTTTCTAAAAATCCATGAGACCAAAATTAAAGTTGATACTTAACTTGACCACATGCAGATCTCTTGGCTCCAGACAACCGATTCCCACTCACCCCCCCCTTCATTTTCGTTTCTGTGGAGCAAGAATTAAAACTGCTGCAATTTTGTATAAGAAAATAAAAGTTTTCTTGGCTTCCGATAAGAAGAGCATGCCAAGCCAATTGGAGAAAGTCTCCTGCTTTTCTGTGGCCTTTTAATTATTTGTTAATTACAGATTGAGTACAACTCAAAGTATGTGCTCATATTAAATCTTATTTTTAGTTCAGTGTAATCTGTGGAAGATGCAGATTACACTGGTGTTTCCATGATTCTTCCCAGGCTGAATCATTTTTTCTGACTACATCTATGTATTCCCTTTGTAGGAAAACCCTGCAAAGGTCACCCCCTTAAAATGCGTTTGTGAGGCCATAACACATACTATGTTGTCATTTAGGAAAACGTCCTTTTCTTAGAGTCTGTCCCACTTGGTAGAGGGGTGTAGTATTCTAGTTTTTGTCCTCCATTTTCCATGGTCACTGGATAGGTCTGGGTGAACCTGTGAAAACATCATGTCACTGTAAAGGATGTTTATCCAGTGCTGTTTTGGTTGTTCCCTTGGTCGGATTAAGGAAAAAAATACAACAATGAATTTGGTTTTGGCCTGAGAATATGACTAGTGAAAAACATGTATGGCTATCCTTTTACACTTTATAGAGATTATCAGCAACCCAGATATGTACAGTGGAACCTCGTATAACATACGGTTTAACATAAAATCTGGACAACATAAAAAAATCCGGAGATAGGGGAAATTTGCTTAACAGAATTGCCTATGGGGCAAATCCGTACAACATAAAAATGGTTGCGATTAGGGATTACTCTGCTTTCAATGCATTTCTAAGGGAAGTTTGTATAAAGGAAAATTTGCTTAACATAATGTCATTTGGAACGAATTAATTCCTTTATACAAGGTACCACTTGTACTTTGTTAAATATTTTTTTACTTGACACTTCTTGAAGTACAAATAAATGGTTTGTCATTGCATTGTGAGACAGCTGTGACCCCAGCTCCTTGCAACTGAAAATGATTCCCATCTACTCTTCTCTCATTCTATCCTCTATATAGCAAGAGTCACTCACTCACTTTAGTTTCAGCAGCATTCTTTTGGTCAGCATATAAACCATTGGCTCTTTATGAAAGCAACTTGTATCACAGGGTAATGGGGAGTCTTCTGTGTATGTTTGGAGATGAGTCCTCATGCCCATTTTGAAAAAACAAAAAAGGCATTTCAGAGCAGTATTTTTTAAATCTCTTGTTGTAAATTACTGTGCAGTGTGATTATTGCTAGTGATATTATTTACTTGCATAACTGGAAAAATGCAGAGCCATAAAATACAGTAGCACAAAATGTGTCATTAGTGTTTGATTTTGAGCTTACGAAGCAGTTTTCCTACATTGGCTGGGTAATCCTTGTATCAGCTATACACCTGAGTTGGGGTTCATGTGATTGTTCCTCCCCCCCACACACTGATTAGTCACAACATGACAACTATTGACAGGTGAAGTGAATAGCATTGATTATATTATTACAGTGGCGCATGTCTTTGGTAACAAATTTTTCAGATAACAAATTTCTGGGTATAGGGCTGCCTCGGATAACAAATGTTTCATAATCCTTTCCAAAAAAGTGTACCTAGGATGTATTGCACCCCCTGTAGTTTGTGAAGGGGTGGGAGGAGTTAGAGCAGGTTTTTTCATGTTTTTTGAGACATTCTGGACATGTTTTGCTGAGGGATTTGGACCTTTCAAACTTGGAAAGGTAGGGAGCTAGCTTTTATTCATCTTTGCACTGCTTTTCTTTGTATTTTTAGCAGGAAAAGACTGAAGTAGTCATGCTGCTTTCTTCTGTCTACGTTTGCAATATTTTCCATTGCTTTGCAGGCAAGAACAGGCTGGATTTCTCTTGCTCCTTATGTTTGTCCGTTTGCATTTTTCCCCACTGCACCTTGGGTAGGAATAGGCTGGGGTACTCTTGCTAGTTTCTCTTGTCCATGTTTGCATTGCACTGCAAGGGAGGTATTCTGGAGGGGCTGTTCCAGCACTGCAGGCCTTTAAAGTACACTTTGTAAAGAGGTCTGGAACCCCGCCGCCAGCTTTTTTGCCTTTTATCAGACCTCTAGAACGGATTAATCAGTTTCCCATTCATTTCAATGGGAAACCACATTTCGGATAACAAATTGCCTCTGAGAACGAATTAATTTCCCTATCAGAGGCACCACTGTATTAGGAAGCAAAGAGAACAGCCAGTTCTTGAATTTCATTTGTTGGAGCTAGGAAATACAGGGAAGTGAAAATATGTGAGTGACTTAGACAAAGGCAAACAGTGATGGCTAGATGACTAGGTCAGATCACCTCCAAAATTGTAAGTCTTGTGTGGTGTTCCTAGTATGCAGTGGTTAGTACCTACTAAAGGTGGTTCAAGGAATGACAACTGGTGAATCAGAGTTAGGATTGTGGCCTCTCAAGGATCATTGATGTACATGGAGAGTGAAGGTTCTGGTCTGATCACACAGAAGAGATACTGTAGCTCAAATTGCTGAAAAACTTAATGCTGGTCATGATATAAGGATGTCAGAACACACAGTACATTAGAGTTTGTTGTCTATGTGGCTGTGTAGCTGCAGACCGGTCAGAGTGGCAATGATTACCCATGTTTACTTCCGAAAGTGGCAGAACTAGACCATGGAACAATGGAAGAAGGTTGCCTGGGCTGATAAATACATTTTGTTTTGGAACAGGTGGGTGACGAGCTGGGTGTGCATTGTTTATCTGGGGAAGAGATGACAGCAGGATGGACTATGGGAAGAAGCCAGGCGGGTGGAGGTAATGTTAGGCTTTGAAGTCATGGTTCTGACATTCACATGGATATGTGGAGAAGTATTTGTTATTATGCAAGTTCTTACTAGAGGTGTAAAATTTCTGGAAATTTTGAAGCTTGGGAAAAAGATTGGGTTTTTTCCATTTTTTCTGGAAAAAATGGAATTTTTCCGAAAAAAATGAAAAAAATGCTTCATTAGCATTCCCCCCCCCCCTTACAGCTTGAACATTATTCTGTTACTTTAGGAACATAAAATATGACTATGGACAATTTGACTTGGCATAAAATTGTCACATTTAGCATATTAAAATATTGTGTATCTAAATAATTATTACAAACAGAATTTACTTTTTAAATAATATTTATTTGTAATTGTAGTAGTAATTAAATTATTTATTTATTTATTTATTTATTTATTTATTTATTAGATTATTATCCTTTAGTCTTATATCAGACTGAAAGAAATCTAAATGAAAACAAAAATAGATAAAAAAATTTTGCAGCACCTGAAACCAGGACAGGGACCTTGGTGTCCTGGTGGACAGCTCAATGAAGGTGTTAACCCAGTGGGCCCCAGGAGTGAAGAAAGTAAACTCAATGCTAGGATTAGGAAGGGTATAGAAAATAAGTCAGCAAGTGTCATTTTGCCTCTTTTAAAAATCGGAATTGACTTGGTGACACATTGTTGTTGTTTACATGGTACCATCTAGAATTCAAATTTGGTAAAATGTTTCTAATGGTTTGGTTTGATAGATATAGGATCCAAGTGTGGCAGTACAGTATGCAAATACTATGCCATTTTGTTCGTTGCAGAATCTTCTACTTGACTTGTGTGTGCTTCATACATATTGTAGTCAGCCACCTATGAGAGGTTTATTTCTCTAGGAGGCAAGGCTTGTGTGCTTGATAATGGCCTGCTGAAAAACTTCCTTACTGCATTTGTAGTGCAGCTTGCATGTCCTCATTTTTCATCTTGTGACTATAGTATTTAATAGCAAAAGATGGAATTTTCAAAGCTCAATACTGTGTTTGAAGGGAAATTGAAACAGAACTATTTTATTAAAAATGAGCACATAGTATTGGTGATATTATTAAAGAGTTAAGTCTTTATATGCCATTTTAGTTCATAAAAACTGTGGCATTGTAAAGGAAAATTGGATTACAGAAAATAAGTTAGCCACTTGAACTCTATGGAATGCTTATGGTCTGATGCTGATCTGAAAGGCAAGCATTTTATCAGTGGCACTAGACTGATCTTTCTGGGCTTAAGTTCAGTTTGTGTTATATTGTCCTAGCAGAGGTGAAGATATGGCATTGGCTGCTAATGTCAGGAACTGGGTGGGCTAAAAACTGATAAACCTTTGCAGAGGGACCAAATGTGGTACAAAATTATCTTGGTAGTGTGACAGCTAAATCAAGTCGTAACACTTTTTGCCTTGGATTTTTTATTCCCCCCCCCCCCAAATGCACACTATGGATATGCTTTTACAATAATCAGTGAACAAAATTCTCTTCTCTTTGTAGCACAATTTATCTACAGTATGTGATTTCCCGCTCCCTCCTCAGTCTAAGAAATCTGCTTGGAAATCTTACTGGATTTCTCAGAAGGTTCAGCAGAAACATTAATCTGTATAGAATAAATACATATCCTGTACAGCGTGGCATCTTTCTTGCACAGGCTTCCCTAGAAAGGCACTGACTTGCTTCACAGTTCTTGTGCAGAATGGTGTCCTACCTACATAGGTTTTCAAAGAAAGAGCACCTAGTGGTGCAGAATTTGGCAGTTTCTCCTTCCTGTGTAGATTCCCCTTGAATCCTGTGCAGTATTCCCTGGAAAGAATACTGAACGGCAGATAATCAGATAGTTTTGCTACACAATTGCATCTTTCTTGCGCAAATAACCTCAAAATGTTGCACAACACTGACTCCCCATAATTTGGCAGCTTTCTGCACAGAAGAAGCAGGTGATAAAAAAGGCAAAAGTTAAGAAAAAAAGGGGGAGTATGATCTTCTCATCATGGGAATCTGTGTGGGGGAAGTCTCAGCAGAGATTCTTGGCATCATGAGATCAGGAAATTGCTAAGGATGAGAAATTTTTGTAATATTTGTCACTTCCCTAATATAGACACAATGAAAGATAGATTTCTTTCTTCTTTGTGGTCCCAGTGGGTGCTTCTGTGGCTGTGCATATGATCTCAGGAACATTCTAGAGCTTAAATCTTCATCCCTCCACTAATACATCATTCCAGCTAATGGCCACTCCTCAGATTCTGCTAACCACTGACATTCCAGCATCTTGGGAAAATTTAGAGCAAGTAGGTTCTCTTCAGATTGTGTTATAAAGTTCCTATTACTTACCTGTTAGTTCACCTCTTTCCCCTTCATTAGTTTTTAAAATTATTGTCTGTATCCTAATTTTTTTAAATTATTGTCAATTCATTCATTGTTGGTTATGACCTCTATGGCTCTATGTCCGCACTGTGTGCCTTGCAGAGGCAAGATACTACTAATAAATATCCACAGAAGGTGCCTCTATTGTCTGAATGAAGATCACCAAACCCAGAACTGTAATAGCTGTCAAAAGTTCAGTTAAGTCACCCTTAGAAACAGACAATTGAGATTAAAATTAAAGATGGGCACAAAACGAAAAATGAAATGCTGTTTTGTCATTTTGTTAAGTAATGAAATGGTAGAACACATTTTGTTATGAAATGAAATGAAATGCCATTTTCCCTCTAGGAATGAAACAGTTCATCCTAGAGGAAATGGCAGGGGAGCTTCCTGCAAACCCCTCCCCCCAAATTTGGAAATGTTGGGGGGGGTCAGGGGACTGAGTTATTAAACTCCAAAGGGGGTGCCCCTAGGAAAAATCATTGTAATTGAATTGGGAAACCGCAATAGCTCCCCCCCCCCCCCGGGGGCGAGCGGTTAGGGGCTTGGCTTCCAAATCCCAATTCAATTAGAATGATTTTTTCCAAGGGGCACCCCTATTGGAGCTTGATAAATCATCCCCCTGACCCCCAAACCTTTCCAAATTTGGGGGGCTTACAAGGAAGAGCTTGAGGAAGCTCTCCAGTGGTTTTGGTGCTGATACATGGTTGTGATCACTATTTTAGAGTACATAAAAATAAATTATTTAAAGCTACATCCTGAAAATATGTGACCTAGTCTTTCTGGGGACTGTGTGCGAATAGTTGTATTTCTTCATTCATAATATCTTAAAACCTCTTAATTTTTCCTCTTTATATGGAGTAGATGTACGTGTTAGTGGTAACTGGGGGAATGTCAGCCTAAATTTGTGGTTCTCTACCTTGGGTTCCCAGATGTTCATGGACTACAAATCTCAGAAGTTTTCACCAGCTCAGTTAATAGTGAAAAGCTCCAGGTCCAGGAGTTGCAGTCCAAGAAAGTCTAAGGACAAAGATTGAAAATCACTGGCCTAATGAATATGAATGGGTACAAGACAATTGACTGCTAAGCAGTATTTATTTTCTCTGAATAATAACTTTTGACTTTTACTCCTATCCCTTTTGTTATGTATCTTGCCTGGCCAAGACAAGAAACCCAGATTGACTTTAAACACGGTGACAATTTTTTAAAAAAGTATGCATAAAAATATGGAATGTACCAGTGCTAAGCAAGTACTTCAGTTGTCTGTAGGTAGTTAATTACCTGAACTTATTCATTGCCATTAATGCTTGTAATTATTTATAATTTATTTTTATTATATAATAGTGTAAATAAAAGCAATAAAACAGTCAGTATTCTATGTACAATATGCCTGTGATCGTTAATCCAAGCTAAATAATGGTCTTGGAGAAATCCACTGATAGACCATATAGGGAAGAGTTACAATGTCCCTCCAAAAACTCAGGAGGTGCCTTGGAAGACTTTGAGCATGAGACTCAGACTTTTAAAAAGAGATGAATAGGAACCATTGAATGTTTATAATTATTCCAGATTATTTCCATTGTACTGATTCTTCTTGATGATACGAAAGTAACTTGATTTTGGACAGCACTTAGTATTAATAAGGGAGTTCCGACTTGTGATGTATTGCCCATCAGATCAAAGTAATTTGATATACCTTATGGTCAACTATCTATTTACACTTTCCACTTGTGTAAGTCTTAGTGGCCTGTTGCAGCTCATCAATGAGGGGTTGGTTGCATTCCTTGGGTTATACCCAATTTATGTGGTTTCCCTTATGCAAGTGTAAATCAGCAGTAGGATTCTGGCTTGTGTAAAAATAAACATTAAATTAGTTTCAGCTTTCTAGTTCATGCATGAACTTCTGTGATAAGAGTGTTTCCTCCCAGGTTCTAACTGGTCATATGCCTAGAATCTCCCCCCCCCCCCCCCGCAGCAATATATTAACAGGCTGAGCATGTCAAATATGATGCCTTAGGAACTGGAGGGGAATGATAAAGTATAAAACTATAGAATATTTACTGAAAAAAGTCCAGGGGGGTTCAAACACTGCTCACCATTGGACTATTTGCGGTGCCTAGCGACATTCCCAAAGCTTAACTGGGACTGTAGAGCTTTTCTGAGTAATTAGCTTGTTGTGGCTTTAGGGCTTTGACACAACTGATTGTTTCTCGTTGGGGGTATTAATTATGAATTACAAACCTGTAAAGGGCTATGGTCAAGAATGTGCATGATTGCAGATATGACTGTCTTGCTGTTCAGCTCTGGGTTAGCACCACACTGCCCTCATTGTTGTTGTAACGAAGTGTATGGAAAACATGTTTTTATCCTCAGATACTTTAGAGTTGTGGTATGGGAAGCTATAGAATAAACAGGTTCTCCAACTGCTACATAAGCACTTCGTGTCCTGTCTAGGGAGCAGGAATGGATATAAATGGTTAAAGGTGAAGACATTAGAAATAATTTGGAGACCATCCTTTTCAAAAACACACTGATGTTGAATATAGCTACCTAAATACACCAGCCTTGTGGATAAAGTATAAAAAAATTCCAGACATTACTAAATGTTCACAGTTTGCATTTGTTCTCGTATGTGTGTGTGTTACATGATGACTTTAGCAGTGGCCTTGCCAGACTGCTTTCCTTGAAATAATTTATTTACTCTATATCAGTGTTGGCGAACCTATGACACGGGTGCCAAAGGTGGCACCCGGAGCCCTTTCTGTGGGCACCCGACCTTGACCCTTCACAGTCACCTGTATGCAGGTTGAATTGCTGTATTGGCACTTTGCGAAAAGTTAGTGGGTTTTGAATCACAGTTTGGGCACTCGATCTCTAAAAGGTTCGCCATCACTGCTCTAGATGAGTGGATGTTAAACAATAAGATATAAATGCAGTCAGCTTCTACTGTAATCCTCTGTGATTGTGTGTTGCCCTTGAATATGGATATTCGGATATGACTGATTGCCATACTGCTTTTATTGTATTTGTGTTTGTGTATAGATATAATGGCCATTGGCTATAATAAAAACTAAATTTGTACAACATAAAAACTTCCAGAGATAGGGGAAATTTGCTTAACATAATCGCCTCTGGGGCGAATCTGTACAAGATAAAAATGGGATCACTTTGTTTTCAATGCATTCCTATGGGAAATTTGTATAGAGGAAAATTTGCTTAACATAATTTCATTTGGAACTAATTAATTCCTTTATGCAAGGCACCACTGTATAGCTATCCCAGCTGCAAGTTATTATAAAGATAGAAGTTGTGTACCTGTGACTGCACTTAAATCGATTTTTCCCCTCACTGTCTGAACAGTGATGGTTTCCACAGGTGGGGTAAAAAAGTGAGGATGGCTGCATAGAGTTTCCTATCTCCTCTTTCTATGCACACTTCTTTGGTTGTTGATAGAAAGCCAGAAAATATAGTGACAGTGTATTGGATTCTATTTTTGTTACCAATTATGGGATAGACGAGATAAAGGAATGGGCTGGCACTTAAAGTTTCATGTTATATCAATTTGGCCCATAGCTATAAGAGTCAAGTAATTATTGGAAGATGGTTGCCAATTCATTTCACCTGACTTACTTGGCTAATTGTTAACTGTTTATTAAAGTTTTTCAATTGTGTATGTCAATTTTGTATGTCATTTCTGTTTAGAACCAAGTCTACCCAGTGATTAATCAGTTGTTTGGAAATGTTACAATAGGAATAGTGAGTTCATTTTCTTTAAATGTTATGTCTTTGCATGCGGCACCTTGAGGGATGACACCTCACATTTAGCATTACGTGAACTTACTGCACTTTGGACTACATGAACTGGAATATATGATTGATATCTACTTCACTTTATACTTGATGGTCAACAGTTTCTACTGTTCCATTTGTTCAGCACTGAGTGCTAATACTGTGATAGCAAATGAGATTAATAAGCACTCAAGTAATGTTTATTTAATTACATTGACAAAGAGATTATAGGGATTGGCATTTCGTTTCAGAACCAGTAGGTTCCGAAATGAACCACTTGAGCCCAGGTGGTCCTCAGAACCAGCTGATACATGCAGATCCAATTGCTTTACCTTTCTCTGTCTCATGCAGGGTAAAAATCCAAAGAGGAAGCATGCTACAACATCATCTGTGCTAGATCTGTGATGCTGGCCAATCAAGAATTGTGCAGGTGCAGGCATCATTCCGCCCCCCTCTCTGATTGGCCAGAAGCACAAAGTAGGAAAGATGACATCGCAGCGTGCTTCCTCGTTGGATTTTAACCATGCATGAGAAAGAGAAAGGTAAAGCAATTGGATCTGCGTGTATCAGCCGGTTCCAAGGACCACCTGGACTCACTTGGTTCATTTCGTAACCTATTGGTTCTAAAACAAAATGCCCATCCCTAATAGATTGCATCAAGTTATCAACAAGCTAATTTGCTCCTTCTTCCTAGGTCAGTTTTATGCCCTGTCTACAAGTGAAACTTGAAAAATTAGAATATCATGCAAATGTTCATTTATTTCAGTAAAAGGTGAAACTAATTTATGAGATAGACTCATTACATGCAAAGCAAGGTAATGTGTCAAGCCTTACTTCGGTATAATTGTGATGATTATAGCATACAGTTTATGAAAACCCCAAATATACAATATCAGAAAATTAGAATATTACATGACATCAATAACACAAGATGACATGGCTCCCCAAATCAACACAGGCTGTGGAAACTTCACATTGGACTTCAAGCATCGTGCATCATGTGCCTCTCCATTCTTCCTCCAGACTCTGGGTCCTTGGTTCCCAAATGAGATGCAAAAGTTACTCTCATCAGAAAAGAGGACTTTGGGCCACTGAGAAACAGTGTTCTTGACAAGAGGAATATGACATTTGAAGCCAATGTCCAGGATCTGTCTCTGTGTGGTGGCTCTTGATGCACTAACTCCATCCCCCGTCCACTCCTTGTGAAAGTCCCCAACACTTTAGAATGGCCTTTTTCTGACAATCCTCTCCAGGCTTTGGTCATCGCTGCTGCTTGTGCACCTTTTTCTTCCACACTTTTCCCTTCCACATAACTTTCTATTGATGTGCTTTGATACAGCGCTTTGGGAACACCCAGCTTCTTTTGCAATGTATACCTTTTGGGGCTTTCCCTCCTTATGGAGGGTGTCAATGATGGCTTTCTGCACAACTGTCAGGTTAGCAGTCTTTCCCATGATTGTGATTCCTACTGAACCAGCATGAGGGACCATTTAAAGGCCCAGGAACCTGTTGCAGGTGTTATGGATTCATTAGCAGCTTAGAATGTGACACGTTGAGCCTAGAATATTGAACCTTTTAACACTATTCTAATTTTCTTAGATTGTGAATTTGGTATTCATAAGCTGTACGCCATAATCATCACAATTATACCAAAGTAAGGCTTGTCATATCTTGCTTTGCATGTAATGAGTCTATCTCATATATTAGTTTTACCTTTTTACTTGACTTACTGAAATAAATGAACATTTGCACAATATTCTATTTTTTCGAGTTTCACCTATAAGTTTAATATACTGTGTGAAAAGATGTTTCGTCTCTAAAACTCTTTAGGCAGTAGGATGAAGTTTCCTTTATAGCTTTGCTAAGTGAATCAGCTATCACAGCCCTGCCCAACAGGTAGACTGGGGGCTACCAGTAGCCGTGGGTTCAAAAGTAGCCCGCCAGCCATCAATTAAAAATGTGAGGGGATATGTTCTCCACCTCTGCCTTCCCCAACCCAAGGACCACCACTGCCCCAGCAAAGCTCTGGGTCTGCCAGCCCACTGTCTCAGCCGAGCTGGGCAGTTCAAGGGCCATGGCACAGTCCCCTGCTCTTCCTACTGGCCAGATGATTGGCGCGCCACTGTCTTGTGACCAGTTGAGTTGATGGTGCAGAGTGGAGGAAGGGGAGTGGAGGGGACAGCGAGGGATGGGGCCATGGGCCTGGTGATGTCCCCCTCTTCTCCCCCCTGGAGAATCCTCCTTCTCCTCCTCCCACCCCCACAGCTGCCTCACAGAGACTGTGACCTGCCACACCTCCTGCTCCCCTTCTGAGCCATTCCCTCCTCCTTGCCCTGCCGTAGCGATTGCCCCGCTGCTGGCTTGGCCCATTCCAGCTGCACAGAGGACATGGCAGAGGTGAGTGAGAGCTATGGGTGGCAGCAGCAGTGGCAGCGAGGGGGCTGGAAGGGAGAAGGGGGAAAACAGGAGGAGAAGTCGAGTCAAGTCAGGCCCTGGGCGGGTTGGGAGGGAAAGTGCACCTTTTTAAAAAGTCTTCCAGCAGCCCGGGCAAGCAGAAGGGGCAATCTGCACAAGCATGCACGTGCCTCCCTTGCACTTGTCCACACTGGCTCAAGTGGGTGTAAGGGAAGCATGTGCATGGTCAGCCTTACCACAGGAATGCATTGAAATATATTCCTTCCAGAAAGGATTAATTAATTTTCAATATGTCCCTATGGGAAACCACTGCTCTACTTACAATTTTTTTTACTTATGAGCATATACTCAGAACAGATAAAATTCATAAGTAGAGGTTTTAGTGTAGTAGTCCTCAGGCACTTTCGTCTGGAAAAAGTAGACCTCGGCCTGTTCAAAGTTGGACAGCCCTGAACTATCATATTGGGAGCAAGGAAGTTTACATTACAGAACCATGGATTGCCATGGTTCTGTATGATTCTCAATTATTTTTTACAGGCTAGAGAACACAATCTTGGCTATTTGTACTTCTGTTTAGCTTCTGAAAAGCTGCTAGATGTTGGTTGAAAACTATTAACAGTGCTATTCACAGTGATGCTTCAGCCACTGCCACCCTTGTTTGTGGTTTCAGTTTATCCCTGAATATGCAAGTTAAAAAGTGAAATACTGTAGATCAAGGACAGAGTCAGTCAGTGAATGCCACTTAATTTGCACACAACTGAACTGAGAACATTTCCAGACATAACAGCTATGCCTGATAGTCTAGCTTCCAGCACTTATGAAGGGCATAATATGGAGTAGTGGTACTTACTGGTAGGGAATGCAAGACATTAATTACATAGAGCTTCATTTTTACATAAAATGCATGCATGTAAGCATTCTTTCCTTACAGGTAATTTTAGAACAATAGTGTCTAACACTTGCATTTCTTGCTCCCCAGTTTTCAGTCTAAGCTGTTGAAATAAAATTTGATTGCTGGCTGTTTTGGCTTTTAGAATTCCTTTTGATGTGCCCCCCCACTTCCTCCATATCCCACAGACGGGGGTGGAGGGAAAGGATCCTGAAGACATTTGTAACATTTAAGCTAGAAGAAAATGCTCGAGGGATGAAAGCTTGCATTCTGATTTTGTTCCCTGAATTTTTCACCCTTAACATTAATTATGTAGGAAGGCCTCCTGGCTGATAGCCTTCAGAACAAAAAGGTCTGATTGCTTTGCCTCAGCTTTCATGACACTTGGTGCCAATTCCAGGCTTGTTAATGTCCTTGAAAATTCTGGTTCAGTGGTTGCATGTTTCGGGTAGGAAAATTTGTTCGCTGTGGATCTGTTTTTATTTAAAAATGCCTTTAACTGAGAAGTAAAACAGAAGCGTAGTGAGTACATTCACAACATTTTTGTGAAAACTCTTTAAAAGTTGATTACATTTGATTCACTCACACATGGATGCTATGAAAGTTAATGAAAGGTTTCATTAGGAATTTGGGTTTTCTCATATTCCAGATAGTTCACTGTGAAATATTTTTAAGGGAACTGGTGTTTACAACTATACATTGCTTACTGCTCCCTTATGGCAGCCCCCTAAAACTATTATCCCCAGATCAAGAGACCTTACGGAATGGGGTATAGACAGCAGATGTTCCTAAGTACATAATTATTATAGACCATATCTTGAATGTTCACAGCACTCAAGTAATTATCTATTTTTTGCATCATTGCTTTTTGAACTTAATGCAGTTACATGCAGATGAAATAATTAGGCATTTTTAAACTACTGGCTACTTTCCCCCTTGAAAGCTTCATTCAGTGTTCAAGGTTTTGCATGCATTAGCTTCCCATGTACTTGTTAACTTAACCAGAAAACAAACAAACCCGAAACACAAATATACAAGTAATGGAATTGCCTTGTGTGATAAGAACAGGATTCTGTGTTTTTTCTTGGTAATTTGTTAACAGAAACAAAGATAGGCACATCATGAAACATATAATCTACTTATTTAGATTAATAATTTAACATGAAATGTAACATTACAGGCTGGTGGTCAAAACTGAATGTGATGGAAACAACTATTTTAAGAGTGATGCATCACTGAAAGAATGTTACTGCCTCATGATCAGGATTGTTGTGACTATGTTCAAGAAAAAGCCTGCCTGAGAAAGGAAATACATAGTGTTTGTTGTTGCTATAAACCTGCATACTTTTGCTCAAAAACAGTCACCTGTGTACTCACTGAACTTCAGGGTTTTGTTTTTTGCTGTAGTTTATAGCAAAGACTAATATAGCATTCCTCTTTGCATCCTCAAAGAAATGTTATGATGATATAATGTAGGTGTATTTCCAGAATTGTCTCAGTGTATTGTGTAGCATTTTGGGACAATCTGCTTTGTTAACTTTTATGGACTTGGGAGCTAAACCAATTAAAAATGAGTTGCCTGCATCCCTTAAGTTGAATAACATGTATTCTACAATATGGTGTGGCAATCAGGAAGTCTCTCTACCGAAATGTACTCTATTATGCCCTCAATAATTACTACATATCTCCTGAATTATAAAAAGTGACCTATTTTCTTAAAGTTTGAGTACATAAGCAATGTAAAGCTTGCAGTAGTCTTATTATTTGTGCTCCCAAGTTAATATAGTAATGCCTTTTGATGCACATGCTGGATTATCATCTGATAAACTGAATAATTGCATGCATATATTGATTTGCAGCTTATGTATGATATACAGATGTTTGATGTTATATGTGGAAACTGTGTGTGCGGATCACATATGTGTACATTTATGCAAAGAAATGTTTATGTATCTTAGTAACATATGATAAATGAAAATGGGGATAAAAATGAATTTTTTAGAAGTTTAAAGTATGCATATTTGGCTCTTTGTTTTTGCTCCCTGTTTTATGTATTTATTTATAACTCCCTAGATGCCCTAAAAACACATCCAATCTCATCTGATTTCAGAAGCTAAGCAGGGTCATGAAAATTTTTGTTTAGCCTTAAAAAATGCAATGTAACAGTGGCCAAACATTTAAAATGCATTCTAAAATAACTAAGACATTTCAGTTGGCAGTAATCTAATCATATTATGGGCTGTAACTACAAATTAGGAAGGCTCCATAGATGACGTATTGTTCATGTTTTATAATTGTTGTTCATGTTCATGTCGTGTAATTATTTTTTATAGGATGAACATGCTGAGTAGAGTTTCTGTAATGTTTTGGACCTGGGAAAACTGGAGTGTATGCATATAGCAAGAACAGAGCACTGCACAGTCACAACAAGTCTGATCATGAGGCAGTAACATTTTATGTTCTAGCTTCTGTTTTTCATGGTGCTTATACTGGCATAGAATATTTTCCATTATACTAATTAAGCATTTTGTATTTGATGTTGTTGAAGTTTATTTATGCACAAGTTAGGGAACTGGACATGGTGAAGATAGTGGTTTGGAGAAATAGCCAGAAAATAGACTCAGTTTCTCTGAAATTAGCTCTTTGTTTTAATTGGCTGGTAAGTAGACCAGTCTGTTGAGATCAGTGTGACATTTGCACATGAGCCGTGCATGTGCAATGTAGTTTTCTTCTCAGCATTCTGACGGCAGGGAGGGAAGGTAGGAGGAAACTGTCACGTCACATTCTGGTTGAGCCAGATGTGGGTAAGGGGAAGATTTCTGTGGCATGTCATTTTTTATTTTTATTTTTATTTTGGCAGCCTGTGGGTTTGGACGCGTTTCCAAGTGATCTGGTGAAAAAGGCCAGCTTACTCACAAACATGTGTATACTTGCTTGTTGGTTCAAATATAGGTTGCAGAGAAAGTGGGCAATGTCATAGAAATCCACCCCTATGAGAGAGTCACTCTGCCTGACGGATCAAGAGGGAAGCTGAAAACGTCATCTGAAATCTTACATTGTTTTACTGAGAAGTCTCTCCTAACATGTTATGTTATTTATGCCACAATTGATTTACATTAACCCTAAATAAGTTTTTTTTCATGATTAGTGAGATAACTAAAAGTGGTTTAATCAGTACCATCCCCAGTGAGTTCCCATGGTTGGGTAGGAACTCAGATGCAGGTCTCCTTGCACCATCACTCTGTCCAGTGTATCATACTGGGTAATCTCATAATATCTATTTCTTTGTGTACATCTATCTTAGTACGAATTATTTTTGTTTTTTCCTATGTTCTTGGTTATTTCTCCCTGAACACTGTTCAGAAAGCAGGGAAGTTCAGTAATCAAAAAGCTGTTGCTTTGAGTTCAGAATTAAAGTTATGCCGTATTTCGTGATATAGTACTCTACAAAGTTAGGGAAGTAGAAGCTAAGGCTCATGCTTAGCTAATGTAGCCTCTAACTAGTTATGATGCTGTGTCGTGTCACAAATTGTGCATGCCCGCAGTGTAACCTTCATGTACTTTTTCCTGGTCTTTCAGGCCTAAATTGAGATGGGGAAGATGGAGTGCCTGGGACCAGTAAAGATCCCCCACCTTTTATTGACCCTGATCCTATTGCCTTATGAAACCTTATGAAATCTTATTGCTAGAGGAATGCTCCTGTGAATTGACCCCATGCCTGCTTTTAAGAAGCAGGTCTGACAAGCTGGGAACAATTGTTTTTTGAGAAAACCTGGTCCTAAACTATTTATGCTTTAAACTAGGTTAATTGTCACTACTACTTTAAAATGAGCCCAGAAACAACTGGAAATAAGAATTTAAAAGGAATAACAGTATTTGTTCATGACATCATATAAATGGTGTTTGGAGCTCATTCTGCTTGAAAAGGCTGATACCCTTGAGCTGTGAATAGTCAGTTCTGAAGATTAATAGATGGATTTACTTGCATTGCTCAACCCAATCGCTTCTAATCTTTTTACAGATTATTTAAAACAAGTAGTGATTGCTTTTACAGATCTGCTATGGTCTCAGGTTGACATTGTTGAGATACTTGTATGCTAATACATATTCATGTGCATTCTATTTTAACCATTAATTAGACTATTTTAGTAAATTTCAACCAGTGAGAAACACTAATTCATTTGTAGATTACTTTGATTGATGCCAAAGTGATATAAGTACAACTAGAAATAGAGCTAAGATTTACTGCATAATGGTCCAAAAATATGTTTGGCAAGAAACTCCACAAAAGCACCTTTATTTCTGGAATAGAAGTCCTGCTTGCTCTTTGATGACTAGGACAGTGTGCCTTTTGTTGTGTGGCTAGTTAGTGGTGGAGAGCTATTGGGATTCCCAAATAGGATTTAGGGGTTTAGGCTCTTATCAAAAATCCCAATTTTCTGCTCTAGGTATCTTTATTGTTATTTTATCCTATGATTTGTTACTGTTTTACTGCAGAGCTATTTAGACCTATTCTTGGTTAAAAAGTGTCAGACTGTGTCACCAAAAGAATCCCACATGCAACTTCCTTGTATATTTTCTCTCCATTCAGATTGGAAAGGTGAGATATTTTTAGTTTTGCATGCACAGTTGTTGATATGAATGGCAAATTTGTTTTTTCGAGCCATCTGTGGCAGACTTCTCTTGGGTTATGGTGTTAACTTTATTAAAAAACAAACAAAAGAGAAGTATAAACCTGTGTGATAGTAAAACAGCTTTCATAATGTTTTTGTCTTAATCCAAATTTGAAAAGTACAAGAAAGCAATTTAAAGATACATTTGTATTAGATGCAAGATTTAAAACTGATTAACATACTTTTGCATAGCATGGCATTTTCCCTGTCTCTAAGCCTCTCATCAAGGGTTTTAAAATTTAGCACATATCCTTAACATTTGAAGACATCCAGAGGTCGGAAGTGAGGTCTTCGCATTCAAGTGAACCTATCAGTGTGATAAAACACACTGGTAATAAATTCAGTAGCAGGAGGGGGTGAGGTGAAGTTAAGATCCTGGAGCATGGATAGGTGATTTGTATGGATTGGAAAGTGATGTTTAACCTGAGATGGATGAGATTCTTCTCCTCCTGAAGCTCAAGCATGCAGTTCCTTGAAACATCTTTCTAGTAGATGCACTAGATTGGAAATGAGAGGTCAAAGTTTCCATGTGATGTTATGTGTGGCTAAAAACAGCCAGCTCAGGCTACTAACCCAACTTGTTACCTCTCTCTTCAGTGAGATGAGTGTGGGCATAAAGCTACTGTCGAAACAGACTATGGAGAGACAGAATGGTGGTGCATAGGCAAAAAGGTGACAGATAAAAAGTTGATTCATTTGAGATGCGGTGCTGGAAGAGAGCTTTGTGGGTGCTCTGGACTTCCAGAAAGATGAAAAAATTGATTTCTAGTACATTTAGTAGGATTACTACCATATCTAAACTATTTCTGGAGGCAGAAATGTGGAATTGAAGCTGCCCCACTTTGGGCACTTCATGAGTAGGCAAGATTCTCTGCAAAGGATAACAATCCTGAGATAGGTGGAAAGGAAAGAGAGAAAGGAGAAAACTGAATACAAGATAGAGCCTTTTCACAGGACCCCTAAGATCCGCTGGCCACTTAAATTCGGACCAGAGATCTTGGGGGTTTGTCGCTGTTTCTGTGTTCCCACCCCCTCTGCACTCCTGGCTGCTGGCTTCGTGAGGGGAGGGAGAAAAAAAGAAAGAAAAGAATGCCGGCTTACCTCCGTTCTGCCGATCTCGCTCTGTTCCCGGCAGCATTCAGATCTCTTAAAGGGGCGGGGGCAAAACAACAACAAACAGAAGCGAGGAGAGCCCGGCACCCACTACGTTAGATCCGCATCAGGGATTTTTCACCCCTGGAGAGCAGGTACCTGAAAAGTGCGCTGGGACGCGCTTAGGTGGGCGTAGTCGCACTCAATTTTCTGTAAACTCTGGAGCTGGTGGGGAAACAATTTTAAGCTCAGGAGCTGGGAGCCATTTGCCGCAGAGTTTAGGGGCCGTGTGAAAAGGCTCATAGTTTTATTTCCTAAAGAAGACCACAAGCTTGAATTTGAAAGAGCTGTGCAGGGCTACTACTGAGAACAGGACGTTTCGGACATCACTTATTCCTTGTGAGGTTGCCATAATTGAATGGTACATAACAGCAACAGACTTATGCAGAAAGTGATAGCCCTACCTTGGAGTTTCGTCCTCCAAAATCCCCACAGGATGAAGAGAAACAGCAGGGAACTAGTCCAATTTATGAGAGCAGAATTCTTCCCCACCCTACCCATATTCAATGGTTTCTCTCTGGAGAGGTGAGTTCTAGAACAGAGTGCCATCATTGGGTTTCTGTTGCTGCTTGAAAAAACAAATGGAAAAGGATCCACTCAGGAGTAACAAAGAAGAACTCATGGAAGAACAGGATGGTCCCGGGGTGTGGGGATGCACTTGTATTGTTATTTGTTTGTATGTCTTAATTTTTTTTAAAAAAATTAATAAAAAAGGAGTCTCTTGAAGAGACTGCTTACACAATGAATGCATCCAAGGCTGCTTTATCAGTAAGAGACTATTTGTAGAGATTTCTGAATTATTTTGCTATGATCTGAATGGAATCGGTATGGGAAGTACAGCCTCACATTCTTTCATAATTGTTAGGAGAAACAAAGTTCTTAATGATTAAAAATAAAATAGGGGAAAACAGCAAGCAGCCTGCAGCTTTCTCTTTCTGTGTGTGCAGCTTTTTGTTCTGCACTATTGGCAGTATGGAAGTTCAGTTAAATTAAATTTGTATACTTCATAGTAAGTGCTAACAAAAATCAAAGAGTCAGATCACTTGCTTATCAGAGTCTGTGGAGATTCTCAGTCATCCAGGTGAGTTTATCTGGAAGTTGAGTCATGGCTACTGGACTTCTTTTTCTTGAGACACAGAAACGTTTCACTGCTCATCCAAACAGCTTCATCGGTCTTATCAGAGCTGCAGCCTTACATTGGTTTACTGCTCTCAGTAGAGATATATTATGGATAAATGAAATCTTGAAAGAATGTAGGGATTTATTTTCAGGGTGCTATGACATAATGAGTCTAAAGAAGTTTTGTGAACTCAGAGGTAAGTTGTGATGTGAAGGAATCTTCTAATTTCTTGTTAAAACAGGCTGTCTCATTATGGTTGGACAATATGTTGAGCATTCTCTAAGGCTAAGCCATTAGAATTTGCATCTCCATAGTGAATTGACTTCATGGCACATTATTGTTGTAACTAGAGTGTTAAACTAGGCCAATGGTGACAAGCCTTCGGCACTCCACATTTTTTGGACCACAACTCCCACAGTCCTTTGCCATTGGGAGTACAGGCTTGGAATTCTGCGAGTTGTGGTCCAAAATATCTGGAGTGCCAAAGATTTGCCACCACTAGACTAGGCTTTGTAAAGCCTGGGTTCAAATTTCAATTCAGTCGTAAAACCCACTGAGTGATTTAGAGCCATTCAGCCTTATATACCTCACATGGTTATTGGGAGTATATTGTTGGGAGTAGGAAATCCATGTAAAATGCCTTCAGCCCATTAAATTAGGAGAAAAGCAGGATTACAGATGTATAACAATATATCTAACCTGCATTATGAGATATTTTATGGCTAATTCTTAAATTTAATATAGGTACACTTGACATTTACACCATCAAATATGCCATTATTCATGTATTTAATTCATTTAAAAAGTATTTTATACAGCTGTTCCAAGAACCAATTGAATGTAAATTCTATTGTTCATATACTGAGTGTGTTCAGATAACACAACAAATCCAGGATTCTATGGGAATCCTGGCTTGTTACAAAGAAGCAGTTTGGTGGAACGTGCTGCCCATCAACCTTGCTTGCAGCACAAGTGGCTAAAAAAGTTCAAGGAGCTATGGTTTGCAGTTGATCTAGCATTTTGTTTGGTAGCACAGAGTTTTCTGTTTCTGGTGAAAGACAGAAGAAAGAAAGAGAGAGAGAGGAGAGAAAGAGAATATGAATCCAGGGTTTGTTTTTGGCTTCTTTCCCTGGTTGGTTGGGAAGGTACAAACCAAAGACAGGAGGCTTTCTTCAGCCATACTACACAATAACCCAACTGTAGGACAGATCTCCAAGGTTTGTTTAGCTGCTTTAGCAGCAATCAGGCATGACTGCCCAGTGCGAGGTATCTTGCTGCTCAATCACAACTAGTCAGCATTCCCACATATCTGTCATGAAAATGAACCCACATTGTGTGACCATAAACTGTTTTTGTTTAAATATCTAATGTCTGATCTTTTACTGTACTATATTCCTTGAGTGAAAACACCGTCATTAGACATTGCTGATTTTTGCCTGCATATATGCAGTAGTGTAAGCCAAATAATAAAGCCAAAGTCCAGATCCACCTCCATTAAAATTTCATGAAAAAAATGATGCTGTATACTGGTTGGTTGGCTGGTTGATTTCTCTGTTCCTTCTTTTCTAGTTCACATTTTGTATTGATTTTAAGTCACCTTCCAAATGGGGTTGTCATTCCATCAGGATTTGATTTGGTAACAGTGAGGTCAAATGGCAATAATTTCAAGCTGTTATGTCAATGCAAACTTTTCTTTATTAAGTAGAAAGGAGTTAAATGCATTGTTAATTTCCTGGACCGCATCCTTATTATTAGGAAATTCCCCCTGATGTCTGCATGGTATGTGGTTGGTTTAGGGATCATGAAACCAAAGCTGCCACTGCCGAAAGCTGAATCAATACTGAGCACTGCAGTCAGCTGCCCAGCAGTAACTCAGGCTTCTACGCTCTTGTTATTTCAGTGGATTTCATCTATGAAAAAAGAAGGAAAAATACAAATAGTTCTTAATTGATAGACGAAACTTTTACACACACAGGCCAAGCAGAAAGTGAGAAAATACTCACTAAGCCGCACTGTAAGCCCATACACAAACCATTCATCCATCCCCTCTGCCAGGAAAGGATTGTTCATCCCCTACAGTGCTTTCAGGGCTTTGCCTAGCCTAATTTTAAGTGACCCAAGCAACAAGGGAAAATATTTCAAAGTTATGTAAGTGTTTTTAATGAAGTGCCAAAGAAGTCTGTTTAACCCTTCTTGAAGAATTGTTGTTAATTTGAAAGTGTGCTAACAAGAGTAAAACTGAACAAACAGTTACGTTCTGTGCAGTCACCACCTGTCGTAACATAGAACATTGCTGTTCCCTGTAGCATAATGCATAATGTTCCCTGGAGCAAATGTATAAAGAAAAGAACATGGGTTGGAGACGTTCCAAATTTGGATTAGAACTCCATGTTTCGCTCACAGCCCTCCTCCAGGGTTTTCCCAGGATTTTAGAGTTGTAGTGCAAAAATGCAACATTTCCAAGCTTTGGAGAAGTTACCTAGAAATGGTGTGGTTTCATTCAGTTGTAATATGTGCACTCTTTGAAGAAAAGTTGGATGAGAATTCTTTCTAGCCAGCTGCCCAGCCTTGCTGAAGTCTTACTATTGATTGCAATGTTCACAGATATGTCAAGGGAGAAACAACAGACCTGTTAGGGGATCTAGGCAACTCTTTTTACCAAGTTCTGCACAAAAGGTCTTTTACAAACTACTTTATTAAGCACCCTGGTCAAGTCCTCAGGGCATTTAGTACAGGAGAAAATCCCTTCTTCTCTTTTTTACTATTTTCCCACAGGAGCAAGGGTCTACTTGAAATGCCAGTTTGCCTGATTGACTGCATCTTCGGGGCACAGCCTAATGATTTGCATGTTCTTATTCAGTGTTCTGACAGTTGCTGTTGGATAATATGATTTATGATGTGGTTAAGTAAGGAGATATCAAATACCCAATGGAGCATACACATTTACATGGCATGGAGATGGTTCTGTATGCCTGTTGTTGTTGGCCAGCACTCTGTACCATGTATTGTAACAGGATGGACAGTGGTCTTGTAAAGCTTAGATTTGAGACAGATTGGCACTTGTTAGGCACAAAGCACACCAGTGAATTCTTTCCATGCAACCAGACTGCATTCATCCTTGCTCCCATGTTTCTACTGATGCCACAATCACCTTGAAGGTGGGGGCCAAGATACGGGAATACATCCATCTTCTTTGAGTTTTGAGCACATTCCATGGGTGGTAATAGTCTCTATGTCAGGGGTCCTCAATGTTTTCAAACAGTCCACCACAGTGTCTGGGGTGTGGCCGGTCCACCACACCCCAGACACTACTGGGGGCCGGATCACAGTCCCTCCCCCCCAAAAAAGAAAAAAAAGAGTCCTACATGGAAAAAAGGGGGAGGGAGAGGCAAGTGGGCAGAGCCCCCCACGATTGGCCCATGATCATTGTGTCTCCAGGGCCCCAGCAATGCCTCCTGCTCCAGATCACCACCCTGAGATGTCACCGCTGGGATCCCTCTGCTGCACCTCTTTCTCCTCCTCCTCCTCCTCCTCCTGCTGCTGTGGTGGCGGCTCTCCTTCCTTCCTTCCTTCCTTCCTTCCTTCCTTCCTTCCTTCCTTCCTTCCTTCCTTCCTTCCTTCCTTCCTTCCTTCCTTCCTTCATTGCGTTGGGAAGGAGGTGGCAGCCCAGGCAATCTCAGGCAATCACCTTCTGGGTGGCCACTCAGGATGAGGAGCAGCAGATGCAGCAAGGGCAGCAAGGCCGTGTGCCTTGGCCATCATGTCCTCACTGTGCCCTGGCCCAGCCCGGCCTGACGTGATGCACTGCAAGGAAGGGAGGGAGGGAGGGAGGGAGGGAGCAAGGGCTGGGAAGGAGGGAGGGGAGGCAGGAAGGCAGGCCCAAAGCCACCTGCAGCCCGCTCACTGGCTGAGTCCAGCCAGGCTGCGGTGCTCTCTTGGCTCACCAGCCCGCCCATCACCAACCAGGGACAAATGCAGCCCCTCCAGCCTCCCAGGAACCAGGCCCAGGCCACCGTTGGCCTCTTCCCTTCTCTTCTTTCTCCACCACCTCCTCCTCGCTGGTCTCTAATCCAGTGATGGTGGTGGCAGCTTCAGTCTCCAGCCATGGCTGTGCTCCCTCCTCCTCTCTCGTGCTCCACAGAGCAAGCCAGCAGCTCGGAGGGGGCTGGGTGGGAGAGAAGTACCTCCGTTTCCCCCTCGGTCACCTGCCATCCATCCCTCCAGCAGTCCACTGCCATGGCTGCTGTGGCTCGGAAGGATAGCTGGCGCTGCCTCCGCCTGCTCTTCATTCCTCACAACTACAATAACACAGGCGGCAGCCACACAAGGAAGGTAGGGGGCAGGATGGAGGAGGAGCAGGGTCAGGGCCTCAGGGCCATGGAGGAAGGACCACCATGCCGCTGCCCTCCTGTTTTAAATTGCCCCACTCGGCTGCACCCAGCACCCCGACCATCTGGGCGGTGGATGGGGGGAGTGGGGGACCTTGCTGTAGCTCTTCCACTTTGAATGCTCCACTAGCCAGCATGCTGATCATCTGGGCGGTAGTTGGGGGGAGTGGGAGAAGCAACATAGTCCACTGCTTTGAAATGCCTCAGCAATAGAAGCAGCTGCGGAGGCTGGCTTGCTCGCAAAACAGGGGGTAGGTGGGGGGGTTGCAATTGATCCCGGGGGCCATATTCAGGACCTTGGGGGGCCTCATCCGGCCCCGGGGCCTTAGGTTGAGGACCCCTGCTCTACGTACTCAGTTGTTTAGACAGAGTTCAAGTGGTTGGTTTCTATTGGTAGTAGCAAGCATGACATCATTGTCATAGTGCATGGTCCAGGGAGCATTCTGTTTCAGGTCTTGTGTGATGTTATCAATGACTAATATAAACAGAAGCAGCAACAGTTTGGAGCCTTGGTGCACTCCAACAATCACCAGAAAACTATTAGAGAGGTCAGCTGGTATTCTTATATAGCATTTTGACCCAGTTTATGAAAGGTTCTGGCACCCCATGGTCATGGAGATCAGAACATATCAAATGATGTGGGAGACAGTAAAATGCCTTCTCTTATCTAGGAATGCCACATACAATGGTTGTATCTTCTCTTGGTGTTTCTCTATGAGTTGATGAGATTCAAAGATGGCATCGGTCATTCTGCATCCTTGGATAAATCTCCATTGGTTGATGGCAAGTAGGAAAATGTTGCAAATGAGCTGGTCTGGGACAAGGAGGCAGAGTGGCTGATAGTTCGTGCAGTTGGCTGGGTCACCCTTGTTCTTGAATATGGGTACTGTTATTCGTGTTGACCAACTAGTTGGTACTAGATATGGGTGTTTCATTTCGCAACTGGTCCAGTTCTGAAACGAAATGCGGTAGCCCAGCTGGTGTTTGGAACCAGACCAACCCTCCACAACGAAATCAGCCAATCCCTTGCTCTGGGGTCTTTGGGGGGTAAGCTCCAATGAGGAAGAAGCCGCCAATGTCATTTTTCCTTCTCCCTGGCACTGGCCAATCAGACAGGTGGTGGGATGATACATTTCCCTGCACATCTCTCGATTGGCCAACGCCAGGGAGAAGGAAAGATGGTGTCGGAGGCTTCTTCCTCATTGGAGTTTAGCCTCACGTGACCCCAGAGCAAGGTAAGGTGTTGGCTGATTTTGTTCTGGAGGGTTGGTCCAGTTCTGAACGCCAGCTGGGCTCCCATATTTCATTTTGGAACTGGACCACTTTCAAAACAAAACACCCATCTCTAGTTGGCACACAGCCGCTCTTTGTTATGTTATTGAAAAACTCTGACAGCCAAGTATAACCTGTAGTTTCCAGAAATCCACTTTTAAAAGATCCTGAACTGTGAGAAAACAAACTCTAAATTAGGTATGAGAGTTTCAGATTTTCTGGACTATAAGCACCATAATTCTCCATTCTGGGAGTTCTGCCTACCTTACAGAATCATAAATGTGGCTAATCTGGAAGAAAAACTAAGCAGCACACCTGAAACTGGAATACTTTGTAGTTTAGCTAGACCTTGCTACACCAAGTTTCCTGTTCTTAATGGTACTAGTTCAGAGCTTTCCTTCTGGGCAGGAAGCCTGGATAGATTTAGGTGTCTCTAAGGTGCTACAGTAAAATTACTCTAAAATTATGCCCTCCTTCTGGCAGACCTGGGAATAATAGCTAACAGGTTTATTGAATGTGTGATCCCAAGCCTAAATAAAAATAAAATTCAAGAGGTGTTGGCAGAGCCAAGATACAAAAGGAAGGTTCATTATACTGATAGAAAATAATTATGAGCCAATTGTTACCTGATAAACACTCTCAGAAGAGATACATCTAAAATATTCATGACATGCTAAAGGATACATCTGGTGTAAGTAGGCAATGTACTAGAAGGACCTTTCTAACATAATTTAGATCACTCAAATACGTCTTAATTGAACATGTCTTAATAGATATTAACATGTCAATTGTACTTGACTGTATATTATCCCTCATTACTGTAAGCCACCTTGGGTCCTTTTCCAAGGCAGAAAGGTGCGGTAAAAATACTATAAAATAAATAAATAAAATAATATTGGGGCATGAAAATTCAGTTGTGTGGGGCAGTTCCTAGAAAATAAACAACTGATTTAAAATGTTATAGCCTTTAAGATTAGCATTTACTCTGGTTCTAAAGGGCAACTCATTTGTATATCTCAGGTATGTCCAAACTTCGGCCCTCCTGATGTTTTGGACCACAACTCCCAGAATTCCAAGCCTGTATTTCCAATGGCAAAGGGTTGTGGGAATTGTGGTCCAAAACATCTGGAGGACCGAAGTTTGGACGCACCTGGTATATCTCCACTACGGCCAATTTGTAAAATAAAGAGCACTCAAAGTTACCAAAATTGTTTTCCAGAAATTAGAAAATTTGAAAAGTTTATTCTCACTAAAAAAAAAATCTTGCTAGTCAAGGAGAAAATCTCCTCCTCCTCCTCCTCCTCCTCCTCCTGCCATCTCTGTTTTGGTTGCCCAAGCAGCTGCTGGCCAGCGACTTTCAGGTGGTAAGTCAGCAATTTTGGCAACAGTGGAAGATGCCTCTCCGAGGACTTGTCCTCAGAATATGAAAATAAAAGTGAATATGCAAATTTATCTCCTTCCTATAAACTACCTGTTGCAATGACAGCAAACATTGTATGGTTGGAAAATATAGAGATGATCAAAGACACAATACATCAGAGTAACTTGTCTTCAATTTGATTAATAGGTTGGATTTCTTTTTATTTTGCTAAAATTAATTTTTTTGTTCTCTCTATTAATGTTTGTTTGTAATTGTATTGTTGGTTATTATAAACCTGGTTGTTTCAAATGACTTTATACCAGTTTATGTGAATAATGTTTTGAACCGAACAGTGCTTGAGACCTTGGTGGAGGGTTACATGACATTGCATCGGTAGTGGTATTCCAGTGATAAAGCACAGTAGATTTGTCAAGGCATTTTCCCCTTCCTGCTAGTCTTTGCCCGTCTTTAAAAATAACCCTATGCATGGCAGGTAGTTGAAAGTTGAGGAGGTTCTTTACAAACCTTCAGGTGACAGTGCCAAAATGCTTACTGTACTGATTAAACTATATAGGCCAACAAGGGAAAAACAGAAACATTTTTCAAGGATATACACTGGCTTATGTTTGCTTGTTTGCTTGTTTGTTTGTTTTCCCCCCCAGGGGTAATCTAGCAAAACACTTGGATGAAATGTTTTCTCTTTTGGAATGTCTTATGTGACAAGGATCTATCCAAAGTGCCACAAACTTTGATGGCATAGGTTTATCATGTAAGACAGTCTACAGCTGGCCTGCACAATATGTCGACCACGGGCTACCGGTCAGCCGCGGGGCTGTTTGAAGTAGCCCCTATGTTCTCAGGCCTCCCGATCTGCGTGGTCTTTAAAAAAAGTTGGCCCGCCCCCTGCTCTCCCCCCATTGCCCCCCACCCACATCCATGACACTGAGCCCAAACCTCCTCCATGGGCTCCTGGGGGAGCAAAAACCGGGCTGGGCAGGGGAGATCCAAAGCAGGAGGACTGTAGCTGATCCCCCCACAGCAAATTCCTGCCCTTGCCATCCAGGAGGGGTGGAAGGGCTCTACCACATTCCCCTCGTCCTGGATCTCCTCCCCCACCCAGCCTGGTCCCTGCTCCCCCCTGAGCTCATGAAGTAGGATAGAGCTGAGTGCCATGGCTGTAAGAGAGGAGAGCCAGAGGCAGCCGCTCCTCCGCTGTCCCTCCGGTCCCTCGCCGCCACCACCACCCACGCTGCCAGTCGCTGCCACCACTCCCACCAGATCTGGCCCAGCACGGTTGTGGGTGGGTGTGGTGATGGGGGAGGAGAGCCAGAGGCAGCCGTGCCTCCACAGCCCCCCACCCGGGCAAGGCACCCGGGTGGAGCAGAGTCCCCAACCCGGTCCTTCGCTGCTGGCGCCGCCTGTACCACTTTCGCTGCCCCTGCTGCCCCCACCAGATCAGGTCCAGCACCATGGCTGCGGGTGGGGGATGATGGGGGAGGAGAGCCAGTAGCCATTGCTGTGATTTGCGTACACGCAATTAATGTCAACCGCAGGGGACATTCTTCATGGTCAGGTAGCCTACAGGTTGTTCAAACTTGGACAGCCCTGGTCTACAGCATTAAAGAATTATTATTATTATGCATGCTGTCAACATGTACAATACTTAGATCCAGTGTCATATGGAAAGGGACAAGTTCGCTGTTCATATTTTGCAGTGTATATTAAAATTTCATATGCATACCACATAATACAATTTCATATGACAAGTAAATGAAACATATGTTGGTAAAACAGTAAAATAAATATGACTGGTAAAAAAGCAAAATATATTGCATATATTTACGATTTTCCATTGTATCTTGAAATGCTTGTTTCGTTTTTTAGCATGGCTTCAAGATTTTGTACGTCAGCTTGTAATGATAGTTCTGTGTATCTTCTGGATAAATTTCTTGCCATTGAATTTTCAGAGTGAGACTCATAGTACTGTATTCTGTTGAAGCAAAACCAACAGAGCCTCTTAGTATCATCTAGGCTTAGCAAATTAGTTATGGGTTAAGTGTTTTAATGAGGATAGGTAACTCTGGTTGTTGTATGTTCATTTAGTCTAGACCACAAAATATTGTGAAAGAATAAGTCAAGTACAGTGGAACCTTGACTTACGTCATTAATCCGTTCCAGAGGTCTAGACATAAGTCAAACATGACTTAAATCAAATGAACTTTTCCCATAGAAAATAATGGGAAAGTGGATTAATCTGTTCCAGATGATGAAAAAGACCCTCAGAAACAGCAATTTAACACAAATTTGACTGGGATAGGAGATTCCTTCCAGGGATGTAAATGAAATGTCTCTTCAAAGAGAGGGGGAGGCAGTGGAATTATAGTCCACAGGTTATATGCCTCCACTTTTTAATGTTCATAGCAACAATGTCTAACATTTAAGTTTTACTGATTTTTAACCTGATGTTCCAAGTTCTGAACAACCCTATGCTTACCATTAGAGTCCCACAACTGTACGGCTCCCCAACTAAAATGCTTCCATTGTTGAGCAGACTTCTGCAGCCAGATTTTTTACAAGACTGAGCCGACTGGCTAACCAGTGAGGCCAGCCCCGAGCTCCCAGCCCTTCTTCTCCTCCAGCAGCAGTGGTGGCTTCAGCGAGGCCGAGGACCGCCGCTGCCAGAGGAGAGGAAGAAGGCAGGAGCAGTTTGGAGGTAGCAGCTGCGATGCTGGGTCGTGGCTGCTGCCCGATTCCGGTGCCTTGCGCCGGGGCTCCGAGCTGTAAGTCAAAGCCTGCGACTCAAGTCAAACAGGCCCCTTCTTGCTGCAAGTCAAATATGATGCAAGTCAAGCAGCATGTAAGTCAAGGTTCCACTGTACTAGAAGATTCTGATATATTTGCTGAAACAGATTGATGTACCTATCTCTTTGGAAACAATGGAAATCTTTTAGGGATTTTGAATTTTGAATTGCCATCTCAGCTTTTGTATGGTGTAGTATGGTGCCATCTACAGTATTGAGTTAAGATTACAGTGGAATACACAGCAGACATCTTGCATTTATTTCATGAAGAAGAAATGTAAATATACTGCTTCTCTGTTGTTTCAGCCTTGTACGTTTTCACTAGAGTCGGTATGTTTCACGTACAGTAATACCTTGGTTTATCAGTGTCTTGGTTTACAAGTGATGAGAAAGATGAACAACCATTTCTGGTTATTTTTGCCTTGATCAATGAGCACTGTCTTTCAATATGAGCACTGGAGCAGGTCACGTGATCACTAGTGAGCCAATGGTAGTTTTCACTCCCTCCCTCCCTGCTGGATTATGTGTGGTTGTCTGGAGCATTCCGTCTCAGGCAAGACTCAAAAGCAGGGGAGGAGAGAGGAAGGGAGGTCTCCCTTCTACCTGCCTGTAATGTTTTTGAAGGGGAAGGCAGGTTAATTTTTGTATTTATATTTTAATTAATTTGTTTTCAACATCCTTTTTTATTTTTCAAACAATTTCTAGTCATGGGACAGCTGGTTAAGTTTGTATAGGGCTACAAATTGCACTTTACTATTTTCACATTAAAAACACAGAGTAAAATCTTGTTAGTCACAAGCAGAGCAGATTCCGCAGCCAGGTAACTAAACAATGTTGTGGACGTGGACTTATAGTTAACTTCTTTAGTGATTTTTGGCTTTTTGTATGTATAGTATGTGGTCTATGGGCCCCCAGAACGAATAATCTGTGCTTCCATTATTTCTTATGGGGAAATATTACATGATTCCATATATACCATGTGACTTGCATTCAAGTGCTTGTCTATTAAGAAATTCATTCTGTTGCATTCAGTTGGATCTAGTATGTATGTGTAGGCTTGTGACCTTGTGAAGATTCAAGGGTGCATAATATTGGTTTTAAGCATGCATGCACTTGATGACTCACAGCCGAATAGACTCTATGGAAAAGCATAAGGATAAGAGTTATAGCTTTGTTGTTTAATATACAGGGGTTGAAATCCAGTAGCAAGTCATAACTAGAGAAGGTAGGCTCATTGAAGCAGTGGAACTTACATGGAAGTTGATTCATTAAATCCACGTTGATTCAATGGGCCTACTTTATTTGCTTTATAAGTTCATGAAGGCACCATTTAATACTGTTTAAAAACACCTGAAGACATGGCTTTATAGATCTGCTTTCCCTGATCATTAATTATTCTTTTCTTTACTCGGTCTTTCATTCTTATGCCATGTGCCAATCTTTCTTTTTTGAATATATGTTTACTATTTTACTGCAGATTTAGTTGTGTATTCTTTTTTCTTGTTTGTTTAGTTCCTTTACATTGTATACTGTTCTGTTTTAATGATGTATTTTGTAAACCAGAGTGGCTGCGCTGCCAGATGGTACATTATAGAAATAAAATAAAATAAAATAAAATAAAATAAATAAATAAATAAATAAATAAATAAATAAATAAATACCTGCTTATTTATTTATTTATTTATTTAGTTATTTAGATATTTAGTTAGTTAGTTAGTTAGTCAATCAGTCAGTCATTTATTCATTTGTTTGTTCATTCATTTCTGTTTCTATATCACCCCATTTTTGTTGTCAGTCTCGGGGTGGTTAACAATATACAGTAAAATCACACACTAAAATACTACATATACCAGGGCTGTCCAACTTTGAACAGCCCACGGGCTCCCACCTGCCCACTGCACATCCCTGCGGGCTCCCCACCAAGTACGGGCACATGCGCACTCTCCCCGCCGCTGCCCAACCCCCTACATTTGAATTTGGCGCGGCACAAGCACCCTCACTGGTGCTGCACCAAATTCAAACAAGTTGATTCTTTTCCCTACTCCCCTTTGCGGCGAACAGGAGGACTGGGATCACTGTATCCATTTGATTTTGGCACGGCAGAAGCACCCTCGCTCTGCTGTGCCAAATTGAAACGTCTTCTCCCTCTCCCCTTCACTGTGAACGGGAGGAGGGAGGAGGTTTGAAAAAGGAGATTTGAGCAGCCCGGGAGGTTATTGAGGCAAGCAGCGGTGGTGGATCGAATTTCTTCAAAAAAGGTGCACATTCACCCCCAACCTGCCCGATTGAGTGGGGGAAGGTGCACCTTTTCATATATAAAGCACATACATTTGACTAAGTTCTGGCTTTCCCCCCAGGATATATGTTCTTACCCTAATAATGTAGTTCTGCTCTTGAAAATTTCTGATCCACCCTCCAGCCACTTGTGCCAACTCAAATCCAGTTAACCAGCTCATTGTATGGAGACCCCTGTATTGTGCAAAAAAATTACTGCCACAAATTTCCGATCACTTTAGAAATCTAATTTAAATTTTTTAACTGTAAATATAAATATCTTGGTGAAAGTAGTGCTAGTAGAAAAGATAAAACAATAACTTGGACTTGAATTGAAAATGTTTTTATATTATTTATGGAGCATGTAAGGTTCAATCATAAGAAGTTTCCACAGGAGTCAGGCAGTATATTCTGTTGTATGGCAGCTATATATCTTCATAGTGAACTGGTTGTCACTTGACATACCAGCACACAGTGTGCTGTAAAGATACAGTATACAGCATACCTAGCTGAACATTCCAGATGGAAGGTCAATAACACTTGTTTGTGTAGTCAGTGGTGTAAAACAGGTAGAGCCTGATGCAAGCACTGCGGCTTGAATTGCTCTGAGTGGAACAAACTTGCCAGCAACATTTTCCATCTGCAGCTTCATCTTGAGACCATAAAGTCAAATGAGCTTAAACTGCTGGAAAATTGCAACAGCAGTGGAAAAGAAAAAGGTCAGTGTGAATTTCAGGGGTTAACAGATTGATTTGGATCTGTACACTTTTA
The DNA here is from genome assembly GCA_023846285.1 of Phrynocephalus versicolor. Lineage (NCBI taxonomy): Eukaryota > Metazoa > Chordata > Lepidosauria > Squamata > Agamidae > Phrynocephalus > Phrynocephalus versicolor. The sequence goes on along the minus strand of JAHTLZ010000379.1, from coordinate 14,108,900 downwards.
TTTTAAAAAGTGAACACGGGGGTATTTAATATTTGTTGATAACATTATATTCTATATGATTTTGTTTATGCTGTCAGTAGATTGAATACAGTTACTCATAAAAATAGAACCTCTAGAAAAAGGTGAGTGGAATTCTGCTTGTGTGCCTGACCTGTCTTGCTTCTGTTTTTCTGCTTCAGCAAGTAACATCACCTGAAGGGTTGCTTCTGAGAGTTTCAGGAATTCATGAATAGAGTAGAGGTGACGGGGGTTGCTTCAGCCCAGAGGGGGTCCCATTGTTTGACTCATTTGTTTGTCATTGTAGAGCAGCCACCAAAACATTTTATCAGCTGCTGTTTTCTGCATTTGCATTTGACATAATCAGCATCACTACTGCACATTGGCCATATTTCACATATACTTTTTTATAGGATTCAAAAGTATTAGTTTTTAAACAGGTGCTATGCATTCATGCTTGCCTAAACATTTGATGGCAGGTGAAATCTGGTCTAGAGAGTTCAGGAACTTGATAAATGCTGATTTATTGGATGTGTTTACATAAAGTGTAGTGTCCAGAACAGGACACAGTATTCTATATGAGGCCTAACTAGTTCTGAATAGAGAGGAATGGGATTTGGAGATGATACTTTGGTTAATGTGTTCTAAAATGTCATTTGCCTTTTTGCAGCCACATCACTGTTGGTTTACATTCAGTTTTTGATCTACAACAGTTCCAAGATCCTTCTCACTTGTAGTATTACTGAGCTAAGTATCCTGCATCTTGAATTTCATTTTTTACCCCTTTAAGTGTAGAACTTTTCACTTTTTCCTCTTAAATTTCATTCTGCTGTTTTCAGCCCAGTGCTCAAGCCTAGCACAATCTTTCTTTATCTTATACTTCTCATTCTTATTTTTAAATAGAAGCTGTCATGTTACAAGTTGGAAAACATCTTGTTTTTGAGGTACAAATAATTGCTATTGTGGTGTACCTGAACTGCTAATTTTGGCTGCGATCTTTGTTTGAAAATCTTTTTAAAAACACTTTATAGACATCTTACAGTTTTTCCCCAGTGCTAAGTAAAGCTTTTGGCAGGGGCCCCTCTCTTTCCCAATGTGCAGATCTACAGTGCATCTGCTACTGTCATCTCATTTCTTTTCATTTATTACAGAAGTAGTATTATTTTGGAAACTCACTATAATTACATCAAAATGCTTAGAACTTAGCTCTTGAATAAAGGAAATAGGCTGAAGATTACATGTGCTTAGGAGATTCTCCTTAGCAGGATGACAGGGCAGGGATAGGATTTGAGAGAATAAAAGGAGACAGCCACACTCCACCCCCACCCCCCCACCCCGGGGATGGAGGAGTCATTGCAACAAGGGAGAAGTAGCAATAAGAGTTAGAAATTAGTGTTTACAGATTATGCTTGTCTCTGTCTTGTTCATAAAATGCTGTTGTATGTAGAAGACATCAATTAAATGCAGCTGTAAACATACAGAGTAGAAAAACAATACAGTAGTTGGATTAGCAATAGGTATCCAGAGCTGGCTATGCTGTGCTTACTTCCAAAATTTGGGTCATACTGACATTTGACAGCTGAACTTGAATACTCATATGCAGGTCAGACAATAGCTTTAAAACTGAACATGTAACACCAGGAAGTTTGCCTATGTTTTTTGTGAATCCCCATCTTGTTCATCCCTCATATTTCCTGCCTGCCTGCCTTGTTTTAGAAATATCAAAAATACTTTTGAGACATTCTTTAGGCAGATATGACAAATCCCTCCCTACATAAGGATTTCAGTGTACTCTCATCTACTGAAGAGATTGTTATCAGGATTCGACATCTCTGCTTCATAAGAGTGTCAAACCAGGCAGGCCATTTGTGACCTGCGATAAAACAAAATTTCTTGCTAAGCATTTGGATTGCTAAATCTGACATAGAAATAGAGAAGTGAGGGTTTTGATGTGCACGCACGCACGCACGCACACACACACACACACACACACATAAATATCTGGGGAATGGGCAGTCTCTGAGATGCTTAACTATGATAATCTATTAAGCACAGTAATGCTGTTCAGATACTAGACTGAACCCATAGTCAGTGATTCCTTGTAACTGTTATATTGTTATCTCTATATCCTGTCTTTCCTTGAGTGAACTCAAGGTGGCACACCTGACTTTTCTCCTTCTCTCATCAATTTAACAGCCTCAAACTCTTGAGGTCTGTGAAACTGAGAAAGATACTGTCCCAAGACTACACAGTGTATTTCCATATCTCAGGGGAAATTAGAACCTGCATCATCCAAGCCACAGTATACTGTGTAATCATGTGCATCAAACTGGCTGCACCTTGGAAATGCAAGCATCTGTAAATTGTACCTATAGGGCAAAAAGAAAGGTGTTTCCCTTTTGATGTAATAATAAAGGGAAAATAGTCTGTGTATAGCTGGAAGGGGTGTTTAGGAGAACTCTTGTTTGTTTAAAATTCTCAATATATCCCTTTTTAGTATCGAAGCAGCATTCATTCCAAAACCGTGTACACACAGAGAGAACAAAAAACATCAAAATTGCATCTTGATTCGAAAGCATGCAGTGTGGTAGCTTAAATATTACACAAGCAACATATTTTCAACTTAGCCTAATTGATGTTACACTGCTGTTTATATATCCCTTATTGGCCTTTGTCAATTTTGATTGTGACTTAATATACTCCTGAGGCTGTGAGGCCTGCTTGCTGACTTGTCACAAAATTCATTGTACTAGACATTGCATTTATTTTTGTGCTTTTGGTAGTGTTTAATGTGGGAACAAGGCTTTGCCTTGGAACATCTGACTCAGGAAGGAATCTAATCTTTTCTAATAAATAATTTCAAAGAGTTTTGTCAAATAGTGATAGGAGTGTGGTAAATGGGTCACTTCTTTCATTAGTTTCTGATCTCCTAGATCAGATGTCTTGAGTCCTTCTCCCAACTGCAGCTCCGTAGCAACTAGGTGTGGAAGAAAGCACTTTTGGATTTCCAAAAAGCACATCAAAAGAAGTGGAATTTGATTTTCTCATGAAAATATGAAGGGTTGCCACTGTCCTGCCAACTCAGTGGCTTATGGCAGTAGGGCAATAAAAATGACTAGAACTGTGCATGTTTCCTGAGGGGTGCATGTTTTATGACATTCCCATATGTATGCCATAGTTTTGTCATATGTTATTTATTTAGCGCATATGTATGTAGTAATATACATATAACATCAGTTTCCTTCGCCCTGGCTTCTGTATTTTTGTTTGCATATTCCTTCAAATCAACAAAATTGAGGTCCAGAAATACTGATCCTCTAGAGAAAGTGTTAACTTGATTATTAGAGTCTGGATTTTAAAAGAAACCCTGAGAGGAAAACATTTATATTGTACATTATACCACTGTGACTTGTGCTTAGCAATCAAAATGTTTTACTTCCAGAAGCCTCATATTTAGATTAGGAATACTTTTGGGGGGCCCAGTAACCATTCTCAGACAGTGTAGTCAGGCTTCCTTATCAGACCCACAAAGACTACAAGTCTAAAGGAAGTGACAGAAATAGATACATTTGTTTCCAAAACACAACCTTTTGGTCTAGAGAAAAGATACCTGTCTCTTGGGAAAGATGAGAAGGCTCCCATCTCCCCTATCTGTCTGGGCTCAAGGTCTTCCCATCCTTTGTCTCAGACTGGCTCTTGTTGCTTATCGTTTACTAAAATAATTTTTGCAGTATGTATATGTTAGCACCAGCAAAGATTGAGAGATTGATGTCCTATGTTGAATCTTTATTTTTAGGAAAATGGAGATGAACCAAAATAAGATGGGAAAAATTGCAAGTCTTTAAATACTCTGGGAAGAGTGGAAAATGGGTGGCTCATTATGTCCCCAGGGTTCAAGAAACTTTCTCATGAATAGCTTGTTGGGCCCGGTGGGTAGTTATTTCCATCAAATTCAAGTCCTTCTCTGTAAAATGCCATCTTCTCCTATATTTGGTATTAAACATTAGACCCTCCTTTCTGCCATTGAAGCTCTTTTTTCTCAAGATTTTCAAGATATTCTCAGTTTTTCAGATTATATGCCTGTTTGCTTTCCTTCATATCTGAGGTCTGTGAAGGTTCTGTCATGCAGGTGAGTTTATCTGGAAGTTGAGTCATGGCAACTGGACTTCTTTTCTTGAGAGGCTGAAACATTTCGCTGCTCATCCAAGCAGCTTTGTCAGTCTGAGGAAAGTTAGTGGCGACTCCTCCATTTTATAGCTCACCTTCATTTCACATCACCCTGGCTTGAATAGGCTCATTAGGTGGACAACGGCCTAAGGTGCGTGAAAGTTTCAATTATTCAATCTTTCCCAACACCCATTTAGTATAGGTCATTAGCTACAGCCTTGCTGGTGGATCCAAAGTGAATAACTTACCACTGTAAATTGTTTGGAAGTACAGGTATAATGTTTCTGCTATGCATATGAAGCTAAGTAAAATGGATTTTGTTGAAGGATTTACCTTCAAAGCCCTGCCACTTCTGGCTTGATGGCACATTACTCTCTCTAAGTAGAGCTATCCTCCTATTTAAACTCAATGACTGTGGTTGTGTATTTCATTTAAACTTTAAATGAAAGAAACAAGTATCACCTTGGAATTAATTTTAATCTATCACCCTGTCTATATTTTTTTCTATCTTTCTCTCAGAACTCAAGACCTTTGTGATATAATGTGTAAAAGGTTATTGTTTTGTTTAGTGGTGGTTTATTGTAAAATCACTTGAATTAACCATATGATTCGAAACTTGGAATAAAACTTATAAGAAGCCTTAATCCAAGTAGTAGTTTAATTATAAACTGGACATGCAATAATACTCTTCCCCCCTCTTTCTGCAACCTTGTATTACAGATGACCAATTTTCTATATATATACTTTGTGATTGCTTTTATAGAAACTGTTTGAAATATTTGTCACATTTTCTACTGGTGGGAAAATGTGAGTGGAAAAAATGTGTTTTGTTTCTGTGGGACAGTAAGGTAAAACAGCTATTTGTGTAATCTGAATCCTTTTTTTAGATAGTCATTGCAGAAATAAACTAGAGCAGCACTGTGAACATGGAAACATTTCCTCTTTGTTAGGATTAGCTGGCCTGTTTCTATAACTCATATTGAGGTCATGAAAGCTAGTACAGCTTCACCAAGCCTTGTGTAAGCCTAGAATGGGCCAGTGAGTAGCACAGCATACAAGTATGAAAAAAGGCAGACAGTTAAGTTCTTTTTGGCGTTAGTTGTGGATGAACAGGCGGGATATGTTATGTTGGCAGTGTAATTATTTATTGTGTTCTCCTGTTTGTTTCTCTTTATCTAATTTATTAGCTTTGTTGCCTGCTGTGCAGTTTTGTTACACTTGGTCTAACAAATCAATCATAGACATTTTCCTTGTACTGCCCTGTCTCTGGAAGAGGATAGTGGATCCCATGCACATCAATCTGTTCTCAGTTCTAGTCTGAACTACATGGACTGTGTGCCAAAACTATTCTGCTTTGTTTTGTTTCTATTTTTTTAGTTTATATACCACCCAATTAGTGCAAGGTCTACTCAGGGTGGCTTACAGGTTAAAACCCCCATGATAACATAGCAAATATTCAGTCAACCACAATATGGTAATTCACAACAGTAATTCAATCATACACTGCTTTTAAATAAAATTATAAAATCTTAATGTCATATTAAAAAAACTCAGCACCATCTGCTGATGGGACCAACAGCTTGGATAGTTCATGTAAAGTTTGGAGTGAAAAGTAAAGCTGATTCATTGTCTTACTGACAATGAACCTACCTGTCTCCACGAACAGGTAGGTATTTGGGCAGGATACATCTTTCAGCAGAGTAGTACACAGAACTGCCTAAGATGATGCACTGTCTAGTGGGCTATGCCAATGTAAAGCAGTGGTTCCCAACCTTTGATCCCCATATGTCCTTGGACTAAATTTCCCATAAGCATTCACCTCTAGCTGTGCTGGCCAGGATATCTCAGAGTTGTCCTCCAAGAACATTTGGGAACCCCAGATGTAGAAGATTATATTGTGGCCCACATGATAGCTAAACAAGAGGAGTCTTGAGCTATCAGTTTGATGTAAAGAGCTGAATTGTGGAGCAAAAATGTTTTAAGTGAATAGGGAACCAGAGTCTACCACAGAATTCTGAATATCCTGACAGCATATTAATATATGACACTAGATAATAACTACAAAAATGTGCATAAGAGTGTATGTACTTTTGGAAACACACACACAGAGAGACACACTATTAATAGTAATAGATAGATAGATAGATAGATAGATAGATAGATAGATAGATAGATAGATAGATAGATAGATAGATAGATAGATAGATAGATA
>JAHTLZ010000379.1:14066029-14102514 GCA_023846285.1 Phrynocephalus versicolor | reverse complement strand
ATAGATAGATAGATAGATAGATAGATAGATAGATAGATAGATAGATATACAGTATAGTTTATGTTACTATTAATGCAAATATATAAAATATATAGAGAGAACTAATACAATGTACAACTCAGCAACAAATTGCTTCAAGCAAATAAACCAGTGTAGACATCATAGGGGATTGGAATGCTAAAGTAGGGAGTCAAGTTATAAAAGGAATAACTGGCAAGTTTGGCCTTGGAGTTCCAAACGAAGCAGGGCAAAGGCTAATAGAGTTTTGTCAATATAACAAGCTGCTCATTGCAAACACTCTTTTCCAAAAACACAAAAGGCAACTCTACAGATGGACATCACCAGATGGACAATATAGTAACCCCTCCTATCGCGGGGGTTAGGGATCTGACCTGATCTGCAATAATAAAAAATCTGCAACATGCGGATGCTGGGTGGGGTTGGGATTGGGGGGGGGCTTGTCTGGGGCCCCCTACACCTACCTGAGGCCTGGCATTGCCCTGAACAGGCCTCTGATGGCCTTCCTGGGCCTTTCGGAGGCCCCGGAAGTGCTTTCAGATGATCTGGAAGTCACTTCTAGTTTGCTGGAAAGAGCTCCTGCATCTTTGGCTGCAGAAAACATAATCAATCTGATTCCAGTAAAGTGTTTCCCTGCCCCTTCGCGGTTCATATACTGCGGTCTCGGTATATTGCGGGATCACAGTATATGAAAGGCAAGGCCCCCTGGGGTAAGCTGGATGGGTCAGTTTCAGACCTCCTGTACTTAGCCCAGGCCTGGCGCTGCCCCAAACGGGTCTCCGATGGCCTTGTCAGAGTACTGACAAGTAGAAAAGAATTTCAGGGATGGAGTTAGGAAAGCAAAAGCTGAGAATGAGGAAGAGACGCTAAAATCAGGAAAAGACACTAAAAGCAAAAAATCATTCTTCAAGTATCTTCATAGGAAAAGGAACAGTGGCTCATCTACTAAATGGGGATGGGAAAATTATAATATATGGCAAAGCAAGTGCAGAAGTGCTGAATTCCTCTTTTTCCAATGACCAGTGTCCAAGAGTACTGAGGGAACTGACTGAAGAACTCTCAGAAGCACTATCTCATTCTTCCTTGAAATTATGGAGGATGGGTAACTGCTGGATGATTGAGGAGGGCCAGCATTGTTCCTGTTTTCACAAGGGGAAAAAGGGGAATCTGGGAACTACATACTAGAGATGGGCACAAACGAAAAAAACAGTTGTTCCCCCACCATTTTGCGGTTCATGTACTGTGGTTCTGGTGTATTGTAGGACTGCAGTATATGAAAGGCAGGGTCCCCTAGGGTAAGCTGCATGGGCCTGTTTGAGGCCTCTTGCACTTGCCCCAGGCCTGGCACTCCCACAAATGGGCCTCCAACGGGCTTCCTGGATCTGTCAGAGGCCCCAGAAGTAGTTTCCTGCAGACTCAATTAGAATGATTTTCTCCTAGGGGGATGCCCTTTGGAGTTTAATAACTCAGCCCCCTGAACCCTAAACCTTACATGGAAGGGAAAGGTCCAAAGAAACTACCCTGTTATTTCCATGCTGCTACATGCCTGCGATTTCTATTTTCTAGTACATAAAATATGTACTCAAAAATAATGATTGCAGGCATGTAGCAGCATGGAAATCGCAGGGGAGCTTCCTCAAGCTCTTCCCTGTAAGCCCAAAAGATTTGGAGAGGTTTGGAGGTTCAGGGGGGCGTTATTCAGCTTCAAAGAAGGTCCTCCTAGCTAATTGCAGAAGTGTGTATAGCGCATGCCAGCAATATAGGGGTTAACTTAACTTAACTTAATGGGCCTTTGTTACTTAACGAAACAATTGTTTTTCGTTTGGTGCCCATCTGTGCTACAGACCAATCAATCTGACATTAGTCCAGGGAAGATCCTGGAGTGGATTATTAAATGGTCACTTTAAAGGCACATTTTTTAAAAACTGCCTTAAAAAACCTCTTCCTGTTCTGTGTCACACTGGTGTATTCTCACTGTTATTTCTTCACAGAGCTGTACCACATTTCCCCAATCTGCCTATCTTCCTTTACTCATTTACTTTTCCTCCCCAGATCTTTATATTTTGTATGCATTTTTACACCAAGACACACATCTTTTGTCTTATCTCTAGCCCCAAGAGCAAGTATGGATGTGAGATACAAAATGTATCTCTTCGATTTCCTTACTTGTCTTCTTGTAACATCTATAACGTTTCTGTTTCCCCACACTTGTCAGGGGACCAATATATACTCGTGTGTTTTATGTGCCATCAAGTCAGAACGGACTTAAAGCAATCTTAATAGTGCTTTCAAGATAAATGAGATGTTAAGGAGTGGTTTTTCCGGTTCCATGCCATCCCATGAGGTTCCATGGCCATGAGAATTTGAACTCATGTCGCCTTAGTCCAGGCATGTCCAAACTTCGGCCCTCCAGATTTTTTGGACCACAACTCCCACAGTCCTTTGTCATTGGCAATCTAACTTTAGAATTCTGGGAGTTGTGGTCCAAAACATCAGGAGGGCCGAAGTTTGGACATGCCTGCCTTAGTCCTAGTTTGTCACACTGGGTATTGATAATGAAGTTTTTGTCCTGGATCACCTACGTCTCTTTCTGCTTACTTCAATCATGTGACTGGTTTCATCTAAATCAATTGTTAGATGAACATGTGGAAGGGAAGGGAAGTTAGAGGACAAAAAGTGTTTGGTAGGGGTGTGGCTCATGAAACCTTAAGACAAAGATATTCCTTTGTCTGAACTAAAATGAACTGTGATTAGAGGTGGGCACTTCATATTTGTTTCCCTGGGAAATGAATCTGAACCACAACACCACAGGTTCCGTGGTGCCCCAGTTCTGTCCCAAGAACCAGTTGTGCAACTTACTGGGTTCCATGGAGTGATGCTCCATCATTATTGCCATAATGCGAATCACAGAAGGAGCTGTGCTGGTCCTTTTCTGCCTCTCCACACAGCTGACCAGTGTGGATCGGATGCAGGACAGGGAGTCTCCCTAGAGAAACTAATACAAAGTGCCCATCTCTAACTGTGACACCAGGCCTGTTTCTGTAATAACTCTGGAGAAAGCGATCCTCCTCCAAAGGCTAGTTCATGCTTTGGTTATTTGTGGCTTAGATTATTGCAAACTTCTTTTAGCAGGTCTTCTATGTTATCATAATTCCTTTCTTTCAAATTCTGCATTGGGGATTTTATTTCCAGTTTATCACTCAGATCATGTTTCTTCTCTTCCAAAATCTCTTCACTGGCCTCTGGTAAGCTCTAGAATATGTTATAAGATTCTTGTTTTTACTTTTAAAGCTCTGTTCTGGATTGTTGCCCTTGTTTCTTAGCCTTGGTTTCCTTCTATAGACCTAGCTGTCTCCACTGTTCTTCCAATTGAGGAGTGGGCTTCCAAAGAGAGGCTTTTAACCTCTTTCTGACACCTCAGTAAACTGACCTTGGGCTGCTCCTGGCAACACGAGTGAGCAGGAGCAACCCCAGAACTGTTTGCTGAGGTGTCAGGAGGGGGTTAAAAGCCTGTACAGTGGACCCTTGTATAACAAACAGCTTGTATAACATAAAATTTGTACAACATAAAAAATTCCGGAGATAGGGGAAATTTGCTTAACATAATCGCCTATGGGGAAAATCCGTACAACATAAAAATGGGATCACTCCGTTTTCAATGCATTCCTATGGGAATTTGTATAAAGGAAAATTTGCTTAACATAATTTCATTTGGAACGAATTAATTCCTTTATACAAGGTACCACTGTATTTGGAAACACAGGAGCAGCCCAAGGTCAATTTGCTGAAGTGTCAGGAAAGGGTTAATGCCTCTTTGGAAGCCAGCAGGAGCAGCCCAAGGTCAGTTTGCTGCGGTGTGTCAGGAGAGGGTTAAAAACCTGTATTTAGAAGCATGCTGCAGCAGGAGCAGCCCAAGGTCTGTTTGCAGAGGTGTCTGCATTTCACGGATTTTCCTTTATTGCGGGTAGGTTGGGTACCTAACTCCTACAATAAACAGGGGAGTACAGTACAGGGCTGTGGAGTCGGAGTCAAGGAGTCGGAGTCGGAGGAAATTTTGGGTACCTGGAGTCGGAGTCAGAGTCGGCAAACAATGCACCGACTCCAACTCCGACTCCTGCTCCTACTAAATTTAGATTGGAATTTTTTAAAAAAGCAAGTTTAAATGTCCCAAACCCAATTCACAAAAAGTTATAATTAATGACTTCTCTACTGTAAGAATAAAGACCAATGCATGCAGTGCCTCACGTAACCGCAAAATGAACATGTTAAGTGACCGTGAAGAAGCATGCTTTTCATGTGCTTCACTATATGGCGCGCAACACACAATTAGGAGCAGCAATACTTATACTTTCCATAGTGTTGTGTTCTGCTGTTATGCAGCACCCATGGGTAACCTAGCCTCTCACTAATAAGGGATTAAGTAAATTTGTAAATATTTACTTTATGTAAATAAGTAAATAGTAAATAAATTTGCATATTAATACAGAGGAGTCGGGGAGTCGGAGTCGGAGTTGGAAGTAAAAAAATCTTAGGAGTCGGAGTCGGAACATTTATCTACCGACTCCACAGCTCTGGTACTGTAATGTAATGTACGTTGCTTGATGGTGATGTAATCGATCACCAGTCCACTCCACAAGCACTGCAGCGTATTTCCATGTGTGATATGCCCTTTGTCTATTTTAAGTCTTTTCAGAGGTTTTTTATTTTGTTCTGTTGTGATGATTTATTTCATACAAAGGGTAAGTTTTAAATTATTATCATTAGTGGTATACTCTTTTATTATTGATTTATTATTATTTTTTGTTGTTATTTTGGATTGTATGCTTTTCTGGTTGAAGATTTATATTTCCTTTTAACTTTGAGTAACTGTCAATGTATACTGGTATTCTGCTACTTTATTAAAGGTATAAACTGATAGTCAGAAAAATAGGATATAAGCATCCTATTGCAAAGGCTGTTTTTGGTGCAAAATCTCTATTTTTTTAAAGCTTCTGTTTCATTCTCCACACTCCATTCCATATCCTATGAAACTTCCAAGTAACCAATTTCTCTAATTGACTGAGGACTAAACCTTCCTGGAGTTGTGGCTTTTAGGATTTGCAGATGTTCTGAAGTTTTGTCTGTCAATTGCAGTCTGGGCATGGAAGAATAGTAGTCAAAGACTGGATGCACTTTTAATGTATAATTTGAGTATTTCACTATTAGCTGCTACCTCTCTCTATGTCACAGGTGCAATGCCTGCAAGGTAACTGATTTTATCAGTAGGAATGGCTTCAGGCATCCACTGTGATTCCAGATATTTCAGTGAATGCTGTGTCTATGTGTTTTGCATGGGCTGAACTATACCACACTGTGCTGGGGTATTTGCCTGCAGAGTAGTATGAAGCCAAGGCTGGTGTTCTTAGTGTGTTTGTGGATGTGTTATCTTTGAAAATTTTGCGATTTCACAAGAGAGTTACTGTTACATTGTGTGTGTGTGTGTTGTGTTGTTACAGTCGTGACCGACTCTTCATGACTCTATGTCCATGGAGTTAGTTAGTTCTTCTTCGTGGACTCTGAATCCACACAATGGGTCTTCGCGCCTGCGCACGTGAGTTCTCGGTCGTTCCAAGCTTAAGGGCTATAAGCCCCTCCCCTCTGTTGCACATACTCACCCCTTTCCCTCCTTGCTGGTTAGTTCCTTTTTGCCGCCACTGAGTTTGGTCGTCCTTTTCCAAGCTCCTGCAGAACAAAAAGGAAAGTGAAAAATTTTCACTCCTCTAATTTAATTTCTTTTATTTCCTTTATTCCAAGTTTCCCCCCTCCAGTTTTTATAGTTATATGTTAATTTCACGACCCGCCCTTAGGGCAGAGGGGTTTTACAACCCCCCCATAGTCGCGGGCGCGGCCACCATTTATGGCCGCGGCAGCACTTTTAAACAGTGTAAAGCCTGCCGGAATAGAATTCCGTTAGCTGACGGACACAGTTTGTGCCTTTTTTGCTTGGGCGAGGCTCACCAAACAGCTCTCTGCCCGCATTGTAAAAAGCTAACGAAGCCGGCCCTCAAACATCGCCTGGAACGGTTATGGGCATACTTGTGGGAAAAATCCCTCAAACCTATGGAAACCCACTCCGAGGCTTCCATGCCTTCCACCTCCTAAAAGTCGAAGTCTTCGACCAAAGGAAAATCAATGGATAAAAAGAAAAAGAAGCATCTCCAGTCTGCTCCGGTTCCGGAGAAAAAGTCAAAGGAGATGGCTTCCACTGTAAGAACAACGGCGGCGGCGCCGAAACCACCCATGCTCATCCTGACCAAGTTGCGCAATGTCGAGGGGGTTCAGAGCTCAGCGCGAGTCGGCGCCCAGTCTCCTGATGCCACACGAGACGAACCCTGGTCCCATGCCTTTGAAAATCAGGCAACGGGTACCCGTGAACCCCCTCATAGCCCTTTGATCTTCTCGGGCTTACCGCCGGGCCAGCTTGTCCATGACACGGACATGGCCACACTTAGTTACAACCCGTTGTCTCACCTCCAAAACCTACAGGCTGCCTCCATGACTTCAGCTCTTCAGCATTCTGACGTCAAAGAGCATGGTCTGGATGCCCCTAGGCGCCTGGGCACAGAGCACCAGAAGTCGCCCACCACTCGATCAGTCATCGAGGACAGGGAGGTTTCCGCTGTTGGACGTCATCCAAGAGACCAACGCTCAGTTGCCTCCCCTAGTCGTGGCAGAAAAAGGGTGCGAGTAGAGACACATGACTCCACCTCCTCACCCTCATCCTCGCCTAGACGTCAGAAATCACGACATCGACAAGGCAAGCGGCAATGACGCCGCGGATCCTCCTCCTCCTCGTCTACTACACAGTGTCATAGAAACAAATGCCGTTCTAAGAAGCGACGACGTCATGCTCGCATGGTGTCTAGCTCTTCCAACACCGACTCTTCCACTACCTCTTCCTCCGCCTCCCCCCAACCTAGAAGGCGTCGAAGAGACAGGACGCAGCCACAGGCCCAGCGCACTCTGGTGTCCAATACTGACACCATTCCCGGTATGGGATTCCAAATACAGTCTCTGCAAAGCTCCACTGATATCACACCACAGTCAGTGGACCCGCAGGCACAGCAAGGCCAGCTACCAGAATCTCCAGCGACTATGGATCGCCCATTAACGGAGGACTCTGACACGGGAGCAGCCTCTCAGACCTCACATCGGTCTACTCTATCAAAATCTAGGCACTCAGAGACGACATACAAGAGAAACAGCCTTCCACTCCAACAGCAGACTTAAAGCATTATTCACATATGATACACAAAGTTGCACAAATCATGGGGCTTCAAGAGCAACTCCCAGCCGCAAGTGACTCGTGCAAATTCTTTGGCCACTTACACAAGACTAGGCCATCTCCTCTTCGAATGGGCTTCATCCCATCTATGCTTGAGAAGGCTAAAGAAGCCTGGGCCAAACCTTCCTCCAATCCGCTTATTCCGAGAAGGATTGATAGCCTGTACAAAACACATGGCGATGGTACAGACTTCCTTACTAAGCACCCCCTACCAAACTCGGTGATAGTGGATGCTACACAAAACAGAGGGAAATCCCATTCCAACACCACCCTGAGCAATAAGGAGGCTTGTAAGTTGGATCTTATTGGCAGGCGTCATTACTCCCTAGCCTCTTTCTCCTTGCAAGCACTGAACTATTTGTGCGCGATGGAGGCGTACACATGCCATCTTCTGCATCTTCTGCTATCTTTCCCAGATTTCATAGACCATCTTCCGGAGGACCAAAAGGCCAAGGCACAGGCCTCATACACAGAGGTCTTGTCTCTGATAGACTATCAAATGATTACCTCCCTGCACATAACGGATTCAGCTTCTAAATAATTGACGACTGCTATACACCTTCATCGTCATGCCTGGCTCAGAACAGCCAATATCACAGATGATGCCAGGAACCGCATAGAGGATTCCCCATTCGATGGAGGACTGTTTGCAACATCCACAGATGCCTCCCTGGACAATATCCAGAAGATGCGTAAAGCTGCCAAATCTTATACATATCAAGGGAACTCCTTTCAATCATCCTCCAGGCCACCAGCCCCCTCCTGGAGACGGCAATATACTCCGTCCCACCAAAGGGCTCAGAGCCGATACAGGCCACAATACCACCAGTCTCCTTACCAACGCCAGGCACAGCAGCCTCGGCAACGGCAGCAACAGCAGACCAGGAGATATGACCGCAAACAAAAGCAGTTGTCCTGACCCGATTCCTACACACACAGACATCAGGCTTGGTACATCCAATGACAATCGGAGAAGTACTCACTCACTCCAGAAAAAAGTCTACCACTACCCTATATGCACATAAATGGGCATCTTTCCTACACTTTACTCGAGCCAACGCTCAGCCCTCTCGTCCAACCAACATCCAGGTCTTACTCGAATTCCTCCTCTTGCTCTTCAACAGAGGATTGTCTCAGTCTACCTTAAGAGTCTACACGGCAGCCATAGTAGCGCACCAGCCACCAGAATCCGAGGCTGCGGCAATATTTACACATCCTAAGCTAAAGAGGTTTCTGCGAGGCATCGCTAACCTCCGTCCGCAACACAGAGCCCTGATACCACAATGGTCTCTCTCCCTGGTGCTTAACTGTTTGACTAAGCCTCCATTCGAACCAATGGCTACCCCTTCTCTGTACCTACTTACCTTGAAAACGGCATTCCTAGTGGCAGTCACATCCGCCAGATGAGCTTCGGAACTCGCTGCGCTCAGGGCAGACCCGCCGTTCCTTAAATTCCATCATGACAGAGTGGAACTCAATCTGGACATTTCCTTCTTACCAAAGATAGTGTCCTCGTTTCACGCGTCTCAGCCACTTATTCTACCAACCTTCTTCCCAAACCCAAGTACTCACCTCGAGAGGAAGCTCCACTCCCTCGATGTCAAACAAGCACTCCTCTTCTACACTGCCAGGACAGCTCCTGTAAGAAAGACCCACAGGCTCTTTATCAGAACCTCTGAGCCATCTCGAGGTCACCAAGTCTCTCCTCAATCCATCTCCAGATGGATTGTCACAACCATCAAATGGCATACAATATAGCGCATGTCTCCATACCTGTCACACCTCGGGCACACTCTACAAGAGCAGTAGCCTACTCCACTGCCTTTCTGAAAGGAGTGCCCTTGGAAGACATATGTAAAGCAGCAATCTGGTCTCGACCGTCCACGTTCCTGAAACACTACAGGCTAGACGTCCGGACACAGAGATCGGCCGCATTTGGCAAGGCAGTTTTGACAACTGTACTACCATGACTACCCTCCACCGGTAAGTCAGCTTGCCAGTCACCCATTGTGTGGATTCACAGAGTCCACGAAGAAGAAATGCAGGTTACTTACCTGTAAGTTAAGTTCTTCGAGTGGACCTCTGTGAATACACACCATCCACCCGCCTCCCCTCTCTCCGTCATGGCTCTTGGACTCTCTATGGGTCAGCGGCGGACCAGTGGGGAACTAACCAGCAAGGCGGGAAAGGGGTGAGCATGTGCAACGGAGGGGAGGGGCTTATAGCCCTTAAGCTTGGAACAACCGAGAACTCACGTGCGCAGGCGCAAAGACCCATTGTGTGTATTCACAGAGGTCCACTCGAAGAACTTAACTTACAGGTAAGTAACCTGCATTTTATAATCATTGGTTAGATTATAGATTTTTTGCAGCGCTTCCTGATGGTGAGCAGCATCAAGAGCAGCCAAGAGATCAGAGAAAACGACCAGAGATCTTGCTTCAGTGGACCCTTGTATAACAAAAACCTTGTAGAACATAAAATTTGTAGAACATAAAAAATTCCGGAAATAGGGGAAATTTGCTTAACATAATCGCCTATGGAGAGAATCCGTACATCATAAAAAAGGGATTGCTCCGTTTTCAATGCATTCCTATGGGAATTTGTATAAAGGAAAAATTGCTTAACATAATTTCATTTGGAACAAATTAATTCCTTTATACAAGGTACCACTGTACTTTCAAAGCCATTCTCAAAACATTGCATAGCATTTGGGGTTTTTGTTGCACAGTTCTGAAGTCCAGCACCACCCTGTTGTGGAAGTGGTTGCGCTACTTCCATTAAATGTTCTGAAACATTTTTTGTTGACATAAATAGTAGTATATGTTGCTCAGGCAAGCATGTGTTATCAGGCCAGCTAGATATTACGTGAAACTAGAGAGTTAGTCTATATTCATATAACGTTGATCTTAGTAGGTGTGTAATGGAAATTCAAAGGTTTTGAATGTGTGGTTATAACTAATGAGATTATAATTGAGGGAGGAAGGAACTTGACCATTTTAGGTCCCTTGAACTGAGTTTATTATCATATGCATATTTTAAACTACAAGTCTTTGTTTTAATAATGATCCCCCATTGTAAAATGGTGCTGTGAAGTCGGTATTTCAAGTATGTCCATCTGCATCTAAATGAGTAGCTCCAAGACAATCAGATTATGTAGTAGTTACTTTGGTGAGAATATCGCGTAAGTGGAATGGAAACTTCATTTTGAGTCTAATATTAGACCTTGCTTTGGAAAATTCCTTTTAAATGATCACAAGCTGGGAATAGCAAAAGAATTTAGCTTTAGACAGACAGCATTCACAAAGAATTTGTTATTAACTGCTTATGTTGGGTCCCTGGGAAAGCAGATGTGAAGCTTATGAAGCTGAATTGATTTGACCTGATACAGTGTTTATGTCAGTTGTTGATAAGGTTTTCCCCGCTTCCATGATATCTTCATTCTTTTACCATGAGTGGGCTCAGTAAGATAGTTTGAATGCTTGTTAGTTTAATAAATCTCAGATTCTTTCACCAAATTCTTTTAGTTCACAAATAAATTAACTGAAGACCCAGTCAAGTTATTTTCAGGTTTTGCCATTCATCTGGAATATGAAGGTAGCTAGGATGTAATCTTGGAACTTGACTCTGGATATTTGTTTAGTTGAAAATTAGCTTAGCATGAATAAATATTCAGAGTATTCCAACCTATAATAAATCTATAATTTATTATTTATTGTAGATTATTTAATAATTCTATAACTGCTTATGTTAGCATACCGGTACTTTGCTCTGACCCTGAATAGCTGGAATATTCTGCACTTAGCCTGACTAGACTAAAGTTATTTATTTTTGTAGTAACCAGCCCAGCATTTGAGTTCAATGCAGTTGTAATAAGAAAGCATTAGAATGACCCTAATGTATCACTAGTGATAGAAACACAAATGAGTATATATAGCATATTAAAACAATTTTAATCCAGTGTTTTTGTCATAGCCCATAATTTGCCATTTAAATATATTGTATTCCTGGCAAACTGGACTTTATATTACAAAAAGCAAGGCATTTGTTAAGTTTATATATATATATTGGTTTGAAATTTTGACACAACATTGCAATCACATACGCACATGCTTTTATATGTAGATGTGACACCTCCACCATCTGTTGGACGTACAAACAACACACACTATACGTAATATAGCACAAATGGAAATCAAGCCTTGAGGTGGTGAGTTTCTGGGGCTGTACGTTGGGAAAGGCTGTACACTGCTCTCTCTCTCTCTCTCTCTCTCTCTCTCTCTCTCTCTCTCTGTGTGGGGGGGCATCACCATCAGGCAGTAAACAGATGTCACACCTGCACCATCTGTTGGACACAAAAGCAACACACACTGCTAAATATGGCACAAATTGAAACCAAGCTTTGAGGTGGTGAGTTTCTGGGGCTGTGCATTGGGAAAGTCTGCACAGTGGAGTCTCTCTCTCTCTCTCTCTCTCTCTCTCTCTCTCTCTCTCTCTCTCTGTGTGTGTGTGTGTGTGTGTGTGTGTGCCCCATCACCATCAGGCAATAAATAGATGTCACACCTGTGCCATCAGTTGGACACAAAAGCAACACACACTGTACTAAATATGTCAGGGGGGGAAAGCAAGCCTTGAGGAGTAAGGGAAGCCATTCATGTGAGCATCGAACCCCCCTCCCTCAACAGAGGTGGCGGCCTCATGCATAGTCTATCTGCTACTTATCAGGATGTGCTTTCCAAAGTACCCAGACAAATCAAAAAGCCTTCACCACCAAGGCCATAGCTAGCGACCCATTCTTGATAGGTTTCAGCACCTTAGGCCATTGTTCACCTTAAGGCTAGGGATACTATTGTCTCCCTAACGAGCCTATTCAGGCCATTGTTCATCTTATGAGCCTAATTCAAGACCAGGGTGACAAGAGGTCAAAGCTGACTGACTATAAGATGGAGGACTCACACTACCTGTATTCAGACTGATGAAGCTGTTTGGATGAGCAGCGAAACATTTCTATCGATCAAAAAAGAAGTCCAGTAGCATGACTCAACTTCCAGATTAATAACAGGGAATTTGAAGAGGTATCTTACAACTTTAAAAGGTAACATTAAAGCTACAAAGAGCACGCAAAAAAGAAAAAAAAGTCCATTATGAAGAGTGGAAAACTAACATGAAAAACACTAGTGTTCATATGAAATCAATGTAATCATGCATGGTAATGCATATAAAAGTCACATAGTAGGTAGCCCCTCATTCACAGGCTATTGCCTGCTTCCAGAAAGACAGCAGAGATGGGGCAGCCCTGGCCTCCAGTGAGAGGGAGTTCCAAAGTCTGGGAGCAGCAACAGAGAAGGCCCTTTTATGTGTTCTTATGAGACACCTGTGAGGGTAGTTGGATGAAGAGAAAGGCCTCTCCTGATTACCTTAGCACCCGAGCCGTACTGTGAGATTTGATCTTTCAGGTAGCTTTGACCCAGACCATTTTGTGCTTTGTAGGCTAAGGTCAGCACTTTGAATTGTGCCCAATAGCTGACTGACAGCTAGTGGAGCTGCTTTAATAGGGTGCAGTGTGATCTCTGTAACCTGTCCCAATCAGCAATCTGGCCACTGCATTTTGGACCCATTGAAGTTTCCTGAGACTTTCCATTGGTAGCCCCACATAGAGCACATTACAGTAGTCTAGCGGGGATGTCACTAGGGCTTGTGTCACAGTGTCCAGAGCAGGTTTCTCAAGAAATGGGTTTAACTGGCATACTAGTTTTAATTTTGCAAATGCACTCCTGGCCATAGCTGTGACCTGGGCATCTAGGCTCAAGGATGAATCCAGGAGCACCCCTAAGCTATGCACCTCTTTTTTCAATTGGGAGGTAATACCATTCACTACAGGTTGCATCTCTGTCCCTTGACCTCCCTTTCGACTGACCAGAAACACCTCAGTTTTGTCTGGTTTAGTTTCAGTTTGATCCTCCTCATCAAGTTCATTACTGAAGCTAAGCGCTGATCTAAAGTTGAAATACTGTAGCTTCCTTGGAATCTGGAGGTGATGAGAGGTAGAGTTGAGTGTCATTGACATACTGGTGACACTTAACCCCAAAACTCCCGATAATTTCCTCCAATGGTTTCATATAAATTTTACATTGACCCACATATCCCCGAGAATAGCATTTACTGTGCAATCTATATCCTTTCATTTGATTATGGTATTCCCAGAAGCATGCTGCCTGTCACCTGCTGTATGATAAAAACTTTGGAATTTCTTTTGATAAATTCAGTTTTTGCTATGGCAGTAAGCATTTATTCTTTATATAAGAACAGTAGTAAAACACTTCTGGAATATTAACCTGCCATTCCACAGATGGATAACTTGGATGTAAGATCTTTGATAGTAGACAGATCTGATGCTGATATTGGTGATTATGGTGAAATTGAAGAAAATAGAAGAGATGCTTAACCCATACAGTACAACATTATTTTTTGTAATGTTAGCAACACTTGTTCCCTATGGTTGCAAGATTTGGCTACATAGAAGTTCTGCTTGAAAATGGCACCAGGCTATTTCTAGTAAAATGTTAGGTAGGATTTCAGATAGTGTTCCTCCTGGATTGACAGTGTCCCTTTAACTATCTGCTCTTGCATTGCAGGATCCATCTGTTTCATTCTGTGAGTGGCTGGCCAGTAATTCTACTATAACATCTAATATCTTGGTCTACTACTCTGTGCAGGTAAATCTCACTTGGCAATAGTGCAGCGGGTGAACAATGAAGGGGAAGGGGATCCTTTTTATGAAGTCTTGGGCATTGTTACCTTGGAAGATGTAATTGAAGAGATCATCAAGTCTGAGATTCTAGATGAAACAGATCTATACAGTGAGTATTTATTTCCATTTCCCCCTCCAAATAGTGTTTTTTTTCCTTATAAGAAAGCTTTAAAAAAGATGAACTGCTCGATAAGCTGTGAGGTAAATTTGGAACACTAACATTGTTAAAAACACTTGTCATACTTATCTATGTATCCTGATGGGAAAGCCAGGGTAGGCCCTGCCATTGTACACAAACTAAGGCATCTGCCTATGTACTGAGAGGAAAGGAGGAGAGGACACAGCTCTGTTTGTTATGCAGCTTGCCATGTGCTCTCTGCGCTAGCTTTCTTTCTTTAGGTGTCATAGAAGACACCATCCTCTTGTCAATATTGAGTGAATTGCTTTTATGCACAGAAATGGGGGAATTGAGAGGTGCTGGCTTGCCTTGGACCCTATGATGTTTATGGATTGGCTTCAAGGAACCCTTTTATCTGTTTTCTTCTAAAGGTCAGAAGACTTTAGTTCTGAGAGGCATTCTTTGGAGTGAGCATTGCTCTATTCCAGTGGTGTTTCCTATCCTTTCAAAGCTGATGCATGCTAGCAACAGATGTAGTCTGAGAGTTAAGTGATTTTTTTTGAAGATGTCCATGGATTTTGTTGCTGCTGTTGTTATTACACTGCCATCTTTGAGGAGTGGTATCTTGTAAACTTTTGAAACTTTCTTAAAACCTTCTTATCAGACGAGGAGTAGGATGACTGCAAATTAACAAGTTTTTATTTAAACATTTTTCAGTTTTTGTTGCAACATTTTTTTGTCCTATAAGAGGGATGAAGTGCATTTCCCATGCTGGGTGGTTCCCATCTCTGCTCTAAAAATACTAAACCCAATGTAATAAACTCAGTCAAATGCATTGCATAATTGTTGAAATCCTGTTGCTTAGCATATAGTAAGTTGCACAATAGCAAGTCCATTTCATCAGTGGGGATTTAATGGGTCAATGTCTCTGCAAGTTCTGTTGATCCAATGGACCTCTTCTGGTTGTGACTTCATCACATTAAGTCACAACTAGAGTAAGCTCATTATCAATGGAATGTATAGAGCAGTTGACTCACAAAATCCCCACTAATTCAGTCGTCCTACTCTAGAAGACTTGCTTTACTGAGCAACAGGGTATCAACCATAATCTAAACATAATATGCAGTGCATACAGCTTGAATGCTAAAAACTGAAATAAATAGCATTTGATATCTGTTGCAATTGACTGCGTATGAAAATGATAATTGTAACATTTATTTTTATTTTCCTTATATCCTGGCTTTGTCCCTTGCAGGACCCAAGGTGGCTTACAACTTGAACTAAAAATATAGAGATAAGAACAAAGTTAAATAATAAATAGAGTTAAACATTACACTGTATTTTAATACTATAACCAAATATATTTTAATGGTTGTGTTTAATGTCATAACTTACTGTGTTTTTAAGTAAACTTAAATATCCTGCAAGGAAACAAGGTTGGATATAAATAGCATAGATGAACGAATAGTCAAAATTGCATTATTTATGTGTGCTGGTGAAAGTAACATGGTGTTACTCTCAGTAGCAAATACCAATTTTGATAATTGGGATACCATAGCCATACATAATATTTTTTGATAAGGGATGCTTCAAGATGAACTACATACTGTAGTGTTCATTCACACTTTTTTTTACAAGCAGTTCAGACAACCTGAGGATCAAGTTGTAGCCCTAATTCTCCCCATTGTTTCTTCCATCTTTTCTACCAGTCAGAAAAAAAGCCATTGGCCAAGAAGGGAAAGGGGAGATGGAATAACTACATTAGAGCTTTTGAGTCAGAAAACATACAAAAACTGCTTTAGCCAATTTAGCTCTTAATTTCCTCGTACAAACAAAAATATAATCAAGGTATTGCAACAAAGACTTCCACGTTATATGGAACAAGAAGTGCCTGATGTCCAAACCGGATTTTTAAAAGGAAGAGGGGTTCAAGATCATATCACAGGTGTACGCTGGCTACTGGAGTACATAAAAGAATTTCAGAAGATCCGTCTGTGCTTTATAGATGACACTATAGCATAGCAAAGCCTTTGGCTGTATGGATCATGAGAAACTATGAGCTTTTCTTGAAAGCATGGGTGTGTCTTCGTACTTGATTGCCCTGATGTATAGCTCATATTGTGCACAAGAAGCTATTGTTAGAACAGAACATGGAGAGAGAGAATGGGTTCCTATATGTGAAACTGTCAGACAAGGGTACATTTCCCCTTTACCTGTTTAGTCCATATACAGATGATATCATCAAAGGTTGGACTAAATTCAGGTGAGGGAGGAGTGAAAATTGGCGGAAGAAATATCAGTGATTTAAGATATGTAGATGGCACAGTCTTACAGGCAGAAAGCAGCAGTGACTTGAAATGCCTTCTAGTGAAAATGAAAGAAGTAAGTGCTGAAACATGGCTGCTGTTTGACATTAAGAAAACAAATATGCCTTCAGGAGAATCACACAACTTTAATGTTGACAATGCAAAACTGAAATAATGAAATATTTTGTATACCATGGTTCAATGATCAATCCAAATAGAGACAGCAGCAAATAAATCAAACGAAGACTCAAACCTAGAAGTTCAAGCAATGAAAGAATTATAAAAGATTCTCAAGTGTAAAGATCTATCACTGGAGACTAATATTAAGATCATCATGGTCTTGTGGCCCCAATCACTAGGTACAGTTGTGAAACCTGGACATTAAAGAAAGCTGACAAGTAAAAAATTTATTCATCTGAGATAAGGTGTTGGAAGACAGCTTTGTAAATATCTCATCCCTTATGAAAAATACTCTGATCTTCCAGAAAGATGAAAAAAATGGGTTGTACATATTTTGATATACAAGTTCATTTGTCCATTAAATAATTTAATATTTCAACAAACATAAATCATGTCTGTACTTTTAACTAATGTTATAAAAACTTCTACTTGTCATACAGTTCCTTCTTTGTTGTTTTATTCTTTAAATAGATTAATCTGGAGTGCTCAAAATCTCTCAGCCAGTATAGTTACTATAATACCTTCTACAAGGCATCAGACCCATGACTGTATCACTTAAACTCCATGTAATCCAACTTAATAGTTTTCTTGAAGGCATGACATCTAGTTTGAGAGGGATAAGTTCAGCCTTGATGATCTTCAAATCTAAACATATTTCAGGAATTATGGGTTGTTGTTTTTGCTTTTAGATCTTTTCTCCAGTGTCCCCATGATGATTCATGTTTGCAGGACAGAGGCACTTCTTTTGTACTGTAGGCTGAGATCAGAGTTGTAGATTTCAGATTTCACCTGTAGCATTTAAAGCAGGGGTGCCCAAACTTTTTTTAAGGAGGGTCAGATTTGGTGGCTGAGAATGTGTCAGGGGCCGGTTGCTCCCCAACCCTGCCACCCCACTGCAAGCCCCATCCACTTTCTTTAAAAAAACATGGGGTGAAGGAGGGGGAGGGAGGGGCGGGCCAGCCAGCCGCGGACCACTCAGAATGGCCTGAATGGGCCGGATTTGGCCCCCGGGCCGGACTTTGGGCAGGCCTGATTTAAAGTGTCCCTGTCTACCTGTATTCCTAACAAAAAAAAAATTCTTGTATTTTGATAAATGGCCGTGGGAGGGGGATGCTGAATGACTAAAAATCCTACATATAACACAATTAGGAGAAACATTCTTATTAGTACCACTGAAGGTGAAATTCAAAACTGATACCTCTAAGCTGAGTCCGCAGTCTCCTTCTAAAAATTTGTTTTTAACAAAGAG
Source organism: Phrynocephalus versicolor (assembly GCA_023846285.1). Taxonomy (NCBI): domain Eukaryota; kingdom Metazoa; phylum Chordata; class Lepidosauria; order Squamata; family Agamidae; genus Phrynocephalus; species Phrynocephalus versicolor. The sequence goes on along the minus strand of JAHTLZ010000379.1, from coordinate 14,084,571 downwards.
GTTTGACCCACACATCTGATTTTTGGAACAGTTACGTGGTTTTTTTCCTACGTGGTTTTTTTTTGGGACCAGCCTGATGAAGATCCTCCTCCTCCTTTTTCCTCCTAGCATTTTTTCCTAGGTGCAGGGTCCACTCTTTGGATCCTACAACACCATTTTGCCTGATCCACTGCGTTGTCAGTGCTGAGGCTAATTTGCATGTCCTTATTGATAGTTGCCCAGATGACTACCAGCCATCAATTTTCATATGGTAAGCAGTTTTGGCAATGGTGGAAGGTGTTGCTCTGACGACACGTCCATATCAGTGAAGCCAGATTTCTCTTATCTTCTCTGTAATTGATATCACACCTAGCTGCATTTGTGGCATAGTTGAGTAGGGAGATACCCAATATCCAAAGGAAAATACACATTCCTATGACATGGAGGTGACTGCATATGCCCATTGTTGCTGCCCAGCACTACATTGCAACAGGGCGAACAACAATCATCTTGTAAATCTTAGATATGAGATGAATTGGCATTCATCTGTTGCAAACCACACCAATGAGTTCTCACCAATGCAACCAGGCCACATTCACCTTGCTTGCATATTGTCACTGATGCTACCATCACCTTGGAAATGGAAGCCAAGATACTGGAAGATATACACCTTATTTAAGTTTTGCCCACAGTGGTGGTGAGGGTGTTGGAGTGCCAGGGACAAAAGTGGTGGCACTGCACCTCCCATCCTTCCTTCACACTGTCCAGGCCGCCTCTTCTTCCTCCTCGTTGTTGTGCTCGCTGGAGTGTGGGGTAGGCGCCTGCCGATGGGCTGGCGGGCTGCATCTGGAGAAGCTGTGCCAGGCGCAGGTGGGCCCACCAGCAAGAGTAGGCAGCAGAGAAATAAGTGTCAGTCCTCAGGTGCCCATCTGCCTGGCAGGGCAGGTCTGCCTCCCCGCTCACCACCAGCACCGGCAAGTGGAAGGCAGAGCGGCAAACTCCGCCATGGCATTGCAGGCGGGTGCTTGTGGGCTGCACGGTCTCTGCTTCTGCCACCAATGTTGCGAGTGAACACTCAGGCTGTGCTGCCTCCACCTCCGTTGCCACTGCAGGTGGGCGCTTGCAGTCTGCGCTGCCAATGATACGGGTGGGCACTTTTGGTCTGGGCAGCTTATGCCTCCCCTTCTGCTCCTGTGGGTGGGTGCATCGGGCTGCACTGTCTCCACCGCTGATGCTGCAGGCGGGTGATGGGAGGCTACACGGCCTCCATATCTGCTGGTGTCGTCAGTGTTGTGGGTGGGCAGTCATGGGCTGTGCGACCTCTGCCTCTACCGCTGAGGGTGGGTGCTTGCAGGCTGTGCAGCTTCCACCACCACCACTGATGTCCCAGGTGGGTGCCCCTGGGCCGTTCGGCTTCTGCAGCCACCACCGCTGTGTCGCCAGGGCTGGCGTGCTGCTGGCTGGCCTGGCCCCTCGCACTGCCACTTGCCATCTGCAGATAATTGAATCCGTAGATGGCGAATCAGCAGATACAGGGATGCTACTGTACTCAGTTTTCTTGGTGTTTAGGCAGACTCCAGAATGGTTGATGCTGTCATTCCACAATGAAGATATATGCAAGATCAAAAGCTTGCTTATGTTTTTGACTTTTTAGTTGTACAGTACAAGTGTCATCCCCTCTTTCCTTCAGATGTTGTTCAGAGACCACATGGCTTCTGTTTTCACTACTGACATAGCCATAATAAATGTCAGGCACTGGCTAAAATCTCCCCTTATGTTGACACTAGGACTTCTTTGCTTGCTCTTGATCTCTAAGCATAGCATGGAAGCAGTGGCATAAGTTAATACACTAGCAACTTGCATTGAAGAAGTTGGGACTATTCAAGTAGCAAAATACAAATACCACACTTTTTTAATCAAATGAATTTACCATTATTTATATAGGTATATTTTTACAAGTGTTGCTTGTAATACTTTTAAGAATGAGATGTTCTCTGAGTTGTTCTTGTTTCTTAATAATATTTCTGAATGTCCAACTATGGCTCAAATCCAATTATTATTTTATTTCCTCATCTACAGCTGATAACAAAACAAAAAAGAAAGTAGCTCATCGGGAGAGGAAGCAGGATTTCTCTGCCTTCAAACAAACAGATAGTGAAATGAAAGTTAAAATCTCACCACAGTTGCTCTTGGTGATGCATCGTTTCCTAGCAACAGGCAAGTGTGGCTTATGATAGTTTGATCAGTTTGGTGTCCAACATGTGATTTGCTAAAGCTTGGAGATGTGATGAGTGGGACAGTGCAGTCTGGCAAAGATACTTGATTGGAGAGTGTCATACCAGGCTCTTTCCTCTTCCCCTCACCTATTAAATGCTCTCCTATGTTCAGTTTTCCATAAACTCTTCAGATACAAATGAGAGGTGGGCCAGCAGTTGAATTGTAAAGTTGTCCTGGAAGATTGGGATAAGTAGAAGTGTCACACTATGGAGGCAGAAGGCCATACTGTATGTTGTAGGGAGATCTACTTAACTTTCCCTTCACTCTTTTAATGTAGAGGTCGAATCCATTTGGTGCTCTGGATGTTCTGAGTGACAGTTACCAGGAGCTCTTACCATTAATCCACCTGGGTTGAGCTTCTGGTTGTTCAACATCAATGCATCTCTTAGGCTGAAGTTTCTCCAACCTTCTTTAATGAAGAAGCCATTTCTGGAAGTCATAGTCAGACACTGCAGTAGGATGGCATTTGTGTATTTTTCCTGGAGGAAAGAGCATTATTTTCAGAGACAAAATGAACAGCACTTTTATGATTATGCACTCCTGCTGGTCTGTCCTTTCTCCACTTCTAAAAGCAATTTCCAATGAGTGCTGTTCATTAAACTGAAAGGTGAGAGGAGAGTTAAACAGATCTTCATGTAATGTAATTCAACTTTAACTTCAAGTAAATATTCCTGGAAGAAAATGCTCAGAAAATAACTGAAGACTTTGTACAGATTACCTTGTGCATGTAAATCTAAACTGCTTTGTTGAATCTGATCAAGCTTCTGATGAAGTAAGGTGCAGTCCTTCAAGCTTATGACAAACCCATTATTCTTTAAAGTGCTGCAAGACTTTTGTTGGGAAAAGCTGCTGGATGAAGGATGATAATGTTGTTAGAGATTGGATTAGATGCCCTGAGCTCATCTGATCTGTCCTGATCTCAGAAGCTAAGCAGGGTCGGGCCTGGCTAGTACAGTGGTACCTCTACTTATAAATTTAATCCATTCTGAATGCATGCTCTTAAGTCGAACAACTCTTCAGTAGAGCAGCCCTATGTAAAAAAATGAACATAAAAAATAAAAAATCGTAAGTAGGGCAGACAGCATCTAAAATTTGTAAGGCAGCAGTTAAAACATCAACAATTTTTCTTAAGTCAAGCCGCTCGTAATAGAGGCACCACTGTACTTGGATGGGCGACCACCAAGGTGCTGTAGGCTCCTGAAGTAGGAACTGGCAAGCCACTCCAATATTCCTGCCAAGAAAACTCCACGTAAATTCAGAATATTCTTTTGAAACCCAATTGCCAAGAGCAATCATGCCTTCCATAGAATCTTTCTCATTCTCACTCTTATGCCGTTTGTAAGACAGATACAATGTCTTAGACTTGAAATGTCAATTATTTATGTTCAGTATACTGTATTTGGGCTGTTTTAATATGTGCAGCAAAGTTTGCAAGTTCTCCATTGTAAGTGATTTGCATAACAATTTATTAACTGTGGTCTCTGTTAGGAATGTTTCGATGTGATGCTTCTGAAGGGAATTCTCAGTGGTATGACAGAAACACATGTTCTCCCACAATGACAATAATCTTACATGTCTGAAATGTTTAGTTTTTGCTGGTCTATAGTTCCCATGTGAGACAAGCTCAGCATCACCTGTTTGTTCCTTGATGCGATGCTATGCTATAGTAAACACATGACAACCTTCTGGATTTAAGAAAATCAAATAACCTTGGAAATCAAATATTCAGAGCCTCTGATCTTGACTGGGAAAAACCTTTTCATTCACAGTTGAATAACTTTTTTATACCACAACAGGATGATAGTGTATTTTTGTTCTGTCTTGTTCCAGTTTGTTCCAGTGCAGTTTGCTTGCACAGGCTACAGTATATTAATGCATTCTGATCCATACACTTTGGAGTGTATGTCATCTGGTGACATTTCCTTATGGGTATGTTTATGCTGATCAGGTTCCACTCCTCCATACCCTCTCACTGCTCCTACTTAATTTTGTTCCTTTCACTTTGGCTGCAAAAGTGAAAATTAAATAAATACTTTTTTAAAAGCTGTACAGTTGAAAGGGTGGAAGTTTGAAAGCAGTGGACAGATAAAACAAGATGGGAAGGGAGGGGAGAATGAAGTAGGCAGAGAGACGACAGAGAAGATAGCCAGAGGGGATGGCAGGCTATGTTCGCAGAGAGACTTGAACGAGACAGCCGCTAGTGGGACAATCCAGTGCATCCTACTACATCTGTCAACAAATACCCCCCAAACATCTGGATGTCAATATTTTGATGATGTATGCAAATTTCCATCAAAAACATCCAGAATTACCCAGAGCAAGCCTACAATAACTGGCAACACTACCACCATGTGGACAAGCTCTCATGACTATATGGAAAGGCAGGATCATTCAAGCTTGCTCTTCATCTGTGAATTGTTTCCCCCCCTCCCCAGGCATGTCCAGAAGGGTTGAATATTCAGTATTTCAGGCCTAGAAGGTTGTGTGTGTTGCCTACAGCATAGCCATATGACCATTTGTTGGATTTCTTAGGGGAGCACTAAGCCAATTAGAAAACTTTTCAGTTTAATCAAGTGAAAGATAGAGGCACACAAATCCTGGGAATAAAATTAACCTTTACTTCTTCGTCATGGTCTCTGTGATTCCACACAATGGGTTAATGCATCACATGCAGTAACTTCTCAGAATCTTCTAGCAAAGTCTAACAAGGACCTCCTACTCCCTATATAATCCATAGCTCTGCCCATCTACCTCAGTTCCTTCCTTTCTTTCTGCAGCTGTAGTAGCTTCTCCTGCTCCTTCTGCTCCTGTTTCTCCTGAAAAGATAAAAGATATCCCTTTTCTTATTCTTCATTCCTATTCTTTATTATTTTCCTCATATTCTACTGTCTTTTATTTGAAAGGAACCTCCCCTCCCTTCCCCTCCCTCTCCTCCAATAGTTCTTCATGCCTTTTTATGTCCTCCACAGCGCTTTACAAGCACTGTTCCTCCTGTGGAAATAAGGTACCATTTTCAGATAGTCATTCTCTTTGCCTTTTCTGTCTTGGAGAGGGACACCTTTACACCTCCTGTGAACATTTTAAAAAGTTCACAAAACCAGCACTTAGAGGCAGACTCCAAAGGCTCCAATCCCATCTTTGGGAAAAGTCGCTGAGTCCGAGCATGGACGTAAATTTGACACCGGCCTCTGCGGCCCAATGAGCAAGCCTGACCGTTTCCTAAACATTGACAATGGCCTCGATTCCACAGGTGCAAAAGACACAAGTCAAAATCGGCTGCTAAATCCAAACCGGCATTGAAAGTCAATAAAAAGCAAAAGCACCATGCTTTGACACCGATGCTGGTCTTGAAATCGACAGCCATAGCAGCCTCGTCATCTCCCTTGAGATTGAGCCCGAAGCCTACCGACCTCGATGCCAGAGCTCTGGTAGTGATTTATTCCCTCTCTAACGAGGATGGGCCTCAGGACACTTCACAGGCTCTTCTGTCTCATTTGATCACTTGTGGTGACGCTTCTGCCGAGTTACTTACCATTCTTCAGAGGCCCAGCAGCCCGGATTCCAGGCAAAGTGTGGAGTCAGATTCATCGACCGTTCCCTCTAAGGCTCCAACCCCTCCATGTTCTGAGGGTGAGCCTCCTAAGAAACGCCAACATCCCTCAACACCAATCTACTCTGATGCCGAGCCTCCTGCAAAAACAAAACGGCCGGAACCTTGTCGATCTCATCGACACTGGCAGCAATCCCCCTCTGAAACCTCGGTTTCTTCAACAACACCAAGGAAACAAAAGCACAAAACGCACAATGTGGATCGAGATCGATCTCTCAATATCGAACATGGCCAATACTGACCTTCTCGGCATTTACACTACAGCTCCGAGAGGATGATACACGTTGAACCTGAATATGTATAAATACCTCCATGGAAGTCTAAGTGTTGATACTGATACACATACTCTTCTTCCGACTCCACTCCACTTTGACGTCGACGTCAAGATGTATAGTACGATTCCGACTCCTCTTTTCCACCTCGACGTCAAAAACATAAAACTTAATGTTGATCTCCACAATTCATCTTGGAAACGCCATCTCCTCCTCCTCGAGCTCGAGCGCAATGTTCTAAGACTGGTACAATTAATAAACCATTGAAACTGACTACTCAGCATCGAGCCTCTCAAAAGACAACACAACCAGGAGACACCCAACATCCCCTACCACAGAAACACCATGATAAGTCTACCCATAAGCTATCGTCGATCCCAACCACAGTGCTTCCATCTCAGCGATCGAAGCAGATTTCAATACCTAGGAGTGAACATTCTGTCAACCCCTCCTCAGATATTAATGTAATACAGCTGAAGGATATTAATTAACTCTTTTTGTGAGTTGGACAATTCTCAATGCTCCCAACCTATTGCTTCACCTGTTCATCCCCCTACCCCGAATTTGGATGTGACAGATAAACTTCCTCTCCTTCGGAGGATTACAAAGCATATTCTCTATGATTGCCAAGATTGCTAAGGTTCTCAATCTTATAGTGGTGCAACCACCTATAGATGATGATGATAGAGTCTTTGTGACATTTCCTTGGACCAGGCACCACCTCTGAGACTCACCTTCATTAAACTGTTGCTCCATCTTATCAAGGAGTTATGGGAAAAGCCCTCTACTGTCCAGCAGATGCCTCACAGAGTGGACAATATCTATAAAACCCATGGAGATTCCACCTTATACCTACAGAAACATCCACTTCCAAACTTGTTTATAGTGGATGCCACTCAGAATAGAGCTCGCAACAGATCTGCTACCGCTCCTTCTAATAAGGAGGGAAGGTGGCTTGACTTTTTTGGACACAAGCTTTATTCCTTTATATCCTTCATTCGAGCCCCTGGCTAAGGCCTCTGACAGGCTTTTGTTCCTAAAAAGTGTCTTTTTAATAGCTATCACCTCAGCTAGAAGGGCAAGTGAATTGGCTTCCTTGAGGATAGACCCTCCATACCTGCAATTCCACCCTAATAAAGTCACCCTGTCTCCTGACATATCCTTTTTGCCCAAGGTTGTTTTCATCTTTCATTTGACTCAACCGTTGATCTAACCCACCTTTTTTCCATCACCAACCACAGATTTGGAACGCTTCCTCCATAACTTCGACATTAAGAGGGCACTATTTTTTGTAGACAGAACTGCTCCTTACCGAAAATCTAATTGCCTGTTTGTACATAAGTCAAAAAGGCAGGCCTTCCGGCTTCCTCACAGACTATTTCCAAAAGTATTGTGTCTGCCATCAACTTGGCTTATGAACTGTCTAAACCAGTTGTTCTCAACCTGTGGTTCCCCAGATGTTCCTGGACTACAACTCCCAGAAGCCTCCACCACTCACTGTGCTGGAAGGGATTTCTGGGGGTTGCAGTCCAGGAACATCTGGGGAACCACAGGTTGAGAACCACTGGTCTAAACAGACCTTTCTGGCCACAATTCAAGCCCACTCTATGGCTATGTCTACTGCCTTTCTTAAAGAGGTTTCCATACCCTAAATTTGCAAGGCTGCCACATGGTCTTCGCTGACCTTTGCCACTCACTACCGCCTCAATGTCCGGGCTTGTGCAGATACGGCATTTGGCCGTGCTGTGCTCACCTCCATCCTGCCTGCTACTTACCCATTGTGTGCAATCACAGAACACCATGAAGAAGAAACAAAGGTTACTTACCTGAACTTGAGTTCTTCGAGTCATCATTCTGTGATTCCACACAAACCTGCCCATCCTTCTCCTTGATCCATCATGCCAGTTCTCTAGCTTTTTCTGCAGACAGCGGCAGATCAATTGGGAACTGAGGTAGATGGGTGGAGCTATGGATTATATAGGGAGTGGGAGATCCTTGTTATACTTTGATAGAAGGTTCTGAGAAGTTACTGCATGTGGTGCATTAACCCATTGTGTAGAATTACAGAATGAGCATTTGAAGAACTAAAGTTCAGGTAAGTAACCTTTGTTTTTTACTCAAAATGGCACAAAATTAGGAAACAGCAGAATTGCCTTGTCTGACCTTTTAAAGAATAATGGAAGACTTTATTCAAATATGAAGGAATTGTTACATAGTTTTGGGCAGACACTTGATGAACTGAATTATTGTGAAGGTACTCAGAGTGTTTTAACGAGTGGGTCAACTTTGTCACACTTTTAAAAAAAACCCTTGGACCTGAAAAATAGGTCAGCCAGTGTTTTATATATTCAGTATAAACTAAGTAATCCATGCACGTCATAAATTGTACTGTGGGTTATATGTCAATTTTTTGTATCTTTAGAGGTTGAAGCATTTGGCCCATCCCAGATGTCTGAAAAGATCCTCTTGAGGCTACTAAAGCATCCCAATGTGATTCAGGAATTGAAGTATGATGAGAAGAACAAGAAATCCCCTGAATACTACCTCTATCAACGAAACAAACCTGTTGATTACTTCATTCTAATCTTACAGGTCAGGCCTCTGTGAGCATCTGTCTGTTCTGCAACCTGCATTCTCATCATTACCATCAATAAATTACATTGTCTAGAATTACCACCTTGCTTTCTTCCGGCTTTTCTCTATGTTGTCAGGTCAAACTAGACCAGATGCATGTCATGTAATTAGCAGGTACACTAACAATTTTTATGAAATAAAGAGCAGGTATAGGGGAACTTGTCTGGATTTTGCATCTTATAGTGAGGTTCTTGGTATTTCCACTGGAAGAAGCAGCTTCATCCAATAAGAATGAAGGCCTTGTTCTCATAATGCAATGGATGGAAAAGCACAAGGAAGGTTGGACTGCATAAAAATAGCAGCAGATATGGGGCTTAAAAACTCCTTAACCTACCCACCCCAGTTTCCCAGGTGCCTGCTCTGTTTAGAACAGTCATTCATGCAACCAGTAATTGTGGAGTCTCATCGAGTTTGGTATTTGGCCAACATCTAGTGGCCTTCGCACTGGTCTGGATGTTTACCTACCAATAATAAAATACAGTGGACCCTTGTATAACAAACAGCTTGTATAACATAAAATTTGTACAACATAAAAAATTCCAGAGATAGGGGAAATTTGCTTAACATAATTGCCTATGGGAAAAATCCGTACAACATAGAAATGGGATCACTCCGTTTTCAATGCATTCCTATGGGAATTTGTATAAAGGAAAATTTGCTTAACATAATTTCATTTGGAACGAATTAATTCCTTTATACAAGGTACCACTGTAAATATACAAAGAACAGCCAAATCCCACCCAAACCAAACATTTAAAGTATGATACATCTGTATAACAAAACAGCAGATCTTAAAATTAAAATTGTGTTGCTGTTTGGTTTTCAGTTACACGCTGCTGCTTTTCCAAAAACAACTCTTTGTATTCCTGTGACAATTACGTCTACCTTGGTAGGACCTCCAATAGTCCCATTCCTTTGTTAACAAACCATTTTCATTTTTGCCTATTATCAGTGTCCTCACCTGGTCATGAAAATACGAATAAAAATAGAAAAGCATTTCATTGTGTGCCTGAAAAAAGTGTATTTTGATGCACAAAAAAGCACACACTGAAATAAATATGTATTTAAAGTGCCCCAGTATATTGCTTTCTCATTATCTCTATTCCTCTTTTCTTTTATTCCTCCTTAATTTTTCAGTAGTTTTTGTATTTGTTTCCTGTAGACTCAGTCTGAACCCTTCCTAGCAATTTTGAATGAACCAATTGAGTAATATATTTATTTGGAGAACAGCACCACCTACCGATGCCTGCTCCTACTCTACTTTTTGTATGTGACAACTTTTGAAGCGTGTGTTCAAATGGCAGTTGTTTGTACCTTCTTGAAATGTGCTGCTTGATGTGATCCTTACATCTTCAGTCATATTAAGCCTGGCTAGGTTCCCTTCTTTCTGTTTTTGCACATACTGTAACTGATAACTGCCTGATTCTGCTTACTATATGTGCTCTGAAGGTGATTCTTATGCCGGCTGGGAGAGCTGTCCTAGACATGATATTTTTGAGGACAAGAACATCATTATTAATTGTAATTCTGTTTTATTGCTAGGAAAGGGGAAGAGCACTTGTCACTTGTAGGATTTTTTACCTTGTATACCAACATAGCTCATACCTTGTATTCTTGGATAATAAGAGTCATTTGCTTTGCCACATGCAGGAAAATGCCTGAGGCTGGTGCTATGAATGTATAGGCAATCTGAAGATTTCTTTTTTTTCCTGTGGCCTGTTTTCTTGACACAATCCCGCCCCCATTTTATCAATGCACAAATCTCTACCCCAATGTTGGCCATGCGGTTTATTGCTTCAGAATGAAATAGTATATGAAAACGGATGTCTATGAGATGACTAAAATATCTGCAACAATTTTCTAGATCTTGCAGACAGATTTCAAAGAATCACTATGGGTCAGGTATTTATTAAAATGTATTTTAAAGCTGGCACTGCATCATAAGCCCATCATGTTTTTATGAAATAGATTATTTTAAGTTTCAAATATGTCGTATGAAGATCATTTAGAAGTAGTAAGGAAATCAGGAATCTTTTGACAAGTAGTTGTGTGTGTATGGAGGGGGAGAAGAGAAAGAGAGAAATATATGCATTGCATTTTTTCTTTTATCATATACTTTAAGAGTTTTTAATTCTCTACTAGCAAATACAGTATTGGTAAGAAAATGTATTTTTTACCTTCTTTTGGAAGCTGAATGCAAGTATTTGCATTCATACTTACTTTCACACAAATTTTGCCATGTGCATATGGATGTAATGTCTGAGTCTTCAACATGGCAGAGAAGCATAGCAGACTGGAAATAGTCTCAGGTTCAAGTCTTCTGGCTTAAACTTGAGAGTGAGTAGAAACATTCTGGTTTTCTTTTCTTTTTTCTTTAATTTCACTCTGACCTAAAAGTTCTCCTGCCCCCCCCCCCGAATGGATATGCAGATATCTGCTAATTCAGAAAAGAACTTCATGAATCTTAATTAGATTCTAATCCATGAAAAGTGTATGCCACAATACATTTCTTAATCTTTATCACAAGAATTTATTGGTTCTGCAGCAATAGGCTAATGTGGTTAGTCTTCTGGGCATGATTTGGTATGTATTTGCATATTATAGCTTATATAAACTTAAAGCTTGGTGTGATATCAGGATAACATAGATCAGGCCTTCCCAACAGGTAGACCGTGGGCTACTGGTAGCCTGCAAAGGGTTCAAAAGTAGCCCACCAGCCATCTATAAAAAAAGTGAGGGGATAAGTTCTCCACCCCTCCCTCCCCCATCCCAAGGACCACCACTGCTCCAGCAAACTTCTGGGTCTGCCAGCCCACTGTCTCAGCCGAGTGGGGCAGTTCAAGGGCCATGGCGCATTGAAATCTGTTCCCTCCAGAACAGATTAATTGGTTTTCAATGCATTTCTATGGGAAACCACTGCTCTACTTACAAAAGTTTTTACTTATGAGCATGTGCTTGGAACAAATAAAAATTGTAAGTAGAGGTTTTAGTGTAGTAGTCCACAGGCACTTTGGGCCGGATAAAGTAGACCTTGGCCTGTTCAAAGTTGAACAGCCCTGAAATAGATGAACTATATACAGTATGTATATGGTCATTGTTTCACCTTAGCAAGTCACTTCAGTTGGAGCTGGAAGTAGTGAGCACACAAAATTAAAAGTATACAAAGCAGGTGTAAACCAAAGTGAACCTATCTGAGCTCCAGCTGTAGCTTGACATGACGAGCTGAGTTCCATCGTGTTGAGATTCAAACAGTCTTCTAGTGGAAGCCACCATACACAATTGGGCCTGGATTCTGTCGTGATATAGTGCTATGAGTTGTAAATGTTTTACATCTTTGTGCATATGGTTTCCATTTTCGTGCAAAGGCTGGGAGTCTGATTTATGAGTCCTAGATCTGTCCCTCACCAAAAGCTGCTGCCAGATGCCAGGACTGCACACTACACTTGTCCGATGCCTCCTCTTTTCCTTTCCACCCAGATCTCATATAACTGGTTCAATGTCACTTTTCATTTGTCCAACATTGCACTGATTCTTGGTCATAGAGACTAGCAAGAACATGCCGTCTAATCGTGTTCCTCCTTTGAAACACCAACTTTCTGTTCTAGCCTTTTCTTACCATAATGTCCAATCTGTTTTTCTGTGCACAGTCCATTCTTAGTTCTTTTGTCCATTTAGTTCAGCTGAGTCTTTTGAAGATTTTACTGGCCCTTACTAAAAAAAAAAATCCTAGTGTGGTGGCTCAGTAGCAGTGGCTCTGTTTTCTGTTTACTTCCTAAAATCTACCATAAGACTGTTACACTCATATTGGATTACAACGCACATCTTAAAAAATCCATAGATTACCAATGTTGTGAACACATATGGAATATATGGAATACAATGACCATATATATACTTATTGTATATAGAGGGGCATGATGGCTCAGCGAGCTAGAGCACTGAAAATTGTCGGCTACAAAATCAGCAGCTCACCAGTTCAAATCCCAGGTGCCACACAGCGGAGTGAGCTCCCGCTGTTAACCCCAGCTCCTGCCAACCTAGCAGTTATGAAAGCATGTAAATGCAAGTAGATAAATAGGTACCGCTGTAAAAAGCGGAAAGGTAAAACAGTGTTTCCTTGCAGCCATGCCGGCCACAGGGCCACAGATTTGCATAACACTGGCTCTTCGGCTTGAATATGGAGATGAGCACCGCCCCTAGAGTTGGACATGACTAACACACATGTGCGGGGGGAACCTTTACCTTTTTTAATGGAATATATATATTGAATGAACTTGGGGTCACTATGCTTAATAGAAGTCAGTGATGTATGTATTGTCTTATTATTTTTCCTCCAGCTTCCTAAGAGCACAGTCACCAAAATTCAAGTTGAGAATGCATTATTCTGCACTTTTTGGAGAGCCCATTGTAATTATGTAGGAATAAATTGCTATATTTGTTTTTCTTCAGGGATTTTTTTCCTTTCATAGTTCACTATTCTCCAATAAGGAGAGTAAAATGCATGACTTTAATGTTGCAACATGTGTATTTGTTGGGGTTTTGAACAATTAGAAAGTGTTGAACTAGAATATATTTTCAACGCTATCCATTTGCACTAATGCAGTTTAAAACTAGGCCTGCAGTCCACAGATATTCAGCTAAAAATAGTGGCTTAGAAGACATTTTGTCAGAAGGACTTCCTGAATACAAAGCCTCAATTTTTCAAATTTAATGAAATAAAATTATAAATAATAGACATTTTAAGGTTCTATCAGATGCAGCAAATCTATTGCATACGATGCATTAAAGAATTCTCTAAAAGCAATGAACATGGAGTATTTTCACTATTGTTGGCCGTTCAGGATTGATAGCAATGCTGATTTCTTTGAATGGGCTTTTCAATTAGATTCTATATTATCACATATTATGAGAGTGCAGTGATGTTATTGTGTAGCACAGCAAATCAACACTCTACAAGGTAATTTTAAAAATGATGGTGCCCCAAATGAAAAACTTTAACTTTGAAAATGGGCTTTGGATCAGAATTAAATTGGGATCAGATGTAGCATACAGTCTTCTCTGGCATTTGGGGAAGTCTGGGCAAACAGTTTTTGAATTAAGATTATTTTTTTAAAGCAAAACTCTTTCCTCCCCCTCGTGCAGAAACAAATGACCTTAAACATCTCCAAAGAGGTCAAATAAATTTAAAAGACCAAACTAGCTTATCTTGAAAGAGATAATGGTGGGGCTCACCTGTTTTTTTCTAATTGGGAAAGAATCCAGGTTGCTTTTTTAATTTGAAAAGATTCCAAGCTGCTTGAAATACTGGGTTTGAAGGAAAGGCCACATAAACTCTGTTTGATTGGTTTTCTTTGAAGAGTCAAAAAGGCAGGCATGCATTAAAGAAAGCAGTGGAGTGACAGTGCTCTAGAAAATAACATTTTCCCAGGTATTTTCTGGGAATTTGCATACAGTTTTGTAAGCCATATTCAGAGTATCTGTGTTATATTTGGAAGGAATCCAGGCTGCAGGGCCTGTAATATTGATACTAAAAAATATCTTTCTACACAATGTGTGGCAGCAGTGAAGAAGGCCAATTCCATGGTAGGGATTATCAAAAAGGGGATTGAAAATAAAACAGCCAACATTATAATGCCATTATACAAAATGATAGTAAGGCTGCACCTGGAGTATTGTGTACAATTCTGGTCACAGCATCTCAAGAAACAAATTGTGGAACTGGAAAAGGTGCAAAAGAGAGCAACTAAAATGATTACTGGCCTGGGGCACCTGCCTTATGAGAGAAGGTTAAAACATTTGGGGCTCTTTAGTCTGGAAAAAAAGATGCCTCAGGGGGAATATGATTGAGACGTACAAAATAACGCAGTGCATGAGTCAAGTGGATAGAGGGACAAAATACCAGAACTAGGGGACATACACTCAAATTGAGGGCTGGGAGAGTAAGAACAGACAAAAGAAAATATTTTTTCTCCCAGCGTGTTGTTAGTCTGTGGAACTCCCTGCCACAGGATGTGGTGATGGCATTTGGCCTGGATGCCTTCAAAAGGGGATTGGACAGATTCCTAGAGGAAAAGTCCATCACAGGTTACAAACCATGATGGAAATGTGTAATCTCCAGGCTTAAAATCAGGGTACTTCAAGGGCCAGATGCAGGAGAGTGGTATCAGGAGACAGATATCTAGTCTTGTGCACTCCCAGACGCATCTGGTGGGGCCACTGTGAGATACAGGAAGCTGGACTAGATGGGCCTTTGGCCTGATCCAGCATGGCTCTTCCTATGTCCTTATTTCCTTAAAAGATCAAAACTACTATTTTATTGTAAGACTGAGCATGTGTAGAGTAGGCTTACCCCCAAGACTATTCCAAACTACAGTAGATATATTGTTGTAGGTTCATGGCCAGTAAGGGAGATGTTTGGAGGACAATAGAAGGTTATAGAAAGAGTCAAAGGACAGGTGTTCTTTTAAGAGTCAAAAAAGCAAGCTTGCTTTAACGAAAGTAATGGACTGATAGAATGATTCATTTCAGTGTGTGCTATATAATGCTGATGACATCATCAGCTGAAGACAATTTCATAATCCTCCTTGGGGGGTGGGGGGACATATTGAGTCTTCTGTGGAATCCCTTTCATTGTGGGTAAAGTATTAGGTATCACAGGATAGGCGAATGTCCATAATTTCCAAAAAATTATACTACTTGGATTGACCTAACCGCCAAAGGCTTTTTTAAAAATCAAAGACCTCCCCTATTTCTGCAGCTCCAACAGCTACCTTACAATGAAAAGGGTTGCACGACAAAGTCCTGCTGCTTAGCGTAGTGTTACACTAGAATAGGCTAAATGAGTTGGTATGGATTTGGTGAATCTCTGTAGGTTCAATTGATTGAAATGGACCTATTCTAAATGTGACTTATTTTAG
Source organism: Phrynocephalus versicolor (assembly GCA_023846285.1). Classification (NCBI taxonomy): domain Eukaryota; kingdom Metazoa; phylum Chordata; class Lepidosauria; order Squamata; family Agamidae; genus Phrynocephalus; species Phrynocephalus versicolor. Next base: position 14,068,882 of record JAHTLZ010000379.1, on the reverse strand, counting down.
AGTAGTAAGTTGCAACTAGATTAGGCCAGTTTGAATCAATGGAACTTATAAAGGTGTTCAATTACTAAATCTTCACTGATTAACTGAGCTTCTATCTTAGGATACCTAGAAAGTCTGTGTCATTGGAATTCATCTCCCAAGCTTTATTTTCCCCCAAGTGTTAAATTTCTGATTTACCTAACAAATCTGCAGAGCCTTGATGTTCTGGTGGGTGGTGAAACAATCTGGGCCAGTGTTCACTGTATTTACTCTTTTCTCAAATGGATTGTTCATTGCTACTATAACTATGAGTCTTGTTTCTTGTGACTATGTGACTGATGTGTACCTGAAATGCTTTTGAAAACACTGTGTATGTTGCCAACTTTTTTCTCTGCAGGGAAAAGTAGAAGTGGAGGCAGGAAAAGAGGGAATGAAGTTTGAAGCTGGTGCTTTCTCTTATTATGGGGTGATGGCTCTCACAGCATCTCCAGGTAATTGTTTAGCTTCTGTCAGAGATATTCTAGAACAAATATCCTGTTCTGCTGAAGTTAACATTGCTAGGGAAACTAGTCCAGGATTTGTTGAAATCTAGTGACAGCAATATAGGCCAACACCAATGTTAACATAAACACCTTGAAAGATCTAGAAGTCTCTATATTGGGAAAGGCTGCAGTATGGTATCTACACTTGCTGGCTTGCTAAAAATCTGCTCTTAAACCAAAACTTTTTAAAAAGTTCCTGGAGATGAGTTGGTCTGCCTATCACCGTAATTCTTCCATTAGAGGAAGGCAGTTAGGCTGCCTTGGTACTGATTTGTTTTCAGTTCTGGCTTAGAACTAGGTTTGTAGCTTCATAGGGAGAAAGAGACCAACATAGTTTTCTCTTAATACAGAAAACAAGGCCTTAAAGACAATAACTGAAATCCTGTTGCTTAGTATGGTAAGTTACAACTAGAGTAGGCCATTTAATCAGTGTAGAGTTGGTTTCTCATTATGTTTAGTTTGATGACTTGTGATTTCTTACAAGTTATTTTTATTCATTTTCTGACCATTGTTCAGTATTATTTTATGCTTCTCTAGTTTCCTTTGGTTTGATTTTGAATTTTTGATTCCTTCACTGTGTCCACATTTAATTCTCTCCCTTGTCATCATTCAGTATTAGCATCCTCTCGGTCCTGACCTCATCTTTTTTCCCCTCCCTCTTCCAGTTCCCTTGTCCCTGTCTCGAACCTTTGTTGTCAGCAGAACAGAATTATTAGCAGCAGGTACACCAGGTAAACTTGCATGCTTCTTATTCACCCTTCTTGTAACTGCACATATTAGATATAATCAAGAACAACTTAAATTTACCTTTTAACATTGTTTGATGTTGAAGAGATGAAGGAGAGGCTTAAGCCTCACAGGTAGGTGTCCTGCATTTTTGTTTATGATCAGTTAACAGAAAAATGAAAACAAACATTTGTAACATTCTTGATTATAGAAGAATCTTCCTTGATTACTAACGCCAAATTATTGAAAAATATGTATGCCCTGCCCAATTTTATTCTCACTTATGCAGAAGCTGTCCTGCCAATGCTGCTTTTCATGTAGTCTTCATATGGAAATGTGATTATCAAGACACTAAGGGTCAAGAATGACCTGAGAGTGAGAAGATGAGGAATAACAGTGTACCCATCTCCTCCTTTATGTCTACTACAGTTAACTTCTCATTGAGAGATGGCATGCAGTGACTCCAGTCAGTTTCCTCCTGATTGCACGAAGGAGATTTCTGTAATGAGTTCTGAGAGCTGTTCTCTTTTTTTGTGAGTTTTCAAATCTGTCTCAAAAGGACAAAGAGCAAAACATCCAGAAGCCATCAAGGGGAAACATGTTTTTGTAGATACAATTTAAAACCTATTCAGATACTCAGTAAAAAAAATTGCTACAATGAAATTCCAGAGACCTTTATCTGGAATTGTTTATTTTGCAACCTCTCCCCAGACCCCCTTCTGCCATAAATCTCCCTAAGGATCCTGTTGCAGGAGTCTGGAGGCCGCTAACTCTATGGGTTCATTTAAAATAACTTCAAGCCTGTTAATGCTGTGATCTCTTGGAAGACTTACCCACACAGAATCCAAGCACCTTCTATAATTAAGTCCATTTATTAAATCTTATTGAGGATTACAAAAGATATTTGCTGCTATCTCAAAAATAACAAAGCTCATATTTACTACTATACTACTTCAAAGAAGACTGAGGCTAAAAGCCCCTAAAATACTTTTAAAGCTATATATTGCCACTGCTGTGTAGTTGGTTCCCTGGCGAAGAGAAGCATCCTGAAAAACCCAAAATTTATTGTTGTTTCTCAGGTCGGCTCAGCCTCCATTGTCATGGGAAACAGTCACATGTAACTTTTTGTCCAATAAAATTTCTCTCTTGGATCTTCACTGAGCTTTTGTTGACATAGACAATAAATAAAAATAGAGCTATAAAACAAAACTGTCCTTTAATATTAATGTTTACATTATGGCCTAGCTCAGTGATGGCGAACCTTTTAGAGACTGAGTGCCCAAACTGCAATTCAGAACCCACTAATTTTTTTTGCAAAGTGCCAATGCAGTAATTTAACCTGTATACAGGTGGCTTTGAAGGGGTGATGTCGGGTGCCCACAGAAAGGTTTCTGAGTGCCACCTTTGGCACCCATGCCATAGGTTCGCCATCACTGGCCTAGCTCAAGTCACACCAGTCTAATTCTAATTCCCTTACATGCCCTCCTTTAACAATTAAAAATCCTACATTACAATCTAGCATCTTTAAAACTATAAACTACAATGAGAATAAATATAAATATTATTATTATTATTATTATTATTATTATTATTATTATTATTATTA
>JAHTLZ010000379.1:14035478-14066019 GCA_023846285.1 Phrynocephalus versicolor | reverse complement strand
TATTATTATTATTATTATTATTATTATTATTATTATTATTATTATTATTATTATTATTATTATTATTATTATTAAGAGATATATAAGCGTCAAAGTGCCATAAGGAGTACAACAGTGCATAAGAAAGCAATTATAAGAGGTAGAGCTACTGATTGAATATATGCAATGAAATGTACATATAGCAATATGCAACCAAAGTATGGATAACAGCCTTAAATAACTTGTATGCTTGCAGTCTTGTAAACTTCTGGAAAACAAATACTGTATAGAGAAAAATTAGCACATCTTATAATTACTCAGCAATAAGAAATACAGTTGTTATATGGATAACTGAAAACAACATAAAAGAAAGCAGTAAGCTTCAATTAGGCACAAGAGTATCTTCTTCAGGTGAATTTTCTATCCCAAAATACATTCTAGAAATACTATTGGGAACAACATTCTGAGAACCTGAAATATATTGAACATCAAACACAAAATATTGTAATGACAAACTCCCATCTAAGAAGTCATTGATTGCTTGCTTTAAGGTGGTACAACCATTTCAGATCATTTGGTGATCTGTCTGCCCCCAAAGATATGGTCTTAGTTTATTCAGAGTCCACATGATGCTTAGGCATTCCTTCTGAGGAACAGAATCATTTCTTTCTCCGGGTAGTAACTGTTTACTGAAAAAAGGTACTGGGTGTAGTAATCCTTCTTTTTCTTGCATCAGGACACATCATAATCCATATTCCGAGGCGTCCATCTGCACTACAAAAGTTTTGTCAAAGTCAGGAGCAATTAGTGTAGGATATTGAATAAGACAATTTTTAAAGCATCAAAAGCAATTTGACATTCAGGTGTCCACTTTACTTTAACAGGCGTTTTCTTACGTGTCAGTTCAGTCAACAGAGTAGCCATATGACTGAAATGAGGAATGAACTTTCTGTAATGCCTGATAAAACTAAGGAATGATTGAACTTGCCTTTTGTTTTCAGGGACTGACCATTTTTTAACACTTTAACTTTTTGTTTGCAAAGGTTCAGTCAATCCACTACCAAGCCAATGGCCCAAATACACAATCTTTCCTCTCAACCATTGACATTTTGAAGCTTTGACAGTTAACTCTATATCTTGTAAACACTGTAGCACCATTTGGACATGTTCCAAGTGATCTAAAAAAGGTGTCTGAAAAAATCACCATGTTGTCAAGACAAGCATGAGCGAATGGTAGTCCCTAGAAAACAATATCCATGAGCCTTTGATATGTTGCACCGGTGTTAAATAGTCCAAAAGGCATTCTGAGGAATTCAAAAGTTCCTTTGTGCGTGATGAATGCACTCTTCATGATTCAGGGTCAAGCATTAGTAAAGCCACTCCTTAAATATCTCTCATACCTTGAGAACCCTGCTAGAATCACCATAGATCAGAAGTGACTTGAAGAGATATAATGCAAACACTTATATCCCAGGGTTCTACTTGGATGTTCCAATTCTATTCTTTTCCTCCAGCTATTTCCTTAAAGATGGTTTCTAGGTCTCCTGAAACATCTCTTGCTACTTCATCAGGTTTAGACTCAATCAACTTTTGAAGTCATCTATATTTCAGTCTTACAGTTGGGAGCATGTGGCTTATTAGGCATTGTAATGAAAGTGGACTTGTAGAATTGGAAATGCCTGAACAGGCATTTGAAAGTGGTCCTTCTAACTGAAATGTATTATGGTAGACCCCCATCACATCGCGGTTCAATCAATGCAGTCCCAGTGCATCGCGGAATACTGGACACATGTGCACATGCACATGCCTTCCCCCTCACCTGGAGAACTGACCTGCTGGGTTGTGCCGTGCTCTCGCCCCATTCAACACCCCCCTTATCTCCCAAAACTGCCCAGCCAGCTCATGCTGCTCAGACAGGCCTTTCTGCATCCTCTTCACACCTCAAGAAAGAGTCCTGCCGGGTTGTGCCGCTTGCGCGCGTCTTTATGCACCCCCCAGTACCTCCAGGAACTGACTTGCCAGGTCCGACTGCTTCCACATGCCTTCCTGCATGGGGTGTGTGTATGCAAGGAGCAGGGGAAGCCAAGTCAGGAGGTGTGTGTGTGTGCATGTGTGTGCATACGTGCACATGCACGCACGAGGGTGCATGCACGTATAGGCTGCAGCTGAGAACAGAAAGCAAGTTCTCCCTCTCCATTCACCTGTTTTAGCTTCTTGGCAGAGGAAGAGTTAAAACAAGAAGAAACTTTCTGCAGCCTATACCCGCCTGCACACACAGTGCTCTCTCTCCCTCCCTGTCCCTTCCAGAGTTGAAAACAAGCAAGAAACCTGGTGTGCTTTCACTCCTCAGCTGCAGCCTATAGGCATTGAACGCACTCTCTCTCTCTCTCTCTCTCTCTCTCTCTCTCTCCCCCTCCCCCTCAGTCCCTTCCAGAATTAAAACATAAGAAACCTCCTGATGAAAGGGACAGGGAGAGAGGGAGAGAGAGGAGGAGAGAGAGTGCCCGCTGCAGCTCAGGACTGAAAGCAGTTCTCCCTGGTGTTCCATTGAGGTTTCTTGTTTTAACTCTTCCTCTGCCAGGAAGTTAAAACAAGCAAGAAACCTGGAATGGAGAGGGAGAACTTGCTTTCAGTTCTCAGCTGCAGCCTACATGTACATGCACCTGTGCGCGCGCGCACACACACACCTCCTGACTTGGCTTCCCCTGCTCCTTGCAACACCCCCCCCCCCCATGCAGGAAGGCATGTGGAAGTAGTTGGACCTGACCCATCAGTTCCTGGAGGTCCTGGGGGGTGCAGAAAGAGGTGCGCCAGCGGCACGACCCGGCAGGACTCTTTCTTGAGGTGCGAGGAGAGTTCAACCCTGCAGGTCAGTTTCCAGAATGACCAGGAACCCCACCCACCCAAGTGTCCCAACATCGCGGATTTTGCTATTTCGCAGTTGTTTAAGAGCCCTAACCACTGCAATAAACGGGGGACTACTGTACTTCAACCAGTATAACACACTGATCCTCAGCAACAGCCAATATAAGAGACAATTGAAGCTTTTCCTGGATCTTTTTTTAGCCATAGTAATACGGTAGATAGAAAGTCATAGACAACTACTGAGATCTTAGGGTGATCAGAATTGTTATGCAGACAGAAATGCCCAGATAAAAAATATTGCTCTTAGTCAGCAGAATTCATTAACATTTTTGCAAGTCTCTCCTGTTTTAACATAAGCATTCCATCTTAATTTAGGCTGCATGTTCTTCAAGGTCTCTGTGAATTACACAGATAGTGTAGTTGCTTCCTGAAAATCTGGCTAGGAAGCTACTTTCATGGAGAATGTGTGAATGAGGTCAGGCATCGGCACAAAAATTAGTGCAGATCCTGGCACTGATCAAGTTGCTCTTTACCAGCTTCTGTTGGTCTCATGCTGTTCAAAGAGTTGGTATTTTGCTAAATACCAGAAAAGCTCAGATTTTCAGATCTACTATTTCTTTGCCAGAAAAATCTGTACAGTGTGTAGGTGGACTGCCCAGAGGGTTTACACCAGCCATTCTCAGCAAGGGGCCATATGGCCCCAATGTCTGGGGAGAGACTGGCAAATTTGAACAGGGCCACAGACTAGGAAAAAATGTATTCTAGTTTTTTATCCATCTGTTTGTGTCATGTTGACAGGAGGCCCTGGAACCCAAGAACAGCTGCTAGAAGCTTCATGGCCAACTTTTCCTCTATTTCTCAGCTGTGTGAGAGCTTGATCATCCATATGTGGGGGTGGGGTTTCAGCCAAAGCCTGGAAGTAAATAGCATTAACCTCAGTTGCTCTACTCACTTGTGAATGTGTGCACCTTATACAGAACATTGGTCATGGCCTAAAAAAAAAGTTAAGGACTGTTACAGAGAACCCATTGTGTTTCTTGAATACCTATACGATTAACTTGAGTTGTTTCTATCTGCTGTACAAGTATTTGCCTAATAATGATTGTCGTAAGAGGAGAGCTTGCTGTAACAAGCATAAACAGGTGTAAAAGGTATTGCTAGAATATATTGCTAGCAGTGTAACTGCGATGATACAGTTCTTCTGTGAAGTGAAGTTTGCCAAACCAGGGTACGGAGCATGGACAGTCCAGGAACCCTGATTCGTCCTGGTGGGTGGGAAATCTAGTAGGACAAACCTAGGCAGTTTCCTTTGTTATCTAGTTCAGAAAATATTTTTAAAAAGTCACCCTCTATCTTGTTCGTTCTGACTTCTGCAGTTGCAGCAGAGTGCCCTTCCTGTCAGGTGGGCAGTATAGGAATGCAATAAATAAACATATAAAGTAAGCAATAAATATAAATAAATAAATAGCATGACAATAATGACATTTTATTTATTTGTATATATTTATTTGCATCAGAGCTGTTGTTGTGAGGAAATTAACATAAGACGAGCCATACTGGATCAGGCCAAAGAAAGGTCCATCTAGTCCAGCTTCCTGTATCTCACAGTGGCCCCGCCAAATACGAATGGTAACGCATGAGACTAGATATCTGTCTTCTACCACTCCCCTGCATCTGGCCCTTGAAGTACCCTGTTTTTTAAGACTGGAGATTAGACATTTTTAGATGTCTATAATTGTTTCTAGGGTCAATGGCTGATTTGTCCTAGAACCTTGATATACTGGCTTATTTACTTTCTCCTTGCTTATTTACTGCCTACTTGTTCTTCCCATTGCCTTTTTCACATCTTCACATGAAGTAGATAAGCCTGGTAATTCTCATAGATGTTGAAATGCACAGTTGTATGATCCTTTATTCAGTAGGAATAAGTTGTTCTGCATAGTCTCTGCAATAACTGAGACACTAACATTGCAGAAAACTAGTAGTTAGCTTTTTCCAGCCATTTAATTAGTGAGCTAATGTCCATGTAGCTGCCTAGATGCCCTAAGCACATCCGATCTCGCCTGATTTCGGAAACTAAGCAGGGTCAGCTCTGGTTAGTACTTGGATGGGAGACCACCAAGGAATACCAGGTGCTGTAGGCGCCTGGAGTAGGAACTGGCAAACCACTCCAGTATTGCTGCCAAGAAAACTCCTTGGACATGGAGTCACAAAGAGTCGGTCACGACTGTAACGACACAACACACACACAATGTCCATGTACATTTTCTCTCCTTCAGACAGGTGGCATCATATACTCCCTAAAGAGTGTGTGGCACATTTATGTAAAGCTTGAATGCAGTGAGGTCAAGCAGAAAGATCACATCCAAGAGCAATAATAAAAGTGACAAAATTTTTCTAGCTTTATGCAAATAGAATTGAAAACAATTGTTTCTATTGAGGGCCTAAACAAATAGAATCAACTTTCCTATTACATTCTAATTTAGTGACTCTGCTAGAATCTTTCTTTGAAGTTCTTTTATACTCGAGCTTTCAGATGCCACTCACAGTATGACTGCTGTTGGTTGTGTTAATAGTCAGTGTTGCCTGGATAAATATAGGGACAGAAGTCGTATCTCAAATTGCTGCAATGCCTGGTCCCTGTTATGTAGTCTGACTTTGCCTGTGAGGTTCAGGGTCTTGTCTCTGTTAGTTACAGTATTTGTTACTGTGGTTATGAAGGGAATTGTGTCTATCTTGTGAATGTTTAAGCTTTGTAAAGCCATGAAATGCAACTAACAGAAAGATCTTCATGCCACAAAATGTCTTTGACGTATCACGAGGCATACCACTTAGATTTTTTGTGGGGTCAGCTGCCGTGGCATCAGATCTGAAAGCTGCTTTAGTAAATAACAGAGACAGTCATAATTTGCTCATGTCCCTCTTTCTTAGACATAACAGCATAGCTGATTAATGGAAGCCTTTCTAACTCTGCTTCTTCTATCCAGGTTCTTAAACCTGAAGTGTTCTCGTTTGCCTCCAAAGGAAACATTCTGCAATATCTGCTTAAGCCTGTGTTGTCTCCCAGCTCAGACTTCTCAGTAGACATTTACCCACTCTGGGACACAATAGGAGAAATAACTGATTTTACATCAGACACTCACTGTAGGGGCAGGGGGGAATGAGACATGTATAATTGCTAGCCAGTTTTGACTTTCGTCACAAAAGGTATGCAGAGAAGGGACACTGAAATATTGTCCAGAATTCTGCTGTGTGGAATATTCAGCAAGTGCAGAATCCTCCGCCTGCCCACTGCTCCCACCTCTTGTTCACCTTGTTTTGTTCTCTGCTCCCATTTGTGAAATATCCAGATGCCTTCACAATGGTAGCTTTAGAAAATATTTATGTGAACGAAGATTTTTATCATATGTTCTGTGTTACTGTCTTAATCCCATGGGGGAAATCATGTTAAAAGCCACGGTTGGGTTCTGTTTTAAAAGGGAAATACACAAATATTTGAGTTGCTTAACAGCACACGTCTTGGAATGTTGCCAGACTTCAATCTGTCTGTCTCATATCACAGAAGAGCAGCATTAAGTCCTTCTAGCCACCTCTCAACACTTTTTGAAAACCACTGATCCAAATTGTGATATAAAATGTGACCTAATTTGAATATCAAACATAAATAATTGAAAAAAATCATATTGAGTGCATTGTGTGCTTTTGGTAGTATGCTTGTGGTTTGAAAATGCTTGTAATATCAGGTTGAGCTGTGCTTTTCCTCGTGGACCTAGTTAGTTGAATATTCTTTTTGAATTTGGACACTCTCAAACATTGAAGTATTGATGAAGTTACCCACAACAGGTTGCGAAAACAGATGTAATTATTTAAATTCCAACTCTCATGCTTCTTATCTTCATCCGTACATTTGAAGTCACTCCTTGCAGAGTTCCACCCCTTTCAACAAAGGATTTCATCAAGAGAGGCTCGAACCATGTGCAAATTACCCAGTAGGTAATAAAATTGCCTGCTGGGCTATCCTGCACAACGGTTCAAATCTCAAGGCTTCAAACCATGCTTCAAAGTTTTTCCTTTTTCCTAAGAACATTTTTGTCTCTTTTTTCCTCAGCTGAAAACAAATCACCTCCTCGCTCCTGTGGCTTGAATCATTCGGACTCCCTTAACAGAGGGGATCGCATTGATGCTGTGACACCAGCAATAGGGAATAGCAACAACCAGTTGAACTCCTCATTCATTCAGGTGTATGTTCCTGACTACTCAGTGAGAGCAATCTCAGACATTCAGTATGTCAAGGTAGGAATGGGGTAAAGGGGGTTTTCTATTCACAGGATCCAGTCTAGGAAGATGCGCTGTCCATAAATGTCAGTTGCCAATCAGTCATGACTGTAATGCCGGCAAACTTTAAAGGAGCTGTTATGGATTGCTTGAACTGTTCATTTTTTTTAATTGGGAGGAGATAGCCTTTTCTTTTTCTTCCAGGAAGGAACTACATCTTGCTTTCCAATACAGATATTTTTAAAGCTGTTGTGGTCAGGAAGTATTGAAATGTGGGGATGATATGAGAGAATTGGAAAACAGAAGGAATTGCTGACTCTTCAGGTTGCTCCTAGAGATGTAAAATTTCTGGAAATTTTGAAGCTGGGGGGGATTTTTTCCCCCACCCACCACCCGAAAAAAGCAGAATTTTTTGGAAAAATTAAAAAAAGCTACATTAACACTCCCCCCTTTTTTACAGTTTGAAAGTCATTCTGTTAGTTTATGAACATAAAATGTGGCTATGGGCAATTTGACTTAACATAAAATTAACACAACTAGCATATTAAAATATAGTGTATCCAAACAATTATTACAGAATTTACTTTTAAATAATAGTTATTTGTAATTGTAAGTGACAAATGGAGTAACAATCTCCTGAACTATTTACTAATTTATGTGGAACAAAAAAACCCTCTATGAAAAAATGTTTAAAAATCCAGAATTAACAATTATTCATATTTCCTCTCCACAGTATTAAATGTGACTTTCCTCTAAAAAGAATTGAAGACGGGGGAGATGTATAGAAGGGAGTGGGACTAAGTTTCAATGATATTTTTTAGAAATAATTTGGAAAATATTTGAACACCCTGTCTTAAAATATCTTAGTCATCATGTTAAACTAAAACATTCCACAATCATCTTTTATTTTTATTTTTTTCAATTTTTTCAATTTTTTGGAGAAAACCAAAAAGGCTTCAGGGAAAAAAATGAAAAACACTTTCCCCCCACATTTTTCTGGTTCCCCCCCCCCCCCGGCCTTCACATCTTTAGTTGCTCCTCAGCTGCACCTTCCTAGTCTCTTCTGTCCCCCACAATACAGTTGTGTGACAGTCACAGATTGGGAACTTGGATGTTTTATATCTTTCCATATTCCACAATTGCTGAGTTTGTTTCAGTGCTTCACAGCAGGCTTCCATACATTGTGGTGTATTGTTAATGGGATTTGCCAAGATATGCACTTGAATTCTTACACAAACTTATCATCTATATGTTTTGCTGGCCACCGTCTTAACTACTGCCAAATGCACTTCCAAGTTGAACGGCAGAGATACTGTATGAAATCTCTGGCCCAGAGGCCTAATGAAGCCTGCAAGACTTTCATCAGACGTTGCTGACCCTGATACCCACAGCACCAGTACAGCAATCATCTGGTTGAGGGGGAGCAAAGGGCAAGAAATTCTGCTTAACCCGTCTCAATTGCTACATGAGGCTGTGGAACCCAGTTCTGTATGGCTCAAGTGCTTCTTGTCTGCAGAAACTGGCATGTGTGGCTAAACGGATGAATCAATGTACTGCATGTATGCTTACACATAATGTTTCTAAGAAAAAGGAGTTGTGGTGACTCCCTTCCCTTTTGCTTTTGCTTACCCCATTGCTGTTACATTGCACAGCCTTCAGAGTGAAGATGTTCCCAATCCATTTCACATTGTAGAAATATTGACAGATATTGACGTTGCTAGAAGTTCAGTAGGAACCCCATATCCATGGGAGATCAGTTCCAAGCCCCAAGCCCACCCCCCCCAAATGATGGAAAATATATATTATAGAAAATGCTATACGTATCATGATTGCTGGCTCCCTCGAATGTCTAGTTCTGGCAACGATATGGCAGAAACAGGTCTCTCTAGTGCAACAAAGGACAAACTGGGTTAGCTTGAGATTTATCAAATCATGGTGGTTATGTCCTTATAAAGCCACCAGCACAAATGAAACACTAACTTCTCTCTCTCTTCCCTTTCATGTTCTTGACATAGATCTCAAGACAGCAATACCAAAACGCCCTAATGGCTTCTCGGATGGATAAGACACCTCAGTCCTCAGACAGTGAAACCACTAAAATAGAACTGACTCTTACAGAACTACATGATGGTTTGCCAGATGAGATGGCAAATCTATTGAACGAACAGAACTGTGTAACTCACAACAAGTCGAACCACAGTATGCACAGTGAAGGCGCCATCTAGGAGCTGACACAAAGCATCTCACTCTTCCTTTAACTCCCCCCCCCATCTGTTCAGCAGGACCAGCCTTCATCTTTTCCCTTCCTTCTACCTGGCTCTGAATACCCATTTAGTATATGCTTATTAAGCTCTGCACATCTAGTGCTCTGAGACCAAAGACCTCATATCCATTCTGGAAACAGGAAAAAAGCCAGGAAAAAATGGGAGCTCGGAGAATCAGAAGGACATAGAAGTTTAGAACCAACAACAAACATGCAAAACGTGGAGGGGATGAGCCAACTTTCTGGAAAAAATAGCAAAATATATTGGTGCAGAAGTCCATTTATTTTTCCAACTGTACTGATGATCCTGCAAATGTGTAGAAAAGTTTAAACCAACAATTTGGTTTATTTTTTCAAGAAAGATCATGTTTCCAGGAACTTTCCAGTGAAACTCTGCTGTACTGTTGTGAATTTACCCCTATTTTCTGTTTGTCTTTTTAACTTTTTGTTATTCCCCCTTACTGAAACTGGTACTGGAATGTATTTGTTTTGTAAAGAAAGATTGAATGAAACTTCAGGGCCCTCTGGCATCTCTGTTGGGAGAAAAACGGTTTCCTGTCTGTCTATCCTTTAAGAGAAGAGATACTTTGGGGTTGTGCATTCAAAAATTCCTTTCAACAATCATATTTCTAAAGTTCAACAATGTCAGAAAATGTGTGTGACATAAGAAGGCAAGTGCTTGATTTTCAAAGATACTACTTCTAGTTTTATTTATTCTGGAGGGACTAATGGTGGGTGACACTCTCTTTTAAAAAATTTTGTTCTGATGTGCCATCAAAATCAGTTTGCCCTCCAGGTTAAGCAAAGATTCCAGAATTTAAGAATTGTCAGTCCACCAAACACTGAAAACCTTTTATTTAATGATGCTGCTACGCTGATAGCCAAAGTAAATCATCCTTGGTGTGCTGCTCCCATAGGGAACACATTACTATGGATGGTATACATCCAGCCCCTTTTACAGTTTGGAAATAAATTTCATAATAAATTCAGCCTGTGGTGGTGATTGGGTGGGACTGGGTATATATATATCTGTGAAGGTGGGAGATGTAGTACATTGAGCTTCTTTTTAGTACCTACCTTTTCTGCCTTCTGCATTTTAAGAATCTGCAACAGCCAGCAGGACTTGAAAAATGGAGTTAAAATGTCTTCAGGGTACTCCCAGTTCCTGTTACCTCGGCAGGCTAAATTTAACGTAAAGTGTTTCATGAACTGTCTCAGTTACTCATTTGAACAACTCTGCTTGATGAGATTATGGTTCTTGAGCCCATTCTCATTGCTTGCAAGAAAGAAGACTGTGAAGGCTGGAATCCGTCTGTTTTCCCCCAATGGTCTATGTACTGACTTCCAGATTCTTAGCTACTGCGTGTGATTTTGACTTGCATCCTGATTCCTATTATTCTGTATTGCATCTCCCCCCCCGCCCTCCCTGTATCTTGCCTGACTCTCTGGTAGGAATATCTCAGTACTTCTACATGGATTAGTGTAAGATGCAGATGTGCCTCCTGTGCAAATATTTTCTCGGCTTCATGAAATTAGTTCCAACTTTTAGAAAGGTTTTTCACTCAATAGTTTAATCTGCGATAGAAAAACAAAGGTATATTATGGTTGCCATAGACGATAATGGAATCAGGATCTCCCCCGCCCCCGGTTTCTTTGTGTTATGTCAGTACTTTAAGAAAAATACCCTTGAAAAGGCAAGGGAAGCACTTCCAGCTGGGATAATTAATGTGTTTGGAAAATATGAACCTTTTCATTTACTAACCTATTTTTAAGGTGGACATAAAAAGAATTTATTTTATACATATTTTATAAAACGTTCACTCTGCTTGATATCATTTCTGTACTGTCAGGAAGTGTTTAAGTAAGTGTAGATAAGCTTTAAGAAACTTAAAAGGCTAAAATGATTTGCCCTTTTTGCTGGAGATGTATAACAGGCTTGAATTTTGGAATGTAAACAAGCCAGAATCTTCAAGGAACTGTAATGTGGGAATCATGTAAACAGGGTGCTTTTGTAGGTGCCCTTGGGTACATGGTTTTGCGAACAGGCTTTTGGCTAATGTGTGTATTATTAACTGATCCAATGCAAAAAAAAAAAAAGGAAAATAACACATTCTTGAGCAATAAGTTTTTTTTAAAAAAAAGATTCTGTTCCACTAATTAATGCATCAATTCCCCCCCCCCCGTAAAATGTGTTGAATTTTATAATGTGTGCTAGTGCCTCAAATAACTATCCCGATCTGTCACAACTAGTTGCAGTTTTCTTTAAAGTTTTAGCCCTTATTTCAACATCATATATTAGGCTTGGAAGAAACCTTAAAAAGATACTGTCAATTCATATACAGTATTTTTGAATTTTTCTCCTTGGTGCCAACAACTGCATTAGCAATTCTTCCTTGTTTTCTGTGATCGATCTTCCTGCTTCATAGCGCTTTAGATCTGAATGCACATACATTAAAATGTAATATGAAAAGCATAAAATATCAGATTATTTGAACCCAGCTGTATCTCTAGAAATATTGTTCAACTTATTTAAAAGTTATTCTCCTAATCTATACAAGACAGTTCACTCATTTCCCCGACCTTTTAATAAAATCAAAACATCTGGGGAAAAGTATGTTCAATTTGAAAAAGTGCCCTTAGGAGCTATTAGAGTACTTCCCACCAAATCACCATTGTATGTGATGTGTGGTATAGAATTATTGGCAGCTTTGGGAATCAGAACTGCAGTTTGTTTTTTACAGGACTTTTGACTTGCTAGAAATACTCATCACCCATTCCTCCCATTGCTTTCACTCCTCTTGGTTGGTTGGTAAGTACTGTACAGTAAACAATTTGATAGCAATAAAAGGTCACTCAGCCTTTTTTAATATCTTGTGGAACTGGATACTGGCATTTTGTGGTGTTTGTTGACGTGTTTCTGACAATATTTTAAATGTTAAACTATGATTTAACTTGTTGGTGCAAATGTTTTTAAACAACCCAAGACTTTGTATTCTTTTAATACATTGTATTGCCAAGCCTTTGGAGAGTATACTTAGTTCTTAAATGTGATTTCAGCCTCAATTTAAGGGGATGATTTTAGTGCCCAGGAAACATAAAAACCTGCTATTGAAGAGGAAGAATATCTTCCTTTTCCTTCTGAAGGCTTGTCACTTAATGTAGGCACAGAGGTTGGTTGCAAATAATCTTACTAAGTATTAAGCCACAAAGTAGGGTGGACCATTAGGATGTGTAAACATTAACTAAGGCTAAGCAAATTATGTCTGAAAAACAGCAAATTCTGTACACATATGCCATTCATTTCTCAAAGAGTTTTGTATGGCTTTCCCAAAAGAACAAATTCCAGAAGTAACTGCTAACACTGTCGAGTAAATACAGTAGAGTCAGTGCTAACACAGAACAAGTAGTGTATTCTAAATATATAAAACTCCCTTTTGCCCTTCTACATCCAACTGGTGAAAAACCATACACATAACTGTTGTACATTTGTTCTCCTTTGCATATTTTTGAGCAACACTAATTACACACAAGGTTTCAGATTCACTCCAACACTGCGTTCTTGGGCAGAATATCTCTTCTTCTTCTTCTTCTTCTTCTTCTTCCTACTGTTTTCCCACAGTTGCGGGGTCCGCTTTTTGCATTCTGAATTGCCACTTTGTCCTATCAACCACATCTTTTTAAAAGCTCTGGCAGAAAGTTGAGCAGCTTTGCAATGGCCTGTGATGGCAGACAACTGTTATGTTGTGACACTGCAAATGTCTGTTCTTAACTGTGGGAAAAAGGTATGCCCTAAATTGGTTAACTCTTAGCACAGTCCAGGGCAGGTAATGATTACATGCTCAAAGTTAGCAACTTCACCATGCTGTGTTCCCAGTTCTGATTTAGCCAAGCACAACAAGGACAGAGTAAGCATAGCATTTACAAAAGTAAGTTGCCAATTATTTACCCTTAAATGAGAACTGAGAGAATGAGAGGAGGCTTCTTGTGGTCTCCTCCATAGTCAAGAATTGATTTTTCTGATAAGTATACCAGCATACCCTCCTCTGATTACAATGCTGAGGCCATCTAGAAGTAGGGCATACCCACTCAGTCCATTGGTGGATGGATGCATTTTAAAAGTAATACAGAGAAGTCTTGTTTGCAATCACCTACTGCCAATGGCAATGGTTTGTAACTGCTTGTATCAAATTCTATTATAGCAACAGCTACATGGAACAACAGGCATATATTTTCAAACTCCCTTCTGGTACTTGTTGTATGAAGTAAGCAGAAGTGTAGTGTTTAGTACATGAGTAGTTTACAGCAAAGATAATTCCCCACGCTTATTCCTAAGGACTGGTCTGATAGAAGAAATGCTCTTCATGTGTGCTTGTCATGCCCCTCTGGTGACTAGTCTGAAAAGGCTGCACATACATTCATTGCAATTGAGAATCCTGATTAAGCCAGGGTTCCTGACTTGAAGAAAGAGACAGGCATATTTGTGCATCAATGTGGAACTTTCAGATTCAAGTTGTATCAGTGGCTGCTAATGAGACACAGGCAATTGGCTTATTAGGGCTAGTGGCATGCTCCCAGTCTCATCTTACATTCACAAAAAATTGTGGCACACTTTTTGTTTTGTTCTGTGTATGCAGACCTCTATTATCAAGGTATACTTGAACTGGTAAGCATAGGGGAGTAACTATTATAAATGTTCATATTTACACACACATGCTTTGATGACACTGGGGTCTCGTTGATGAGATGCTTACAGCACTATGTGAAATAAGTGTCTGGATGATCTGTGTCTTGGCCTCTGAAAATTATGGGTTTGGATTTCAGATTTTGTAAACCTGTTTGTGGTGCGGAATAGTAAAATATCTGGGGGGGGAACTTGAATCACCTTGACCAGCTGAGCGGAATATACTGAATGCTTAGTTTGAAAAAAAATCCCTTATAGTAGTGATGCTGTCCACTTTATAGATCATAACTAATCAATATGATGCTGTGAAATAATACAGAACCTCTGCTGTGATCCTTAAAATATGGCATCTTTCTGGAACTTGAAAACTGGGAAAGAATTAGTAAAAGTTAATTGCTGTGGTGAGTTTTTCATGCTGTTTGGCTGTGTTTCTGGAACATGTCCAAACAGCCTGAAAAACTCACAACAGGTATCAGTTCCTGGACGCGAAAGCCTTCGAGAATAGTTAATTGTTGCCCCTTGTCTCCTTCATTCCATCATCTGGAACATACTTTGAAGATTCCATCAGAGTTCCCAATCCGATTTTGCCCTAGGAAGAAATGGGCCTCTTACCTATTCTACATCTCCTACTTCTAACTTGTTCCACTTCTGACTCAACTGTTTTCCTGATTTAGTTTATCCCAGGGATTATTTCAGATGAAGTGCTGCATTGGTACTGACATCAAAGAGTTTGAGCCAAATACTTAAAGAAAGGCAGATTGGGTTTTAACAGAATTGGCCTAACAATTATGGCCTCAAGTCTTTAAGGCTCATGATGATGGAGAGAATGGAGAATTCCATAGACATTAATTGTAACTGTGGGAGGAACTGGGAAGTGCTGGTTCCTTTTGAGTATTGCTTTCTTTCTCTTGATTTTTTTCTCCTGTGCATGCAGGCACATGTATATGAGCGCACACGTTAGTGCACTGATTTGTTATTATCTGAGGGGAATGGTTGAAAAATAAGTCAGCGGTAAAGCCCAGCACTGAGATCAAACTAGATGCTATGTGCAGGTGCATATGTGTTATCGTTTTTCTTTTTGTAAAATAGACATTGCCTATGATGGGAAATGTGAGAATGGAAGACTTTTACTCTGATCAGAATTTTCAGCTCTCAACTGCTCTGACAAAAAGTTGTCCCCTTTCTAAGCAGGCTAGTTTAGACAGTGTGTTTTAGTGAAAGCATAAAGTCTTGCATCTATGTACATACTCCCAGTTTGATCACTGGATAAGAAAAAATTCTAATAAACCTTTGTGCCAGGCATCTGTAGTACCAGATCTCTGGCTTCTGCAACAGCTTAAAATGTAAACCCTTCTGTCCTTGTTGGATACATCCCATCTTGAAGGGTAGATTAATGCTGAGCAAATAACTATTCTGCAGGAACTCCCACTGAGTTCTGTTTATCTGGGATACGCAAGTTGTCCACTCTTTGTTTTTGCTTACAATGTTAAGTAAAACATGATCTATGAGTATAGCATTTTGTGGCTACCAGTTATAATCCACTTAACATTGTAAACAAGCTACCCTTATGGCTGTATTTATATTCCCCACATCATTCACAGAGACAGGTCTGTCAAAGGTTGCAGTATTTCTGTCTAAGCAACCTGTCCTACTTGTAGCTTACTGATTAGGGAGAGAAGCATTGCAGCTCTGCTTCTGCAAGGACTATATAGTAAATAGGAGAAAGACTTGTAACTGCCTTGGGTCATTTCAGAATGAAGGCAGGGTATAAATATTTTAAATTAAATAAATCAACAGTAGTATAAGATATAATAAGGGAGAAAACATTCTTGCGACTCCAGACCTAAAGCTTTTAATTCCTCTGATTATTTTTTTCTTGTTACAAGACAGTGTGTCATCTATGAAAATATCCTCAGTTCTTTAAACTATTACAGGCCCGCTTTCATGGCCAAGTAGTGCAATCTCCAGTCAAGTTCTTCTTTATCCCCACCCCACCCCCGGAACCCTCAGGCTTCACACATTTCCATTATCCATCCTGTACCGCACAATGGCCTTGTATGACCCAGTAATTAAATTCCACTGTTGTCCTCCAAAGCATATTTTCTTTCCTCTCTTTCACGAGTTCTTTGCTAAATTGTATTTTGTATTTTATTTCACCTCTTCAAAAGTTATAACATTCTGCTGAAAGTATTCCACATTGACTTTGTTTTCTGTATAACTTCTGAGCGAGCACAAATGACATGTATTTGTTCCGTGAACTGATAAGAATCTCCAATGGATTGCTCTGTGGTACTGCAGATTTCCAATTTTATTTATTTTGAACCTGATTTATTTGTATATTTTTGAGATTTTATTGAAAAGCAGATTTCTGTTAGATAAATGGTTTTCCCCTTGTTGAATATCTGTGCTTAAGTGGCCTTTTTTCCCAGACAATGCTTCATTTTATCCAAAAGAGGGCGAGCTACGTTTTCATTACCAGTTTTGGGGAATGTGAAGGAGCTTATTATGAAGCAGGGTCAGAAACTTCATTGGGGCTCTGGGCCAATATTCAGATTAACTGGCCTTTCAGGGGCTTAATCCTTAAGGGGATATGGCCCAAGTGGGAACGGCATGACTAAAATGGCCAATTAGATTTTTGCTCATTACCTTTAGTTAGAAAAATAGTGATTATGATAACAGTATTAACTTTAATATAATAGAATTAGTGCAATATAATGCTTTAACAGATGCTTTAATTTTATCACTACTAGTCTAGTTTTAGTTTAAAAAGCCAGCCTTAAAGAGTATTGTTCATAAAAAAAATTTCATAACTTATTTAGTAATTAACAAATTGTTCACCACTTATGGGGCATTTTTGTTTTGTTCTGGGTTTGATTAAAATTGCAGTTTTGTACCTTTGCTGGACCTTACTCTTCTCCACTGTATCAGTAAGAGTACAATCTCCATATTTTCTTCTTGGATTATGTCTTTGTCCTCCATGTTCACCAGAGTCAAAATCCATATGTGTAATACACAGAGACTACAAAAAAGAATCTGCAATTCTCTGACACCTAAGCAGTCCCGAACTAATGCAACATGCACAAGGGAATAAAAATCAGTCTCCAATTAACATAGAAAACAGTCATTTTTCAGTAAGTATATCAGTAGGAGACCTTTTTATACAACTAAGACACAGAACTGTGATTTTAAACAAAAACATTTAATTAAGATAAACAGAACACCAAATTGCCATGGTGGAAAGTAGCCGGCAAGTTGTGCCACCCCATTGATGCCAACCAAAAGCAAACATATTGAGGCACTTGGGCAGCCAGCAGGCTGAACTTGACCCACCCTCTGTTCTAACACATTTGTCGTTTCGGACTGTGTTTGACCAGAATTCAAATGTCCTGCTCATTGGTAACTAAGCGTTTTTTTATGCATGCCCCATTATTGAGAAAAAGAACAGGGCATAGAGTCAGAAAAAATACATTGTTTACATTTCTTCTTAGGTGGGAGGGAAACTCTAGAATTCTGTTTGCTTCAGTAAGTATTCTCAGGAAGCAAATCAACTTCTGACCTGCCGAGCACTT
The DNA here is from genome assembly GCA_023846285.1 of Phrynocephalus versicolor. Lineage (NCBI taxonomy): Eukaryota > Metazoa > Chordata > Lepidosauria > Squamata > Agamidae > Phrynocephalus > Phrynocephalus versicolor. Next base: position 14,048,387 of record JAHTLZ010000379.1, on the reverse strand, counting down.
GCTTCTTAATATCAATGTCTGTATTACAGTTCTAACCCTCTTCTTTGCTGCTTGTGGTACTTCCTTCCTATTAATATGAATGTTGTTTTCATATGAAAATGCCTTTCACTTTGTTGTTTGCTAACTGATGGCTATCCATCAAGTTTTTCTTAGGTGATCAGTTCAAGTATTTTCTTCCTCTTGCAACTATTGCTTACATGGCCTATCTTTATTCTACATTTTTTGTGAAAGAAGAAACAGTACAGTCTATCTAAATGTATATTTTAGAAATCCTCTCATGGGACAGTCAAGCTCTTGTTACTCCTCCTTAGATCTAAGGTAACCACTTAGAAATGGCTGCTCTCTCAAATCAAGTTTTGCAAGAGAGAAGCCAAATGAAGGCTAGCTAGCAAGATCTTAACATGTACATAATATCTGTAATGGGAGTGTCTTCTAGATTCTGTAGTTAGTCTTTGCTGTCCTTTGTGGTTCTAACTTTTCTTTATCTGGCCAAAGGAATACTGTAGGGCTGGGAAGTGCTTTGAAAGTCTGAATTATCTTCCAGAGACACTTCTGTTGTTATAAACTTCCAGCAGGTCAAATTGTCTATGGAGTTCAGCTATACAGTGTCAGAGCTGTTTATTCATGATTACAGGAAAGCATAGGCAATGTTTGGAAATGCAATTCTTCCATGATACATGTTAAGCTTGTTACATAGTCCACTTCTAATTGAATACCACAAGTAGAAGAAAAAAACCTCAAGAAGATTCTCTTTAAAATGAACTGATAATTAGTGACTAATCTGTACTAGAGAGTAGTTCTCTATATAGATGGTCTGAGAATCTTGTCTCTCATTTTCCACAATACTGAAGTCTAGCTTTGCTGTGGAAGCCTCTATGAATTGTCATTTCACTTTAGCCTGGAGGAAGTCCCAGCTGCTTTTCTTCTGTCGGTTCTCTGCAGAGAAGGAAGGCATTTATTTGAGGATGACTGAAGTCAGAAAACATTGGGATTGGAGTTAGTGTCCTAAATCAATTGTTTTGTAAGCTGAGAGAAAGCCACAAAGAGTGGTTAGAAACTGCTGTAAGCAGATTTCATATTTCTTAGGATGGAAAAGCAAAGAATGGTCAATGAAGGCAACCGGGGTAAATATGATTTTTACAAGTATGGAAACAGTTGGTCCTAGTAATATCTAAGTGCTCCTTTTGTGCCATCTGAGTTGAAACCCACTTTAATTACACTAATGGCAGAGTGGAACTCCTTCTGTAGCAGCTCTACAGGAAACTCGGGAGTAAATTACACTCTTATAGCCTGCCTTGTAAAGTCTGATGTCACAACGAGGGGTATATTTCCTTGTTATCGTCAACATCACTTTTTGAGGTAATGGAGGCATAGCAGGCCATGATTGCCTTGAGGTTACCAGTGAACTTCACAGATACCTTCCTACTTTGCAGTCACTATAAGTCGTGAACAGGGAACTTTCAGCCCACTGAGTTCACACTTTTGGTTGCTGTTTATACCAACTGAGTTCTAAGCTCAGAACTCCAAGGGTACCTGCAGGCAATGTTTCTAGGCATGGACTAAGCCCCAGAATCTCTGGTTAACTACTCTGTATAGGGAGATGGGTGGATATTGAAACCGTGTCCCTGCATTAGTAATGCTAAAAACTTAACCCCTATATGTTAAAATACTACAATGTGCTTTTTGAAGGGAAAAGAAAATACAAATAGAACAGACAATGATACTAAGAGACAGCTCTATTATACATCTGCAAAACAGCTTCCTTTTCCTAACTCGCTTTTAGTTCTTTTCTTCTCCCCAGTGAAGATTCTCATTCATCCAGATGAGGTTATCTGGAAGTTGAATCATCGAGTCATGGCAACTGGACTTCTTTTCCTGAGAGATCAAAACGTTTCGCTTTTCATCCAAACAGCTTCCTCAGTCTGAGGGAAGTTAGTGGCAAGCCCTCCAATTTCTATTTCACCTTGATTTCACATCATCCTGGTCTGAATAGGCTACTTAGGTGGACAATGACCTGAATGGACTCGTTAGATGTACAATGGCCACCCTATTCAACCCTTCCCAACATCCATAGCTCATTCAGGCTATTGATCAACTTAAGGGCCTATTCAGACCAGGGTGATGTGAAATCAAGATAATAAACTATAAATTGGAGGCCTTGTCACTAAATTTCGCTGCTTTGATGAACAGCGAAATGTTTCGATTGCTCAAGAAAAAAAAGTCCAGTTGCCATGACTCAACTTCCAGATTTCTTCTCCCCAGCATTGCTATTATTTGTGCCATTTGTTACTCATTTTCTACCAAACACTAGTAGGACAATAAAGAAGGGAAGTTCTGCTATTTTAACTATTTCCGTGAAGAGATCTGATTCTTCCTAGTGCAATTTGAGTGCCCTTGCTCTTGCCAGCCAAAATAGCTGATTCAAAATAGACTTTGGGATGATGAGAGTGGACCCACTGGAACCAAACAGACAGGTTAGCTTCATTATTATTTCAAAGGGACTAAGCTTGAGTTGCTCTGAACCCAACTGTGAACTACCTTCACTATTACAATATCAGAATTCTCGGTGCACAAGAAGACCCTTCATTTTCCTTTTCCTGTTTGAAGGTCCCAACCTTTTTAAATTCAGACTAGAGAGGCATGAAGACTGCGGGGAAAATATAAACTCTTTCCCATGGGCAGATAGTGATCTGTTAGTGAGGAAGCATTACTAAATGCATCACCCTCTTGGGAAATACTGTGTTCTTCTCTCGCTTTCCTTCTTAGTCAGTCAAGCTGCAAAAATCAGCTTGTGTTAAAATATATTATTTTCATTATTATGAAACTGGTTACTCCCATATTAATTTTTCTTTCAGGAGTACAAGTGACAACTTAACTTCATATGTTTACCAACAGATCACTGACAATGAGGTCTGTGTTTCAAAACCAAGAAAAATATGCAACCCCACCAAAAAAAAAAAAAAAAGGACCAAAGTGTGATTTGATAAGGCTGGACTTCTGAAAACCTCTTACCTGGATAATACTGATTCTTCTAGTAGCACTATATAGCTTTTTTTGCTTTCCAGCTGAGTTCCACAGCCGTGTTGCAACTGTCCCTCTGGACAAGATCCAAGTCATCAACTAGTGATCTTCCATTGTAGCAGCAACATTTCAACAGAACTGCAAACTAGTCTACCCTGTAATGTTATGAATATACCTATCCCTAACTGTTGTTCTTGGAATAGATTTTTGACATAATGCTTTATTCACAGTACAGCCTTTCACTTTGCTCATAAATCTTGTTATTAGCCAAACAGTAATGACACTAATGAATCCAATTCTCCTCACTCCCTCTTTATGTACACATCAGAGCTACTTTATTATGAAACATGGTGATTTATTTATTTGCAGATCCATCAGAGCAGTACTGGCCTGTCCTGCTAATTTGCAGTTCAAACTATTTTAATAATGGAATACGATTAATTACAATTGTGATTAAAAATAAAATTCTAATACTTTTAAAATAGGACCTCTGTTCTGCCCTCTATACTCATATGGCACAGTAGGATAAGAGATGTGCTATAGCCTAGAAAACAGTATATACGGTAGCTCTGCATGACAGGAAAATCAGTTTGCCCTACATTACAGAGTAATTTAGAGGAAAATGTGCTGCAACTTTACAGCATGAACAGGGTGATGTGCCAGGCCCACAGAGCCATTTTACAGATCTCATTATGGAGCAGACCGTCAATTATTTTCATTCTTGGAATGGATGTAAAACAGAATGGCCCCATTAAGCACACCCTCTAAAAGCTACTGCTCCTCTCTTGTCATGGCTCCAGGACCATGTACTCCCATCAAGTATAACTTGGAATTACAGGCTTGAGAGATTGTTAGTTGAACCAATTTTTTCAAGGTTGCTCCTTCAGAATACAACCCGTTACCAATAATAAGGCTAGAAAAGGTGCCCCCCCCAAAAAAAAAACCTTACATAATTTGTAGCTTTCATCCCCCAAGGCCGTACAAACAAAAAAAGATCCCTACAAAAAACAAAAAAACCCACCTTACGTCCTTTCTTCATGAAATACAATGTAAAACAATCAAGGAATCTCTTGTTAGTGAAGATAAGTTTGTGGCAACAAGCAAGCACACGGCATAAGGAACTGCTTTAGAAGGTCCTAAAACACATGCACCACATGCCAAGAACAGAGTTGATAAAAGCTTTGGAATGAGTTAACCCAAGACCAGATGGTATGATAACCTCTCTTAAATCATCAAATATAGAAAGAGCATAAGCCAAACCGCACTAGAATTAGATCTGAGAATTAAACCATTTGAGAAAGCAAACTTGTGCTTGACAGGGTACGCTCAGCATTGGCAGTAATGATTATTTCCATGCATACAGTATTAAGTACCAGGATATAAGGATACATCTTAGCTCTCAAAGGGATCAAAAAGTATTAGCTGTAATGAAGTGGTATTGTACTACTGTGATTACTGCAAGACCTATGACAGTCTCACTGCACCAATTCCAAACCATCCTTGGGAGGCAGGTTTGATGAAATGCACCAGTAAGAGGAACAAATAGCACAAAGGTGCCCTTTCCTCCTGGGGGGCCACAGGTGGAGCAATAGAGTTAGGCATCTGTTTCTGGTCTTACCTCATCCAGTGCAAAATCCTTTAGATTTGGAATAAGTCTGCAAAGAATAAGCTTGCTAAGAACAAAATACTTCTGATCAGTGTTAATTTTGTTATCCCCCACCCACTAGAGTGTCACCAACTAGGACTCTTGAGATGCAAATCTCTTCCTGCCAATTACTGCTACAGCCACACTTATGGAAGGAGGCATTCACATTTCTATTATTTCTATTCCTCCTCCTCTTCTTCCTCCTCCTCCTCCTCCTCCTCCTCTTCATCATCATCCTCATCATGGCAATGTGTGATCTCTTGGGGAGTTTGAGGGAAGAGGTTGGGTGGTTTAATCTCACTAACAGATCGGGTCAGCTGGTGTCGTTTGTCAGAATCTTTGAAGTCCCCAGAAGTGCGATTGCGGGTGGCCATGGGTGACTCAGTCTCATTGATATCCACGTGGGTGTGTTCCACTGTTGACTCATGTGGCATCTGCATGGAGACAAAAGTAAAATGCCCTTATCATTAGAGATCTGGGGAAGGTGCTTTTGACCTTGTCTGCAGTGCCCTCAGCTGCTAACAAACAAGTGCCTGCCTTTTTATTATGTGGTATATTATTTTTTTTAAATATATATATGCTGCTTTTCATGTCTAAAAAGGGCCCAACGATGGCTTGTGAACTAGGAAGACAAACTAGAAACCACTGAAACAACCTAAAGTAAAAGAGGCAAAATAAAGCCAATGGGCAACATTTAAGAAAAGCTTGGCAGAAATAATTCAGAAAGAGGATGCCTTATACATTCAGATGGCACTGCACAGCTAATCCATCTTCTCTCCATAAAGATCTTCCACAGTAAGAAACCAGATGGAAGATGGTAAGGGGAGCTTATGACTACAGGACAATAACACATACAGCCACCATGAAATTCAGCAAATGAAGCAAGCAATGGTGTTTAAAAAAGCTATATCTGGAAACATTTGTTGGATAACTGGGCAATGGCATTTCTAGCACTTGATGAGACTTTAGGTGACATAGCACAGCCTTTTCCTCAAACAACACTCTTTTCCTCTTGGCCCTTTCTCCCTTCAAATTAAACCAAATCTTCCAAAAATGAGTGGAAACTATATTACTTAAATCGTAAGTGTTGTAGAAAGGTTTATTACTACAAAAGTACATAATATAACACTGTCTGTTCTAGACGTTGTGTTTGCCAGTGTTTAAATCATGCACAGGCAGAAGGATACAAGGACCAAAGCCACATGCAATAATCAACAAAACAAAATTACAGTGGTCCCACGCCCTTTCGTGGTTTATATACTGCGGTCCCGCTGTATTGTGGGACCGCAGTACAGTGGTACCGCGAAAGGGCTGGGGGGGAGGTTTAAAAAGCCTGGGCTTTTAAAACCTTCCCCCCACTTCCCCAAGCCCTGGGCCCCCGCTGATTGGTGCTGGGGTGGGGAAATAAAGGTTTTTCTCCCCCACCCCAGTGCCAGTCAGTGGGAACCTGGGGCTTGCCTCCATGGAGGCATCATGCATTGCTCCCCTGCACCCTGGGGGTAGGGAGAAGGTTGCACAATGTTTAAAATGTCTTTAACCAATGGAAGCAAGCTGGCTCCATTGCTTAAAGACATTTTAAACATTGCGTGCCCCTCCCAGGCCTGACCCGACCTGCATCTGCATATCGTGGATTTTCAATGATCGCGGGTTGGGTCGGGTCCCTAACTCCCACGATAGATGGGGGATAACTGTATTAGGTAATTAAGTCTCACATTGAATGAAATGGGGATTCCAAATAAGCACACAAATGATAGCACTGCACACATCTGGACAACCAAAATGTAGTTACTGGCAATTTCATAGTTTGCCATCTTTTAAATATGTTTTCAGCCATGGACTAGGAATATATCTATATGCACCCATGGGTTTCATAAATTTAAGCTTGAGAAGCTTTGTTTTATTATTTAGTACCTGCTGTTGTGTAGTAGATAGAGTGACAAACGAAGCTTCCACAAATGTTGGTTCAAATTTCTGCTTGGTCACTGAAACTCCTCATTAGGGGATAAGGGTTTGAACTGCTAAACTATTCCTTAAATATCTCACTTACTTTGGAAACCTACTGGGATTGCTATGAATTGGATGTGACCTGATGGAACATAACACCCATATTTATATGTAGTCCAATGGCAAGACATTATCTGGAGAACTCAAAAAGCATCTTAAAAGTAGAATGGCTATGGCAGGGGTGGGCAACCACATTCGTTCTTATGACACAGCCTCCCAGGATATTTTTATAAGTAGAAAAGTCCCCTTGCAGGCTCTACTGGCCATTTTTGGAGTTTAAAACCTGGGAGGCCAGTGTGGAGGCAGGGACCCCCCTCAAAACATGGCAAAAGAAACATCATGCCTTTTAAGAGAGTTACAAAGGGACTTTCTCAAAGGGACTTTTTAAGTTGGTGGATAGATACTGGAAGTATCACCAGTTGCCCACCCCTAGGCTAAGTTGAGTGAGAGGGTGATGGTACTGCAACTTCAGATACACCTGAATGACACTGATTTTCTGGTCCCCTTTGAACACCCAGGATAGAAAAAGAAGGCCCCATTTTCATCAGGCTTCCAATATTATTAATGTTATCCCTCTGGACTTGCAGGCTGGGCTGAGCATGTGGGGCACTGTAATGGATTTTCTGTCAGCTTATTACAAGAGCTTGGTGCTGTGTGGATCACTGTTCAACAGTTTATGGTGTATGGCGGCCCATGGGTTTCTAATGTGTCTTCATACTCCTTAACATATGAAACAGCTAAGAGAGCTTATCTGAAGTTTTGGAATGAGGTGTTTGTTCTCAATTTGCTGAAGATACCCAGCTCTACACTCCTTGTTATCTAACACCAAGGAGGCAGCTGGTAGCTCTAAACACTTTTTACATTGTGTTTTGATTACTACAATGTTCTTTTTATGGAGTTTCAGCTGGAACAAAATGCAGCAACTATGCTGCTAAGTGGTGCAGGGTATTGAAATAATATTGTTCCCATTTGCTTCTTTTAGAAAAAAGTGTGAAGACAACTCTTCAAATGGCCATTTAAACAGATTTTAATCAATTTTAACAGCTTTACTGCTTCATTTTTAGTAAAGCTGTTAGCTTCCTTAAAAGTGCTATTTTTAGTAGAAAGGTGGAAAGAACACTTAATAGGATGGAAAATAAAAATAAAACTGTCTGATAGAAAAAATATCCATGCTATTAAATCAACCTACTGGTGTTCATGTAAATTTTATGTAACTTCTTGAAAGCTAATTGACAAGGTGCCAGAATACAGCTCGGGCACATGAACAAGATGTGTCCCATCATCCTGTCAGTCAGCTACAATTAACTGGAATGTTAAGCAAACCTTAGGCAGACACCCATAGGATTCTGGCCAGAGAATGTTTCAGTAAATTTTGAGATTTGCAAACATAAAGTCACTGGCATTTTCAGTCCCTGAGCCATGCCAGTTTTCAAAAGAGGCTTATTCTATGGAAAGGGCAGAACAGGCTGTCCATTGACAACATCTAAGACTGCAGTAGTCCCACTAAACTTTGTGGAGCTTATTTTGAAACAGGCGTGTGCAGGACTGCAGTGTAACTGCTTATACAAAAACATGCACCAAGAAAAAGAGAGAATACCGAAACAGGGGTGGGGGTAGGGAATAGCAGAGGCAGTGTTTTGAAGCAGCTAAGGCTCCTGGAAACCACATTTTCTCTCCTCCATCAAACTCTGACACAAGTTACTTGTGACACCTCAAGGTACATGTGTTACAACAGTAGGGCTGGGATCATTCCAGTAACCTTAAAACCCTTGAAGAAACACACCTCTCCTCTCAGGTTTGCAGCTGCCGAATGCTACGGGCCAATCAGAGGGCAGCGGTGGACCCTCCTAAGGGCATGGACTGCTCTATCTTGTGTGCTTTGGCAACTCTCACAGTGCTCAGAAGGCAGAAAGGCAAAAAGTGGATTAAAATAAATGATGTTTTTTAAAATCCCATTGATTTCCATCACCATTTGAAGCACAATTTAATTTAAAAAATTTAAACATGATTGAAATGGTGATTGAAATTAAATCCACCCTGAAACTGCATCAGAGTCGGCTCAAATAAGTGAACATGAGTACAGCTGAGGCTTGACAAAAGACAGTATCAATTAAAAATTAACAAGACAAACTGTGGGGCACCAGATTCCATTACAAAAAAGGCCCAGTATTTTCTACAATAAGAATTAGAAGATCCTGAAATGAATATTTGGAACTAACCCAAGTCGGTATTGAAAAAGGGAGACCACGTCAGGAAAGAGGGCTTCTTGTTTCACTAGTCAACAGCTCTTTTGCAGGCACGCTGATTCTTATTTTCAAATTCACAAGATATCCTGCTTGTGCATCTACCCATCACATTCAAATATACACCTCTTCTGACTGAGGAGCTCTTTACTCTGCTCCCTGGAGTTTCAGAAAGGGCACACATAAATATTTATTAAGAATATAGTTTGACTAATTTCAACTCACCAGTACATGGGCAGCTCTGAAAAGGTAACTGAAGGGATAATACAGGAGGTTGATGAATGATGCTGCGTAGAGGTCTGCATAACGCATCACTTGACTGGCAAAGAGAGTTTGTCGGGAGCCACTTCGGAACAGGCTTCCCATCATCCCATAGCACATGTCCATGTCATGAGTTACTTTCTAAAATCATACAGCAAGTTAGAAGCAATCAATATGAACAATAATTCTTTGTTATACAGTAATCCCCCATTTGTCACGTGGGTTAGGGACCCGACCCGACTTGCAATAAAGGAAAATCCGCGATATGCGGATGCTGGGTCGGATCTGGACTGGGGGGGCCTGTCTGGGGCCTCCTACACTTAACTTAGTACTAGTGCTGCCCTGAACAGACCTCTGATGGGCTTCCTGGGCCTGTCGGAGGCCCCAGAAATGGTTTTGGGTAATCCGGAAGGCACTTCTAATTTTTGGAAGTCACTTCTGGTTCTCTGGAGACCATTTCTGGGACCTCCAACAGGCACGGGAAAACTGTCGGAGGCTCTAGAAGTGATTTTTGGGAGATCCAGAAGGCACTTCTGGTTCTCTGGAAACTATTTCTGGGTCCTCCAACAGGCCTCGGAAGCCTGTCTGAGGCTCCAGAAGTGGTTTGGGGAGATCTGGAAGGCACTTCCGGTTTTTGGAAGTCACTTGACGTTCTCTGGAAATCATTTCAGGGGCCTCCAACAGGCCCGGGAAGACTGTTGGGGGCTCCAGAAGTTGTTTTGGGTGATCAGAAAAGCACTTGCTTTTTTTCGGAAGTGACTGCCGGTTTGTCAGAAACCACTTTGGGGGCCTCCAACAGGCCTGCGAAGCCCGTCCGAGGCCCTTTCAGGGCAGCGCCAGGCTTGGAGTATGTGCAGGAGGTCCCATACAGCCCCACATAGCTTGTCCCAGGGGGCCTTGCCTTCATATACTGCGGCCCCACAGTATACTGGGACCACAGTATATGAATCGCGAAATGGCAGGGGATGACTTACTGGCAATAAACAACTAGGCAACAGAGAGATGTCTGGCATCCGTCATTCCTTTCAGTAAAAGGGCAAATCTATATGCTTAGAAGGAAATCATTACAAGTGGAGGCAAACAACACACTTTCTTTATGCTCTTCAAGCAACGTTTTCAAATAATTAAGCACATAAAGTTGTAAGTTTTAGAGTCTACTGATGCCTGAAATATGTAATAAAATGCTGGTAGAGATTTTGGACTCATAGTATTTCTGCTTATGTGGTGTGGTCCTGAAAGAAGACGAAGCAAGGCACAGGATATTCATCACTGTATCCAAGAGACATATGTGCTTCTCCAAAAATGGAAGATGAAGTAAATTTCCGCACCACTACTGCTACCCTGCTTTGCTATTCCCCAGTCATGTAAGCCAGAGTTTCCTCTCCTACTATCGTGTCTGACTAGTTTAAATCAATGTCAGGATTTCAGCTCTCTAGACTACTTTGAGCTCTCTGCTACCTTGGGACTTCCAGATGCAAACTACACAACTGGGGATTTTACCAGTTATAGTTTATACCATCCTAGAGCTGCAAGGAGGGAAACGTTAAATATAATAGATTTTCCCCCCCGATTGATGTCTCTGGTGGGTCCAGTGCCACATTACAAACTACCCTTGACTCTCCATTTTTTCTGCCATCAGCTCACAGCCAGTCTACTCTCTAATCTAAAGCCTATGTGCTGATGTTATGAGCTCTCTTCTTTTTCAAATGTATGTATCCGCTAAATCTTTTAACAAAAAGTATCTGCATCCAACTTCATGTGACAGAAAGACACATGCTACTTTCACCCATAGACCATTGTGTCCTTCCAGGTTGGGAGTTGGATGTACCAATTTGCGGTGGTTCCTATCCTTCCTGGCTGACAGTGTCCAGAAGATGGTGCTGGGGGACAGTTGCTCTGCCCCACGGCATTTACGTCATGGGGTTCCGCAGAGCTCAATACTATCCCCCATGCTGTTTAACATCTACATAGAACCACTGGGAGAGGTCATGGGCTGAGAAGTCAGCAATATGCTGATGATACTCAGCTCTACCTCTCGTTCTCCACCAATCTACGTGAGGCGGTTTCTGTGCTGAACTAGTGTCTGGGCCAGATAATGGACAGGATGAGGGTTAATAAATTCAAGCTCAATCCAGACAAGACGGAAGTGCTGTTAGTGGGTGCTCTGCCAGACAGGCTAGAGCGCCATCTCCTTGTTCTGGACGAGGTTGCACTCCCCCTAAGAGACAGGGTCCTCAGCTTGAGGGGTCCTCCTAAATCCCGGTCTAACTCTGGAAGCCCAGGTGGACTCAGTGGCCAGGGGTGCCTTTATTCAGCAGCGGATAATATATCAGCTACGCCCCTACTCGGACAAGTGGAGCCTCGTGACAGTTATGCATGCACTGGTAAGATCCCATATTGATTACTGTAATGCACTTTACGTGGGGCAGCCTTTGAAGATGGTCCGGCGACTGCAACTGGTTCAGAATCGTGCGGCGTGGCTGGTTAGTGGAGGGGCCGCCAGGGACCATATCACACTGATTCCATATGACCTACATTGGTTACCAGTTGCTGTCCGAGCACAATTCAAAGTGCTTGTTTTGACACGTGGCTTAGGACCTAGATACCTGAAGGACCACCTCCTTCCATATGAACCTACGCAGCAATTAAGATCTAGCCAGGGGGACCTCCTGAAAGAGCCATCCTTTAAGGAGGTGAAAGGGATGGCTTGTAGGAATAGGGTCTTTTCAGCAGCTGCCCTCAGGCTATGGAACACCCTCCCACCTGAGATCCACCTGGCGCAAACGCTGATGATGTTTCGGCGCCAGGTAAAAATCTCTCTGTTTCAGAAGTTTTTTAACTGACATAACATAGATTGTGGGTCCTGATGACAATTTTAGTGAACATAAGAACATAAGAAGAGCCATGCTGGATCAGGCCAAAGGCCCATCTAGTCCAGCTTCCTGTATCTCACAGTGGCCCCACCAGATGTGTTTGGGAGCGCATGAGACTAGATATCTGTCTCCTGATAGTGTTTTGTATTTAAATATTTTTATTGTTTTAATTGACATTTTAATGTTTTGTTGTAGTTGTTCATTTCTATTGTAAGCCGTCCAGAGACCTTTGGGTAGTGGGCGGCATATAAATTGTATAAATAAATAAATAAATAAATAAATAAATAAATAAATAAATAAATAAATAAATAAATAAAATTTTAAGAAGCAAAAAGAAGCTTCAGAGGTTAAAGATTGAAGTCTGGTAGATAATCTCCCCCCTCTCCCCCCGGTAATTGCTACATTCCCTTCAGAACAACCACATGCTGGTGTTTCATATACAGTGGTACCTTGTATAACGTAATTAATTGGTTCCCAATTAAATTACGTTATACAAATTTTTCGTTATGCAAATTATCATTTCCCATAGGAATGCATTGGAAGTGGATTTAATCCGTTCCAATGCATTCCTAAAGGCCCCGCCAGCCACCGCCCGTTCCCGCCTCTCTCTCTCTCTCTCTCTCTCTCTCTCTCTCTCACACACACACACACACACACACACACACACACACACACAGAGGGGGGTCTTGCAAGGGCTGCTGCCCCCCACCGCCCCCCTCCCCAACACAGCCCACAGAGGGGCGGCCCTCTCTTTCGCCAACTCAAGGAGGTAACGCGCCGCCTGTGCACACACGCACCCGCGCGCGCATTCATACACACACGAACACACGTGTGGTCGGAGCGAGAAGTCTGGGGTGGGTTT
>JAHTLZ010000379.1:13996115-14035438 GCA_023846285.1 Phrynocephalus versicolor | reverse complement strand
TGGTTTTGAATCACAGTTTGGGCACTTGGTCTCTAAAAGGTTCGCCAACACTGTCCTAGATGATAGGATAAAAATCCACAACGACCTTGACAGATTAGAGTGCCGGGCCAAAGCTAACAGAAGGAGTTTCAACAGAGAGAAATGTAGAGTCCTACTCCTAGGCACAAAAAATTAATCACACAGATACAGGATGGGAGACACCTTGCTGGAGAACAGTGAAAGGCGACTGGGAGGTCTGGGTGGACCACAAATTGAACATATGTCAGCAGTGTGACATGGCAGCCAAGAAAGCCAATGTGATTCTTGGTTGCATCAACAGAGGCATAGTGTGTGGATGAAGGGAAGAGACAGTACCATTCTGTTCTGCCCTGGTCAGACCCTACCTGGAGTACAGTGTCCACTTCTGTGTGCCTCAATTTAAAAATGATGTTGACAACCTCAAACAGGTTCAGAGGAGGTCAAGAAATGTCATACAAGGAGTGGCTTAAGGAGATAGGAATGTTTAGCCTTACAAAAAGCAGGTGGAGAGGGGTATGGTAGCCATGTTTAATATTTGAAAGGATGTCATATTGAAGAGGGGATAGGTTTGTTTTCCATGGCTTCAGAGACTAGGACTCGGGGCAATGGTTTCAAACTACAGGAAAAGATTCCATTTGAAGATTAGAAAGAACTTCATGACGGTTAGAGCTGTTTGGCAGTGGAATATGTTGCCACAGAGGGTGGTGGAATCTCCTTCTTTGGATGTTTTTAAGCAGAGGCTGGATGGCCATCTGTCAGAAATACAGCGATGGGGGTTCCTGCATGGCAGAGTGTTGACTCGATGGCCCTTGAGGTATTTTCCAACTCCATGAATCTATGATTCCTTGTGCAACACTGCTGCCCCTCCAGAACATTTTGTCCAGACATCTGCCACCAAATCAGCATACATGTTCTACAGAGATAACACCCTATCTCAATGCCTCTTCCTTTTCTCTAATTATTATCTTTTCAGACCCTTCTCTTTCCATTTCTTTTTCAGTGCGTTTCTATTAGTTTTCTTATGCAATAGGAGTTCCCTCCAAGGAAGTTACCATTCAGTGCTTCTTGCCAAAGTCTGAAGAACTGGAAAGGGACCCCCAGTAAGCAGTTAAAAATCAAATCAAAGACATTTTATAGCAAATATGCATGCCATTCATTATTACCTTAATACGCCGTTGGATGGAACTGATGTCAGGACGCTCATTGCTGCTGCTGTCCAAATGTCTGTTGAAGGATTAAAACTTTTTTTAGCAGAAGACACTAAAGTGGTAGGCTTAGTAGAATAAATATCAATTTGGAAAGGCTGGGTGTGTAGAATAACAGTAATGTGGGCACATGTTATCTTATTTTTATGTCAGAGTTTCATTGTTAATTGTAGCCACTCACTAGCCATGAACAACTTGCAAGTGGCACTCCTTATTAGGTGAATATCTTGTGGGTTACTTACTTGTACAGCTCAGCCAAGAATATGTCTAGACTTTGAAGTTCTTCAAAAAGACCTAAATACCAGAAGAAACAAAGAATATCATCAAGGTGAAATTAACTCAGCTAAATAAATGCCATCTAGAAGATTGCCTCTTTCTCACCAATTTAGCAAGAAAGCCCTGGGATGGAAATTTTAATTTCTCTTAATTTACAACATGGTTCTGTAGTCCTCAGTATATATACTTAGTCACAGAAAAATTTAAAACTCAAGTGAACAGAAATTGGAGTGAAAGCCTGTTATTTCTAGTTTGGAATGCTGGGAGCGCTCAAATGTCATAAAACCCAAAATCTTCTGTCCCAGAATCAAAAACAGCCTTTTATAAATGTTTCAGTGGTACACTGAGCCTCCTGGTTGAGAGCTCCAATTGCTAACTTGGCACTCTGATTATGTTTCTGCAGTCCTTAAAATTAATAGCCCAACTGCCTTTATGGTACTTTTTTTATTCTACTAGTTGTTGTTACTGTTACTATGTTGTATTTTTAAAATTATAATGCCTTTAATTTATAATAATACATTTTTGTTTTGATATCATTTTGATGTGCATTTTATCTTAATGTTGCTGATTGTTTATATTTTTGTTCTTAACTTCCCACAGTGCCCTTCATAGCCAGATGGGTGGTATACAAATCAAATCAAATTGATAACTAAATAAATAAATTTGATGAATTTTAACAGAAATTTAAATATATTTTTTAAATAAACAAAAGATAAATATCTGCAATACTAGTGATATAACTGCCAAAATAAGCAAATCTTACCAGTCCAAAGGAGAATAAATATCAGATGACATGGGCATTATATCACACAACATTCTGGAAATGTACCTCTTCTCCCTTCCCTCTGACACACAGAAACAATGCAAATAAGTGCTGGTAAAAATGGAAGCATTTTCCTAACTACTTACATTAAACTAAACCACATCAGTTAAGAGTGGCATGGTTTCAAACTGGATAGCTTATTACTTACAGCTTTTATCTGTCCAAACATGCAACTCTTGTGCCAGCTCTGGAATCACTAAGAAGGTTCTCCAACCCTGACGTTTTTTAGACTTCAAGATGTCTCCAAAGATGTGGTCACCTATGTATAAGATGTCTTTACCCTTGGCTCCCAGAAGATCACAAATAGTATCAGAGGAACCTAAGAGAAGAAAAGCCAGTAACTGTGAAGCAGAAAATGTGTTTCTCAATAGAAACTACTGCGATACAGAAGCTGCAAAACTACACTTATATTATGCTCTTATTTCAAGGTGAAAGAATATGGCTTGTGGGTAATCCTCACTCCCAGCAGTTTATTGCTCAAGCCCTGCTGCAGATCATTTTCCGGGCTTCTGTGTCTGAAGCCTATGTATGGGATGTGAACTTTGCACTCATAAGAACATAAGAAAGGCCTTGCTGGAACAGGCTACAGCCAATCCAGTCCAGCATTCTCTCTCACACAGCTGCTCACCATTTGTTTCAGGGTATTCCCAAGCAGATGTCTTCACCTGCTTAAGATTCCCTGCAAATGGCATTGAGAGATATCCTGCCTATCTCTCCAACCTGGAGGTTGTCCTTAGACATCCATAATCATAGCCATTGATACCCTTGTTCTCCATGAACTTGTCTAATCCTTTCATAAAGCTGTCAAGATTGACACTGTCACCACTTCTTCTGGCAGGGAGCTCCACAGACCAGTGATGAGATTTTTTTTGTCTACTGGTACTACACAGCTGCTGGCTGAAAACCTCTCAGAGCCGCTGTCCATTATTTTCTTGAAATCTGGGAAATGAGTGAAGTGACAGATGATTGGAGGAGAGCTAATGAAAAGCCAAAATGTCAGTTCCACCTCATAAAAGAATCAGCTATCCTACTTTACCTCCAGAATAGACAATGCCATGCTGCAAAGGACCAGTGTATGTGCCAATCTTCAGTTTACCAGTTACCTGGAAGAAAAACAAAATTCACTTTTATTAATCAGTAAGAATCTTCTGGTTATTATATCTTCAATTTGTATCACTATTTTTATTCAAGAGATGAAAAACCAATAGAAAAACAGCTTGTTACATGACTATAGTTTAATGCCTCCCAAAACAAGGCTTTGCTCACCTTATTTTGTTTAATGCCCCTCTTTAATGATCCAAACTGTTTACAGGCAGGATGACATAGATTCCTGGAGCAGCAAATGACACCCTAGCATCAGTATAAAGGTAAATATTTTGCCTGTATGGTACATCTTTGTATCACAGACAGCCTACAGCTGTCCCTATTCTCTGCCATATAACTGCATTTAAACTATTTATGCATGTATGTTCCCTAGAACCTCTTTATATAACCTTTAGTAGATGTTATGCACGGAAATTTGGTTTTCTAAATGCTACAGTAAAGGTAATAACCAGTGTGGTATAGTGAGATCAAGTGATGGATTACAACTCTGGAAACCACAGCTGGAATTCCCACTTGGCCATGGAAACTCACTGTGGGAGTGGAAATGTTATCTCACTTACCCTGAAATTTGGTTCTGAATTAATGGCACATAACTAAGTTATTAACGGTAAAAGTGGAGATTGACTGGAAAGCAGAGCAGAACCAAGTAATTTCTTCCCAATTTTCGTGAAGCTGACTAAGTTATCAATAATAGGTTTTGTGGTAATAGTACATGTTACATACATGTAACTGTTTTTCAAGTAGCCATATGTGAATTCACACATGAGGGTTGTTTCAGTGCCTTTGCAAGTCTCAGAACATTTCAGAACTCAAGGAAAACCCATTGGACTAGACCCCTGAAATATGCATGGTCCTGTACCTAATGGATATCCCTCAGTTCCCCCGTCTACCGCTGTTTAAAAAAAAACTGCATGGCATACTGAGGGAAGGATGTTTGGGACGTATAAATATACAGGTAACTACCCAAAGAACCACAGTTAAAAGTTAGTAACTACTTCATGGTATCTGTGAATCATGCATGTGGGTGACTGAAAAGCTCACTTTCCAGCTGGTGGGACATCACACCAACATTAATGAAAGAACTGCTGTTCCAAATTCAGCATCAAGTTGTCTCCTGGTATCCAACCTATACTGTAGTCTTTGATGAACGTTGAGTATTGAAACCAGGTTGCTGCTTTAAAAATGTCTCCTAATAGGATTCCTTTGAGAAAGGCTGTAGATCAGTCATTCTCAACAGGGGCAGTCTGGCACCCTGGGCTGCATGAAAAAGGTGGCAAGACTGAAAGCCTTCCCTCAGGTGACCCACCCTCCTCTTCCCTCATCACTGAAGGATACAAAATGGTCAGCTTGCCAATTGATATGGAGATGTATGACTGGGAAGTAGACTCTCCACCTCGGACTCTAAGCCCTGTGAAAGAACCTTAAAAATGAGGTCATACTGTAAATATTCAGGATGTGTGGCCAATCTCTGAGTTTGTGGGCGGGGTTGTGCCCTATATAAGGAGATGACTGTTAAACTGTCAGACAGAGAGTGGGTAGTTAGGGACTGGATAGGGACTGGATAGGGTATGGTTAGGGAACTGTTTAAGTAACAGCTACATAAGAACATGAATGTATAACTGTTATAGAACAATGCAAACCTCAATTCAATAATGCACACTAATGATTCATGTATTTTGTAAAGAAAATAAACCACAATGTTACTTTGAAAAGTTAACACATGTGTCAGTTCCTGTTTATTGATAAGAATAAGAACTTAAGGTATTAGTAGATGATGGCAGCAAAGATACACAGGATTACAACACATTTTAAAGTGTGGCCAGAGTGTGAAAGCCCTGGTTCATCACAAGCCCAGAAGGAGACGAAAGACTAGAAAGAGGAACCTTATTAGGGAATTAGTAAATAAAACAAAAAATGTTGCAGAAAAGGGAAAGCCAATAGGAGGGAAGAAGGAATTAGAAAAAACTTGAGAAAGAGAAATGGGTGAAGTAACAGAAAGAGTGGGAAAGAAGGAAGATGTAAAACAAGAGGAAATAAACAGGAAAGGCGAACTGGAGGAAGAGAAGGACACAAGTATGAACAAGTCAAATTAGAAGACACATAGATGAGAGAATGGGTCAACTTGAAGAAAGTTGAAGGCAGAATGTGAAATCGAAAAACTCCTTCCAAGTCACCATATTGGGGAGAGAAAGAAAAGAGAGAACACAATTGCAAAAATAGGTTACAGGTGATACCTTTATAGGCCACTATTAAAAATAAAAAAGAACACTGCAAGCTTTCGAGTGCAGTCAATCACCCTTCTTCAAAGCAGGTCCCAGAAGTTCAGACATGGTAAAAGATGTGCTTTACCAGGAGTTTACTTTTAAGTTCTTTGTTAGATGTTGTTCTTAAAGTCCATAGCTAGGTGATGTTGCAGCCAGGGCTGGAGTCTTGTTGGAGGCAATGTGGGCAGTTGTAAGAAGCTGCTTCTTAAGTCACACCCCCGTTCTTCAAACAAAGGAACATGGGTCATATATCACCCCTACTCCTTAACCCAGCTCCATTTTGCACTATGAGACATACAAATCCCTTTAGGCCGGGGGGGGGGGAGAGAGAAAAGGGTTGATAACAAGAGACCCATGTGCTTCATTTGGGGATTGGGGTAAAACAATTTTTTGTAAGACCACTAGGCTTGCCAATTGTAACCAGATTGAATTAAAGTCATATTATCTGGGGGAATGCCGGCTCAATCTTGGTATCTTCACAATTCCATCAAAGCAAAAAAAGGTTCATCCCCAAAGTTAGAGAGAGAAAAATAAAGGAGAGGACCTGAGTCAGAAATGGAAAAAGACAGAATCCAGGAAGTAAAAAATGAGTCCAGGGAAGGAGATATGGGGAATCAACCCAAAGCAACGAGTGATGGAAGCTGAGTGGGTTCGCCATCCATATTGTAGAAGTCTCTGCACCTGCAAGCATCCCCACATTCACCCTTCTTATGACCAGGAGAGATTTGGTGGGGCCATGCATATGGGCAAGAGGTTTCAGCCACCTCAAACATTGACATTGCAAATAAGTGTGGCCCGTTGGCATAATATGCAGACCCTTTGGAGGTGGTGATGGAAGAACCCCCACCCCCATCATTAAATATCATTAAATAAAGGTGTTTTTGTTAAATCTGAAGCCTCTTCATATGTGGGGGAAAGACTGCAGTAATGCAGAGCATCAGACCAGAACCTTATCACAGGGGGCCCTGACACATTTGAAGGGGACAACTGACTAGAAACTATTAGTCACAGCCCATCTTATAAGGTTCATTATGCAACTTACACGATTCTGATATGGTCTGCATTTCTTTCATAGCAACAATGCAGCTATTAAGACTGCACAGAATTTCTCATAAAGAAGTTTCACTATTACTCTCTGCAGTAGGGTGGGAAGAGATGCAGGAGTACCTATAACTAACAGGCCATGAAAACATCTCCTAGTGAGTCCTCTTCCTACCCACCCAGGAGCAGTATTTCTATCACTTTTGCAAAATTTGCTGAACATGCTTGTGGCTACTTCCCACTTGTGGTCTTGAGATAATTGTCTACTTAGATTGTTGGCTATTCAGATATCTTTCATGCTACATGAATGGCCATCAGAAAGATACAATACAAACAAATCCATTCCCCAAATTGGATCATCAGGTACAAAAGAGACATAGAGTGTATTCTGTTTATGTATCTGGAAATTGAGTCATGGCAACTGGACTTCTTTTCTTGAGAGATCAAAATGTTAATGTTTTGCTACTCATCCAAGCAGCTTCATCATTCTGAGACCTCCTATTTATAGTTTATCTTGACTTCATATCACCCTGGTCTGAATAGGCTCATTAGGTGGACAATGGCCTGAATACACTCGTTAGATGTACAATGGCCTGGGGTGGGTGAAAGTCCCACCCATGCAACCCTTCCAAAAAACCATTAAGTATGGGTCATTAGCTGTGGCCTTCCTGGTGGAGGTGTGAAGTGCTTCTGATTTTTTTAGGGATTTATGAAGGGACAGCATGGTAAGTGGCACACAGACTGTGCCTGAGTCCCCCACCTCTGTTGAGAGAGAGATTTTCAATGCATACATGAATAGCTTCCCTGACCCCTCTCTTCAACCACCTATCTTCTCTGTCTAATTTGTGTACAACATCTTTGAATGAGTGCCCTTTGTCCTTCAAATAAAAGTACACTTCTGGTTGAGTGTCTTTGTCCTTGCTCAGTTTGTAACTTTGATGCCAGATCCTTTTGTCTCTATACCAGTGAACTCAATGCCAACTGCATTTGCTCTAATGATCTTGACATGGAGTGTCTTTTTTCTGGTGATTTTGATGCCAGTTTCTCAGACCAGTAGTACAGTGCTGGAGAATACATTTGCAGACCCCAGAGACAGCTTCAGTGCTTCTCACCCTGCATCTCCAAATAATCAAAGAAGGTTATGGAGAAATACCATCGAGTACGGGGTAAAAACTAGGCATAGTGGTGGATATAAGTGAGTGGGATCTTATGGGTGCACGTGACACACTTCTTAAAATAGGCTCACTGCAGCATGGGAAATTTAGCTGCAGCACGGCAAATTTGATCTGAATTAATTGCAGCTTTTCTAGGCTCCCTATAACTGAAATATGGATGCTGTATTTAGTTTACTGTCAATGAGTAAATGATGGATACCTCTTCAAGTATCATACTTGAAAAATATGCTGTAATTTCATTAGAAAGTCGCAATTCCTTCTTTTATTTTCCTTCTGTGTCAATTGGGTCGCACTAAATTGCTATAAACCACATTTAAGACAATGTAGTCAATTAATTTACAAAGGACAGCATTTACTATAAGGATATTTTCTAACGATGGAAACAGAATGTGCCATGTTCTCCTTCAGGAAAATCTAAACATACATTCTTTACATCACTCACCGTATCCACCTGTCTCAACACTGTGCCTTCTCCAAAGAAAAGAGGTTTGCGTGCATCCACAAGGATGAGATCAAAGTATGATTGCCATGGCCGATGAGAGCTGCTAGGCTTCAAAAATAAAAGAAGTAAAACAAAAGGATATCTCTTTTAAAGATCAATAAACATTATCCATATTGATACTGGTTAAATTTAGATGCAGTAGAAACTTGCAACTATACTCTATATGTAACCTGATAGCACAGCTAGTACAGGAAAGGAGGATGTCAAATTACAAACCTGTCAATTAATATAGGAAGACATAATCTAGGAGAATTATGTTCTCTATTATATTTAGGATAGCAATTTGTCAATGAACCTTTGCTTCAGGAGATACACGTACCAACAATCAAATCTATATCTGGCATTTTGCAGTTGAGCACTTTCAAAGGCAAGAAATGGTTTCTCTATCCAGGCATTTGTTAATCACTATACTATGCATGGTACTTTTCATAACTTACATGTGCAGCTCAGATTCCTTTTTCTTCAAAGACTATTTTTTCTAATTTTCAAATAGTTTGTCAGGTGCATAAAACCACAGCTAAATTTCCCTCATCCATTCATCTAAAGCGATGCAAAAATACTATGGCAGTACTGTTGACTACATACACAGTAATGTAGATAAATGCAATTCCGCTTATCTAAGCTCAAAAGTCCATTTGAGTTGCTCATGTTACATAAGTGCAAGATGGCAAACAGTTTATTATTAAAGGCAATGAATACCTCTGATTAGATTACAATTAGATCTTAGTGGTTTCCATTTCTTATCACTACTGACTTCTTGAATTGCAATATGGAGAATATTTTAATCATTTCCACCTGTTCTGCAAAAACAGTAACTAATGCAGTTGATATAATGGGAATTTGATACTTGTGAAATTGTCAATGCCAAATTTAAGTATAATACTTTGCTTTTTCAGTCCCATGATCTACAACTGATTCCAATTTTCCACTTTTTCTAGAAGGGATAAAATATAACATGTAGCACTAAAGCATAACCCACCTTTGGCCCATGTGGAAAATCAAACAAGTATGTCATAATTTTCTGAAATACAGATTAAGAACAGATTAAAAATATTTAGAATTTATCTGAAGATATATCTCTTCATCAATCAAGCTAAACCATTTTATAGTAAATTTCAAATATTAAACTCTTTAACAGACTTAATAGCTGTTAAAGTGTATTCAGAATGTACCTTAAATATAATTATGTCATTTATAGGATCTCTTATTGAACCAGTATTTCGGCTAAAGGCATGTTTGACTTGAATTATACAAATCAATAAAGGAGCCTTTTAAATAATGGGCCAAGCATTCAAGGAAAAGTCCACTTATTTAGAAGCCCGAAGATGAGGACTTGTCCACCAAAGCTCACACTAAATATAGCAGTTAGTCTTTAAGATGCCACAACATTGTTGTCTTTTTATTGTTTATTTTTGTTTTGTTTTTGCCTGATGTGCTAGCAGAAACTAACCTGGTTACCAAGATATTCTTAATCAATCAAGTATTTCCACTCACAAAATAGGTAATTTTAGAAATATGCATTTAAAACTCAACAACAACAACAAAAGAGTAAGCACACAATCCAAAAAAACATTTACCATGAAAAACATTGAAAAACATTTACTAAAAGACACACCAGGCCATAAGACGCACATAATTTTTAGAGGAGAAAAACAAGAAAAATGTTTAGCCTAAGGCAGTGATGGCGAACCTATAGCACGGGTGCCAAAGGTGGCACTCGGAACCCTTTCTGTGGGCACCCAACATTGCCCCTTTATAGCCACCTGTATACAGGTTAAATTACTGTATTGGCACTTTGCAAAAAAATTAGTGGGTTTTGAACTGCAGTTTGGGCATTCGGTCTCTAAAAGGTTCGCCATCACTGGCATAAGGTTTCATGGCGGGGGAAGGGGAGGCTTGCAAACGAGGTAACTGGAGCTGTAGAATCCAAGCTGCAAAAAGGGAGGCTTGCAAATGAGGTAATTGGAGCAGTGGAATCCAAGCTGCCAAAGGGGAGGTTTGGAAACCAGGTAATTGGGGCTGTAGAATCCAAGCTACTAAAGGGGAAGTTTGCAAACCAGGTAACTGGAGCTGCGGGATCCAAAATGCAAAAGGGGAGGCTTGCAAACCAGGTAATTGGGGCTGTGGGATCCAAGCTGCAAAAGGGGAGGTTTGCAAATGAGGTAATTGGAGCTGCTGAATCCAGGCTTCAGAAGGGGATTGCAGAGGCTCCATGGACACCACTTTGCAAACAATGTGATTTTTGACTGGGGAATCTTGGCTGCAGACGGGGGTGGGTGGGGAGAAGCTCCCTGGAGGAAGCCTCTTTGCAAATCGGGTGATTGGAACTGCGGAATCCCGGATGCAGCAGGAGATGGGAGAGGCTCCATGAAGGAATCTTATCTTTAAATGAAAATCTGTGATTTATATGTAGCGGGGACTGCTGTATTCACTCTATAAGGCACACAGACATTTCCCCTTACTTTTGAGGGTGGGAAAAGTGCGTCCTAAAGGGCAAAAATATGGTATATCAGGCTCTATAGGAAGAAGCAGAAATCCCTCTCTGAACTGCTAGAACAAGGACCAACCTTAGAGAAGAAGACATTAAAAACCAATTAATCTGTTCCGGAGGGAAGGGATTAATAGGTTTTCAATGCATTCCTATGGGAAGGTTGTCTAAACCCTCCTCAATCAAGAGACAGCAGAAGGCTGTCCATTCCCTGCAGCCGACAGATTTTGGTGTCTCTCAGGTGTAGGGGGGACAGCCTTTCACTGTCCCTTGACTGAGGGGGCAGCAACCTCCTCTTCGCCTGTGTCTCTGCAAAGACCCGGGTGAAGAGGAGGAGTCCCTGCTCTGCCCAACAAAGTGTTGGGCAGAGCGGGGAACAATGGATCTTCACCCAGCCCAGGTACCTTGCAAGGCAAGCAGCAGTGGTGATCTGTCACCGCTGCCTGCCCTGCAAGCCTCCTGTGCTGGGAGAAGATCCATTTTAAAATGTCCCACCACAAGTGCTCCAGCCCCACCCAAAGCGCTCATGGCGGGACATTTTAAAATGCATTTTCTCCCAGCCCGGGAGGTTTGCAAGGCAAGCAGCATTGGCGATGTGCTGCCACCGCTTGCCTTGCAAACCTCCCAGGCTGCACGAAGGCCCATGGGGTCCATGCTCTTCCCTTCCAAGGAGCATGGGATGGGCAAAGGTCAGTGAATCCCTGCTGTGCCTACCAATGGGCAGAGCAGGGACCCATTGACCCTCAGTCAGCCTGGGCGGTTCCGTTGCAAACAACCCAGGCTGGGCAAGGATCAATGGTACCTCGTAAGACGAAAGTAAAGGGGAAGGAAACATTCATCTTACAAGTTTTTCCTCTCCCCGGAAATTACATTAGTCTTACGTGTTTTTCATCTTAAGGGGCATTCATCTTAAAAGGTATTGCTGTATAGGACAAGCACACATGAAACACATTATCAATAAGAAGTTATGATGAAGGAATCATCTTATTTCTATATTCTATAAGTACTTACATCTGTGTATTTATAATCACTGTTTGTGGCAAGAAACACCTTTCCCACCTCATTCATACGACTCAAGAGCAAAGGCAGCTTCCCCTAAAATAAGACGTATTTACATAAGATCTCATTCTCATCCAGCTGTTTGAATTCAAACCAGAATTTGGAGTCTGACACTTCTGTTGTGTTGTGTCGTTACAGTCGTGATTGACCCTTCGTGACCTCACGTCCATGGATTTTTCTTGGCAGGAATACTAGAGTGGTTTGCCATTTCCTACTCCAGGCGCCTACGGCACCTGGTATTCCCTGGTGGTCTCCCATCCAAGTACTAACCAGGGCCGACCCTGCTTAGCTTCCGAAATCAGGTGAGATCGGATGTACTTAGGGCATCTAGGCAGCTCTGACAGTTCTAGCTTCCTGTATTATTTATTCATTCTTGATAAACAATGCTATGAGTATTTTAAACCTCAAAAGGAATGTTGGAGCTACCGTACTCATCACCCATAAGTAATTCTGTTGCTTGTATCTAGTTTCTTCTGAGCTCTCTTTGAAACCCGCACCTCCAGGGGCCATTAAATTTTCATAGCAGGAAATTCCATTCTGAATCTTTCTTGTTTGCGTATCTCAGGCTAATCAAGATGCCTTCTACAATCTTGCCTGACTCCACTATGGACTACAGATTATCATGATTCTGGACACACCACAAAGCTAATTCAAGTTAACAGCATCAACGACAGCTGTCTTTGGAGCATGGATGTTTCTAGTCTGTTACGTTCAGACAGGAGGGGACTAGGTATGCAACAAGCAATATTCGGAGTGAATGGCAACAAACCTTCAGAAAGATCTCTTGTAATTTATGGTGTTTGACCAGTCCCTATTACAAGAGACTTATTTCATAATGAAATTTCAAAAGCCTTTTTATAAGATGTAATCATTATAATTTTAAAATGAAAAATGCAGTAAGGGCTTATTTATTTATTTATTTATTTATTGTAGGACTTATATACCGCCCGTCTTCCTGGTGGGGAACTCCGAGCGGTTTACAGCATTTAAAAAACAACAGATTCCACAGTATAATAAGAGCTAAACAGATAAAACAACAGGTGCAGGAGATGGCGATGGCGGGAAGAAGGAAGGAGGAAAAAAAAAATCATCCAAACGCCTCCCGAAAGAGTAAGGTTTTAAGAGCCTTCCGGAAGGCGGGCAGGGACTCTGCTAGGCGCACTTCTGCTGGTAGATGGTTCCACAGCGTCGGGCCAGCCACAGAGAAGGCTCGGGAACGGGTGGAGGTTCTCCGAGCCTCCCTGGGCGTGGCCACGTGCAGCATGTGCGCCCGCGACAACCTAGTTGGACGGGCCGAAGTTGACCGCTGGTCGATCCACTCTGTCAGGTAGCCAGGTCCTAGGCCATGGAGGGTTTTGTAAACCAAAACCAGGACCTTGAATCTGATTCGGGCTGCAATGGGTAACCAATGCAGGCGGGCCAGAACTGGGGTGATGTGCTCATATCGACGCACACCCGCCACCAGTCTGGCCGCCACATTTTGGACCCGTTGCAGACGCCGAATCAGAGTCAAGGGCAGCCCCATGTAGAGCGCGTTGCAATAGTCCAGTCTCGAGATCACCAACGCCTGGACCACTGTTCTAAGGGAGTCCCCATCCAGGTACGGACGAATCTGGACGATTCTACGCAGGTGGAAAAAGGCAGCCCTGGACACGGCGGACACCTGGGCCTCCATGGTGAGCGCCGGGTCCAGGACTACTCCCAGATTCCGGACTGAGTCCGATGGCCTGAGGGAAACACCCTCCAAGGTGGGAAACGGGCCACCGTAGTTGGATGGGGTAGCCCCGAAGAACATAACCTCGGTCTTATCGGGGTTGAGTTTGAGCCTGTTAATCCTGGTCCATTCCATAACTGCACCCAAGCACCAATCGAGGGTCCGGACAGCCTCATCTGCAGCGGTGGAAAAGGAGACATAGAGCTGCGTGTCATCAGCGTACTGATGACAGCAGACTCCATGTCCCCTAATGACCTCTGCCAGCGGCCTGATGTAAATGTTGAACAGCATGGGAGAGAGAGACGACCCCTGTGGGACCCCACAAGGGAGTATCCAAGGGGCCGACACCTCGCCCCCATGCTGAACCTGCTGGGGACGGTCCCCGAGGAAGGATCGGAACCAACTGTGAACAGTGCCTCCGATCCCAGCCTCGGAGAGCCGATCCAGCAGGATACCGTGGTCGACGGTATCAAAGGCCGCTGACAAGTCCAGAAGGACCAACAAGGAGGAGCACCCCCTGTCGGCCCCCCGGAGGAGGTCATCTTGCAGAGCGACCAAGACTGTCTCGGTCCCCCGACCGGGCCTGAACCCAGACTGGAATGGACCCAGGATATGCTCACCCTCCAGATGTGATTGAAGCCGGATCGCGGCCACCCTCTCGATCACCTTGCCCATGAAAGGAACATTGGCAATCGGGCGATAGTTGGATAAATCGCCCGATGCTAAGTTGGGTTTCTTCAGAATGGGCTTTACCACAGTCTCCTTCAGGCGAGCGGGAAAAATCCCTTCCCTGAAGGAGGCTGTGGCGATGGTAGATGCCCATTCTGATATGCTCCCTCCAACGGCTTTCAAGAGCCATGATGGGCAAGGGTCGAAGGGGGTGGACGCGGGCCGGCAGTGGGCGATGGCCCTGGAGGCCTCAAGTGAGGTAACAGGCCCAAACTCAACCATGCGAGGAGACCGAGGGTGCGCAGCCGTCGGGGGTGCCGAGAGTGGGCTAGAGCAACAGGATTCAAAACCGGTGCGGATGGCCTCAATTTTTGATCGAAAAAAGGCTGCGAAATGCTCACTACTGAAATCAGTAGGAGGAGGCCTAGACAGTCCAGGATTAGTGAGGTCACGAACCACACGGAATAGCTCCGCTTGACGGTTCGAGGCCTCACTAATTCTCAGGGTGTTGTAAGATCTTCTGGCCACCCTGGTCGCGTGAACATAGCGCCTGGACTGTGCGATGACTGCAGCCTTCTTAGTCGCCGACCGGTTCTTCCTCCAGCTGCGTTCCAGCCTCTTCCGTTCTTGCTTCATCGCTCGAAGCTCTTCCGTGAACCACGGTGAGGAACGAGCTCGGCAGCGGATGAGGCGCCTAGGGGCGATCTGGTCGACAGCCCGGGATGTTTCGTCAAACCATTGGTCTACCATGGAGTCAACCAGATCGTCAGCCAGTCTGCCAGGAGGCCCTCCGAAGACTTCACGAAACCGATCGGGGTCAAGGAGTCTTCGGGGGCGGGCCCATACAGTTGGCCGAAGGTCCCCGCGGGGTGGGGCGGCGATTGATACAGAGAAAGACAGCAGGTGATGGTCTGACCATGACACGGGGGTGGGAACAATGTCCCTCACCCTCAGACACGAATCCTCAGACGTGGAGGAAAATACCAGATCCAGGGTGTGTCCAGATCTGTGGGTTGGGCATAGAACATGCTGGGACAGATTCATGGAGGTCATGGACTCCATGAAATCCAGAGCAGCACCAGACAGGTCATCGCCAGCATGCACGTTGAGATCACCCACCACCAAAAGGCGGGGGGATCTCAACAGAGCAGCGGCGATGAACTCGGTGAGCTCTGGTAGGGATTGTGCCGGGTTGCGGGGAGCGCAGTAACCGAGCACAATGCCAAACCTGTCCCGCTGCCCAACCAACAGATGGACACATTCCAATCCTGGAATCACCAACGTCGAGGCCCTGCTGATTTGAATGGTATCTCTGTAGACAATGGCCACCCCACCCCCCTTACGACCCTCCGATCTTCCCACCCCCAGTACCAGAAACCCTGGGGGGCACAGCTGGGCGAGGGACGCCCCCCCCTCTGCACCCACCCAGGTCTCGGTGATACATGCCAGGTCAGCCCTCCCATCGGCGATGGTATCATGAATGATGGGTATCTTATTATGGACCGACCTGGCATTCAACAGGAGGCAAGAAAGATCGGAGGCGCTGGCGGAGTGGCTCCGAGGCACGTGACAGTGAGCTGAGGGGTCAGAACGGGGGACAGGCGCAAGATGCCTGGCCCGAGTTCTTCTTAGCCGACTAACCCCCCAGCCCCTAGCGTACCGACCACGGCCCGACACAACAGGTATGGTGGTCCCTGCCTGCATGATGACCCAAAAGGAAAAAAAATGAACTTTACTAGTTCATTATAGAATAAAATAGTGAGATTTTTACTTAGCATAGGATATTCCAGCATTGTTTTATGTTTATTGCTGTGTAATCAGAGTTCAAAGGAACTCCTTCAAAACAGAAGCAAGAAACAATTTTTGCTATGTCATCTTCATAATACTGAAACAGTAGAAGTGCCTTGAAACATTCATCATATCTGGTACAGTGTTATCTCTCTGAATATCAAGACACATAAATATACATAGTCGTGTAAGAAGGTTTTGCACTTACATCTTTCACTACATACTTTTCCAGTTTCTCAACTGTCTTCTCCTTGAGGGATCCCTAAAAAACAAACAAACAGGGGAAATCTTCTGAGCCAGCAGAAGCAATGATCTGACGGCATTTTACTCAGATTTCATATTAGTATCACCTTCCACGCTGTCACTATGTTGTTAAAAGATGTTCCAATGACACTAGATACAGAAACCTCTTTGCAGCGTTTCATATGTCAAGTGATTGACTCTGGGTAAGCTTAACAGATATATATATATATAATAATCCTTTGGCACATTCATCATTTGATAAACAAATAGGAGACAAAATGCAATTTAGCAAGTGAAACTTAACATTTTCTGGGATAAATTTAGACAAAGGAAAGAAAAATAATCTAAAGACATGTAATACAGTTCATTTGGTAAACCTAAGAAGTGATGCTTACATGGCAGATGAGCCAGAAATCATTAATTGCTCTTTAGAGTGTGGAGAAAGAGTGATGACAGTTGCTTCTATGACTCTTAACTGCTACCACCTGTCTCAACATGCTAGAGTAAAACTGAAGGATGAGAAGTGATCTGAAATCGCATTCACCAATCCACCCTCAATCTTCATGTCACTTTCCTAACATTCAATGTTCATTCATTTGTCTGGAAGTTGAGTCATAGCTACTGGACTTCTTTTTCTTGAGAGACAGAAACGTTTTGCTGCTCATCCAAACAGCTTCATCAGTCTGAACATAGCTAGTGTGAGTCCTCCATGTTATAGTCATCTTTGACCTCTTGTCACCCTGGTCTGAGATAGACTCTTAAGATGAACAATGGCTTGAATAGGTTTGTTAGGACTGAGGCCACCACCTCTGTGGAGTACACCTCCATTTGAAGGACAAAGGCCAATAATTCAAAGATAAGGATGTACAACTATTAGACAAAGATAGGTGGTTTGAGAGAGGAGTCAGGGAAGCCATTCATGTGAGCACTGAAATCCCCTCTCTCAACAGAGGTGGTGGCCTCAGACACAGTCTATCTTCTACTTATCAGGATGTGCTTTCAAAAACAACTAGACAAATAAAAAAGTCTTCACCACCAAGGCCATAGCTAATGACTCATACTTTGTAGGTTTCAGCACCTTAGGCCATTGTTCACCTTAAGGCTATGGATATTATTGTCTACCTAACAAGCCTATTCAGGCCTTTGTTCGTCTTAAGAGAAAGATCAGAAATAGCTTTTGAATTAACAAATTATTCAAAAAAATCCCAAGTGCCAATTACCTTGTAATGAACCCAATCCACAGCATCTCTCACATCCTGGAACATACTCCTGAAGGACATGAAGAGATCTCCATCTTTAAATCCTGTTTCACAGCTATAAGAGAAACAGAATAAAACACAGAACCTTTAAACTTCAATAGCCATCAAGGAAAATGCACAGGGCAAAGAACACCTATATATGTAGAGTTGGGAACACTATGCTAATATGCAGATTCCAAAAGTTAAAGCATATTCCTCTGAAAAGAACAAGCTACTTACCTGTAAAGGTGGTTCTTTGAGTGGACCTTTGTAAGGCCACAGAGATGGGTTTCCTGGCGCACACACATGGAGGTTGGACTTCCCTAGCAATAGGAAAGTTTGTTAGTCTCCTTCCCACCCAAACGCCTCAGTTCCCTCGCAACCGCCAGCATGACAGGTAAGTAACAAACATGACATGACAAGTCGAGGGGAGGCGGGTGGGTTCTGTGTGGCTTCATGGAGATCCACTCGAAGAACCACCTTTACAGGTAAGTAACTGGTTCTTCTCCTTCGTGGCCTTTGTGAAGCTACACAGATGGGTGAATGCAAGCAGTACTCACAGGAAGGTGGGGAGTCACGTCGTCACAAAGGAAAGGACGGCTCTCCCAAAGGAAGTGGTTGGCCTCATCCGGGCATCCATCCAGTAGTGCTTCACGAAGGTTGTTGGAGTTGACTATGTGGCAGCATTACAGATGTCTTCCAAAGGGATGCCTTGAATGAAGACTGCAGAGGAAGCAACTGCTCTGGTAGAGTGAGCTTGGACAGAATAAGGTAAGGGTTTCTTGGCAAGTTCATAAGCCAATTGGATTGTGGAAACAATCCAGCATGAAAATCGCTGGGGAGAAACAGGAGAACCTCTAAAACTTTGTCCTCGTTGGTGAGACAGAAGGTCTGAGATTACAGGGAGGTGTTGGAAATCCTGAGCCATGTTGAGCAGGTGGGTGAACCATGGCTGTCTTGGCCACCACAGTGCTATGAGGATGATGTTCGGTCTCTCCTGTAGTATATTGGAGACTACTCTGTGCAGGAGTGGGATTGGGGGAAAGGCATAAAGAGGGTTGGATCCCAATGGAAATATTAGAGCATCTCCCCTCGAACCGTGGCCCTGGCCGGCACTGGAGCAAAACTGGGGGCACTTGGTATTCTCCTGGGTGGCAAATAGGTCCACTACCGGGATGCCCCAAATGCGGCACAGGTGGTTGAACACAGTGCAACTCTCACTTGTGAGATGTGTTTTGTCTTCTGTTCAGGTTGTCAGCATCAATGTTCTCTGATCCAACCAGATGCATAGCTACAGGGTGGATATCGTCAAGGACAGAAGGACTTTGGAATGAGTGCCACCCTGTTTGTTGATGTAGTACATGGTGATTGTGTTGTCGGTGACCACCAGTACTACATTGCTGGAGAGGAGTTGGACAAACACGCAGAAGGCCTTGAAGACTGCGAACAGCTCCAACTGGTTGATATGAAGAAGATATTCCTGAGGAGACCAGGTATCATGTAATGTGAAGTTTAAGCATAATGCTCCCCAACCAGTGTTGCTTGCATACGTTGTATACTCTATTGTAAGGAACGGTGAACGAAACTGACAGCCGACCATGAGGTTGTCTGCGCCAGACCCCCAGGTTAATTGAGGAGGTAAGTACGGCGGAACGGTCAAGAGTTTGGTGGAATGGTTGAGCATGGGTTTGAAGTGAGCAAGATACCACACCTGAAGGTGTAGCATCTTTAGTCTGGCACAGAGTAGCACCAATGTTATGGATGTCATGTAGCCTAGGAGCTTTTGAACTTGAAGCACCTGAACCTGAGCGTGGGGCTGGAACAAGGGAAGAGGGGAGAAGATTTCCTGGAGACAGTCCCATGGTGGATAAGCCATGGCTTGATTGGCATTGAGTATTGCCCCAGTGAAGGAAACTACTGGGGCTGGAGTCAGTTTTGACTTCTTTAAATTGATCTGCAACCCAAGGTTTGAAAGGCTTCAAAGAACAAAGGCAATGTCCTCTTCTGCCTGTACGTGAGACTCCAAAACAATGAGCCAATCATCTAAGAATGGGAATACCATGATGCCCTGGGTTCTGAGATAAGCCACCACAGGCGCCATGCACTTGGTGAAAACCTTGGGGCGGTGGCCAAACAAAACAGCAGGATGAATCTCAGAAAGTGCTGGTGGGTTGGATGAATAGAGATGTGGAAGTAGGCATCTTTTAAGTCCACAACTCCAAACCAGTCCCCCCTGCAAAGAAGAGGGATGATCTTCTATAAGGTCACCATCCTGAAGTTTGATGCCACGAGAAAAGTGTTGAGAACTCGGAAGTCCAAGATGGGGAGGAGACCACTTTTCTTTCTGGGGATGGTAAAGTATATCGACTAGTGACCCTGGAAGGTCTTGTGCTGGCTGAACTGACTGGATAACCTCTTCTGTAGAAGTGATGCTACTTCCTCCAGCAGACAGGGAGAAGAGTTGCTGTGAAGGCTATTTCTCAGCGGTAGAAAGGAAAGGAACTCCAGCAGGTAATCTCGGGAAATGAGTGAAAGGACCCTCTGGTCCGTGGTTATTGTCTGCCATGCTGATAGAAAGGGCGCAAGGAAGATAAGATGAAGGGAATCAAAATTCATCCCTTTGCCTTCTATCTCTGAATTTAGAGACATGGGAAGTAAGAGACTTGAACTTTCTCCCCTTGGATGCAGAGAAGGAAGAGTACGCAGAGGTTCTTGAAGATTGGTGTCGAGGTTGTTGTTTTCCATAGGAGAAATGAAATCCAGATGTGAAGGCTGGTCTCTTAGGCTGAAAGTGAAAGAACTGTTGCAGACATTGCTGTATGATGTTGAGCTTCTTAGCAGTGTTCTGCTTCTTATGTCGGTCTTCCATTAAGTCACCTATGGTAGGATGGAAGGGACCATTGCCTTCAAAGGGGAGATGTTCAATTTGCATCTTGCGATCATCACAGAGGTCCGTAGAACACAGCCAAGCATGCCGACGTAGGCCTATGGCGGCACCCAAAACTTTTAAAGTGCAGTCAAAAGCATGCCAGGAGGAACGCATCTGCTGCGCAGCAAGGGCCATAGCCTCTTCGATGATGATGGAGGCTTGGATTCAGGAATGAGGTTTAAGAAATGCTGTAGATGGGATAGCAGCTCTGTTTGATAAGCCCCCATGGCCCCTTGGTAATTAAAATCTCAGGAAGGCAGCAAAGTTGTATGTTTCCAGTCTCACTGAGTCCAATTTTCTACCCTCCTTAGAGGGGGGGATTGGAACCTGTTTGGTTCGAGATTGAACTTGTGATGAAGTGACCACCACAGAATTCGGCTGTCGGTGTTTACTTAGGAATGGTGCTTTTTCGTCATGCACCTTGTACAGGGATTCAATCTTCCTTGAGATCGACATGGTCCCAATCTTTTTTAAAGATTCCTCAGCCATTGAGAGGAAGGATAGAATCATGGAGAGGTTTACCAGCATGGCCTCCTCGGAAGAGATTTTGCCGAAAATATGATCCATGTGTCATGGCCTAGGATGGTGTGTAGGCAGATCAATGGATCTTGCCATTTGCAGAACAAAATCAGTGTACAGTGGACCCTTGTATAACAAACAGCTTGTATAACATAAAATCTGTATAACATAAAAAATTCTGGAGATAGGGGAAATTTGCTTAACATAATCGCCTATGGAGAAAATCCATACAACATAAAAATGGGATTACTCCATTTTCAATGCACTCCTATGGGAATTTGTATAAAGGAAAAATTGCTTAACATAATTTCATTTGGAATGAATTAATTCCTTTATACAAGGTACCACTGTAATTGCACATGGCTTCCAAAGATAAAAGCGGAGAACACTCCTCCATTGTGGAATCTGGTGTTGTTACAGGCTCTGGTGATTCCTGATCAGAATCCTCAACTTCAGATGGAGAATTCGAACCCGAATCTAAGGGTGTGTTCAAAGTTGAAGGATGGGATGGAAGATCCAAAGCAAAATAATCAGTTGGCTGAACTGACAGTCGTTTCCTGTCAAAACGGAGAGAAAATGCTGGAATCTGAGGCATCAGTACTGATAAAGAAGAGGTCGAACCTGAAGGCATAGACATTGAAGATCTTCGCCTCTTTCTCAGGATCAAAGAGCCTGGGTCGGGATCATTGGAAATTGAAACTGATGCCTTAGCTGGGAGTGAAGTTACAATTGAACCCAAAAAAGTCTTCACAGGTGTAGTGGGTTTCGATACGATAATCAGAATCGAAGGGTCCGATCGTGGACCATGAAGGATCTTCGACCACACAAACATGTTTGTGGTGCTTTTTATCTTTGTGGTGCTTCTTTGCCTTCCGGGCAGAGGCTACTGGATTCAGCTTTTGAGACAGAGAAGCGTCTCGAGCATGCACTGAAGAAGCCGGCGAATGAGCAGATCTCGAAATCGAAGAAGCAGTCAACAAAAGGGCAGACTGTGCTCTTATCGAATCTGAAGGAGAAAGCTGAAGCGTCGGATTCGAAGCCATCATCACTCGCAGCTGAAGACCGGATGGAGACGTTGATGATCCCGAGACCGGCACAATGAGGTCCTTGGTTATGCTGATCTTGGGAGGTTGCTCTGAGACTGACTCTTCATTATCGGACGATGAACCCGAGTAGTTGGAAGGAAAAAGAGGGTAGAATTTTGGTCGGTGTGCGAAGGCAGGTGTCAAACCTGATGGAGTAGACTTGTCCGATTCGACAAGGATAACCTCGGGGGTCTTCAAAGTCAAAGAAGAAGATTTTTTTGAAGATGGTATCAACTTTGACATCTTCTCCAGCTCCGGTAACTTACGGGTTGGTGTTGCCTTAGAAACTGACGGGCTCTCCAGCACTGGTAACTTATGGGTTGGTGCCGTCTTAGGAACTGATGGGCTGGATGCAACTAAAGAAGAAGACCTTGATTTCTCCATCGATTTTGGAGCTAGGGACCTTTCCTCCAGTTTTTGAGGGCCTGTTTGCTAAAACCCTTAGAGAGCCCTCGGGACAGTGAGATTCCCCGAAGCAGTAGAGACACTGGAGGTGGCCGTCAGTGTGGCGGATTTTGGCCCCACACAAAACATACTTTTTAAATGGTGGCAGAAATGCAATAAACACTCCAAAAAATAGAACACGAATAAAAATAAAAGAGAGAATGAAAAAGTAGCGGGATACTACAAAACGCAATCTCTTATCGTGGTGGTAAGAGGGAACTGGGGCGTTTGGACAAGAAGCCTCTGGCTCATGCACGGGGCAAAGGGGAGGAGACTAACGAACTTTTCTATTGCTAGGGAAGTCCAACCTCCACGCGTGCGTGCCGGGAAACCCATCTGTGTGGCTTCACGAAGGCCACGAAGGAGAACAAATTGATTTTTGCTCACATGCTTTTCTTTGGTTAATGAATAATACTGTCTGATATTCAACAGCCAAACAGGTGATGGGGAATGTGTGGTCTAGTCCCTATCCAGTTGTTCATAAAATGTCCCAGGCAAGTACTGCCTTCCATGTGAAGCCCCATTCTTCAGATTCTAGCAGTGAAAGGAACCCACACCTCGCTGAACTGGAACAGCACACAAAAGAAACTGGGCAGAACTTGGAAGACTCAACTGTCTCTCTTGCCTGTGAGAGGCTTGGGAGTGTACTTGAGCCCTACTCCTTGACAGCAGTCAATCTGCTTGATTAGTCCATAGGTAGCAAGCCACCTCCAAGAACAAAAGGTTTCCCCATCATTGTGCTAAATTATCATCTGTGAACAAAACACTGTGAACCCCATAGGGGTTACATTACAACCTTTAAGGACATAATCAGTGCCTTACATGCTTTCATTTTAATCAGGCTGCTGATATCTGTATTGAGAAATCAAAGAACTACAGGAAGGCTCCCTAGATTTTCATATAACTCAGAGACTTGCACTCACCTTGAATACCTGGGACAGTTGGTAAAAAAATCAACCAAACAGGCCAAGAGGTAGGTCTCTGCAAAATAAACAAATGCATGAATAAATATAAAAGTAAAAAAAAATTAAGAAAGAAAGAAAGAAAGAAAGAAAGAAAGAAAGAAAGAAAGAAAGAAAGAAAGAAAGAAAGAAAGAAAGAAAGAAAGAAAGAAAGAAAGAAAGAAAGAAAGAAAGAAAGAAAGAAAGAAAGATTAATGAATGAAAGGACAAGCAGACCAAGGCTCATGTATTTAATTCAAACCAGGACGACAATCCTAATATTGTCAATTTGAAATTAACTCTAATATACCTACTGATCTTCACTGCACATCCCCCCTCCCAGCACTTTCAGTTGAGGATCTCACCTGGTAGATTGAACAGTGTGTTTAAAATGTAAAACCTGTCTGTGTCATCCCTCTGGATGAATTTATTGGGATATTGCTCTCGGATCTCTGGCCTGAAAAAATGAAATGGATAAGGGAATAAACAATGTCAGGATCATAATCATTTCTCTAAATTCCAGTGTTAGCTCCAATTAGGATTTTATGGTGGTAGTTCAAAATTGTTTACCCCTAGAGAGGAACCTATTTCCTCCCATTCTTGGGAAAGCGTGGTTTAACAAATAGTTATTCATTGTTTAAAAGTAGGTGTGAAGACAGTGTGTGGATACTGACCACAATGATCTTCTAAATTAAGGTATTTATAACTTAACCAGAAATGATATCCTTGGTTGTTTTTCCAATCAGATTTCAAAGATACAAATGAAATATTACTTTGACTTACCCCAAAGCAACAGGAAAAGCTGGGCACAAGGATTTGAAAATATCAGGCTAAAGTGATACTTCGTAGTAGCTAGTATCTCAACCCTGTTTTTTTTTTCATTCTTAAGTTTCACCAAAACCAACAGAATAGTTGTCCACAATGAATGCAGCCTAACTGATCTCTTCTGTACACTTTCCACTTACCCCCTCATGAAGTTAAAGCCATGTGCACATACTAGGATGTTTCCATAGGCATCGACTTTCAGCAGATTTCCATAAAGAGAATCAAATACCAGGCCTCTAATTAACAAAGAAATGCAAAGATTGATATAAGCAATGTTTACCAAGCAACGTTGAACAGCAAGACTTTAAAATATAGTCTATTGGAATGGCATACCTGAGCCAGTTCTATCACGTTCTGTCCAAACTAGAATCTGACCCTAAGGAGGACACTTTGCTGACAGAGTCCCAATGAACTTTTGTTTAGCTGCAGAGGAAAAAATAGTCTGCATTGCCTGGTTTAAATGTACAGTTGATCGATTCTCTTATCATTAGTTCATTTATCTTAAACAGAAAGACTTCTGCAGACAGAAGGGCATTTTAAGGAGCATTTGCTTTGACTTTTACAACACTACAGTTTGCTTTGTCATGCAGACATAACATGCCAGACTTTGCAATATTAGCATGTCTGAAACTAACCACAGTAAAATGTTAAGCAATTTGATATGCTAAAGGAGTTTTTTTCACCACTAACTGGAAGGAGGAAAGAGCACATGAAGCCAAGTCTCACTGTAACTTTGAACACACTACAGTATTTTATAAATGCTGAAACACTGTAGACAAAACCTGATCAAGGGGTAGCTGACAATGGTTTATCAGAAATGCCTTGCTTATAGCAAACTAATTTAGATAGTTCTGTTTAAATGCACCACTGCACCCATCATATGGGAAGTATGTGTGTCTGATTTAAACAAGTAAAGGTGCACTGAAATGACAAGTACAGAACACTCCCCCCCAAAACTCATTGCTTATCTTTGACTCT
Organism: Phrynocephalus versicolor; assembly: GCA_023846285.1. Taxonomy (NCBI): domain Eukaryota; kingdom Metazoa; phylum Chordata; class Lepidosauria; order Squamata; family Agamidae; genus Phrynocephalus; species Phrynocephalus versicolor. Next base: position 14,010,110 of record JAHTLZ010000379.1, on the reverse strand, counting down.
TCAAAATAATTTTGCTAGTAACTGGCAATTAAGATTTCCAGTCACATCTTCTCTTTATTCTGTGGGAAAACTGCCAGTCTAAGACTCTCAGTAAATGGCTCCTTGGAAAGATATTTCCAGACCATACTATCCCCCTCTCTCATCAGTGTGCAACACTTTACACTCGTTCGTGATGTGACATCAACTCATGCTACATTTCCATAGCCCTCACTCTGTATCATGAATTGCTACTGCCAAAGCAGGAGTGGGATGGCTTGAGAACTTTCATTTTCAGTTAAGTGAAACTATACGTTAATGGGAAAGAGGTGAGAGCATAATTGAGGAAGACAGTTTAGGCAGTCACCCATGTCCGCTCTAATGTACAGTCTGTTCACCAAATAGGAGAGAGAGTAAGGAGGCCAAAACCACACCAAATACCCCAGCTACTAAGACTGTTGTTCTATATTCATCAAATGCTCTGATATACAAGAAGGAATCCAGGGAAATTTGAGAAGTTTTTAAAAGGCTAAGCAGATACTACTTGTCTAAATTAAGACTTCAAACCAAGGGCAGACATACAGGGCCTTGAGCCTGTGCATGTGGGCCTATGGTGTCCCAGTGGTGAATGAAGCAGCAGTGTTGAAGCGCATTACAAAGAACACAGATAAAAAGCCTTTAAATTATTGCCCACATTGTGGTGTGCCATTGTTATCAGAGTTCTTTGCAATAGGACTTGGAAAAGCTGATGAAAATATAATGTTATGCTTAAAGCAACAAGTAGGCTTGCTATTTCTTCTCTTCTCTACCTGTGACAAAGGCATGGCTCAAATAATTATTTTCACATGTTATAAAATACACTGAGGTGACTTCATTACCTAATTTTCACACCAGGGCATTTCCTGCATTGCAGTAATACTTCAGAAGTTCTACAAGAGGTCGCCACAAACGGACCTTCAAACGTACACACGTGAAATGGAATCTGTTTTTCTAAACAATTCTATGACCAGCTTCCAATTGTGTTTGTGTTAAATGCATCATATCTCAACAATGCTTATGCTGCAAACTTTCATTTGCATCCATGAAAAATTCAGAGATATATGCACTCAGGTTTCCAATAAATTCTGTCTGCAGGGACAACCTCTCTTCTGGAATCACATTTAGTAATACTAAGAGAAGATTCACTGAAATAAGGGGAATTTAGGTTAACTATTACTAACTTAACGGTCTTATTTTAACTATGACTAAGGCTGGAACCAACATTTTGGCTTTATCAACAAGTTCCTCCCAAAACTTAGGACAGTCTCAGGAAAAGTCCACTGATATTATTAACACAAACAGTGGCCTTCTCAGAGAGAAAACCATCATAATTCCATCTTTCAGTACAAGCAAAAATGCATCTAAGGAATTTTGTCCGTATCTACAAATATTTTCCTTCAAACAATACATGTACCATTTTTAGTAGCCCTGAACTTATTTCAGCTGTATATAACATACACATTTGATAAAAACACATGAGTGCACATTTAGGTTTTCTTTCCATTTGTCATATGTTTCTACTTATATTTTATGTTTCATGTTTTAAGTCACATCAACCTAAATGTGCAAGTTATTGTACCAATTCAGCATTCTTCCACATTACTCAACAAAAGCAAGCTAAAAAACCACACAAAAACACAATTTCTTCAAAAAGTATACTAGAATACACATTATTTGGTGGGTTACAGTCATTTACCTGGTAGGGAATGTGGGATCATAGGCAAAATTAAGTAGTTCTTGAGGATATCCAATGGAAACTAATCGTTCAACTGTTAGGTCAAACCCAAGGGATTCATACTCTGGGGACTTATACACTGTGATAAGATGAGAAGATTCTGATTAGAAATGAAAGGCAAACACATATACTGTAATTAAGCATGGCACAAAATACACAACAATTTTGCCATTCTCCTCTGTTTTTATAGAGCAAACAGCAGTGAATGACGTATCAGACTATAATGATCTTAGAGTTTCATCAGTACAGTTCCCATTCCAGCAACAGAATGTATTAAATGTAATACTAGCTAGTGCCTCAAGGGAACTATTTTCCAAACAACATTATCACCCTCACCCCATTTCACCTCTACATACATGTAGAAAGAGAGAATCTGATATTTCTCACTTCTGTTGAAGAATGGAAGAAAATTCTGAAGCCTAATCTTAGATCAAGCATCTAGTCAGGAGGTACTTAGAAGGGCAACAGATTAAGCAGCCTTTCACTAGACACCACCTGTCAAACTGCTCTGTGGTGTATTAATAAAACTTCATCAGATGATCATTATATATCAAAATATTTTTCACATAAATCTCATCTTGAGCAAGGTGAATATATTGGCTAAAATCCAGCTGCATAATTACACAATCAACACAACCTTTAAATGTGAGTTGCCATAAATTAAGAAATCTCTAGAGGTACTATCTGTTGTATGTCAAGGTGCACAACTGTCCATGTAGCAGATAATGTCTATAAAGTTTTCTTAAACTATGACAAGTCATTTCTAAAAGTTGTACTGTTTATGTGTGGTTGTGATTTTGCATAAGCTTCTTGTGCAAAATTAAAATAAAAATAAAAACAGAAAATAAATCTATGGTGAATGCCAACCATTTTAACCTAAACTGAAAATTGATTGCTAAACAAAGCAATTTGCTTATTCCCTTCATCTTCTATATACAATGTTTTTGTTAGCAACACAATTTCTTTAGTCTTCTGATTACCACAGTAACCTTTCCACATGTAATCCTTCATTATTCCTTGTTCCTTTTAACACTTAAGTGTCTATCCAATTACAGTATGCTTAATTTTGTACATAATCACTTGTGTCTTAACTACAGCTATGTAGTAAAATTAGTATATTACAAGTTACCAAAAAGACACAGAGAAAAAGACTAGCAGGTTTATTTTACTGTGAGCTTTTATGGACAAAATTTACTTTTTTAGTTACAAGGAGTGTGTATATATGTCCCTGCTAGCTATTCATCCCCGTGGTGATAAGAATCATGTCCAATTGAAGATACAGATAACAAAGTGACAATAATTCACCATTGAGCTGTTAATTAACAGACCCTAAACATTTTAGGCTACTTCACAATATGAGGTCACCTTTTCAAATATAAAGACATGTTACAAGAGGTGAGTGGATGTCAAGCACCAGATCAAGATTCCAGAGATTTAAGCAATAGGGTTCCCTCTTTCACTGCTCATCACACATGATAAACTGAATGGTTGTATTTTTAGATAAGAAACCAAGTTACTTTCCCTTAATACCTGAATGTTATAAGAGTTAATAAAATGCACATGTTGTGGAAGGCCTCAGCTGTATCTTCAGTAACAGCATATATGTATAATTAAGAGGGGCAACAAATTACTTGCATTCAACTATTTTCAAAGCACTAAAATATGAAAAGTTTTATTTAAGTGGGGACACCATGCAAGGAGTATAATGTTTAAGCCGGCCTGATTCAGTATAGAGTTTGGTTGCTAATTACACACTCCTGGTGATGACACCACAGTACATATGAGTTCCTGATATACGTGGAGATACTATGCACATTGAAGATGCTAATAAGGTAAGGAGTTTTTATACGACAAGGCACCTATGTGTCACCTCAAAACAATTAAGGATTTTCACCTGAATATACTGAACACTATGCCACAGCAATACAGTGCTGATGATGCTTAATATTACACAGTTGTGTTTAATGGAATCTTCCATCGCTGCTAGAATTCCCACAGAAGGCTAGGCCCTGCCCCATCTTTGTTGTCCTTCCACAAGCAGGTTACTTGCAAGGAGTTCATTCTTTCACAAACAAAGAACCTTTCTCATCAGGCAGGCTTTCTCTTAGGGCGCTTTTACACGACCCCTAAGATCCGCTGGCCACTTAAATTCGGACAAGAGATCTTGGGGGTTCGTCGCTCTTCCTGTGTTCCCACCCCCTCCGCACTTCCTTGCTCCTGTCTGCGTGAGGGGAGGGAGAAAAAAGGGGAGAAAAAATGCAGGCTCACCGCCGTCTGCCGGTGGAAGCCGCCCCGAGCCCCGTCGTCATCATAATTCCTGTCTCTTAAAGGGGCAGAGGGGACAAAAAAACAAACACAAGGTGAGGAGAGTCCGGCACTCACTACTTTACATCCGCATCAGAAATTTTTCAGCTCCAGAGACCAGGTACTTGAAAAGTGTGCTGGGACGAGCTTAGGTGGGCGTGGTCGCACTTAATTTTTTGTAAACTCCGGAGCTGGTGGGGAAACAATTTTAAGCTCCAGATCTGGGAGCCATTTGCCGCGGATTTTAGGGGTTGTGTGAAAAGGCCCTTAGTGAACAGTTGCTTAAAGGAGGTTCTTAAAACAGGACTGTCGTGTTTTCTTGTCTTAATGTGTTTTTGAACTGTTTTTATCTATTAGTTGTCATATTATATTTGTTTAATTATTTATAATACTCTAATAATTTAATGTTTTTATGTTAGTGTCACTTTTTAAAATAATGTTGGCTACCTTGAGTCCTTTTTAGGAGAAAGACAGTACAAATATTTTATATACATGCATAGGTACTGGCTGTCACTATCAGTACTTAGCAACCAATACTGCATTCATTTTATGAAAATATAATGGTATTTTTCCATCTGGCTCAATCAGAAAAGATTTAAATTGTTCAGGAGAAGTTGCAGAAGCCCTGACTATTCAAAAGATCATTCACCAGATGCTTGGATCCTTCAGGAGACAACATGACATATTGGTAATGACACTGGTTTGTTTCACTTAATTTAGGATATTGTTGTTCTTAAAAATTCAAAAATGAGAAATTTCCAATGCATTTGCAAACCTGCAATACAATCCAGAATAATTCCAGACATTGAAAGAAAAGTCCAACAAGCAATGACATCTGGTATGTCAAAGTAAAAAGAATGAATTGTGAGGCCTTTATGAGTGCAACAAACAATGTGGTTTTTTTTTAACTTATAGACTGACCAACTTAATAGAAATACTATTTGGCACAGTTTATATAATTAGGGAAAGCATGCAGCCAACTAGAATAATAAAAAGAAACTAGAAAGTATCACACCATAAACTAAAATCAAAAGGCATCCTAAGATTGAAACCGGATAATTTAAATTAAATGAAATTACATAAAAGATAGCATAACATACACAAGAATATAATAAAAATAATCAAAAGCCACAATACAGATACAAGTCTCACAGATCAGCCCAAGATGTTGCCAAAGGCCTTCTTAAACAGTTCTGCCTTTTGCAATCTTCTAAAGGTCTGTAGGGAGGGGGGCTGTATAATTTCTGATGGAAGTTTGTTCCATAGCAAGAAACATGAAATTTTGCTTGTTGTTGTTGTTGTTGTTGTGTCATTGCAGTTGTGACTGACTCTTCGTGACCCCATGTCCATGGAGTTTTCTTGGCAGGAATACTGGAGTGGCTTGCCAGTTCCTACTCCTGGCACCTACTGCTTAGTAGTCATTAAACAGCAACAGAAAACGACCGAAGGTGTCAGAACAGAATCTATTGTTGTACTGATTATAATTAAACACTAGATAAACAAAAACACCAGAGAAAGGAAGACTACAACTACAGCTGTGAACACACAACAAATTCCTCTTAAAAATAGCAGTGAAAATTTAATCCGGAATTTCTTCCACGCTAAAATTAAACAAGAAACTGGTTTTCATTCTTTGTTCTCAACAACTATATAGTTGTGTTCAATTTTCTCAGATACGGTATTTCTCAATGATGATCACCCATCACTATTAATTTTCTCTTTCAATCTATAGTAACATCAATACACTGTACTATAGTATATAGGGTGTGTTCTGGGAAATGTTTACTACTCAAGACAACAGGCCTGAATGAAATTCCAAATGCAGGTGTTTTGCAGCAAACATGTGAGGAAGGAGAGAAACAGAGAAACTGTGTAGTAGAGCAGTTAATGTTGGACTGGGATTTAGGAATCTAAGTAAATGAGCCATGAAACTCACTTGAGACCATTGGCCAGTCCATGTGCTAGTCACTACCACCAACTTGTTGTAAGGACACAATGCATCTGAGGAAAGCTATGTGCCTCATCTTGAGCTCACTGGTGAGAGGAAAGGTATCTACTACATCTCCAGCCTCAATGGAAGGAACTCAGGATGTAGATGAAAAATAAAATGAACAAAAACAGAGGTCATGGACCTTCTTTTGGTATACTTAATACTTCCAATGTGTCACTCTCTGCCTATAAAAGCCAACCATTATTGACTCCTTAACCAACTTCTGTAGAAATGAAATTTCAAGGGGTTTTGATGTTATGAACTCTTGAGCAAAACTGCTAGACATTTACAAAAATCACAATTTACTGCGTAAGTTCAGTAAAGGTTGTAATTGCCATATATAGTACTCAATTTCTACATTACAGTAGGATTCTCAGGGGATATTACACCAAATTTTGAACAAAATCAGAGAGGATCTTCACAGGAAAAAGGACCCCAAAACAAAATCAAAGCTTAAACACGATATAGGAGAATGTACTGGACAGCATATACTGAGCCATTCCATCCCTAAAGTAGAAAGAAAATAAAGGCATTGGTATGGCCTCTTCTTAGTAAATACTATGGGCTCTGTAATAACATACCATTTAAATGAACATTTATTGGTGCAGATAACATGAATGTATTGTATACGGACAGTGGAGACTGGGCTATGATGATGGAAATAGATTCTAAAGGTTGTCCTAGAGTTATAGTGACATAGTCCAAGATATGTTTTCCTTTAATTAGACAACTGGGAATGGAATTGGAATTCACAGAGCTCACGTCTCTTTTTGACAACACTCCACACCACATAGTACTTTATATAAATCAGGATGAGCTACAAGCTCCTGACATTTTCTTACAAGCTGCACAAGTTCTCATTTAGGTAATATGAGCTCTCCAAACAAGTTATCTGTCTAGTCAAAGCTGCTAGTGTGAACAGTATTTGGGTGCTGAAAAAGAAGCAGCACAATAGAAGATGCATCCAGAATGTTTGTCAGTGGTTTAGTGTTCATGGATTTTCTTAAATCCTTTGGTTCTTAGGAAGATAAGTAAGAGGACTAGCTGCAAATTCATGTTTACAGTAATTAGAATATACTACTACAACATACACTTCTGTATTCAAAAGGCAGTGGGATGTTGCCATGAATAATTTGTTCTGCAGTGAGGCAGATTGGTGAATTTACACCTCCATGCATATATCAAGAGAGTAGAAGAAATAAATTTCTTCATGTGGGTGGAGTAGTGATTTTGCAAACAGGGCAAAGCTTTGAAGAAACAAACCAGTTTACCAGCTGCAAAAAGAATAAAAATACTGCATTCAAAATTACTTCCAAATTACAACTCTTCCAAAAAAGGTGGGCTTCCTTATGAAGTACATATGTCACAAGATAAGTCAACGTGAAGAGGAAGCTACACGGTAAGGTATAACATACCCATGCATGCTAGTGTTACCTTTGCTGACAAAACGGGTACGGTAGCAATTTGATTAACCATTCTGAAAAATAAAAATCTGCAGCCGCTCCAGCTAATGCAAAATATTGCTGCCACGATTTTAACTCACATGAGGCAGATGCAGATGCTGAGTGTCACTCCAGTCTTGAAGGAGTTACACTGGACACCCCTGTCAAAAAGAAAGAATCAAACTGACTTTAAAACTGCAACACTGGCGGTGTGCTAACAATTGTGTATTCATTTGCTGGAGCTACTGGCTTCAGAAAAATAATAATTTTAAAAAAGGTCAATCAGCTGAGGTTTGTAGTTGTCCAACTACTGATTACCGTAACTTCCATCTTCAAATCCATAAAATGATTTAAAATATTGAAATATTTTTAAATGGAAACTTTGCAAGAGACGTGACAGCAGACAGTGGTTTTGACATCGGTATTCAAGAATGGAAAGCAATTAGGTGTGCCAAGAAGTAGACCTCCAACACAAATTTAGATCCTTGAAAACTTACTGCTACAACAACAAATTTAAAATTTATTATCAACAAAAAAATTAAATATAGCCTATATCCTGTAATTTAACTGGAATGTTTAGACAATTCCCCATTTCCAGGAAAACCATTTAGTAGACACTGGTTGGAATAACACTGTAAGAAATAAACATGAAAGGCTCCTGGGAGAAAAAATACTACATATTTACTACAACATTTGAAACTAACTCTGAATACATTCAGCATATATTCAATGAATATCTAATATAGCAAAGTGCACTGAGACATTTTGAATATTTGCACTAATGCTGTAACCATGTGAAGCATAACATATTCTAGAAAGATGAGCATTAGGCCTAGGAGGGCTTTTTCAGAATGGTAGCCTTGTTAGTTGCAGCACAAACAACATAATCTTGTGGGTAAGATGTTATGTGTATCATTAGTCCCTTGGATGCTCCCAGAGAACATGAAGCTCCACCAGGACCCTGCTCCCAGTTTTCACATGGTAAACATAGTCCCAGTTGCCCTTGGACTCCGGTACCTTCTCGGCACTGAATACCTTCTCTTGGGCACCCCCAAACTCCCCAATTCCAGGTTTGAAGAGTCACCACTGTGTCCCAGCTTCCTCTGTCCCCTCCCCTCATCAACCTTTCCCCAACTTCCTCCAGGGCCTCTCTTATAGCTCCCACCTGCATTGAAGTCTCCTGTCTGCCCTCCCTCCTTTACATGGTTCACCATAGCAGCAGCTCACCCCCCCTTCCCAGGTGCAGCATTCAGGTTCCCTGTCCGTCCAAGATCCAGCATTAGCTGGCTCTCGGTTCTGGGCTATGTGTTTGCAAGGAAGACAGCAGCAATACCTCAAAGATAGTCAATGATTTATTCAGAAACAACACCATGTGCTTAACTCTATCTAGAAATCTATAGTTCAGGTAGACTGATTTCTACATACTATAGCAAAAATATTCTCAATTCCAAAAAAGTTCTCAATTCCACTGCTACCTGTCTACATATCAAAAGAGAGACATTAAAAGTTAAAGAATCCAAGTCTTTTTTTTTGCTATCCTGAACTCCAACATGAGTGATGAAGAAAGGTTTATGACACTCTTTTACATCTGGCTGAGAAAGTAGAAGCCAGCATAGACTCCCTATTCCCACCGTTTCCCCTCTTCCATCATCTGTCAAGCAAATATGTACTGCACTTTGCTTAACCACAATGAAACCTAACTAGCATTCTTGTTTAATAAAAATGTGGCAATTATTACTTGTTACATTACTTTCAGATTCTAGGTCAATAGGAGCAATGATTAGCATAAAAAACAGTTAATACTGGTTACCAAAAGGAAAGAAAATGTATTAATGTACGTTCCTTTTAACCCAAACTAAGTAGAAATCACTTTTCATTAAGCACTAACACTCAATACCCAATAAATATGTTCAGCATTGTCAGCATTTTTAAAATATTGTATCACTCAATTTTTCCAGTATATTTGATAGCAGCATACAGTATTTCTAAACTTGATATAGACTACAAAAACATTTTGCTTAATACATTTGACACCGAGTCAACATGACATACTCTTTCCCCTGACATATCTATATTTAGTGTTGTATATCCCGTACTAGCGCCTCTGGGTTAAGGCAGTTTATTTCAACCAGTTCATAATGTCACAATGCATTTTTCACTGTTCTTCTATGGCAGACTTTCATTTCAAATTTTCCTAATAATTATTATGCCTTCCCACATATAATATCATCTTATTTTTCCAACCTTTTGGGTTACAGTAGTCCCCTGCACGTCGTGCTTCATATACAGAAGTCCCGGTATATAATGGATTTACCGGGACTGCAGGTGCAGGCAGGTGGCAGGGCAGCAGTGCTGGTCCCAGGGCATGCCCACTGTGTAGCCTGGAAGTCGCTTCCAGTCCACCAGAATTAGCTTCCAGTTTTTCAGAAGTCACTTCCAGTTCACCAGAAGCCACTTTTGTTACCTCTACAGGCTCCAGAGGTCCAGAAGAGGCCTTGGAAGTCACTTCCGGTTCACTTGAAGCCACTTCTCACCCCTGTACAGGCCAGGGAAGCCCACCAGAGACTCGTTCTGGGTAGCACCAGGCCTGAAGTGAGTTCAGGAAGCCCCACATAGGCTTGGCGGTCTTGGGCTGACCTGCAGATAAAGGCATCTGCATATCACAGACTTTCCCTTATCACGGGTGGGTCCGAAACCTAACCCCTGCAATAAACCGGGGGCTACTTTTTTTTTTTGGCTTCTTAGTCTCTGAATCCATATTCACTGTCCACTTTGTATAACTAGTTAATATTAGGGTAATTGGATATTTCGCAGTCCTACTTCTTTGAGCATATCACTGCTTCACCACAGGTTTTTACATGTTATCTTATGATTACATGTTTCTACATACTCAATGACACATGCCACAAGATGCAATGTACAACAAAACTAAAAGGAAAAACAGAGGGAATAGAACCCTTCATGCCATCAGTTCTAGTCTCCAACATAAAAAATGTAACTTAAAAAACTCTTTATTTTTCAGCAAGATCCACAAAATGCAAAATGTTTTTATTAACTGTATGCTATTTTCCTCCTTAGTATATCCCTGTCTTTTCCTATGATTCTATGCAGCCCTCCAAGCAATTTTGAACCAACGACATTTCACCTCCCCTGTGCTTTGTTTGTTAGAATATACTTCATGGCTACAAACATTGGAAGCATGGAAGAAGCAAAAGAAACTCAAATAGAATATCATCCTCATTATTTCTCAATTTATTTTGTTGTTGAAGAACAAACAATACTTTTCATTACTGTAGCTCTCTGAACCATTCACAATGGACAACAAACCTTTTCCATCAGGACATATATTCTCAGAAAATACATCTTGGCTTAGATCTTAAGATAAACAAACTTTAGTGCTGTATCTTCATAGAAGGCATGTTTCCTATTTTATCCTCCCCGCTGCAACCATCTGCACTTTCTGAAATAACTCTATAACAACTCAAGAGCCCTTTTCAACAAAGTAGAATGGCATATTGGGACTGTTGTTGCAGAGGGGAACAAAAAGCTTTACTTCCATAAATTTAAGTTAAATTTTGGATCCAAGCTATGATCGTCACTAAAACGTGAAACCACACTGAATAGTGGTTCTGTAACTTGGTTCTGCATTTCCAAGGAGACTCATGCCTACAAATACTCCTACATTCTACATGAATATATTTTTGACGTGAGCATATTTAAATCAACAGTCCTGTGCCTTTTCCCATAGGTTTGATTTGAGGTTTAAGAGTGCACGTACCCATGTACATGTAGTACTTGGAATTAATGTGGAAAAAGTCCTTAACTTCTATGTATTTCCCTATCCTGAAAAGCCTTTGTGGAAGCTTACACATGCATTTATTATAGTTGGCAAAAAGAAAAAATAAGAAGGAAGTAAAGTAATTCCAAATAAATAACCTCCTGAGTGCCAATGTTGTTGTTGGCAATATTTTCCCAAAGGATATATAGCCACTCCTGTGTCACTATGCCACTATTCTAGTGGTTTTCCAAAAAGACTATGGAATTGGTCAAAGTTCATGGGAAACGGATACATTTATCAGTCAAACACTTATTTATTCATTCCAACTATATTTTTCTTCCGTGAGCTCAAGGTAACACAGACAGTTCTTACTTCATTTTACTTACTTTACTTATTTATTTAAAATGTTTTACCCTGCCTTTTTCCTTGGGAAGGACCCAAAAACTACTCATCCTCACAATACTCTAGGTATCAAGTCAAGGTTAGAGAAAGTGAGCAGACACATCACACAGTGAATTTCATGGCTCACCGGGGAAGAGAATCTGAAGTCCCAACTCCCAGTCCAGTACTGTACTCTATTCACTAGACCACTCTCTCTCTCTTTTTATTGGGCTGTTGAAGAAGAAGAAGAAGAATAAAATTCTTCTTCTTCTATCAGTGCTGTTCAGGATAGCACACATAAGAGTACAACAAATCTGCTGAGACTTACATTTAATCAGAAATTTGAGATGATGCCTGACCAAAACTATCTAAAAAGGTGTGAATCAAGAACGAACCGTACTACATCCCTACTTTAATGGGCTACAGACAATTCAAGAATCGAGTATGGTGTAGTGGATCAAGTGATGGACTAGTACTCTGAAGACCTGGGTTTGAATTCCCACTTACTCTGGGAATCTCTGCACAGTGAGCTGGCCAAGTTTGCAGATGACACGAAACTTTTCCGGGTGGTAAAAACCAGAGAAGATTGTGAAGAGCTCCAGAAGGATCTCTCCAAACCGGAAGAATGGGCTGCAAAATGGCAAATGTGTTTCAATGTAGCCAAATGTAAAGTAATGCATATTGGGGCAAAACAATCCAAACTTTATCTATCAACTCATGGGCTCTGAGTTATCCGTGACAGATCAGGAAAGAGATCTTGGTGTGTTGGTGGACAGCTCAATGAAAGTGTCTACTCAGTGTGTGGCAGCAGTGAAGAAGGACAATTCCATGCTAGGGATAATCAAAAGGGGGATTGAAAATAAAACAGCCGCTTTCCATAGTAGATAAGCGGGGTATAAATACAACAAATAAATAAATAAATAAATAAAATAATGCCATTGTATAAAACGTTAATAAGGCCACACCTGGAGTAATGTATACAGTTCTGGTCAATGCACCTCAAAAAAGACATAGTGGAACTGGAAAAGGTGCAGAAGAGAGCAACTAAAATGATTACTGGGACGAGGGACCTCCCTTATGAGGAAAGACTACAGCATTTGGGGCTCTTTAGTCTAGAAAAAAGGTGCCTGAGCAGGGATATGATTGAGATGTACAAAATTGTGCAAGGCATCAGTAAAGTGGATAGAGGGGCTCTTTTCTCCCTCTCATAAAATGCACAGTAGTACCCCGACTTAAGAGCAACTTGACTTAAGAGTGGAAAACTGTTGGCGTTTTAACTGCTACCTTACAAATTTTAGATACGGTCTGCTCTACTTACATTTTTTTATTATTTAACTTATTTTGTCAATTTTTAGATAGGTACCTCGACTTAAGAGTAGTTCGACTTAAGAGAATGCATTTGGAACGGATTAAATTGGTACGTTGAGGTACCCTGTACCAGAACTAGGGGACATCCACTCAAACTGAGGTTGGGAGAGTAAGAACAGACAAAAGAATTTTTTTTACCTAGCGTGTTGTTAGTCTGTGGAACTCCCTGCCACAGGAAGTGGTATTGCATCTGGCCTGGATGTCTTCAAAGGGGGATTGGACAGATTCCTAGAGGAAAAGTCCATCACAGGTTACAAGACATGATGGAGATGTGTAATCTCCACAGGCGCATTTGGTGGGGCCATTGTGAGATACTGGAAGCTGGACTAGATGGACCTTGGCATGGCTCTTCTTATGTTCTTATGTTCTCTGTGTGTGAAAGAGAGAGAGAGAGAGAGATGTGTGTGTGTATGTGTGTGTGAGAGAGAGAAAGAGAGAGAGAGAGAGAGAGAGAGAGAGAGAGAGAGAGAGAGAGAGAGAGAGAATGGTGAATCTGGTCCTTATTTCATTTACCTTAAAAAACTGTATTGGGACCACCATAAGTTAGCTGTAACTTGACAGCACAATTCTATGCAGATTTATTAAAAATAAGTTCTAGTGAGTTTACTAAAACTTTGCTTTGCTTTGCTTTACTAATGGTTCCTTGGTATGTACAGAGTAATCAAATAAAAATACTGTAATGTATAAACTTTGGCATGCTGCCTTTTCTATTGTATTTCAATGCATTTGAGAAGTACATGGAATTTTTACTCTCTCTTTAAGTGCTCACATTCTCTTGGCTTTAATATTGTCTTTTAATGCTGTAAGATGTCCCTCAATTCACTGTTCTCAAACTTGAATATGCGTTAATTGTACTGGACTGTATATTGTACCCTCATTACTGTAAGCCGCCTTGGGTCCTTTTCCAAGGAGAAAGGCAGGGTAAAAATACTCTAAATAATAATAATAATAATAATAATAATAATAATAATAATAATAATAA
>JAHTLZ010000379.1:13965432-13986304 GCA_023846285.1 Phrynocephalus versicolor | reverse complement strand
AATAAATAAATAAATAAATAAATAAATAAATAAATAAATAAATAAATAAAACTCTTCTGGGAATTTAGAAAAAAAGTATATGTATTTTTTAAATTAAGAAGAAACATTCAACATTTTCTTTGCTCTTCAGGAAGCACAGGATGTTGTAAGTGACACTGCGGTTTGGAAGAAAGCAACAGGGGAGGATGTAAGGGAAAACCTGCCTGATTGAGCCCCCAACAGCTTATCTGAGGGAGTGACAACACGGGAGGAAAAATACAAAAGTACAACTTGATCCATTATTAGTTTACACTCAGGAAGTCAGCTCACCCCAGGTAAATTTGCTTTAGATGATTACACAGGGGAAAGAGAGAGATGACTTCTTCAGGTGCCATGTCCTCATAGAATGTTGGTGATCAGTAGCCTGAACTGGTTTCTATCTAAGGCAGGGGTGCCCAAACCTTTTTTAAGGAGGGCCAGATTTGGTGACTGTGAATGTGTCAGGGGCCAGTTGCTCCCCAACCCTGCCACCCCACTGCAAGCCCCACCCACTTTCTTTTAAAAAAACATGGGGTGAAGGAGGGGGAGGGAGGGGTGGGCCAGCCAGCCGCGGGCCACTCAGAATGGCCTGGCGGGCCTGATTTCACCGGCCCCCCCAGGCCGGACTTTGGACAGGCCTGATCTAAGGCTATTCTAAACAGAGCAGTTGTGCTCACTGTGGACCATTGGCTTAAGTGCTTAAGCCAGAATGTTCTTCTATGCCCCGGCTCATGCTTTCCATTTATTTTTCCTTGAAGGATAACTTGCAGTAGATGCTATTTCTTATTGCACATTACGTGTCCGAAATACTGCAATTTTCTTCTCTTTACAGTATTGAGGATTTCTAACGTTTTATTCATGTGCTGTAATACAGCCACATTAGTGACTCTGGCTGTCCAAGGTATCTTCAGAATTTGTCTGTACATCCACATTTCGAATGCTTCCAGCTTCCTGCATAATGTTTCTGTAAGGATCCAAACTTCAACACCATGGAGAAGTATGCTGAATACGAAGGATCAAAGTATCTGAGAATGAAGTCTGATATATATTTCTGGTTTGTCAAGACTTTCCTCATTTTCTGGAAGGAATTTCTAGCTTGTTCAATTCTATAACAAATTTCACATGACAGATCCCAGTTATCCTTGACAAAGCATCCCAAGTATTTATAAGATGATACTCTCTCAATTACATCACTGACGATCCTGAGAAGATTCTGTGAACCATTTATTTTTTTACTGATAACCATCCATTTTGCCTTCTTCACATTAAGTCACAATCCCATGGCACTGCTTTCTGCAGCAACAGAATCCAATAATCCTTGCAAATCTCCCAGACCTGTTGGAAACAAGACAGTGTCAGCGTACCTTATGTTATTAACAAGAACTTCCATTCCCTTTCACACCTTGGTTCTTTCCTATGAGAGCATCCTGGAAAATTCTTTCTGAACTAGTATTTGAAGACTAAATAATGACTCTTAAGTTCCAAATCCATTCCTGAATCCAAATTGGATACCTCCAATGCTCTCTTCACACTTCTGATATATTCTTAAATGCAGGACTTTTAAAAATAACTTCAGGATATTATTCATCACACTGATTGTCCGATATTCATTACAACTTTTTGCACTAGATTTCTTTGGAAGTGGTACAAAAGTGGATTTGAGCCAGTCCTGTGGGTTCCACTTCTATAGATGCTGTTGTATAAATCAACCAGAAGGGAAAGTGATTGTTCTTCCTTAAGCAATTTCAAAAATTCCATATACATTTTATGTTATACAAGCTGTTTGTTATACAAGGGTCCACTGTATATTTCATCAGGGCCTGGGGCTTTGCCACACTTCGATAGTTTAATGGCATGTTCTACCTCTTCCCTCATGATATTTACACCATCATCTAACTTGACACCATGGTCAATACTTCTGTTATCTTTAAAGAGATTATTTCTATAATCCTTCCACTCCTGTAGTTACTCCTCAGTACAAAGTATAACCGTTCTTGCTGATAAGAGATTCACTTCCTCTACTGTTATACAAGCCTGCTGCTTGCCTTATTTTCTTGTACAAGTTAAAAGAATCATGCTTAGCATCCAATACTTCAATTTCACTGCATTCCTTTTAAAGTTTTTCTTCCTTCAACATTCACATTTTCTGCTGTATTTCTTTCTGCAGTTCTTTATATTGCAGGATCTTTATTTTTCATCTCTCTTCTATGATCTATGAGGTCCAGAATTTCATCTGTCATCCAAGGTTTGATCTTTCTCTCTACCATCTTTAATTTATCTTGGCACATCTCATTCACAGCAGCTTTAATTTGACTCCAGGTGTTTTCAACGTCATTTACATCTGTCTCCTTGATGGTTTTGAATTTTGTACTCAAAATTAATTGAACTTGGATTGAACAAAGAGAAAGACAGATAAGGAAATTGGTACTTAGACCTTGTTTGCACTTCTTAAGGCAACTTCTGCTGTAGCAATGTAGGTCTACAGGAGAAGCTGCTACAGCAGACCTACTTTAACAAGCTTCAAGGAAGCAATGATTAGCAATTTCTCATATCTCCCTCACCCACCTCTTTTTGTCTACTGCACCTTTGTTGCAGAGCCGTGACCAAGCCTTTTTTAAAAAAAGTAAAGCATTATTAGCAAAGATTCAAAACCTCCTTGGTGGCTCTTAAGATATCTGAGAGAAAACAATGTCTGTGCCCCTTTTGCTTCCTAACAATCACTAGCACCTCTATACTTGGTTTGCTGCACTTGCACAAGGGATCACATTGTGTGGACTGATGCAGGTGTATTCACGGGGGTGGGGTGGGGTAGGGGAGAGGCAGAAGCCCCTGCAGTGGAGGAAAACAAATTCAGATTGGTGGAAAACTCTACACTGATTTTAAACTGAGTTGTATGTCATGAAGTCAATGGAAAAATAATACAAATCTTACCTTCCCAATCCCACAACAATTCCCATATTAATTGCCAATGCCCCTGCTACTTCCCAGTGACAATAAGGATTGGTTTGAATTCTGTATCACTATTCCACTACCTCCCCAGTCCATGTTGGATACTATAAACATTCACAAGGGAAGAGAGAGAATGATTAAGACAGAAAGCTAGTTTCCCTCTAACTCTGCCCCCCTCCACGCAGGGCTTTTCCTCCACACAACCACAGTGACTGTTTTTATTTTGTAGTGGGGCCAAAACTTCAAGAGCAGAATGATTGCAAGGGAAGCATTTCCACCTAAACTCTCTCAAACAGAGTGAAACTAATGTTGGGTAATGTATGTTTTATCATATCCTTTGATACTAATTCTTCACCCAGTTTCTCCACTAAACTAATTATGCAACATTCACAGATAATTTCTTAGTAGCCATATTCCTAACTATTTATCAGCTCGGCAAACAGAGCTATTTCAGACAATATTCACATTAGCTTTAAACAGTGAATTTAAATTTATCTTCCTATAGAATAATTTTGACCAACATAAAGTTTCTCATATTTTAACAGACAATAGTCAGTAGTAAAATCTGCAGTCTGGACTGTTATTATAAAAAGTTTCTTGGCAGAGTCCCACCCCAGCTTTGTTTGGGAGAAAAGCTTATAAGAACTAATGCTAAAATGAAGAAGGCCATAAATACAAATTAGCTGAGAAGCATGAAAAGTTATTTGACCTATAAACCAACAGTAAAACATTTAGTACTATTTCAAATGTTTCTGCAGTGCTCTAAAATGTAATGAGATAATGTACTGTATTTCATTAAAATAAATTTGCAAAAAAATGGGAATAGAAGTAGATACGATTTTTGGTTTATTATATTTTATCATTTTTATGTTTACTATAAGCTTGTGGTTCTTTTTAAAATCATAGATGATCAAAAATCTCACACAGCAGTCTTGAAGCTTGGGAATAATTTCCTGTGTCTGGAACATTAGAAGAAAAGTACTTTTGGCATATAAAAATATGAAAATATTTTCCAGTCCTATAGACTTCTTTTATTCATCTTAAAAGCACCTCAGGTAACCAAAAAACTAGGTATTTCATTTTCTCTCTCAAACTCCTAGTGTCAATTGCAATTAAAATGAGATTAACAACATAAATGCTATAATACATTTATAAAATTGATACTGGTTATCTAAGCACCTCTGTAAACTAAAAAATCCCATTCTTCCTTGAAATCACTTTCAATATAAATTTGCAAAAGGTTTTAGAACTCCATTTCATAAGTACAGTAACCCCCTGCCATTTTGCGGTTCATGCAGTCCCGTTATATCGCGGGACCGCAGTACATGCTGGGGCTCCAGCTGATTAGCGATGGCTGCAGGCCCCATTCCTTCCCCAGCCAGTGCCAATCTGGAGAAGCTGTGCGCCCCTTTTAAAATCCTTTCCAGTCATGGAGGTAAGTCTGCCTCCATGACTGGAAGGGATTTTAAAAGGGGTGCGTCACTTCCCCCTCCCCCTTCGAGATCTATTTAAAAAGTCTTCCAGCAGCCTGGGCCTGACCTACATCCACATATTGCAGATTTTCAGTCATCGCGGGTCGGGTGGGTCCCTAACCCCCGCAATAGGTGGGGGGTTACTGTACTGTGGTTTCTTTTTAAAATTCCTTTTGCCAATCCAATCCAATAGTCATAGTGGCCCAGCAGCTAGATAGGCAGTACTGTATATAGATCTTCCCTTAATAATCCAAGATATAAATAGGCATCCTACAATTCTATATACCAGGGTTGTCCAACTTTGAACAGGCCAAAGTCTACCTTTTCTGGCCCAAAGTGCCTCAGGGCTACTACACTAATACCTCTACTTACGGATTTTATTCATTCCAAGCACATGCTCGTAAGTAAAAAAAATCTGTACAGCAGGAGTTTCCCATAGGAATGCATTGAAATCTGTTCCCTCCAGAATGGATTAATTAATTTTCAATGCATTCCTATGGGAAGGCTGAACATGCACACACTTTCCTTGCATCCACTCGATCATCTGGCCAGTGAGGACAGCAGGGGACCACACCATGGCCCTTGAACTGCCCCTCTTGGCTGAGACAGTGGGCTGGAAGACCCAGAACTTTGCTGTGACTGTGGTGGTACTTGGGATGGGGGAGGGAGGGGTCGAGAACTTATCCCCTCACTTTTTTTGGTGGCCAGCGGGCTACTTTTGAACCCTTCGTGGGCTACCAGTAGCTCGCAGTCCACCTGTTGTGCAGGCCTGCATTAAAGCAACAAGGTTATAAGTAGTTATAAACACAAAGTCTATGTGAACCTATAGATTAATATAAAATACACATGGTAGTCCAACATTCAGGGAAAGCTTGCCTGGAAAGGAAGGTGTTTGCCTGCTTTCTAAAAGACAGCAGAGATGGGGCAGTCCTGGCCTCCAGTGGAAGGGTGTTCCAAAGTCTGGGAGCAGCAACAGAGAAGGCCCTTTCATGTTTTCTTATGAGATGCACCTGAGAAGGTGGCGGGATGGAGATAAAGGCCTCTCCTGATGACCTTCGCACCCTGCAAGATTTAATCTTTAAGGTAGCTAGCACCCAGGTCATATAGTGCTTTGTAGGTCAAGGTCATCACCTTGAATTGTGCTCAATAGCTGATTGCAGCCAGTGGAGCTGTTTTAATAGGGGTGTAACATGATCTCCGTACCCCGCCCCAGTCAGCAGATAGGAATAATTACAGCCTTACTCAATTGCACAGGAGTAATTCCTGAATTATTTATCAGTGAAAAAAAGATCATGAAATCTTCTCATATGAGCCTTCTTGGCTCCTAAGATCTTCATGGGGGGGTGTCTTGCTCTTAAACCCACTTCCTTCAAAGGCACATGCGGTAGGAAGGCAGTAAAGGGCCTTCCCTATGGCTGTCTCCAGGTTGTGGAATATCTTCCCGCAGGAAGTTTGGTTGCCCCTCCCCCTTGCAATACATATCCTTCATAGACAGGCTTCTAACACCTAATTAGGCAGTGAAGTTTTTATCTTGGATACGGGATAATATTTTTAATTTTATCTAATATTGTTTTAAGGTTATCTATTTGAACCAACTCAGGTGTTAAGGTCATCAGGAGAGGCCCTTCTCTCCATCTCGCCACCCTCACAGATACGTCCCATGGGAACCCATGAAAGGGCCTACTAGGCTGCTGTGCCCAGACTCTGGAACTCCCTCCCACTAGAGGCCAGGACTGCCTCATATCTGTTGTCTTTCCAGAAACAGGCAAAGACCTTTCTCTTCAGGCAAGCTTTCCCTGAATTATAGACTACCTATTATGTGTCTTTTATATGAATTGATAGAATCACATAGACTTTGTGTTTATAACTTATAACCTTCTGTGTTTAAACTGACACTATGTTTTCGATGTTAGTTTCCATCACTCATAACTTTTACATGGAATTTTACTCTTTTTAACTGTACACATTTTCTTGTAGCTTTAATGTAATGTTGTCTATTAATGCTGTAAAACAGGCATGTCCAAACTTCTGCCCTCCAGTTGTTTTGTACCACAACTCCCACAGTCTTTTGCCATTGGAAATACAGGCTTGGGAGTTGTGGTCCAAAACATCAGGAGGGCCGAAGTTTGGACATGCCTGCTGTAAGATGTCCCTCAATTCCCTGTTCTCAATACATGAATGTGTCTTAAGTGTACTGGACTGTATATTATCCCTCATTACTGCAAGCCACCTTGGGTCCTTTTCCAAGGAGAAATATTAGGTAAAAATATTCTAAAATAAATAAAATAATTTAATAATATATCATATTTTACTCAATTTTAATAACTTGTGAGTTATTTTAATTCTTTTATCTGGGAGAAAGGCAGCCTAAAATGAAATTAAATGAATAAGCCTTGAAATGATTTATTTGTTTGTTTGTTTGTTTGTTTGTTTGTTTGTATTTATATTTATAGACCGCCCAACTTTCTGAAGGAACTCTGGGCAGTTCACAACACAGAATGCACAAGAAAACAAATAAAAATAATTCATTATAATTGGATTTAATGATATAATGATCCATCATCACAACAGGTAGAAAAAGCAGGTGATGCTAGTTGCCTCAAGATTATGTTGCAGTGAAAGAGTGAGGCACCGACAAACAACGGCCAGACTTCCCTTTTTTGCCTCCTGTTTCCTAAATGCTACAAGGTTTAATAGCAAATTGTTGGAAACATCAGGTCATAATTTCTTCTATATTTTTCATAATCACCTTATTATTTCAACAACAGGTAAAAGGTAACTGTAAAGGTTCCCTCCACACATGCGTGCTAGTCATGACCGACTCTAGGATCGGTGCTCATCTCCGTTTTCAAGCCAAAGACCCAGTGTTGTTCAAGTCTGTGGCCATGTGGTCAGCATGGCTGCATGGAACACTGTTTACCTTCCCACTTTTTACAGCGGTACGCATTTATCTATTTGCATTTACATGCTTTAAAACTGCTAGGTTGGCAGGAGCTGGGGTTAACAGAGGGAGCTCACTCCAGTGTGTGGCACCTGGGATACAAATCACGAGCTGCCGACTTTGCAGCTGACCGTTCAGTGCTCTAGTCCGCTGAGGCACCACGGCACAACAGGTACCTGTTCACCTTTAAACCGGCGTTTATCAAAATGCTTGCCAGGATGTTGTTGAGGCTGTGTACCATACATTTTCAAAGCTCTCAACTGCTTCTGGGCCTCAAGATTCATATCCAGTAGCTACTAATATTGAAGACAATCCTCTTAACGGTGGCTTCTCCAATTTTAATTTAATTCCTTCACCACTAGATAACATTAAAACTGTTGTTGTTGTTGTTGTTGTTATCAACAACATCATCATCATACATAGCTTTCCTTTGTTAGATATTGTTAAATATAGCAGCAATGGCATATGCTTATAAAATTAGCTATCAGATCCCAAAAAGCTTATGTAATGAGGATATAAGAGATTAAGCTGAACCAGTTATCAGAATTAAATGTTAATTCACCACATTGGCCTTTAAAACTTGGATTGGTAAATATGCTCAGCCTTAAATGGGTTGTAAATTGCACCAAACAAACCCCTGATGCAGTAATAGAGCTATCTTTATATTTCCTTCAAAAGAAAGGTGACATCTATTTAAAATAAAACAAATAAATAAATTACTGCTCATAGACGTTTAACCAAAGTTTCCTGATAGGGAATATAACAAGAAGCAATGGTAAACTATTTTTTCCTAATTTGATTTCATATGCAGAAGGAAGACCAAAGTGGTCACATGCAAATGTCTAAAGATGTATATATCCTGGCAGAATGACTGGATATATACATAACCTGAGCATAGCTAACACTTAATTTTTGTAGAACAAGCATGGAAAACCTTTGGTCTTTTAGCCTGCCAGCTCCCATCAGCTCCACTCAGCATAGCCAATGGCAAGGGACTTGAAAGACTTCAGTCCAACACATTAGGTGTGGTTGGGACAAATGTTCCCAATCTTGTTTTATAGCCCGATCATATCAAAAAGGAGACTCTTTAAATTCATTAGATTCAATTGCAGATGAGTGTGTACAGGATGATATGGTTCGTTATTTTGGTACCATTATTTTCCAAAATATGACTTTTCTATTTTGACTGCAGTTTGATACAGACTACTCTCCCAAAAAGGAGGGAGGGGAGACCAGATATAATGTTGCACTTTGGTTGCAGAAAAAAGACAAAACCAAAATCAGTTGTCATTACATATTTTTTTGTTTCTGTTAGATGAGAATGTGAATGAGGTAACTGTACAGAGCCGTTAGTTGTTTTAAAATTTAAACAAAATTTGCACAAATACCTTACTTGGAACTAACCAGATAGCGACCTGGATTTGAATTTATTTGAAGCCTCTGGAAAAAGAGAGCAGGAACACTGCTAACACAGTGATGGGAAGTACAAGGAAACATTCTGCTTGCCTAACCCTAATCCAAGGCATATCAAACAAGAGCACCATTTAATCTGCTTTTTGTCAAATTAAACTGCACAATTCCATAACATGATCTTAATCCAGCACCAGTATTTTCTCATTTAATCTGCAAGTATAAAACTGCAGCTAAGCAAAACATCACCAAATAAGGGCAACATGGTATAATGTGTGCAGATGGTACTGCCAACCTAGTTTTCCAAATCACTGGTTTTATTACATTTAAACAGACAACACTTTTGCTTTTGCAACAAATACTACAGATAATTATGAAATGATGCAGGACTTTTTGCAGAATTGTTGAATTATATCACAGAAATTAATACTCAAACTATACACGTTTTGAAGAAATTGCAACATTTAAACATAGACCCATTTGTTCACTGAAATGTTTCAACATATGCAATGGTTTTAGACCATAAAGTATGCATGGAGCATACAAATAAATGAAGAATTTAATAATATACTGGTAAAGAATTATAACAATTAGTGTATAAGTAGGGTGGTCCCTCAATTTATGCAGATGTCTTTTCAAGTCTATAAATACAAAGTTGTTATTCTCACATGGGTGGTAATCAACTGAAAAACAGTAAGATTTCATTAGCAAGTTATTCTCTACTGCCTTGAATAAACATGTTTTTTAAAATTTATGTTGTAAATAAGAACTGCTGTTTTAGATTTACCCCAGCAATAATTCCAACAGCTACTCTTAGGCTCAACCATATATCATTCATAAATACTGCATTCTTTACTTTTACTTTCATTGACTAGGGGAAAATTCTATTAATAAATATGCAATAGCTAAGAAAATTTTTATTTTAGTGCATTAACTATTCCGTATTTAGCAAATGGACCATAGCATGTTAGTAAAACCCAGTGAAATAAATTAACATATTGGCTGGTGACAACTATTAATACAGAGTACATAATTTTAGTACCTTAAATTTTACTAGTAAACACTTATTGCACTATAAAGTATTTTTAGGTCTTCCAAGTAAATTTCTGCAGAGGTACAATGAAATGATACTGTTCAGCTATGTCTGGGGTTTGTTTGTTTTTTTAACAATTTTATTTGTTTTTCTACATATAATTATATATTTGAGTTTCTAAATATGGGGAAATTGCAAGGGTCATCATACCTTTTTTTACATTGGGGTAAACACACAAAACAAACATTGAAGTCTTTATAAAACTGGTAGTTAAGTGATGTGAATTGTCACTACATAACTACAATCAGATTCAATTACTCTGAAAGGTATTCTAGAGCTGTATTTTGTCAAACAAGTTATGAAACAATATCATAATTTTCAAATTTGAAATTCTGATAACTATATTTTGTTAACAGATCTAAGCAAAAGTCTAGATCCACTAATAGCAATGGAAATAGTTGGTCCTGAATTCTTCTTAATGCTATTCCAAAAACATTAATTTCATCTATTTTCATTTTTAAAGCATAACTATGAACATGTGACAGAGTCCATTTTGTGACACCTCAGACATCACTTTACCATCTCAAATCAGTTCACTGAAATCTATGATACAAATAAAGATGTCTAAAGCAAAGCCAGAATAAGTGTACAGACAGATAAGAATCCATAAACAGAGGCCTAATGTACAGAACTTTACCCTGTCTTTGTAAGGGTGCCTCTGACAGAGAAAAGACTGAAGTTCATCATAGCCTGGATTTTATATTATTTGAACATTGACACACCCCCAAAAGTCATACATTTGTAAGCAATAAATCAGTATAATTCTATTAGCGTAATGTGCCATAAGCCATGAATTAAGAATATAAAAATCAAGTAAATGCAAATACCTGGGTTCTATTTCTTGGCAGCTGCCAGTCACAACAGAGAATGGAAACTCAACTTTTTCCATTGTTTAAGCTTTATTAGTAAAAGCTGTAAGCAACCAAAAGAACTAAGTGTAATAATCCAAAGAGTGACTACAAGTATTCCCTCAGAGTTAAAAAATAGACATCACGGCAATTTGGTGTCTCATACTCAACCTCCTTCCTGTCTAACTACAATCACAGTACATGACTGTACTCCTACAGAAGGACCAGCCCCACAATTATCCCTAAGCAGATAAGTCATAACAAGTAAAGGAGGTAGCATTCTGCCTACACACAATGAAGAATTTTCTAACAATGATTTTATTAATTTCTGTTATAAAGATCAACTTATAGAAAGGCAGCATCCTATTACTAAATATTTAAGTAAGAAGGTAATTGTAATTCATCCTCTATTTTTATTTATATCGTAGGCATTTTCTACAAATAAACTACAACAAGATATAATAAGGCATGCAGTTGACATCATCTATTAAACTAAAGCCTGCTAACACATTCTACAACGACTGTGGCTGGTGAGAGTGTTCTTATATGTATCACTACAAAAACCCAAATGTAAGTTATGGTTATTTTGAGTTAGTCTAATTCCTTTATCTTTTTTGAATTAAGAGTCAGTCTGCCATCCTAATTAGTAATTTACAAAACAAGTAGCAAAGGCTGTTTTTCCTCGAAGGCATACTTTAACTAAAATTTAGTAAGGAACTATGTATCACCCACTGCAATAATATAATTGTTTTTATAGCTTGGAACTATTAGCTGAACACTTTTCAAATAATACAGAATGACACAAGTGACTTGCCTATGCTATGACAATAGATCCAAAACAAAATCAGTATTCACCACACAAGTTAAACAAATCCGAAAGGGCAATGGCCTTCAACATGCTATAAACAACACCCACCTGATATGATATAGTACAATAGATCTATTATCAACAGAATTACTCTTCCAAGTTCTAGCTGTCATGGTGACATAACCACAAGTACATAGGTATCTTAAAAAGGACGAAAAAGAGTTTGGGTTGGTGTTTTTCGTCTGTTTTTGAAGCATTTGATTCTTTTTCTCTCTGCATATGCTCTGCCTGAAACTTCTGGCATGAAATCACAGAGGCTAGAGTGATGGGCAGGCAGGCAGGCATAGTAGGCACACAATGATTCCCCCTCCCCAAAAAGATCATACAGTAACCCCCCACCTATTGCGGGGGTTAGGGACCCAACTTGACCCGTGATAACTGAAAATATGTGATATGCGGATGCAGGGTCAGGTCAGGCTTGGGGGGGCTGTCTGCGGCCTCTTGTACTTACCCCAGGCCTTGTGCTGCCCTGAACAGGCCTGCAATGGCCTTCTTGGGCCCCTCAAGGCTCCAAAAGGGCTTCCCCATGAACCAGAAGTGACTTCCAGAAAACAGGAAGTGACCTCTGGATAGCTTGAAAGCATTTTGGGGGCCTCCGAGGGCCTTCCGGTTTGCAGAAAAGCATTTCTGAGTCCTCCAACATGCCCAGAAAGGCCCTCGGAGGACCCAAAAGTGCTTTCAAGTAACCCACAGGTCACTTCCTGTTTTCTGGAAGTCACTACTGGTTCGCAGGGAAGCCCTTTTGAAGCCTCTGGTGGGCCCTCGCAGGCCCATTCACGGCAGCGCCAAGCCTGGGGTAATTACTGGAGGCCTGAAACAGGCCTTCCCACCTTACCCCAGGGACCTTTTTTTCACTGTTCCTGCATTTCAAAAGTATGAGTATACTGAACTAATCAGACTAAAAGAGCTGGTGAATATTTTATTTACATATTTCTTTGCAAAACCTTGGTTTACATGCATAATTAGCTCCAAAAACATATTTGCAATCCACAGCACTTGTATGTGTGTGCGTGTTGCGTCGTTACAGTCGTGACCGACTCTTCGTGACCCCATGTCTATGGTGTAAAGCAAATTTCTCCATAAGAAATAATAGACACTCAAATGATTGATTCTACAGCCCCAAAAACATTCATATAAAATGATTACAATACTGTAATAGAATATAAAATAATAAAATAATACAAAATAGAAAAATAAAACAAACTAAAGAAAAATATAAATAAAAATAAAAATAAAACAAAACCCTAACCTGAAAACTTTTGCAGCTGGTGTGAGGGAGACAAGAGGAGGTGGCGTTGCCTGCCAGCAGCCACCAACCGGCTGTCCTTCCTTCCTTCCTGGAGGGAATAACAAACAGCCTCATTGCCTTCCCTTACTCTCTTCTTCTCCCTCTGCTTCTGAGAGAGGGGGGGAGAGAGAGGGAGAGGGAGATCCCTCTGCTTCTGAGAGAGGGAGGGAGGGAGAGGGTGATGGAGAGGAGGAGAGAGAGACAGAGACAGAGAAAGAGAGAAGGAGGGAGAGAGAGGCTGGAGGGAGAGAGAGAGGAACAGGAAGAGAGAGAGAGAGCCACCAATGGATCACTTGTGATCATGTGACCTGCCCCAGTGCTTGTACTGCAAGACGTTGCTCGTTGTTCAAGGCATAATTTAGAAGAAATGTTTGCTCGTCTTACAAAACACTCATAGACCAAGGCACATGTAAACCAAGGTTTTGCTGTATTTATATCAGAGGTTCCCAATCCTGTCTCCCCAGATGTTAAATATTTATCAGTATACAAACCTCTCCCCAATGTTTCTCAAAAGCCAACAACACACCTCCCCTCCAACTGTTTAATAAATTCATTTTTCAGCCATTAAATAGAAGTCACGAAAGCAGTGAGCATGTGACATATCATATACAACGTACATTATCAACATGGCACAAGCCTAGATAGAGAAATAGCTGAATATGTACAGCCAGTAGACAAATGAGAATCATGTAATAATGTACTGTTTAAAGAAGCAAGTACTGGTATCTTGACTGGACTTTCAATTGATGCCAGAAAAGTTGTAGTCTACTTTTCTAATTAGAGCATAAAAATTGTAACATAGCATAATAAAGTGGACAGAAATTCTAAATCTATGCATGAATTCGACAAAGAACTATACCACCAGCCACATAAAATATACCTAGATATATCAAATATATTGGAACATACATGGGACAGAGGAAAGTAAAAACACTTCTTTCTTGCAACAATGGATTTCTATAAATGCTAATTTATCTTTAATCAATTCTGTTTATTGCCAGGAGGAAAATATGTTCTACACTCAACATATCTTCCTCCTCGTTTACTGAACTGTCTATCATCGATTTCTTTGACTTGGTGAATGGTATGGATTGCAACTGCAACACCCAAGCTTTCCAAGAAATTAAAGCAAAACAAAAATAAATGTTTCAAATAGAAAATAAGCCACCTAAAGTCTTTTTTGCAACCTTCTTCATTATTTTAGAATAGTATTTTGTGATCTCAGAAAGTAAGAAACTTCCTAGCACAATGCACTTGTTTTTCACTCAGATTTTCTACTTCAATGAGGTGATTCAATAACAGAAACACGCCTCCAGTGAAGCTGTCATAAATAAAATACATACTTTTATTTATTTAAGGCAGGTGACATAATAGATGTGGCTCGTGTGTGTGCCCTCTAGCACTGGGTAGCAGGCACGACCTGCTAACTAGGATGATGGCTACAGCAGTGCAAAAACACTTAGCAAGCTGTAGTTGCTTACTTTACTCCATTCTATAAGCATCAAGAAGTACAATGTAGCAGCCCAACAATTGAAGAGGATAAGCAGAAGCAACAGCCAAAATGCAGGAGAGAGAGAGAGAGAGAGAGAGAGAGCAGTACGGTAGTTACTTATATGCAGCGAAAAGATACATGTACAGTGGTATCAAACAGTCAATATTAACATCAAATAAGCAAGGACAGAAAACAAAAGAAAAATGAATAATCTTTCAGTCTTTCTAGTTAAGCAAAGAATGTTGGCTACATCAAGAAGCAAGCATGAAAAATGGCTTGAAGAAATATTTATCTGGACCATTGCCAATCTCAACTTCATCCAACTGCACAATCTGTACAAAACTGAATCTAATCTATGGATTAAGCAATGAGGAATGTGTGAAGAAAGCCAGTCTAAGACAGCCAAATGTTTTATTAATAGTATAAAGCACTTCTCAATTTAAAAAGTGTTTTATGAGATTTAAATAAAGAGTTCATATTGCACAATGGCTGAGAGAATGAGTCACAACCCAAAACAATCACATCATGCCGATTCTGCGTAACCTGCATTGGTTACCAGTTGCTGCCCGAGCCCAATTCAAAGTGCTTGTTTTGACATATAAAGCCCTACACCTGAAGGACCGCCTCCTTCCATACGAACCTACCTGGCAATTAAGATCGAGCCAGAGCGCCCTCTTGAAAGAGCTATCCCTCATGGAGGTGAGAGGGATGGCTTGCAGACATAGGGCCTTCTCGGCAGTTGCCCCCAAGCTATGGAATGCCCTCCCAAGCGAGATCCGCCAGGTGCCAACATTGATTACATTTCGACGCCAGGTAAAAACCTTCCTGTTCCAGAAGTTTTTTAATTAATACAATATAGACTGTGGGTCCTCTAATGACAATTTTAGTGTAATGATTTTAATGTAAGGTTTTTATTACTGCTTTGATTATTTATGGATATTCTATTTTTAGCTATTTTAAACTGTTTTAATTCTTATGATTGTAAGCCGCCCAGAGACCTTTGGGTAGTGGGCGGCATATAAGTTGAATAAATAAATAAATAAATAAATAAATAAATAAATAAATAAATAAATAAATAAATAAACAAACAAACAAACAAACAAACCCAGTTTGAATTTTGTCTCTGTCCTAAACTTCCTGAACATTTTTACACTTGAATTGACAACTTTGACTGGTCTGAAAGTCAGTTCTGTTCCCAAACCATGTGAGGAGCACCAAGAACAGACAGACGGATGGACAGACAGACAAACAGCTAATGCTTACATATAAAGCCCTAAACAGTTTAGGACCTGGTTACCTAAAGGACCGCCTTCTTCCACATGAGCCTGCCTGTACGCTAAGATCAGGCCAGGAGGCCCTGCTGAAGGTGCCATCCCTCAAAGAGGTAAGGGGGTGGCATGTCAAAACAGGGCCTTCTCGGCAGTTGCCCCCCAACTCTGGAATGCCTCCCTACAGAGATCCACCTGGTGCCAATACTTTTGGTTTTTTGGCACCAGGCAAAGACCTTCCTATTCGGCCAGCATTTTAATTAGATGGGGGGGCGCTGGACACATGAGCAGCAAGGTTTTATAATTTGTATTGTATGTTGTTTTAAGTATTTTATAGTTTTAATAATTTTATTGTTTTATAGTTTTTAATACATTGTTGCATGCTGCCCAGCGACCTCTTGGTACTGGGGTGGCAAACTTTTTTTTGTAAATAAATAAATAAATAAATATAGTAAATAATTCTGGACACTTAACTCCCTGATAATGACTTCCCTTTCACCATCCAGTAAGCTAATGTTAAATTCAAACTTCACATCAGGATTCCCACCTTTAACAGAGATGAATTCTCAGCTAGGCAGTATTTCATCCCTCAACTTAATTTTTTAAGCAATCCAGTAAACCTGGGGATCCACCTCACTGAGTTCAATAAGACTTACAAACTGCAGAGGATTGCAGCTGTATTTGTTTCAGCATTCAGAATTTCAATTTATTAAGATAATTAAACACGTTAAAAAACCAAAAGTCAAACAATGTAACAGTTACTTCTAGCTTGCAATTAATGAGTCGATGTTGGGATTCTTGAGCAGTACCAAGCATATGTGGCCCCCAAAATCCTAGCAGAGACTTTAATTGTCAGCTAAAAGCAACAATGTTAAGCCATGTCCCTTCCACATTTGTAACAAAGCAACAAGATTTCAGTCATTGTTTTATAAATTTGCAGAAACAATAAATTAAAACAGTTTTTTAAAAAGGTACTGACTTGTGTTGTCTCTTCCAAAAGACAGCAGCAATCCTGTAGACAGAAATGGTTGTTGAGTAAACAACCATTAGGATTATATAGGTATAACTTCAACACCGACACCTCAGTAATTTAGTGTTCAGTTTTAAATATTCTAATATTGGGCAATGTCAAAGAAACCAATAAAAGAAAAGTGTATAGAAAATTGTGTAACAAAAGCTGCATTCATTAAAAGCTAATTTCCCACATGATTCCAACCAGATCATCTGGTCATCTTGCCAGCTGGAAAAGGTAACTATTAAATGTTTTATTTCCTTCATGGATATTCTGTTTTGCAAGCATCAGAACTCTTTTTCTCTGTCCACTGTGCATAATACAAATAGTAGTGGAGTGCAA
Source organism: Phrynocephalus versicolor (assembly GCA_023846285.1). Lineage (NCBI taxonomy): Eukaryota > Metazoa > Chordata > Lepidosauria > Squamata > Agamidae > Phrynocephalus > Phrynocephalus versicolor. Next base: position 13,969,303 of record JAHTLZ010000379.1, on the reverse strand, counting down.
AATGTATCCTCATAGTGATAAAGTGAAAACTAATTTCTATTTTCATAACTACATACCTCAATATCTGTATTTAATGAACATCAATGGGCCACATTTTTCTGGTATTTTTATAAGGCTCGTGTAACTTGCCACAACTAATTTTGGCAACCCTTGAAATTGTCCGTTATACTGTACTATCCTCCTATTAACTACATTCCAGAAAAAGAGAGAAAAAGATTGTTCAAACACTGCCTTCAAAATAGAGCTAAAAATAAGTTTTACCTGTAGCCTCTAAAATACAGCATTGTTTTTTAATTAATACTGTCATATGGTATCAGCACTTTTTTGAAAAAGAAAGAAAAAAGCTGATGCCGGACATCTTTCATGCACAGAAAACAGCGAATGAGTATGAAGGGGAGGGAAAAAATAGTCCAGAGAGAAGATCAGTACAGCAGAAGAGCTGCCTGCAGAATCTGTGGAGAGCAGAAAGGCTCAAAAATAAAGATGGGGGCAGGAAGCTATTCCCCAAAGTATTTTTTTCCAAAGTCAGCAAATTTCAACAGTATACCCAGGAATAATTACAAACTGATGTTCTGCCAATAAAGTAGCTTGCACATAACCTTGGTTTCAACTCTGCTAATCTGTTTTTCCATCCCACCCACCTCTCAAAAATCTCAAGACACTCAAAAGCTTTCACAATAAATGAAGACTGGTACAGAAAATAACTTCTGAACTGACAATCATTCTGATTATCAGGCAAGAAAGTAGCTTAACTCGAATGTCAGTTATCAATTTTATATCCAATATAGGTAAAATAATTATTAAAAGCTCAGGTCATAACAGGCTAAATCTAGCTATCACATATAAGTAGCGTAGACTCATCAAATGAATAGAATTTTGTAGTTAAATCGCGCAAGTCCCACTGATATGATGGATAACTTTCAATTGAGATCAATAAATGGATTTAGCCCAATACCTACAAATTACAATAGTAAAATCACAATGAGAAATATGTAGAGAGGTCCATCCTAGTTTCTTCCATCCCAGTGCTGAAAATGAAATGGAAAAATTGAGGTGCAACATAAGCCTTGTTCAGATGTTCAGTAGAGCAGTTTCTCTTAAATTCAAGCAGGGATGGCAAGCTCCTTTCACCCACTCCATCCTGGCTCTATCTAAATTATGTACAGAATACCTCCATGTAATTGGGAAGCCTGATTTTTCAGGTAGAGAATACTCTCTTGTTGAGATACAGCTCTTCATATTTAAAAACTAGGATGAAGCTACACAAAGCTAGGCTCTTCCCTTCTTTGCAAGTTCAGATGAATCCTTTTACTTAATGTCTGAGTAGAGCTACAACCTTTAGAACATCAAGAAATGAAAGGTGGTTAGACTGATGTAATTATACTAACTAGGGACATGTTGTAAAAAGATGAAGAAAGAAAGCAGATGAGAGGATTATGGAAGGAAAAACAATGGAAAATGGCTCACTGCCGCATGAAGATATTTATATGCGGTCTTTAAGACTTGAGAAGTTTAATTTTAACTTTTTTATAGTACCTCATGGAATTCTGGTAATTACATAAGAGCTTACCGGTGATATGCTTCCCGACGATATTTCTTCATGGCATACCCATCCATATTTGCAGGAAGATCTGCTGCATTCTGCAGTCGATCGCTCCATGAGGTTGTCATTATTATCAATTTTTCTGCAATTGTCGCTTATTTCTATATAAGAAAAATACAAAGACCTACTTAACAAGGGTATTGTATTACAATTTCCTGTTTCAAAAAAGCCAGCAGAACCTGAAGTACTGTATTTTATTTATTTATTTATTTATTTATTTATTTATTTATTTATTTATTTATTTATTTTTATACCACCCATCTTCCGAAGGAACTCTGGGCGGTTTACAGCAATGATTATTAATAAAATATAATAATAAAAGTCAAAATAATAAAATAATAAAATAAAATAATCAGCAAAGATGGCAGCTAATGTTTCACAAAAAAGAAAATAATAAACAAAGATGGTGGCTAATGTTTTATTAAAAAAACACTAATGGTCACCAAATGTCTCTCTTAAAAGCAAGGACTTAAGAGCTTTTTTGAAGGCCAGAAGGGACTGTGCTAGGTGCAGCTCAATTGACAGATGGTTCCAAAGTGAAGAGCCAGCCACAGAGAAGGCATGGCTTAAGGTTACCGATTTACCTAGCCTCCCTGGGGGAGGCCACCTGAACTGTGACATTCTGGAAGGTTGGGCTTCAGTTGACCTCTGGGAGATCCGCTCTGCCAGGTATTCAGGTCCCAAGCCATGGAGGGTTTTGTAAAGCAAAACCAGTACCTTGAACCTTATTTGGGACACAGCAGGGAGCCAATGCAAGCGAGCCAGAACTGGGGTGATGTGGTCACACCTACCCACACCAACCACCAGTCTGGCCACTGCATTTTGTACCCACTTTAGTCTCCGAATAAGGGTGAAGGGCAACCCCAAATAGAGAGCGTTGCAATAATCTATCCCCAAGATCACGTGCCTGCACAACTGTTGTCAGGGAGGCCTCGTCCAGGTACTGGCGGATCTGGTTGATCCACCGAAGATTGAAAAAGGTGGCCTTGGAGACAGCCATTACCTGGGCTTAAGAGGTAAGGCCAGATCCAAGATCATGCCCCTTCACTCTATTCGCCAGCTGAAGGGTAATACCTTCCAGACTTGAGAAGAGGGCCACTGTACCCAGAGAGGACACCCCGAAGAACAGAACGTTGGTCTTCTCTGGGTTGAGTCTGAGCCTGTTAGCCTTGGTCCATTCCATGACCGCATCCAGACAGGAGTAAAGGATAGAGCTGCATGTCATCAGCATACTGATGACAGCAGACTCTAAATCCCCTAATGACTTCAGCCAGCGGCCTCATATAGATGTTGAACAGCATGGGGGAGATTGCTGACCCCTGGGGCACCCCACAAGGGAGCGTTGGAGGAGCCAACAACTCTCCCCCCAGCTTAACACACTGGATACGGTCACCAAGGAAGGACCCGAGCCAGCTGAAAGCTGTGCCTCCAATTCCCACCTCGGAAAGCCAACCCAGCAAGATACCGTGGTTGACGGTATCAAAGGCCACTGACAAATCCACGATGACCAACAAGGTAAAGCAACCCGTCAGCCCCCTGAGGAGGTCATCTTGCAGCGCGACTAGGGCAGTCTCAGTCCCCCAATGCGGCCTGAACCCGGACTGGAATGGATCCAGGACACAATCCTCCTCCAGGAATGTCTTGAGGCGGACAGTGGCAACCATCTCGATAACCTTGCCCAAGAAAGGAACATTGGCAATCGGATGATAGTTGGACAAACTGTCCAATGCCAAGCCAGGTTTCTTTTATGTAAGCAGTCTTAATGAGCATAAATACATTGGTTAAGAAAATGTCATGGCTCCACAGTACAAAATAAAATAGAAAATTACTAGATAAAAAGAAACAGAAATAAAAAAACAGTGTGTGGGGGGGACAGAAATGAAACAAGAGAACCACCCCCTGATGTTTCCCACCCACTGCTGTTTTATTTTGTTTTGTTTTGTTTCCAGAAGCACTTGATTGCCCTCCTCTCTGCTTTGTTCTTGTAGGATCGGACCCCTCTTCCGTCACCCCTAAAATGAACTTCTTAATGGGCTGTGCCATCCCAAGCAAAAACAAAGACAAGAGGAGTCTTCAGAACATGGAAAGGATGCAGCAAGCTCATTTTGGCTTCTCTCCTACCCCACCCCCACCCCCGGAAAGACTTACTTCCATGTATACGGCACCCCTTAATTTTTCGTGCCATGATTTTAGAAAATAATACCATTGTATACATAGAAAAATACAGTACCTCTTTCTAGTTTGTTATTTAAAGCCACCCTAACTGTA
>JAHTLZ010000379.1:13921185-13954918 GCA_023846285.1 Phrynocephalus versicolor | reverse complement strand
CTATCTATCTATCTATCTATCTATCTATCTATCTATCTATCTATCTACCTACCTACCCACCCTCCCACCCTACCTTTCTCCTTAAAAAGGCCCACTTTACAAAACTCTAAACATAATTCTTGCCATTCTATACATTAAAGCAAGCATGTCCAAACTTCGGCACTCCTGATGATTTGGACCACAACTCCCAGAATTCTAAGCTTAGATTGCCAATGGCAAAGGACTGTGAGAGTTGCAGTACAAAGCATCTGGAAGGTTGACGTTTGGACATCCCTGCTAAAGCATATCACAGTTAAACTGTTCAATTCATAAACTGAGATTGGCAGATGGGGAGGAGAGGAGGAGGGGAAATATTACATGCAGTATGTTTTTAAAGATATGTTTGAAAAACAGACTGTAACCTTATGTCTGTGAAGATTCTCAGTCATCCAGGTGAGTTTATCTGGAAGTTGAGTCATGGCTACTGAACTTCTTTTTTTGAGAGATAGAAACGTTTCGCTGCTCATCCAAACAGCTTCATCAGTCTTATAACCTTATTCCAGCACTTATGCATTCAATTTTAATTTATGTAAGTGCTGCCCCACAAAGATCAGTGGATTGTTAAGACTGCATAAGACTGAAATGCTAGACAGATCATAAATCTATCATTACAAACAGGCCAAACACTTTTCAAATTATTCTTGATGTATTATTACTGCTGATTACCACTAACATTTAGGTATCACTTGTGTCTATGTGAATAAAAATGAGAAGACCAGATGTTATTTCTAAAATATAAATTACAAATAATGGAGTTTAATTATGTGCTATTCTAAGAACTGCTCTTGATAGCACAAAATAGAGATGAGCTATCCTAAGTCAGCTGGCCAGCACATGTTCACTGAAGAACTGTTGCATGTTGTAACAGAATCCTAATAGAATACTGTATCTTAAAAGCCTGAATGAAAAGAAAAACATGTGTGCACAATTTGTTTCAACCTGCAGCTATCGCTTTGCTTTCAGTTATTAACTGTAGCCTGACACATAAAACCTTGCCAAGGCCACCTAAGTTTAAATAAAGTGAGAGAAGCAACATCAGTTCCATCTCTGTGGAAGGTATGCCTGAAACATCTGACATACTGCCAGACCACTGCATCACTGTGTATACAACCCTGACCCCTATCTTTCCCCACCAGATTTAACAGTTGTGTAATAAAGTGAAGAAGGAAACATCCGCCACCAATTGAAACTGCTGCCCAACCCTTGGAGAGAGGCCACAGGTACTAGATTTTAAGCAGGAAGTAACTGCAGTAACATGAAAGCTAACTCTACTCCTAAAAAATTTGTCAAAAATAATTGAATCAAGTCCATCAAGTTCTTACCCTTAACTGACTTAAATATATGTTTTCAAAACTGGAAATTTACAAGAGCAATGAAGTAAAAGTACTTTCTTTTTTATTTTTTTAAATCAGTTACCCCATCTTAATGAGAACCGCCAAGTCTTCAAGGAAATAGAAAAAGCCTCTTCAGTGACTATGCAAAAGAAACATAGGTTTCATCAAGTGCAAGTGAGGTACTGTTGCTGTGGAGGAATAAAACAAATTGGAATGCGTTCAGGCCTTCAACAACGTGCCTCAGAGTGCACTGTGAAATAGGGGTGGGTAGGTAGATGCAAGATTTGGCACATGAATGAGGCAACAATGCTATTTTTAAAGGTGGTGGTCCTAAAGGGGGGGGGCAGAGTACCATTCAGGATCCACTTTCACAAACAAGATGTTCTTGGCCAATATTCTGGAAACAAGTAGAACGACCCCCTCCAAATTGCGGCCCTTCAAGCACAGATTAAAAAAGCAAATGTCCAGCATCAATCAATGCCCCTTCTGGTCTTACATCAAAGGGACTCTCACATCAGCATCTGTCTCACTTGACAGGGGAAAAATTCTGAATTCACCCTACCCATCACTGAGAGCAAACTTGGCTCTAGATATAGTTTGCCCTGGAGTATCATAACACAGTTTTTTTTTGGGGGGGGGGGAGAGATCACCTGGTCTCATTCCCTGCAATTTAACAGGGATTTGGCGTTATGGGCATCATTCAGCCAGAGTAAGACAATGGAGGACTCATTCCTCCTGGTGGGAGCTATGGAGGGAGGAGGGGACTCAACCCCCAGCCGAGCCTCCCGTATTAGCCTTTTGGGGGGGAAGAGACTTGGGGTTTTTCTTTCTATTCCAGTCCACTCAGCCCACTTCCTCCCCAAGAGAAGGAGATGCCGGGGAGTGGAGAAAAAGAAGGAAAGCGAAGTTCGGAACCCCCCCCCCTCCCCGGCTCTCCGTCTCGATTCGACGCCAGGCGGGCACCCTCCTTGGCTTGCTTGCTTGCCTGCCTTCCGGGAGGTAATTTTTTTCTCTCCCCCCCCCTTCTGTCACAAATTCTCCCGCGCCACAAGACCCGCCAGTGACGAAAGAAAGAGGAGGAGTGGGGGGGGAGAGAAGGAGAGTGTCAGGAAAAAGAGCCCGTCCTCCTTCTCCTCCTCCCCGTGAGGGAAAAAGGAAAGGGCTGCCCTCCTCCACACGGGGGGGGGGGGGCTCACAATCCTCAGGCCAAGGACGGTCCTCCTCCTCCTCCTCCTCCTCCTCTCCGCGACCCTTCGGGCTGGAAGGGGGAGGAGAGGGTCTGTGTGTGTGTGTGTGTGTGTTGGGGGGGGTGGAGGATAGTGTGGGCTTCCCGCCCCAGTCGTGCCAGCAGCAGCCCCACTTTCGAGGCGCCGCGCCCGCTCCTTTCCCGACCCTTCCTTTCCCTCCGCTTCCCTTCAGCCTCGGGCGGCCCGTCGTTCTCTCCCCGACGGGGGGGGGAGGGGTCCCACTCACCTCTCTCTCGCTCTCTCTCCCGCGCGCGCGCTCCTCTCTCTGCCTTCGCCCTTGCCCCGAAGAGAAAAAAAAAACCGCACGACTAAACTGCCGCAGCACCGGACCCCCCACCACACGCCGCGCATGCGCCAAAGAACGGCGACTCCTCCACCACCACGTTACTTCCCCCTCCCCACTCCGCCCACCTCGCGCCCGCCCATCGGTTAGTTAGGGATTGGATAGAAAGTGCTGCTCGACTACAGCAAGGCCGCAAAAGGAGCCTGAGGGGAGAAGAGCCGGCTTAAGGCGCTTCTCCCTCTCCCGCCCCCCCCAACTCCGCCGTCGCCCCGACACCACAGCGGCCACCCCCCCCCAGGCGCCAGAGCTTTTATATTTGGAAAAGATTCCGTTTCGCAAAGTTGGCTCCTTATCCCTGAGCAATGGTGGTGGTGGTGGTGGGAGGTTTAAAAGACAGGATGAACAAGGAGAGTCTTTTCTGTCACGAGTTGAGCAATCGTGCCTTTGGATTGTGGGCCGGGGGTGTACCAAGAGGTGCCCCCTCGTGACGCTCGCTCTTCTGAATGCTAGTTCCTGAGGAACACACGAGTGCGCGCGCGTGCACCCCAGCTGTGCCGCTCGTGCATCCGCCTGGCTTGCGTGAAAAAAACGCAGCGGGGAACATGCCTCCGGTTTGAACCCTCCGTGTTTTTTCTTGTTAACCTCGTTGCATGTTGCGTTGGGAAGAAACGACGCGTTGCAGAGCGCCGCTTCGGCGTAATGAGAGAGAGGTCACGCATGTTTCTTCAGTGGGTGGCTGACCCTTCCAGAGCCTTGTGACAACCCCTATCTTCTATTCTTGCTATACTCCGGCTTCTGTTGCTAGTAGTAACAGTACTGCTCATTCATGCCTTGCCCAAAATCATTGCTGCTTGAGGCCGACAAGACCTCCAACCCCAGGCACCCCTCGCAGGATCCGTGCATAAAAACACAGACCAGGCTGGCACTTGCATTTTCAACACAGGCAGCTGAACCTCCAAGAATGCTAGTTTGGAGAGTTACACCTGACCACAAAATCTGCTCCCACCCCATCTTTCTACTGCTGCTGAGTTTCCACTTGGTGTATGGTCTCTATCCATTCAACAATGCTGCCACCCAACAGTAATGGATTAGCATCCATGTGTGTCATGTAACACACAAAGGCACGCAAAATGCTTCTCAGACTACGGCAAGAACTGTGTGTATCATCTGGGTCACCTTCTTGTTCACTTGCACTGAATACTTTCATAACAGTATTGTCTTGACATGTTTGCAGACTACCCGTCTGGATGGGGCTTAAGCTTGGAATGGTTATCTTTTTCAGATTGCATTTCCCAGAATCCCCCAGGCTGGCTTTCCAAAGCTCTGTGCCCATCTTGGTCTTGATTCAGGCGTTGGTGAATAATAACAGGAATCTGTTGGGGACTCTGGAGGAATGGACTGGGGGGGGGGTACTACCACCCATTCCTAGCACACACCATATAAAGCAGCTGCTTCAATCTGTTTTTGGCAGGGTCAGTCCTGCTTGATTCATGTATATACAACATTAATTACTTTACAAAGCTTTCAATTTTGCCCACACCCTGAGATGAATGAAAGCTGTTATCTCATCAGATAGAATAATAGTACAATTCAGTTGCTAGTCAGGTGAGCTTTGGTACACAGGATGAGAGAAGATACTTCCTTGAGCAGCAAACTGTATTCTATAATATTACAATACAGAAAGTACTGCATATTAATTGTCCCTTGAAGAATAGTAAAGATGGGCAACCTCACTGGAGCGGATGGCCATTTTTCAAATGGCTGGCAGCATGAGGGACATGCTCTCACGGGGGGGGCGGGGGCAAAGGCTTAAAAAGTAACGGACAGGCCACAATATATACTGTACATTTAAATGACATATTTCACTGTAGTTGTATTAGTCTGTCAGAGCCTCTTGGCAAAACAAACAAAAACAGGAGAGGACAAACTATTACAGAACAATAAAGGCCACAATGTTTTATCCTGACCCTGTTTTCTTGCCAGCCGAATGCACATCACAAGGCTCAGAGTATTTCTGGGAGAAAAGGAACCCAGTGAATGTTTGTCCTAGCCAAGCTGATGAAATCACACTCTTTCACAACCTTCTGATGTAGGCAGTTAGAACAACTACTGGTAGAAACAATCCTAAATGGAAAGAAGACCTCTGAGAGTTTGTTTTCCTCCTCAGCTAGCAGAGTGAAAAATGGCTGCTCTGGAAATGGAGAAGCCAAATGAAAGGAGGTCCTGACTGAGCTCAACCAATGGAAAGGACCTTGCTGTGACACCTCCTGAGCACAGCTTGGCAGGATGGTGACGCTTTGGAGTGGAGGAGGATCAAATGGCAGTTGACAGAAAGGGCTTTGGTGACACTCCTCTTTTTCAGAGGCAGGTGGAATGAGGAAAACTCAAATTAAGATCCCCACACTTGGGTGTGACCTTGGACAACTATCATTCAGCGCCTCAGAGGGTTATGAGGTGATGATTAAATGTTGGTCTGAGTTCCTTCAAGAAGTGATGGCATTCATAAAGTTTTGCCTAGAACTTAGATAATAATATGCAGGTAAATATATGTTTTGTTTTAAAATTATTACTGTTGAATTCAATATTGCTATTCAATATCAATATCAATATTGAATATTGAATATCAGTATTCAATATCAAGTAGAAGGAAGCATATATCTTTTAGCCACAGAACAATAGTGTGAGGTAAATTAGTTGTAGCAATGGTATAAGATAGCTGTAGGCCTGGACATAATGGTCTTACCTGGGTGGCAGGTATTTACTTACTTCAGTTGTAAAGCTCAGAGCAAACATTTCAAACCTTGTCTTCTCCTTCCTGTTTTACAATTGCTTCTATATTCTTGATATGTTTAAAGAATCATTTTCTGAGTCTGCTTAAAAAAACAAAATTGTCTGAGTCTATGAACTTCTGCAGCTTAAACTATGTTAATTCATATAATCAGTGTGACTAGTGAGAAAATTGTGTCTGCTTCAGTTGGGTGCTAAGCATAGTATTTTAGTGATAAGTACACCTTTTTCATGGAAAGGTAGTCTAAAGTAAATCTGTAAAGTAAAAAATAATAAAATGAAAGTGTGTAGCCTCATATATGGCCAACTGACTTCCCTAACAAAATGCAACTTTTAAAAACACTGTAAGAAGAAAACATGGTGCAGTTAGCAGTGTCAAGATGGCAAAGTGCACAAGTGACAATGCGGAAACATATTGTCAAGTAGTATTACATGACTTACAGTTAATAGCCTTGTTAGAAATGCATGATCCCCAGCAGCCTCAAGAAAAGCTGATTTTCAGAATAACAGCATTATTATTATTTAAAACATTTGTTCATGACTTTCATGTTTACAAGATCACTCAGGTTAATTTACAAAACAATAAAATAATGAACAGGTTAAAATGTTCAAAGCTAATGTCAAATAGATTGAAAATGGTAAGAACAGATGAAAACATTTTCCAAAAACCAACAGAAAAAAATTATTAGGGGCTCTTTGAGTTCTAATTACCAATCAGAAGCTCAGCATAGAAGGGGTGACAAGATCCTTTGGATGTTTGAGGTCCATTTGGTCCCACTGTGCAGCAGTTGCTTGTGCAGCACAACTGTATAACTGCCCCTGCTAATGAGAGATGAATGATTGGCAGTAGCAATCTGCTTTGGCACTATATACAGATAAACTCACACAATTTTGTGATCAAAGTGCATTGCATTATAGCCAGTTATTTATCTCCTCTACATCACATGCAAGAGGATATCAGCGTTTCTTTTAAGCCAGTGATGGAGATTAGATGGAAGCTTATTCGACTGTGGTGTAACTCCCATCATCTCTCACCTCCTGGCTGTGTTGAGTATAGGATGACAGAAGTGGCAGCCTAACATCTGGAAGCGGTTTTGCCTCCTCCACCCCCCCCACCGCGGCTTTAACCCCTCCGCAGAAATACAGCAGAGCAAGTAAACGGATGTAACCTCTGCTGAATGTGTGATTGCGCGCTCTCTTTCCTTGTGCCCTTCATTCGTCGGAAAGCAACGAAGGAAGCAAAATCACAGTAATTTGTGTACTGTCCCTAAACGAAGCGAAGCTACAAGCCATGCGCAAGTGGGAGGAGAACCGTCCAGCAAATGAAAACGTTAATGAAGAAAGTTGTTTAAGCCAGGATTCCAGGGCTTGGATCGACTGATTATCAAGGACTCCAGGGCGCCTAGTTTCGACAGTGATTTCACCTCCCAGGCGTTTACAACAACATCTGTTACGACAGAACAAGAGACAGTTCGGGTCTGCGAGAAGATAATTTCAGGCCAACTGGAGCCTTCGTTTAAACACGTTATTGAATGTTGGCATGTGGGAAGTGTTTTCCAACGCTTTCGCTCGTTCTCTCTCACACACATAGAGCCACTCACGTAACTTAAAATGGAATGAACAGGACAGTGTACTTGTAAAGATCCCTGCGATGAGGTTCATAATTGGAATTCTCAAACACCAGGCAAAAACCCCACAGTCTATGAAGCTGCCCTTATGGTCAGTAGATCTCGGCTCTTCGGAGCCTGGTCCTTTGAACTGCGGCTGTTTTCCTGATATTAAAAAACAGGCGATTGAAATCACAAATTTCGTGGTGTCACCCTAAAGGAATGTTTTCTTGTTTTGTTTTGTTTTTGCTGAGAAGCCAAGATCCAAAGACTGATAAAAGCCTCATGCAAAAGCCTTTTCCCCACACTGCAACTGGAGATCCTTTCTAAATCGAAATGCTGGGGGATGAACTTGAGATGTCAAGCATCCCATTGCCATGTGCAGCTGGGGGCCAGTGGAAAGCCTGCTCTTAGAAGGGCACAGATGGCTGCATAAGGAAACAAAGAGGAGAGATTGCTATTGTTGGAGAGATTCAGAAACAGGCACAGAGAAAGCTGAGCCACATTTTGTGGTCTGAAAAAAGTGCCTAGGTGGGAGTTATGTGGTCTAATGTTGAATATAGCACTGGGTTTAGTTTTCCTTTGGAATCATGAGCTGATACATCCATGGTCAAATAAAACAGAATGTTCACTAAATACACTAAATGAAATTTGGGATATTAGAAACCTTATCTATGTGGGTCTTTCTCAACCCAGTTATTGCTGATGTCCCTGTTGTTTATGATGGCATATATATATAGGTTACAGAAAAGTGCAAAGTGCTTTTAAATGTCTTCCAAATCTTCAGTGTTCTGGAGCAATCAGGTTGCTTGGTCTCTGGGGCCATATCCTGTCTTGAAGCAGGAGCCAGAGGTTGCTTTATCATAGAGCAGATCTCCCTTATCTGAGCTGTTGATAACTGATGTCTCTTGGAGCTCCTGGTGAAAGACCTGTACGTTCATGGAAAGGAACAAGGACAAAGGTGTACAGCCAGGTCAACAGCACCGTGTTCATCAACCTTTCCATAAGATATTCCGCTTTGGATTTGGTTTCTAATTTCAAAAGCAATACTTTATATAGCAGCTTATACTTAAAAAATAATATAATGTAACAACTAAATGTTGGCAAAACTAAAGGGGAAAAGGAAAAGAAAGAGAACTAGAATGTTGTGACACTTTAAAGGTTAAGATATATTTTTTCAGTTTGACTTTTTCTGGATGAAAAATCCACTTCTTCAAAAGCAAGGCGTGCAAGTGCATGTTCTCTACATTGATACACATCCTCATAATGTTGTAAGTCATAACCAGGTGATGCCTTTAAAGTGATTAGCCACTGAAAGTGGCTCTCCAGTCTTGGAAGATATGTATTTTAAGAATACCCACTGTGACATTGCTGTCACATCTGTAAAGCAGACTCTTGCAGGAGGAAATTGCTACATATCTATCCTACCATGGTCTAATTAATCATGGTCTATGATTAATCTTTTTCCTACATTTTATATCAGTTCATTATATGTGAATTTCTATAAAATAGTTATTCTGTGCAGAGTAAGAAAGTAACCTATTGTAACAAGTTACTTCGGGAACAAGTTACATTCTGCAACAAAGTTACTTTTTCTTGTAACAGTCATTACTTTAATTTCCTATTTTGTGGAGGAGGATTTTCCACCTGTTGTTGATAATGTGAAAGGTATGGAAGAGAAGGATTGCATGGAAGTTAAGCAGAGAAAAGTATTCAATTGTAGTCCTGCTTTGGCACTTTCTTCTTTCATTTTCATCAGAAGTCATTTCAAGTTATTGCTGCTTTCTGCCAGTAAGATGGTAATCTGCATGTTCTTATGTTCTTATGACTTAAATTATTAATCTACCATTTTTCACTTCTCCTTGATCTGAATCTAGTCCAGCTTTCTGTATGATAGAGTCTGTATAGAGACTGACCACAAAGGGAGATAAAATATATCCTTCTCTAACATCTTTGTCTATGGGAAACCATCCTTCCCCCTCTCCATGCCAGATTCTGTCATAACAGTGATTTCTTGTCCATAGTACAGGTTACACAAAACAACAATCAAATGTTCAGGCACACTAATTTATTTCAAAACAATCCATTGTTTCTCATGATAATGTTATTGAAGGCTTCGCTGTAGTCTATAACACATTAGACCGATAATTTTCTGAAATCCTTTGGTGTGCTCCAATAACCAGCATATATTTGCAATATGATTTTAAACAAACAGAATTGGCCACATGAGGGAACCAGTGAGCTGCTTCATGTATTTTCCAATGGCTGCTCCTGCAAAGTTAGCAGTAATACACTTATGTCTTGTGGAACAAAATGGACTAGATGAGGGCAAAAGCAAAGTAAAATATTCTGCTGATATACTGCCCCATAGTGCTTAAAGCACTCTCTGGGCAGTTTACAATTTCATTATGCATGCTACATATTGCGCCCCCTTGAGTACCCATTTTACCAACTTCAGAAGGAGGGAAGGCTGAGTCAACCCTGAGCCAGCTCCCTGGGACGGAACCCTACATTATGAGCAGAGTTTTGGCTGCAGTACAGCAGTTTAACTACTGTGCCATGTGGCTTCTTGCAGGGTGAAAAACTACAATTTAATCCAGACAAGACAAAGATGTTCCTGGTCAAATGAAAAGCAGGTCAAGGAATAGGGATGAAGCCTGTACTGGAAGGAGTTATACTCCCTCTGAAAACATGAAGGTGCTCCTGGATTCATCTCTGATCCTGGATGCCCAGCTTTCAGTGTCTTTGCACAATTAAAACTCGTGTGCCAGCTGCACACTTTGTTACACACTATACATGGGGCTGCCTTTGGAGAGTGTTTGGAAACTTCAGAGGGTCCAAAATGCTTGGGTGCTCCTGGAGTCTTCCGTGATCCTGGATGCTCAGGTTTCAGGGGTAGCCAGGAATGCCTTAGCACAGTTAAAAGTAGTGCATCAGCTGTGCCCTTTCTTGAGAGGTCTGACTTGGCCATGGTGTGACCCATTCCCTACTTACATCCTGGCTGGACTCCTGTAACACACTCTATGTGGGGCTGCCTATAGAAAGTGTTCGGAAACTTCAGAGGCTCCAAAATGCTGCAGCCAGACTGTTAACTCGCAGGGAACATATAACTCTCCTGTTAGAACAACTCCACTAGCTGCCAATCTGTTCTGGGCACAATTCAAAGTGCTGGTTTTAACCTACAGTATAATCCCTAAATGAGTTGGGCCATGCTATCTCAAAGACCACCTTTTCATATGAGCCTGGGCAGGCATTAAGATCATCAGGGGATGCCTATCTCTCAGTCCTACTACCTTCACAGGTGCACTAGGTGGGGGCACAGGAGAGGGCCTTTTCTATTGCCCTTCCCGGACTCTGGAACTTCCCTCCCATGGGAAGCAAAGTTCCACCATCTTTACTATCTTTCTGCAACCATGCAAGGATCTTTCTCTTCCAGCAGACTTTCCCTTAGTGACTGGTGGTCTGAGAAGGGTTTTTAAATGAATTGTTTTGCTCTGTTGCTTTTAAATGTGCTTTTAGCATTTTATTTACCATGTTTAATATACTTGAGTAATTTTTTAAATTTATAATAACATTTATCAAAGTCATGTGACCCTTGCAAATGCTGTTCAATAAAGACAGTGAATACAAAAAGAAGGAACAAGAAACATATGCAATGATCAGACATCACCAAGCAATGCAGCCCTTCCCCAGATTACAGCCATGAAGAAGTTAGCCGCTTAAGCTGTTATATGAGAGTTTTGACCTGACAATCAATATATGAGCAGCCACCTATCCAAGAAATCTCAACATGTATACAGCAAGGGACGAATCTCAAAATTTGTTTGTAAAATGTGCAATATAAAATAGTATATGACACAGCTGTGGGCACCGTGGCCCTGAATGAGCTGTACCTTTCTTGGTGAGGAATTCCCTGAAAGCTACCCTGGAGTAAGGCAGGGGGAAACAAAGAAAAAACCAAGTGTGCTGCTTATGAACCACCCAATAGCGCTGAAAGCATTTGATGGAAAGTTTACAAAATGGAAAGTTTACACATTGCCCTCCCTGCCCTCCTAGCAACCTGGGTACTCATTTTACCAATCTTGGAGGGATGGAAGGCTGAGTTAATCTAAAACTGGCTACTGGGATTGAACCCCAGGTTATGAGCACAGTTTGGGCTGCAGTACAGCAATTTAGCCACTGCACCACAAGACTCCATAAGGTAAGACATTAAATATGATAAGGATGAATGCTCTACAGACCTAGGATGATCACAGTGTAACTAAATAACCTATAGGAATCCCATATAACAGAAGGGCACCACTTGCCAAAGTAGAGCAGGTTCTGTTTGCTAAATAGAACAATTCTTATTTCTCAATACTGTATAATCACTGGTAAGTGGTCTATGGGCTTGTGGCTGTCCAAGCATTATAACAGAATCAAGGGGCATGCCAAAGGACCTAATTTTATGTTGGATCAGAGACAGACACTTGCTGTTGTAGAAATAAGTTACCGTATTGTGCACAAACCAAGTTGCTCAGCTAAGAAGCATAGCTGCAACTTAAATTTTAAGGTCTGAACCCATGATCTGGTTTCCAGCTGGCTAATTCCTGGTTCTAAATTTAGAGCTGTGTAACCTAGGCAATTAGGAACACAGAGGATACATCATAGAATGGTTATTTCTATATTCTCTACCTCAGAAATATATGCATTGATCAAAATGGGAAAGCTGTAGAGTACTTGGGCCTTTGTTTTTACTTTACAAACCCAAGAAGCAGAAGGGACATGACGTCCCTTTTAAAATATTTATATACTGTACTTTGTTTGCATTTGTTTTTATTATTGTTGTTGTAAACCACCCAGAGTGGCCTTGCAGCTAGATGGGCAGTATACAAGCAAACAGGGTGAACACTGATAAATGACAATGACCTGATGGCAAGTCAAAGTAATGAGTAACAGGAACAAATAGATTTTAGAAGTAATATTTTAAATTTTGCATTTGGCAGCCAAAACATCTTTCAGAATGGCATGTAACAGCACCTTGTCTGATGGGATGTTTGTTTGTGGAACACCTTCCAGTCAGGGCCCCTGACTGCATCTCCTTGACATCATTTTGACACAAATTATGACTCTTTGCTGTCCAAGTTTTGGGGGTCCAATGACTAAGGCTTACTTTGACCTAATGTCACTACATTGTTTCATCTTATAGAGAAATTTTAATTAATCTCTTGGTAAATCTCAAACCGGAAAGCAATGGCAAACCTAGATAGCATCCTAAAGAGCAGAGACATCACTTTGCCAACTAAGGTCAGGATAGTCAAAGCTATGGTTTTTCCAGTAGTTATGTATGGAAGTGAAAGCTGAACTATAAAGAAGGCTGATCACCGCAGAATTGATGCTTTTGAGCTGTGGTGCTGGAGGAGAGTCTTGAGAGTCCCCTGGACTGGAAGGAGATCAAACCTATCCATCCTGAAAGAAATCAACCCCGAATGTTCACTGGAAGGACAGATTTTGAAGCTGAGGCTCCAGTACTTTGGCTATCTCATGAGGAGAGAGGACTCATTGGAAAAGTCCCTGATGTTGGGAAAGATTGAAGGCAAAAGGAAAAGAGGACGGCAGAGGATGAGATGGTTGGACGGTGTGATCAATGCAACCAATATGGATTTGACAAAACTCCGGGAGGCAGTGGAAGATAGGAAGGCCTGGCGAGCTCAGGTCCATGGGGTCACGAAGAGTCGGACACGACTGAACGACTAAACAACAACAAAAATCTCAAACCACTCCAGTATTCCTGCCAAGAAAACTCCATGGACATGGGGTCACAAAGAGTCGATCACGACTTTAACAACACACAAATCGCTGTATTTTGACATTCTTTCTATACGTTGCCTATTTCCATACAACAGATGTTGATGATCCACTGCAAAACTTTCCAAATGTAAGGCTGACATTTTATATCCCTGGATCTGGAAGTAAGCTCCACTGAGTTCAGATAAATTTATTTCTAAGCAGACATGTACAGAGTGTACCGTAATGCCTCCTTCAGGAATTTTATACCTTCGGCATGGGTGTATAATTTTGTGGTCAAAAGGTTGGAATCCTGTACTCAATTATCAGTTCTCCATCGTGGCCTTCATGAAGCCACACAGATGGGTTTCCCAGGCGCCCCTGCGCCAGAAGTCGGACTTCCCTAGCAATAGGAAAGTTCGTTAGTCTCTGCCCCTTCACCCTGCGCATGAGCCAGAGTGTTCCCGCCCAAACGCCTCAGTTCCTCTTAACCGCCACAGCTAGAGGTTCTTGTCCATTGGTCTCTGTGCGTTTTTGACTCAAAGGATTTTTCTTCTCGTTTTTTAAAGACTTGGATCGTCTCTTGGCTAATGTCTTTCGCGCCTCCCTTTAAACACTGTTCTCGTTGCCGGGCTAAGATTCCTCATACGGATGGGCACAATCTTTGTCTTTTTTGCCTCGGTGAAAATCACCGCACTGACACTTGCCCGATCTGTAGGGGTTTCTGCTCTCAGACGCTCAAAAAACGCCACAACCATTTGGCGAATTTTCTCCTTGAATGCTCCCTTCGTCCACAACCCATGGAGCAGAAGACTTTCTCAACTTATTAAAACCTCATGAGAGGGCGTGACATCTGTGGTAAACATTGTAAATATTGGTATTCTCAAAGTAAATATTTATTTGAAGAAAGCATCATTTCAACATTTCATTCATTTTCAGGGCGTTAGATCATTATTGTTCAATTACAGCAGACTCTGCCACCACACAGGACAAATGATAAAGCAGAAGATAATTATTGTTCAGTTCCTAAAATTCCCTTTATAGTTACATAATGCAAAGGCATCTCACCTCTAGACTTTCTTGGATGAGCGACGGGACTCTTTCTAATCTGGCTCCAGCCCTGGTTTGGAGATGTAAATATCCTTGTAATGTTTCTGCTGGATTTCTCAGGGATGCTTCATATCACCAACCATGACATATTTATTTGGAATTTGGTTGATAGGGGATTCAAAGTCCACCTGGTTGACTACTCCCAGAAAAAGTAATGGAGGTCAGATGTTCACCTCTTTGACATTACTCAATGGATATAAATAATAAACTGTTTTAGGCACAAGGTTGAGATTGTCACATGGGAATTTATTCCAGCAGTTAGCTTGCCCCAAGCCCTGCCATTTATCATTCTTCACACTGAGATGCTCTGCATTGAGGCACCCATGCCATACATTCATTCATAAGCACATTCACAAACATTCACCCCGGTCCTCTTCTTAAATGATTCTTCAGATGAGACATAAAAGGGCAGTGCTTCACCATCATCCCTCGCACTCGTCATGGGTGGCCATTCTGAGCACTTTAGAGGTGATAACTCTTTCATCTTCAGTTGCTAATCTAAGATGACGGTGCATTTCCACATTTCAGTGATTAAAAATATTTTAAAAAATGAATGAGGAAACACTTTTGGTTGTACCTGCTACATTGGCTGGATATTTTCCCTGTGTGGTCCATGGGCTTCCTTGGTGCTTTAATTTGCCTCCTATTCTATTTTACTTCTGTATGAAGCAGTAGGGAGATATCATCCCAGTTGCTGGAGTTGGGTATCTCCATTATGCTATCTCAGTTATAACTTATTTTCTGCCAGATTTAAAACTAATCTATGTTCAGCTTGTCCTCTTCACTTATTTCCAAGTGCTTTTCTCATCACTTGAATGCTATTTGAATGGAAACCAAATAAACTGTCCTGAAGTCCTGAACTGTAGCTTACATGCAGTGAAAGACTGGACAGCAGACAAGCCTAACCAGGAATTCTGCTCTGAATAAAGTAGCACATACCCTCTGAAAGACTCATGTACACCTTGGGTGTGGTGTTTTTAAAAATCCAGCATTACCAGTCCAGCAATGGTATCAGGAGACAAATATCTAGTCTTGTGAGCTCCCAGAGAAATTTCTCAGGGCCACTGTGCAGTACAGGAAACCAGCCCTTGGCCTGATCCAACATGGCTATTCTTATTGTTCTTATGTTCTTAAATACTTGCTCTTCCCATCCTACTGCTCCTATGGCTTCTGGGAAATGACAAATATTACATGGGAACCATGGGAAATATTTACTTTTTGAAAAATATCCCCTAATGATGATGTATCATTCTTATGCATATTTAGTTGATAGAACAACACTTTGTAGTTGCAAGTGGAACACTTTGCTTTTTTCTTTTTAGTTGGACACACAGGATTTCATCCATTATGTTTAAATAATTTTGAATCAGCTGCACTTGCTTCTTGTTTCCTTTTTAGCCCAATTCAAAGTGACAAGTTATTTGTAATGCTCTAAATGACTTGGTAGTAGGATATCTGAAAGATCACCTACTCCCACACAAACCTGCCTGTAACTTACAACAATCATCAGAGAGCCAGCTCCATATTCTGTCATTTAGAGATTTAGGTTTTCTAAAACAGCACTCATAGTGCAATATCCCTTTCCTAGGGAGACTAGATTATAATGCTCTCTTTACTATGGGCAGTGATGACTTTATGCCTTTTAATAAATGAGTCTCAGTCTTGCAAGGATGGCAGGATAAAAGTCAACTAGTTAATTATTAAGGAAATAACTATTGCTTAATAGTATTAACAGTAATAAATGTTAATGTTCACTCTCTGTTTTATTCCATATAAGATTATTGTTCTTGTTTCTTATTGACTCCTTTGATGAATTGGTGTTTATTGTGTTTCAGTTTTATATTACATGTATATGACCTTGATTGGTCCAAAGATGGAATACAGATTCACAAATATGGTGTATGAATCATATAGATACACACATGCCCCAGGAAGAAGTGCCACTCTTTGGTCAGCTGATAAGACCTGTGTCTAAAAAGCCATGGTTTAGTACAGTGTGGTGAAAAAGATGTGAATGGCACATCAAGCCATTTGTGGTGTACAGTGCTAAGAGCAAGCTTCCTCTCCTCAGTGAAAAAGCCAGGCAGAACACTGAGGCAGAATAGTAGCAGTGGTTTCACCAAGTTTCACACAAAGATGACCTGTGTGCAGTGGTGGTCTCAGATCTTCCAAATATGGCTACCAGTCTCAATTAGTTCAATTACTGGATGCTGTGACCAACACCCTGGTCAGCAACAGACCTTTCATTGAAACAGAGTTAGTTAAATATATGCCCAAATTCAAGACCATGCCTGAAGCCTTGAACTGGACCTTCTAAACCATCCTCAATGACGCTAGGAATCCCCCACAATTTATGCATCTCTAACTTTATATTTACTATATATCGTTATTTAATTTGTTTTTCTTTATATTTTGTATTTTCTTTATTTTATATTATATAATAGTATTGTAATCATTTTTATAGCTGCCTAGATGCCCTAAGTACATCCAATCTTGCCTGATCTCAGAAGCTAAGCTGGGTTGGCCCTGGCTAGTACTTGGATGGGTGACCACCAGGGAATACCATGTGCTGTAGGCACCTGGAGTAGGAACAGGCAAGCCACTCCAGCATTCCTGCTAAGAAAGCTCCATGGACGTGGGGTCATGACTGTAATGACACAACAACAACAATTATTTTATGTGAATATTTTTTGGGTATAGAACCAATCGTTTGAGTTTCCATTATTTCTTACGGGGAAATCTGCTTTGATATACTGTACAAGTGCTTTGAATTACAAGCATGTTTCTAGAACAAATTATGCTCATAAACCATGGTTTTAGCGTATTAGGCTTTCAAAATGCCATTAGCACCCCTGATGCCAGTAATGATCAGTCCAAGTGCTGATTACACATACACCCCTGTTAACAGCAATAGTTTTCAGGAAGCATACTCAAGTTACAGTTATGTCAAAGAAAAGAACTAACATGGTTATATCTCTACCTACAATTGTGAATGAATCCATAGGATTTATACAGTAAGATTCCTTCCAGAAGGAGGGACTGGTAAATGATTCAGTAACTAGGAACCCTGCAATTGACTTGGCAGCGCATCACTATTTAAAGAATTATTTGGCCTTATTTAATCATTTGACATGCATTGCAATCTGTGAGTACAGCTCACGCCAGCTGTTTCTCTTTCTTTCATCCTTTCCTCCTTAACTCCCTTTCCTCTGTAACAGCTATGTGGAGATCTGTAACAGAGTGTGTGGGAGGCAGATGTATTCTGGCTTCTCTGTGATAGCATGATGCCACCTCGAGCAGCACATTTTTTGCAGACACTATTGCAGTGACAGTGTCTGGGAACACACACACACACACACACACACACACACACACACCGATTCCAATCTCCACACAATGGAAACACAAGAAAAGTGAGAGAGAAGAGGAATGCATAGTTTTAGAATTGGTAACTCCAACCAGAGAATAACATTTTATGTTTTTGCTGTTTTAGTTGCAATGGCAATGTTCTGGGGAAGAATACAGATGGACTAGGATGACTGCAAAGACCTAGTCAGTGATGACTTTATCCTTACCTGTCTAAAGTAGACAGGAGCTGCTGGCAGCGACTGCCAAGCAAAGGATATGATGTCCCACCAAAGAATCTGCATCCTAAATCAGGTTCTCTGATATCCCTAAAAGCTATAGGGTGAAGGATGGGAAACTGCCCACAAAAACACCACAAAAGAAGCAAATCACAAGCATCTGTCATGTAGGGGCGGTAATCAATTAAAACTGGACTACCAAATCAGGCATTAATGCAGACAAAGATGTGATGTCGATAAGTCAATAACTAATATGGGATTGGGGTACAACCTCTTCTAGATGGGGTTGTTTTCCGTCTGAAGAGTAAACTTTAGAACTTAATGGTAGTTTGGAAGCTGCCACTTTAGACTGTCAGTGTGGTCAAGAGTGCTTGTCTCCAGATTTGTTTCATGTATTAGTTGCACCTGCTTCTGAAGGGGGGAAAACTGCTGCTTTAAGTCACCTCTAGTTTGGAGGAGTACAACATGTTTCAGTCCTGAGTGCTCTTGAACTATGTTCAGAACTGTAGCTCATGCAAATGTTGGTAATGAGATTGATTTCTGGCACATATTTTAGTACATGACAGAGGTTTTGCAACAACTAAGGGACTACTTCTCCTGCATAAATCTACCCACACCCAGATAGACCTTTAGAGATTCTGGCCTGGTTTTCTACCATCAACACAGATGATGACAGTGCAAACACAGGAGAGGGCCTTCTCCTTGGTGGCAACTGGCTGTGAATTTCTCTCCTTGGGATTTTAAATGTGTTGACTCTGCTTTGTTTTTGAAAGTTCATTGGTTCACTTGCCCTTTATTTGCTATTTTATTATGTTTTGAAAGGTTTTGAAATTGTAAATTGGTATGGGTACCCTATTATAATGCTATAATTAGAAATAAAATAAAAACAATAAAAGGAAGGACTAAATATTTATTTCATTCATTTATTGATGTTGGGTTCAACAAAACCATAGATTATGGTACTGATGCTTCAAAGGAACTATAGCAGACACTTCTCTCTAAGATCAACCAGTGCAGTCCTGTTTAGATTTAGTGTTTTTTTTTAAAAAGCAACAACCCGTCGATGACATATTCTTATCTTCAAGTTATTCTAGTGAATCAAGTTATTCTAATGAATCATCCCATTCCACTCCTAAATATATTAATACGATGCAGGGTGCAAGGAAATAACTGCAAGCTGCTAAGCTGCACAGTGGGTTGTGTTTAGTCCTCCCACTCTGTTTTCTCCCTTAGCAATTCCAGATCTGTCCTCCATTTCTTTTCTTCCTACTGCAGTGATCAGGAAGTGTTTCCCACCCCAGTCTGGTCTCCTCTGATATTTATACACTTGATATTTTGCAAGAGGTAATTCACTTATTTACTTTACAGAGCCTAATTACTGAAAAGAAGCAAACCTACAGCTGAGATTTAAGAGCCCATCTGATCTTACTGTTCAGGTCCAGACAGCAGTGCTTATAAAAGCAACTAAGGAAAATTGAAAGCAGAAGGTTGGACCTGATTCTGCCTGTCATTACTGCAGAACTAGGAGGGAAAATAGCTTGTTCTCCCTGGTTCTGTCCCTAACCTTTAGCTGCAACAGGGACGGAAGGGCTTACATCAGCACTGCGGCAGAGCGGACAGCTCCACCACCGTTTACTCCAGCCCTGGTCCCGAACGGAAGACAAACAAGAAAGTGCCTCGCAAGGCGAGCTCAGGATAAGGATGCTATAAACGCTATCAGGCGTCCCCCATTCTTTTTTCCCATTCTTTCATATAACCGAAGTCCTACGACTTCAGCCAGCGACTTTAACTATCATACCCATTCTGTGATCGTCATTCTGGAGTGCTGAATATTCACCAGCGGGTACCAACATTCTCATAGGCGTTATTCTGCAGTGGTTTATCCCGCCTTTTCAAGTAGCACTTCCTCATAATTTGCACTTATTCTGTGTAAACTGCCCAGAGTAGCCTTGTTGCTAGATAGGTGATATGGAAATCAAACAAGTAAATAAATAATCCCTTCCACTTCTTTTAGGGCCGTTTCTCCTCGTCAGATCTCTACCTACCGTCCTTCAAACTCTCAATCTCGACCCCTCTTTACCATCCCTCTACCCCTCCTGTCCCCTCCGTCCCTTCTTTCTTTGACCCGGGTTCACAAGTTTTGTACCTCGAGTCCATCCCAAGTTCCCCTGAGGTCCCTGCGGGCTGGGGCTTCGCGTCTCGCTTAGGGTGGGGCTGGCCAGAGCGCCCCCGGGTCCCCCCGCCATCCCTCCGCACCTGCCTCCACCCCCCCCAAGGCTCCCGCTCCTCCTCCTCCTCTCGGCCGCGCCCTGAAACCGCACGTCCCCCCCCCCCCTGTCCCCGCCGCCTTCCTGCAGCCGCAGTCGGCGCCGGGTCTCCCGCTCCAGCAGACGCGGCGGGCGCGCGCCCTCATCGTCCTCCAGGATGAATTTCGGCTCGGATGCCCAGTACGTGGCCTCTTCGTACCGCAAGATCTCCGGCGAGCCGCTCCGCTATTCCTCGCGCCTGGGCAGCTCCATGGCGGGCGGCGGCGGCAGCAACAGCAGCAGCAGCAGCAGCTACCGCTCGGCCTCGCTGTCCCGCAGCAGCAACTACGGCGCGTCGTCGCGGCTGCTGCCGCCGCCGTCCGAGCCCGGCCTGGACGCGAGCCTGGCGTCGGCGCTGCGCGAGGAGCTCCGCCTGAGCCGCCGCGCCAGCGAGAAGGAGCAGCTGCAGGGCCTCAACGACCGCTTCGCCGGCTACATCGAGCGGGTGCGGCAGCTGGAGCAGCACCGCCGGCGCCTGGAGGGCGAGCTGGGCGCGCTGCGGCAGCGCCACGCCGAACCCAACCGCCTGGCCGAGCTGTTCCAGGGCGAGCTGCGCGAGCTGCGCGGCCACCTCGAGGCGACGGAGGCGGCGCGGGCTCAGGCGGCCCTCGAGCGGGAGCGGCTGGCCGAGGAAGTGCAGCGCCTTCGGGCCCACTGCCAGGACGAGGCCCGGCTGCGCGCCGAGGTGGAAGAGGAGCTGCGCGCCCAGCAGCGGGAGGCCGACGGCGCGGGGCTGGCGCGGGCCGCGCTGGAGAAGAAACTGGAGGGGCTGCTCGACGAGCTGGCCTTCGTGCGCCACGTCCACGCCGAGGAGGTGGCCGAGCTGAGCGCCGCCCTGCAGCAGGACAGCCCCGGGGCCGCCGCCGCCGCCGAGCCCGAGTCGGCGCCCCGTGCGGACCTGACGGCGGCGCTGAAGGAGCTGCGCGGCCAGTACGAGGGCCTGGCCGCCAAGAACCTGCAGGGCGCCGAGGAATGGTACCGGGCCAAGTTCGCCGACCTCAGCCAGCAGGCGGCGCGCAGCCACCAGGCAATCCGCGCCAGCCGCGAAGAGACCGGCCAGTACCGCCGCCAGCTCCAAGCGCGCACCCTCGAGGCGGAGAGCCTGCGCGGCGCCCGGGAGGCCCTCGAGCGGCAGATGCGCGAGATGGAGGAGCGGTATCACGACGAGGCCGGCGGCCTGCGGGTGAGAGGCGCCCACCCCCCCCCTCACCCCCCGACCCCCCCCGCGCGGGTGTGCGCCCCCCCCAGCGCCCCCCCCCCCCCCCCGCCGGGATGCCTCCTTACCAGCCCCCGTCGGGCAATGGGGAGGGCGTCCTTCCTGGCCCTCCGGGTGGCGGCTGCGAAGGGCAACTCCCACGGGTCCCTTTTAAAGGGTTAAAACAGATAAAGAATTAAATATTTCCCCAGCATTTGCTCTGGTGGAGAAAGCTCGTGAGAATGACAGATCAGTACCCCTTCCTCTGACCACAAAATGCCCCCACATTCCCAGCAGGAGCAGAGCCCCCTTTATCCTGCTTTTTGACCAAGGAAGATTCATTCCTGGGACAGTAGGCTCTCCACCACTCACCTCTTGGGCTGAGATGCTTTCCCACCCTCCTCCCTTGTCCGGAAGCGGCCTTTGCTTCCCACCGGGGTCAGCAAGCAAAAACCCAACGTGAATGAAGGCATGGGCTAATGCCACACCTTATGTTGCACATCTCAGGGTTTTACCTCTTAAGAAGGGGGGTGCTAATTCATGAAATCTCATGCTAACATGAGTGTTTATTTCAAAGGTAGCATAAGACCAGAGCTTGGGATGTTTTTTTTAAAATCTACTGGATTCCCTTGGCCTTAAAAAAATTGCTACATGATTCAAGTTGTAGTCTCAAAAGTTAACAGTTCCAGTCTCTTGACAAGATACTTTGTCATCATTTTCCTTGTGTTTATTGAAACAAACCAAGGTATTCCTTCATTGAAAGTCGTCCATGAAGAGCAGTCATCGTATCAGTGAATTTCAGTTCCTTGGGGCTGCTGGCAGTTGTTGGTAGAAGAAAACATAGATGATGACCGAGTCTGGTATTCCTCATGCTATCCATAGGCGTGACAGAAATCCTAGTATCTCTCTGTTCCTTTCTCTTCTTTCAACTGCTACTGCTGATGGTTGTCAGCATAAATCTTGTCCCAAGACTTATTAGGGCAGCTCTGGGTTAGAAGAATCAGTTACCCACTCAATTTAAGGTAATTAGCTTTCCAGTGTTGTTATTAAATAATATTATTCAAAAATATTAATATTGTAATTATTATAGAAAAGGCTAAATTTGGCTTAATAATTGCACAACAAAATTGCAGAATTCCCTGATATCAGTTTTGTCTGAGACAAGGCACTGGGTCAGGTGTGAGTCCAGAAAATGGAATGAATTGTGGCAGATTAAAGGAGCACAAGGTAAGGTTCTACTCCAAAGGTGGCTTTGGCAGAGTATGTCCTACTTGTAAGCAATGCAGTATGGAGTACAGGAGCAATGAGGTCCTCTGTGCCACCATGATATGTGAATGTGGAGATGCCCAAAGTCACCGTATACCATTATAAAAGAATTAGAAATTAAAAAAAGAAAAACAAATGATAAAAAGACTAATAAATTAGGTATTGAAGACAAAAATAATAGCAGATAAGTAATTTTAAAATACTGTATATAATGATAATGTGCACACCAGCATATGGGTATCTATTACCTGTGATTTAGCTCTTTCCAGAAAAGCTAGAACTTCTTCCAGCTTACATGTTTATTGCCTGTGTTGCAAATGTTTCTGCATAGGCTTCTGTTCATGGACTGATTCCAGTAGTAAGGGATCTGAAGGCACAAATGCCTTGCACTCTTTCTCTGCCTTTTGCAAACATGACTCTTGCACCATTGTCTTGCTGGAAACACCTACTCTCTGTGATCCATATTCTGGTCTGTTACCTACCTAGTGATCACAACTGTGCCTGGTGGCCCCCCCAAAAGGTGGTGCCAGCATTGAAACATAATTGGCTGAAATAGTTGTTTGTTTGTTTGTTTGTTTGTTTATAGTAATCCTTTCCAGTCAGCCATGTGGTTTTCCAGGATATTCTATTTTATTCATCTTCCCTCCATTCTTACTTTCCTTCATCATGATTCACAGAGAAAAGAAGGCATAAATGGAGCTTGAGCTGCAGTGAAAAAAAATACCTCTCTCCATGGTGCTGAATATTTTGTATTGCAAAGGTTCCCCCTTTGCTCTCTGGGTCCTTAGGAAGATGTAAAATGGAATATGCTGTATTATTCAAATTTTGCTCATTGTTAGATGACGGAAGTATAAAATTACAGACTTATAGTATAACTATACAGGGCAGTATTTTATTGTCCAAGTATGGGGTGCCTGAGTAATTAGACCCTCTGCTTTAGCAGGCTTCCTGTTGCAGTCAGTTGTTTGAATGATCTCACAAGGAGCATGAGATCAGGCATGTGCTGGAAGGCCTAGCAGAATGGGAGGACACTAATACGATCACCTGTGTGCTCTCTGCTTGAGAATTAGAAAATAACCCTTTACCTCTTGGGTTTTAATTCCATGAATATGATGTAACACCATATTTATTTTCATGGTATAATATATAATTTAATATGGAGGTAGTCCAAAGGATGCAAAAAGGATACCATTGAAATAAACATTCTGTGTGGGATATGATGCAGAATTATATACAGTTCTTTAAAAAACCCTTTGGTTTATGAATATGGGGTATTGTGCTTCTGTACCAATTATAAAATAAAGCCAGGGAATGGCCCACTATTGCTGTACAATATTGTGCCGACATTGCTAGCAAGAAAAAGGATGTTAAGTTTTACATAGCAAGGGGCAGCCTGAATGTTGACAACACTGATGGCAGCAGTCAAGATGATCTATAGGATACCCTCTTGTGCTTACTACAATTCAAAAGTGACACCACACAAGAAGCTACTTGTGTAGCCTGCACACTGTAATTAAAATTGTAAACCTCCCAGAGACTACTTGTAGTGGTATTGGGCAGTATATAAGCAGAACACTTTTTACTTAAAAAAATTTAACTACTTTTCCCCCAAATACAAACAAATGTCAGGGCTGTTTTTCAGCAAATGTGAATGGTAGTGAGCAGAAGCGGGTAATCTGTAGATCATCTTAATGATTGATCCAATCCACTTTTAAAGTGATTCCATAGTTATGTTGCAGAAGGGAAATGGCTTAATTTGCAGCAGCTAAGTACTACTAATTAACAACTTTCTGCTTGAATTCCTGTGTGCCAAGCTGCTTGACTGGTGTACTGAGAAAGCCAAGCAAGGATTCCTTTCTAAGAAGCAATTAGCTGCTTCAAGTTACACTACTGTATTTCTCTTCCTTAGGTGTAACTGCAGAACAATATTTTGGCCAGTACTTATAAAAAGGTTTGAGAAACTTGCTCTGAACTGCTAGACTAACTTAACTCCTGTATAAAACTTTGCATTTGATAGCTAATTTTGTACCTATTTTGGGCAGTATATTAGCAGTGATCTTAGGAATGTAGAAGGCTGCCCCACTTTATGAATCACTGCCCTCCTCATGTGCTCTGATTTTATTGTGAAAATGCAGTTTTGGATGGATTTGCCTTTCATATTTACAATTATACATATGAGTTCTTCATTGTACCTTCTCTACACTAAATGTAATACAAATACATGATTTAGCAGATTAATAGCTCCACACTGGGAATCAATACTGGCAGAATAACTGCAACTCTGTGGCATTTGCACACTTTCTATTCCAGCATATAAACTTGACAATTTTGTTTCCAATCTTAAAATAATTTCTTCATGAAGTTAACATTTGTTGACTTGAAGGCAGATGCAGTCATGGGCTGTCATGACAACAATTTGATTAGCTGTGGTAGTAAATTTTCATTCAGCCTTGTTCATGTAGTAAAACCACTGTTGGAAATGGAGTGAATCTAGTCTCAACAGTGTGGGTTTAATGCACTTTAATAATTTTATTTCCTCACCTTTAAAATCAGACTCATGGCATAGTGCTTAGAAGGCTGTGATTTTGGTCAAAGACTTAAGGCACATACAGGTTACTCTGATGGTGCTCCTTGCACACATTATATCATGACCAAATAGGTAAAGGAGGCTGCAGTACAGCCAGATGGATGGGACACTAGCAGCATTTCCAGTTTGTTTGTGTGGTAGTCCAATATGAAGTAGCTTCTTCAAAGTTTAATAATGAAAAGAGATGTCCCTTAAGATGAATGCTTCTGGATCATGATGCTGCCCCAAGCCTACAGTCCTTGCTGCTGCTTTGTACTGCAATAATTGGGCAATGCTGCCACTTTAATCTTCAATTCTTTGAATTACAGGATACAATCAGTCAGCTAGAAACTGATCTGAGAGACACAAAGAGTGAGATGGCTCAACATTTGAGAGAATACCAAGATTTACTCAATGTCAAAATGGCACTGGATATAGAGATAGCAGCATACAGGTAATGTTGGTTGTCATATGAAAATTAACTTGTCCTAATTCATTCAGAGTCTGTGAAGCAGGAGGTGACAATATGTGGCCTTTGGGTTGCATGCATTTCTTGGCCAAAATGTAGCCTCCATCATTCCTTGTCCCCCACTGCCCTTTTTCCTTCTACAAATAGAGGGGGTGATGGTCAAGAACTGCCCTTGTGCCCTTTATGATGCGTGAGTAGCAATTTTATCATCAGGAGACCCATACATGCTTTTAAAAATAGAAAAATAATACCAGATAGAAGGTGTCTATGAAGATTCTCAGTCATCCAGGTGAGTTTATCTGGAAGCTGGGATGTGGCAACTGGACTTCTTTTCTTGAGAGACTGAAATGTTTCACTGTTCATCCAAACAGCTGTTTGGATGAACAGCGAAACGTTTCAGTCTCTCAAGAACATGAGCAGCAAAACATTTCAATCTCTCAAGAAAAAAAGTGCAGTTGCCATGACTCAACTTCCAGATACCTGATAGAATGATCAAGGAGGCTTTTCAGTATTCATCCCAATTTTTCAAAGAATATTTTTAGAGGTTATTTCAGTCACACGAGTGGATGTTGCCGTGGGATCCCCCTGACATTTGAGGAACACATACACACCCATAGTAAAGTTCAGTAAGAGTGGCTATCTTTTGACATCTATGAATCAATGTAAATTGCTGCTCTTAAAAACCAATCTATACTTTTATGGCTTGTGCTCTCTCAGTGTGTGTGCTCTTCTTTGAGGTTCAATAAGACTCTTTATGCAACATAGAAACACAACTACCATGCTGGAAGTAGCCTTATGTAAGACTTGCCAATGCTTCTAAAAGCTCCTGTGTATTTGGCACTGAGTTTCTGTTTACAGAGCAAGATGAATCATTTAAAGTAAATGAATTAGCATACATAAAGACTGCCCAGCCTTTGAGAGATCTCATTTGTTCATGCCCGTGGTACTTTGTCCAGCTCCATCCCTCAGCTAGGGCTTATTCTTCCTGATCCATGTTGCCTAGGATGTACCTCAGTGCTTTTTCACTGGTCCCATTGTGTACCAGACTTCTAAAGACATCATTGTGGTACCACATTTTGATGCCACCCGAAAACATGTCAATACATTGTACACATTGTTTTCATAACATGTTTGCAGTGTGAACACCTTTTTAAAAATCTCAACCAGCACACGGAAGGATTTGCTCCTCCATAAATATGATGAATCCTGCTGGAAGAAGCTGTCATAGAAATAATCCGTTCTTCTGTGGTATTTACAGGAAGCTCTTGGAGGGTGAAGAGACTCGCTTTAGCACTTGAGGCCTCAGCATCTCATCTCTGAACCCACTTTCCAACCCGGTTTATTCTTTCCAACCCAGGCTCTACAGTTCCTCTGTAGTTAGCAGCTCTAAAATATCTGCCACTCTTTCTCTTAAGAAAGGGGAGAAAGAAGAGGCTAAAATGGCCACAAAAATCTCATCAGGTCCAGTGGGGGAAGCCTTTGCTGAAATGATCGAGGAGTATATAACATCCACGAAGAAAACTGAATGAACAAACCTGGAAGAAGGGATCTCAAAAATGTAATGCTTGATCTGATATACAATTGGCCTTTAAGGGGGAAACAATACAGCATTTGGACCTTTAAATTGCCCATATCTGAAATAAGGTGCTTACCAGGTCATGTACACATATCATTTTAATGTTTCACATTTGTAGACTTAACTCAGTAACAGCACCATGTTGAATATTTGGGGAAGAAATAAAGGAGGGGGCGCCTGAAGTAAAACTAGCTGGCCAGTAGCCTAGTTCTATGATATTCGACACAATTTCTAAATTAAAATCTGACAATTGCTAAATTAAGCACAGTGCAACTAGGAACGATCGGTACAAACTAACTTGGAAGGTTTGAAGGTGAGTTCTACGACACACCGTAAATTGGTAAGCTTGCTGCACCTGTTCACAAGAAAGTTTTGTGTTCAGCTGTGACTTACACATTATGTAAAGGCACATAATATATCTTTATTTTAAAATTGTTCACAGTTGTTTGAAACAAGCTGGTGTATTCTTCCCATTTATACAAAATCTATATAGTGAAATAAGTCTTAGGACTCTTCTATAGATTGATGCATGTTAAACCATTTCTGTAATTACCTGGTGAGTCACTGTTGGTCTGTTTTCTATTATGCCATATACAAACTGCTTAGTGTCAGCTACTGAAGAATAATTCAAAGAAACGTGTGTTGTAACTAGTTTCCAGATTTTAGCCTTAGCCTTGAATCAAAACAAGGCTGAAAGAAAAATAAAACCCACACTTGGGTTGCCTAGAAGCACAGTATGTTAATGTTGTTTCACGATTCCACAACAGCCACAAGTGATAATTTTGAAGCATCGCTACTCAGCCTTTTGATTCACCCTTAGAAAAGGACTGCAGAATGAATGCCCTACTGTGTATTTCTCTATTATAAAAAGCAATAGTGTGTTGTATCAAGAAAAGATTGGTTAAAGGAGGTTTCCTTAATTTATTTTCTTAAATATATCCTTTGCTGCATGGTATCCTCACCAGTGATTCATGATGGTTCTTCTTGAAGTGATGTAGCTGCACATCCACACACACAAATTAACTTCTGTTTGATAATTAAAAAAAAACTGGTGCTGTAGGTGGATAAATGGAGTTGTAACCTTTCTTAATACACTGGCAAACAGAACTCACAAAATAGTAATCCCAAGGAGGAAGGTTTACATCAACTGTTTATTCTTCCACCCACCTCCTGTAAAGAGAGTTCTGGTAAGGTAGAATCCCCCTTTCTATAAGAATCTAACCATCAGTTTACATCTCCAGTCTACTATCTGAATATGTGCCAAGTTTTATACAGAATTTCCTATGTAGATTTTCTTTCAATGCCTTAAAATTGCCAGCAAAATTACTTTCTGCAGAAGCTAAAGACTGTGTGTTCTGTGATGTGTTTGCACTGATGCATCTTGTCAAAAGATTTGATAATACAAAACCATTATGTCTTATCGAATTGCAATAGTTCCTTGAACTATGAGAAACTGTTTGCTCACGTCCTTTCCTCTTCTTCTGTAAGGCACAAATAAATAAAAAGATTATATGACTTTAGCGAATCTGTTTGTCCTTTGTGGAATTTATGGTATTTGCTGATTTATGCATCTAATTGTAAGGAGGTGCAGGTGCACCCCCCAGAGAGCTTTCTGGCCCCAGCACACAAATGTCAGGCAGCCAGGAGGAGAGTAAATTTCCTCTGTATCAGGCTGGCAGGAGGTAGTCCACTCAACTGAAGGAGAGAGAGTTCCCTGATGCGAGACAGCTGGAGGAGGGGGTCAAGGAGAATACTGTTAAAGGACTGGAGTATCAAGGCAGGGGGTGTTCTTTACTCATGAAGATGATGTGTGGGAAAATGCCAGAGATAGAAGGGAAGAGAACACAAACAGCAGCCTCTTCTCACCTCATTTGTTTGCTCAGGCCAGGAGTCATCATGCACTTGGATGCAGCAACACTTGTCTGGACACCATGGTGGCCCCGGAGAGGCAAGTAAAGGAGAGGAGGCACACAGCAGGGGAGAAAATAGGAAGAAGAAAGTCCAGAGCCTGGCATCTTCCACACACCTCGACAACCCCTTTTTTTTCTTCCTTTTTCCTCTCTTTTCCTCTTTCCTTTTCTTTCTTTTTCTTGCCATGAATGCAGGGGCTCATATACCAACGGTGATGGGCCGTGGGCGGTATGCTGGTAACCGTTGGGTATGTCAGACTAGAAGAACTCGGGTCAGACAACTCGTGTCTGTCCCTCGTTCTGACCCCTCGGCTCTCTGCCATGTGCCTGGGAGTCACTCCACCAGCGCCTCCAACCTTGCCTGTATCCTGATGAATGCCAGGTCGGTTCATAATAAGATCCCTCTCATCTACGATACCATTGCAGATGGGAAGCCCGACCTGGCATTCATCACCGAGACCTGGGTGGGCACGGGGGGGGGGGGCTTCCCTCTCTCTCCTTTGCCCGCCCGGGTACCTGGTAGAGGGAGTGGGAAGGTTGGGGGGTCAAAAGGGGGGAGGGGCCGCTATCGTTTACAGGGACTCTTTACACGTCAGCAGGGCCTCGACATTGGTTAGCCAGGGGTTAGAGGTACTTCATCTGTTGGTGGGACAGCGGGACAGATTTGGCATTGTGCTGGGCTACCGAGCTCCCCGCAACCCTGCACAATCCCTTCCAGAGCTCACAGAGTTCATCTCCGCTGCATTGTTGAGATCCCCGCGCCTATTGGTTGTTGGGGACCTCAACGTGCATGCGGATGGTGAACTTGCTGGTGCAGCTCTGGAGTTCATGGAATCCATGGCTTCCATGGGTCTGTCCCAGCATGTTCTATGCCCCACCCACAGATCTGGTCACATCCTGGATCTGGTGTTTACCTCCATGTCGGGGGATTCGTGTCTGGAGGTGGGGGACTTTGTCTCCCTTCCTGTGTCATGGACAGACCATCACCTGCTTTCATTCTCCCTGGTGATCCCGGCCCCTCCCCGCGGGGACCATCGGCTCTCTGTTTTGGCCCGCCCCCGGAGGCTCATGGACCCTCAGCGGTTCGGTGAGCTCCTCGGGGGACTACCTGGTGGTATGACTGGCGTTCCGGCCGAGGGTGTGGCTAATCTTTGGCATGAAACAGCTGTCCACACCATAGACCGCATCGCCCCCAAGCGCCTCCTCCGCTGCCGAGCCCGGCCCTCCCCTTGGTTCACGGGGGAGCTTAGGGCAATGAAGCAGGTTAGGAGGAGGTTAGAGCACAGCTGGAGGAAATCCTGCACGGCGTTGAGTAAGGCTGCCGTTGACGCCCAGTCTAGTCACTATATCATCGCGATAAGGGAGGCCAGAACATCTTTTACCTCCCTGAGAATTGCTGAGGCCTCGAACCGCCAGGCAGAGCTCTTCCGGGTGGTTTGGGACCTCAGCAATCCTAGTCTGGCTAGGCCTCCTCCTACTGAGTTCAGTAGTGAGCAATTTGCAGCCTTTTTTCGAACTAAAATTGAGGCCATCCGTGCTGGTTTTGACTCCGGTTGCAGTGGTCCTGTCCCGCCATCCCCAGTTGCTGGTCCGCCTTCATCGCCTCGGTTGGATGCGCTTGGGCCTGTTTCTGCTGTTGAGGTCTCCAAGGCTATGGCGCATTGCCGGCCTGCCTCCACTCCTTTCGACCCTTGCCCTGCCTGGCTAATTAGAGCTGCCAGAGGGACTATGGCCGAATGGGCTTCTGCCATCGCCACCGCCTCCTTCAGCGAGGGGGTTTTTCCCTCTCGTCTGAAGGAGACGGTGGTAAAGCCCATTCTGAAAAAACCTGGCCTGGCGGTGGACGATTTGACAAATTATCGCCCTATCGCCAACGTCCCGTTTATGGGCAAGGTGATCGAGAGGGTGGCAGCGGTCCGGCTGCAGTCATACCTGGAGGATTGGCAGTGCCTCGATCCTTGCCAGTCCGGGTTCAGGCCCCGCCGGGGTACCGAAACAGCTTTGGTCGCCCTGCAAGATGACCTTCTCAGGGCGGCCGACAGGGGTTGCTCTTCCCTGTTGGTCCTCCTGGATCTGTCAGCGGCCTTTGATACCGTCGACCACGGTATCCTGTTGGACCGGCTCTCTGAGGTCGGAATCGGAGGCACTGTTCGCAGTTGGCTCCGTTCCTTCCTGGAGGGCCGGCCACAGTACGTGCAGCATGGGGGGGAGTTATCGGCCCCTTGGATCCTCCCTTGTGGGGTTCCGCAGGGGTCGTCTCTGTACCCCATGCTGTTTAACATCTACGTAAGGCCGTTGGCGGGGGTCATCAGGAGTTTTGGAGTCTGCTGTCATCAGTACGCTGATGACACGCAGCTCTATCTCTCCTTTAACACCTCTGCTGTGGAAGCTGTGGAAGTTCTCGACGGGTGCCTGGAGGCCGTACCGGCCTGGACCGGGGCGAACAGGCTTAAGCTCAACCCCGAGAAGACGGAGGTTATGTTCTTCGGGAGCTCGCCATCGGGGTATGGTGGCCCTCTTCCCTGTCTGGGGGGAGTTTCCCTCCAGCTCGCGGAGAGGGTGCGGAATCTGGGTGTGTTCCTGGACCCGGCGCTTGCCATGGAGCACCAGGTGGCATCGGTGACCAGGTCCGCCTATTACCATCTCCATCGGATCGCCCAGATCCGCCCATACCTCGACGCGAACTCCTTGAGAACAGTGGTCCAGGCTCTGGTGATCTCGAGGCTGGACTACTGTAACGCCCTCTACATGGGGTTGCCCTTGAATCTTCTCCAGCGCCTGCAGCGGGTACAGAATGCAGCGGCCAGGCTGGTAGTTGGTGTGCGTCGTTACGACCACATCACCCCAGTCCTGGCCCGCCTGCACTGGTTGCCCGTTGCGGCCCGGATTAGATTCAAGGTCCTGGTTTTAGTTTATAAAACCCTCCATGGCTTGGGACCGGACTACCTGGCAGAGCGTATCGCTCAGCGGTCAACCTCGGCCCGTCCCGTTCGGCAGGCGTGAGCGCACTTGCTTTGGGTCGCCACCCCTCGGGAAGCCCGGAGGACGAGCACTCGGACCCGGGCTTTCTCTGTGGCGGCCCCCAGCCTCTGGAACTCCATCCCCAGTGAAGTGCGCTCTGCAGAGTCCCTGCTGGCCTTCCGAAAGGCGCTAAAAACCCATCTTTTTCGTGAGGCCTTTGGCGATGCTTAATTGGTTTTTTTTTCTCCCCCCCCCCCCCCGCCATCGTAACCTGTGCTTATTTTTCATCCCTTAGTTGAGGTGTCATTTGGTTTTAACTGTGTTTAGGGTGTTTTGTTGGTTTTGTCTGTCTGTCTGATTATTCATTGTAATTTTGTTGGCTTTGCAGCCTTTTGTAAGCCGCTTAGAGTACATAGTAGATAAGCGGGGTATAAATACAACAAACAAATAAATAAATAAATAAAAAGGACATGTCTTGGAAAGAACTTTCCTTCTCCCTCCTGCTTTCCAGAACCTGAACTCTGGGGAACTCCAGTGACGTTGGGGTCCTATGTTGGCAAGCAGTGCCCAAGGGTGACTAGAGACTATAGCTCAGCCCTAAAAGATTAGTGGAGGGGAGGGCAAGGGAAGTAATGCTGTACCACTAATAAAATATTTTCTGAGTCGAACCTATGGATTTATTGTCGGCTCCACTCGTGCCCCAGGGAAGGGGGCTGGGAGGGGAGGGGAGGGTGCACAATAATATTGCAGCTGATAACACATCCAGAATATTCTCCAAGTGAAAACAGACAGTGGATATAGAATACAGCTAGGCATTTCACTTGTAAGTCAAAGAAGACTGCCCTTTTAATAACTCTACAAGTGCATAGGAGGAATATATATTTTTTCTGTATTCTTGCTCACTTCTTATCCACTGATGTCCCCATCTAGAAGACAGAAATGCTTGTGAGGAATGAAAGAATAACATTGTTGAGGCAAGACCAAGTTTCCTCTAAGTTGCATGGATGCACAGCTGCATATGCCTCTGGCACCCTCAGCACTGGGATTTTCCACCCCTGCATACCTCTCATGACCATTTTTCTTCTGGTTGCAATGGCATCCATGGTGGGCGGCGGGAGGAGGGGGAGTTGCTTGTGCACACACTGATTGCAGATGCACACATGGAAGAGTGCCCCATGCAGGAGGGATGAAAATTAAAGGGCACCTTGAGCAAGACTATGATTTAAGAAGTCAGGGTTGTACATTTCATGGTTACGAAGTACTGTAGGATTCTCTAGCATGCGAAGGACCCTCTCTTTCCATATGAACCTACCCAGCAATTAAGATCCAGCCAGGGAGCCCTCCTGAGAGAGCCATCCCTCAAGGAAGTGAAAGGGATGACTTGTAGGTCTAGGGCCTTTTCGGCAGCTGCCCCCAGGTTATGGATTGCCCTCCCAAGTGACATCCGCCTGGCGCCAACACTGATGACATTTCAGCGCCAGGTAAAAACCATCCTGTTTCTGAAGTTTTTTTAATTGACATAACATAGATTGTGGGTCCTGGTGGCAATTTTAGTATTTTGTGTTTAAATGTTTTTATTGTTTTAATTGTCCATTGCCTTTTTAACATTTTAACTGTTTTAACTGTTCATTTTAATTGTAAGCCGCCCAGAGACCTTTGGGTAGTGGGCAGCATATAAGTTGTATGTATGTATGTATGTATGTATGTATGTATGTATGTATGTATGT
>JAHTLZ010000379.1:13901151-13921175 GCA_023846285.1 Phrynocephalus versicolor | reverse complement strand
TATGTATGTATGTATGTATGTATGTATGTATGTATGTATGTATGTATAAATAAATAAATAAATAAATAAATACAATGGACAAAATAGGACTGGATTTGTACTGCAAGTATTTTTCATGCACCTATTTTATAGGCTGGACAGCTCAGCAGTTTAGGCTAGCCATTCTCAGCCTTTTTTTGCCATGGCCATAAACACAATATAAAAGAAATGTAAGTTGAATCAGGTATGTATGTCACATAATGAAGCCTATAAGGTGGTGTGTGAGGAATTTTTTTCCAATCTGTGGCTCTTTCAAATTTCCCATTTGAGAATGGCTGGTTTAAGTATTTTGCTGCTGAGCCAAAGGTTGGGAGTTTGATTCCTGTCTCCTCTAAGTAAAGCCAGCCTATGTGGCCTTGGGTAAGCTGCATGGTTCCAGGGCATACCATGAAGGGAATCATAAACCACTTCTAAATATTCTCTACCTAGAAAAGCCTGAAAAGGGTCAAGAATTGACTTAGTGACAGCATAAGATTTTAGATCCTAGTAACAGGTTGGATAATCAGTTGATTTATTGATTTCATTTATGGTTAAGACACTGTGAAAATGCCATTTGCCAAAATATTTTCTCATGATTTTTGAATCCTTGGTAACAAATGTTTCTGTTTGTGTTTCACGAATATAGTATTGTTCAATGTGCCTATGATTGAGAGAGGCTGCAATATTGTTTTTGATAGTGTGTAGCACAGTAGATGAAGGAAGACTCACATGTTGATTATGTTTAAGTAAAGAAATGCGATCTTCAAGCCACTTTCCCTTTCTGGCTAAGCCAGGCAGAAGAAAACATTTGAATTGTTTTCACTTGTTTCCCTTTAAAATCTAAACATTCCATTTCTCCTTCAACTACATGCCTAGAGTTATGTCAAATCTTGATCACACGAGAGAGATATGATCTGTAAAAATTCACATATTTTCTGTAGGGTTTTTAGTTAGGATGTTAAGCCCCTTTAATAATCTCCATGTCTTTTGGCTGATTTTTGACATACTCCCAAACAGTAAGGAGGCCTTACAATGTAAATGGCTTGGGCCTTACTGAAGCAATCTGAAAGCATCCCTGTAATCTTCCTGCCTGGGAAAGCAGCTGGCCTGAGGTCAAGCTGGTGGCAGAGTGATAAATATGCCTGTGTAGGTAACCTACTGCTGGAAGGCAAAAGGTAACTTTTTGCCATCCAAAAAAAAAGTCATAAATTAGCCTGCTACACAGGCTATTCAATATTCCCAAGTGTGAGCATTTAATACATAAGCATTGGATTGTAAAGTTATGTGAGCCTTGATTTCTGCAACATATTTCAACCTCATAAATGATTAATATACCTAATAAACTTACTGGTTCACACTGCAAAATGATTGCAGCTTTCATTTAAGTAAGAATTCAGATGGTTTCCAAGGAAATGAAGTACTACAGCAAAACCAATGCAGCTTTGGAAACATATCATTGTCAGTCTAGAAATCTTGATGCAATGAAAGTGTTTTTAAGCATTACTGTATTGCCTCCCCTGAATTATTCCTGATCTGAGACAGACTCTAGTGACTTTTTGTCTTCATATAATAATTGAGTTGGAAGAGGCGTATAAGCCCATTGTATCCAACTCGTGCTTACTGCAGAAATCCAAATTAAAGCAGATCTTGAAGATGGTTGTCCACTTTTCCCTTGAACACCTCCAGCATTCGACCACATCTGTATTAAGATATATTTTTCTCTACAATTAAAAAAATAATATATCACACAATTTCCTGTATCATTACCAGCAACCCAACCTGTCAATGTAAAAGGGAAGGAAAAGTAACATGTTAAATGGCTGCAAGATGAGATGATTAAGTCATTCTGCATCTGTTTAAAGATTTATATCTCTGCAGCACCTCACTGGCTGCTTTGAAATCATTGCAGGATCAATTGTATCATCAAGGGAAGCAGAAGCCAATGTTTCAGTGTATTTTCACCATGAGAAAAAAAATGCAGCATTGTATTCTTGTGCCTTAGAGGTTTTAACCACTGCAGGTATCCCTAAAAGTGATCATTATGGTACTTCTAGAAAAAAGGCTCAAATTGATCAAAAACATACATACGGTATAGTCTTGAATTAACAAGACTTATTGAGTCAATATCCAATCCCCCTCATATTATATCTTTTCTGGCTTCTACTTTTTAAACTTTTTTCCAGTGATTCTTCCTTTTCATTATAAGTATAAATAACTACATTGAGATTATTTGAGATTCTAGTGATAGTTCAGGCTTCATTTGATCTAGAACCCATGTATTTATCAATCTACTGATCCATGGCTCTCCCAGTCTGCCTGTTTTGAAGAGCAGCTCTATGGTCATCATGGTGGGTGGTTACTCTCTAGCCCGTTTCTCACCTCTATGGTCTCCAGTAGGGCTGTTTATTCTCCGTCTTCTATTCTATGGAACAAATTAATCATGCAAGGTATTTTTTTTAAAACAGCTGGGTCAGGAAGCCTCCACTGGGACTGGGACCTGCACCAGTTCTGGAGACTACTGCAAGGGCAGGAGGCTTCCCAGCATGGAGACCCAGGCAGCGGGGTGGCTTGTCTTCGTATTTTACTCGCCAGCCATGCCGCTCCGGGCCTCCCAAGAGCAGCATGCCTGGAGAATAAACTGGGGCTGGAGATGTACCAGGACCATAGTATGTATGTGTGAATATTTTTTTCACATATACATACCTCTAAAACTAGGTGTGTCTTATTGTTCACTGTGTCTTATGGAATGAAAAATATGGTAATTCAAGACATCTTCTGATAAGGAGATGTCTGATAAGGAGATGGATATATTCCATGACAAAATATATTAAAAGAGATTAACAATGTAACATTTGAGTTTTTCAAGTATTCATTATCGAATAAGGCTTGCAATGTGACACTTTTAATTTATAATTTGTTGATTACTTTGATCGGACCCGCTCCCTCAGAGAAGCATAGTCAGTAGCCACTACTATTTATTTCTTCATTTAGGAGGGCATCCTTTTAAAATATAACCTTAAGCATTTACAATATTTAGTATCAATACACTACTTAAAAACATTCACAAAATCGTTGTTTTCTTGCTTTTATAGAAATCCTGGGAAAAATCTGGATGTTTCAAATATAAAATAAGTAAATATATAGGAATATATGGCAGCATTTTATAAAAGCACTATTTTCACATGCAAACCAAGTTTTTTAAAACAAACATTTTAGAAATGAACATTTTTAGTGTTTTTTTGTCCACAGAATTATAGTTCTACAGTGAATAAGAATCTTAAAGTATATTAGTGTATCATAATGAACTAAGGTTAAGAAAGAAAGAACGACAGACAGAAAGAAAGAGAGAGAGAAAGAAAGGGCACTTCTGTCTACAGAAAGAAATTGTCTTAGTAACTGTAGATCTACCTATGATTCATCAGGAAAGCCTCAAGTTACTGCCTGCAATAACAGAGCCTCTTCTATCAAGGCTCCAAGAAATCGCTGCAGTCTGATCACTATTTTAGCAGTGTTATGGGATATGGCCAAAATCATGTTATGTAAATGATGACCAAGTAAAGGAGGATAACATAACCTGCAGGCAAGGCTCCTTCTAAGTCCTATATGTGCGCAACTCTGCCCCCTACACAAAGGGCTCCTCCTCTCCTGCACACCCACAGCTATCATTTTGTTCCAGTTGTGATGGAAGCTGCGTAGGGAGGCTTGCATGCACAGGCAAGGTAGAGAGTCCTGCCTAGTAGGGCTGAAAGTTAGAGGTAACATTGCCTGCAGGTGAAGACTCCTGGTACAGTAATTAAAGAATTCCTCCTTCAGTGTTCGGGGCCATACAACTCATTCGCAATCAGTCCCATTGCTGGCAAGTCCCTAAGCAGGAGCTCTTTAATTACCAGCAATCTCCCACCCCCCAGTGATGTCACTGTCCTTACATAGTTTAATGTATGCAACAGGATTTTGGACAACTTTTAAAGGAAATTCTGCTGCATGCTGTCCCCACATATTGTTACCACTGGCTAGGAACACAAAATATTCTCTGAAGTTCATCTAGGTATCAAAGGCCGCACAAGCCAAGACTTTTCTGCTGAGGATCCAAAGTGGCAGCCAGAGAGACAGACAAAATACAGTAGAACATATATGTGGAGGGGATCTAATATGGGCTCAGGGGGTCACAAACATGAGAAGAACTTCAGGCTGGGAAGATAACTGAGTTTGGAAATCAAAAATAGGATGCTGAGGAAGTGTTATAACAGCTAGGTAAAAAACCAATCTCAATTTCCATCTAATGAAATATCCCAGAACCAAGTCTGGTCACTGACAACAGCAGGAATGTGATTTTAATGACTTTCAAAGAAACAGCCTGCAGGAACTGTGCAATAAATTATTTATACTGGGTGAAGAACAGTAGTAATCTGTCGTATAGACAACCTGCATCAAAATGCTTTTTTATTGTTTTAATAATCTGATATGATATTGCAAAATTTAATGCTCTTTGTCGTATAAAACATGAGGTACAATGCTTGCAATTTTTAAAAATAGTATTATCCTGCATTCTGTTTAGAACTATCTGAAAGACTTGTTCTACTATTTCTAAACCAATCCAACTACTATACAATCAAATGTCCTCAAGAAAAGCACATCACTTTTCAAGTAAGACACTGCATACTGGAAATCATCCCTGAGAACAAATTGTACAATTTGGTTCTTTTCAAATAAATACTTGTCTCAAGTTCAAACCCTGAAGGCCAAGTTATAAAATTGCCACGACCCAAACAGCATTTGAAATAGGTACAGTATTGTCAATTTGTTCCTCCCTGAGCTACCTAGGTTCTGCTGACATAACTGCAGTGAAGTATTTACAGATGTACTCGCTGGCATTGTGGATCAAATCCTGTTGCACCACTATGCAAAAGGCATACCTTTGGAGGTGAGCTATCTCATGTTAAGACATCTCCATAGCCATTATCTGCTGCACATTGAGATGCATAACTCAATGTGCAACAGGTACTATCTACAGCATCCT
Source organism: Phrynocephalus versicolor (assembly GCA_023846285.1). Classification (NCBI taxonomy): domain Eukaryota; kingdom Metazoa; phylum Chordata; class Lepidosauria; order Squamata; family Agamidae; genus Phrynocephalus; species Phrynocephalus versicolor. Next base: position 13,916,140 of record JAHTLZ010000379.1, on the reverse strand, counting down.
CTCAACATGAGACAATCCACCTCTGAAAATTATGCCTTCTGTTTAGCAGCACAAAGGGATTTCAGCCAGTTTATCAATTTAAGTTCAATCCTACCTCACTAGGTTGGAACAAACAAATACTTTCAAATAAGACAGCTTTCTCTGGTTCTGTTCAGGATTCAGGACAGTTTACTTCGCCGTAACTCTCTTGACTGATGAGATTTAAGAAATTCTTGGAAACGTGGAATCTCTACTGATGATCAAGCCATAATGAAGTACAAGTAAGCCATCCTAGTAAGCAGAAAGGAAGTAACAGTTATAAACATTTCAGTGCAATTAGTAAATGGAAAATCAAAGGGTTAGCAGAGCTAGATTTTTGTATACCCCCTATAATGACAAGTTCTCAGTTCTTGAGGTATAATACACAGGATCCCCCAAACTGGGCATTGCTACAAAAGGAGCAAGGCAGACAGAGCCTAACTATTAAACCTACCTATTTTTTTCCTTGGCACATTCCCTTATTAGTGGTGGCCAAGTGCCAATGGCAGATACAGTAGGTCTTCCTAAATCAATTTAAACAAGTATAAATACCAAGTAACAGTGACATAAACACATACTCCCATTATATGTGTAGTACAAGCTTTGCAGGAAAGAGGGAAATCTATTGAGAGCACTACAAAACTGGAAAGGAATCATTTGCTCCTTTATAGGTTTCAACTTCAACTCACAAGACAAATAATTTAAAAAGGCAGTTTTGCTAAAAAAAAATGCTTGAGTCCAGTGAAATTTAAAAAAATTGAAATAGTTATCATTCTTTTGGCAGTGCAACATAGGGTGAGGCTCTCTGGAAGTTAAGTCATGGCATTTGGAGTTCTTTTTCTTGAGATTGAAACATTTCGCTGCTTATCCAAACAGCTTCATCAGTCTGAAAAAATCTAGTTGTGAATCCTCCATTTTATAGTTTGCTTTGACCTCTTGTCAGCCTGGTCTGAAATAGGCTCATAAGATGAACAATGGCCTGAATAGACTCGTTAGGTAGACAACAATCTCAGTAGCCTTAAGGTGAACAATGGCCTAAGGTGCTGAAGCCCATAAAGCATGGGTCCTTTTGTTGTGAAGGCATGAAGTATTTTTGATTTGTCTTGGTATTGTTGAAATCATAGCCTGATAAGTGGCAGATAGACTGTGCCTGACTGAGCCCCCCCCACCTCTGTTGAGAGAGGGGTTTTCAATGCTCACATGAATGGCTTTCTTGAGCCCTCTCTCAAATCACCTCTCTTCTTTATCTAATATGTGTACACCTTCATCTTTGAATGAGTGCTCTTTGTCCTTCTAATGGAGGTGTACTGCTGATTCTGGTCCTGAGCTGTTACCCCTCCTATGTTGGGCCATCCTTCTGTTTAATGGCTGCTTAATTTCTCCAATGTAGAGGTTTGCACCCTCCTCACTGCACTGGATCACATATACTATATCGCTCCTTTTGTGTTTTGGTATCAGGTCCTTTGGGTGGACGAGTCTCTGCCTTAGTGTGTTTGTGAGTTTGAAATAAACAGGGATGTGGTGTTTGCCAAAAATCCTTTTAAGCTTCTCAGACACTCCAGCCATGTAGGGAATGACCAGGTTCTTCCGTTGGGTCTGGGTCTCAGGCTGATCCATTGTTCTTCTGGGATGGCCCACTGCTTTGTTGAAGGCCCACTTTGGATATCCATAGGCCTTAAGTGCTGTCTTCAGGTGCATGTCTTCCTTCTTCTTGGCTTCTGTGGAGGTGGGGATGCTCTCTGCTTTGTGGTTTAGGGTCCTGATGACTCCTAATTTGTGTTGTAATGGATGGTGGGAGTCAAACAGTAAGTACTGATCTGTGTGGGTGGGTTTCCTGTAAACTTCTACTCCCAGGCCATGGTCGGGTCTGATGATGACTGCACAATCCAGGAAAGCCAAGCCTGTTGTCTTCGGCGTCTTCCCTAGTGGACTTAATATTAGAGTCCATCACATCGATGTGGTCTATAAAGGCCTGTACTTCCTGAGTCTTGATTTTCACCAGGTATCATCAACATACCTGAACCAGTGGGATGGTGTTGTCCCTGGGAAGGTGTTGAGTGCCTTCTTCTCCATTTCTTCCACATATAGGTTGGCAACAATTGGTGACACTGGGGAACCCATGGCACAACGATGCTTCTGTCTGTAGAAGTCCCCTCTGCACATGAAATATGTGGTGTTCAAACACAGGTCCAGGAGCCGACATATCTGGTCTGGGTTGAGGCTGCTTCTGGAGGCGAGGGTGCTGTCTTCTCTTAGTCTTCTCTTTATAGTTGTTAGGGCATTGGTGGGTTTCAGCACCTTAGGCCACTGTTCACCTTAAGGTTATTGAGACTGCTGTCTATATAACAAGCCTATTCAGGCAGTTGTTCATCTTATGAGCCTCTTTCAGAACAGGGTGACAAGAAGTCAAAGTGAACTATAAACTGGAGGACTTAGAACTAGCTTTCTTCAGACTGATTGAGCTGTTTGGATGAGCAGTGAAACGTTTCAATCACACAAGAAAAAGAAGTCCAGTTGCCATGACTCAACTTCCAGATAAACTCACCTGGATGACTGAGAATCTTCAGAAACATTGGGTGAGTTAATAATTGGAGATACTATGCAAAAGCTTCAGGATTCATAACACCATGCATTAATTTTTATTAAGCTAGTGTGATTACTCAAATCACAACAGGCTCATGTAGACTATCTTCACACAAATGTTTATGTCCACAAGTAATCAGCCTGGCCATCAGTCAGTAGCTCCACAGTTTTGTGACCAGGAAGTCAGTAATTGTAGGTTTTTGTGGGGCAAGGACTATACCACAGGTATGTTTAGATTCTGGAGCTGTGATTATTGGAGAACAGCTACACTTTTCAACAAAATGTCTCCTAACAGTAAATATTAATTTGCATCCAATTGCACTACGTATTAACATCATAGCTGGGAAATATTGTTAGCTCTTGCACATCAGTGTGTGAAAGGACCATTCTGAGGGAGTTCTTACTTGTAACAGGATACTATTAACAATGTACCTTTGCAGCCTTAATTTAATTAACTAAAAGATTTTACCAAGTGTTTAATTTTAAAAAAACTATTGTTCTTAAGACTGTGTGACTGTACAACTGCATTGGTGAAAATTCTACAACCACTGGCCAGATCAGGCCACCAAATGTAAAGTTATGCATTTGAGTTTGTGTGATTCCTAACCAATTGCTCACTGCCACATGTGGCCCTTGTGAGGAAGAGGGCTGAGCACACCTTTGTCCTGCAGCAAACTGTAGGAGGCCTTCTAAAATAAAATGGATTTCTGTTAAAGCTTCACCTTCTCTAGTAGGCTACATACTCACATACCTGCACTGCACTCTCCCCTAGGGCCTGTTGGATTTCCCTTAAAGTCTGGTAGTCCTCTAACAGATGATCTCCACATATTATGTCTACCTAGAAATAAAATATTAGAAGCAATCAATCAATCATTCATTCATCCTCTGTCTTTCTGCTAAAAGTATCCAAGACACTTACAATATTAAAAGAAATAAAAGTTTCCTTAATAACCATAAGGAAAGCTTATTTGTATACACAAATGATGTTGTATTGGTGTTTCATTTTCTAATTTCTCCAGGAAATTAAAAATGTTCCTTCAAGTAGCCATATCCAAACTTCGGCTCTCCAGATGTTTTGGACCACAACTCCCACCGTCCTTTGCCATTGAAAATACAGAGTTGGAATTCTGGGAACTGTGGTCCAAAACATCAGGAGGGCCGAAGTTTGGACATGCCTGATCCAAACAGCAATTTAAGGATTTTGCAATTCAGTTCTTTAAAAAAGAAATGTTATGTTCCATTATGAAGTAATTGTTGCAGTAGCTGTGATGTAACAACCAGCTATAAACAGAACAAACATAGTTCTCAGTTGAATAAATTATTATTATGGTCTCACTCTTGCACAGGCTTCATAAGACTTGGTTCTTATCAATGAATGTGCATAACTTTTATCTGATATTGATGGTCACAAATATGTTCTTGTATGTTTGCAATACTGTACCATGTATTGATTTAAAACCTGACATCTGATATTTTCTAGTATACATACGAAGAAATAATACGAAAACACAATTTTTAACAACCAATAATCCTTCAGAATAGTTGGAGGTAACTTTGTTACTTTCATGAGTAGCTGTCAATACAAACATAATTTTAATTAACTAAACACATCAACTGTAGAATGCAAGTTCTTTGAGATATTGTACTCCCACTATATGCATCCCACCTGGCATTAACACACCCCCAAATGTTTATTGTCAACTCTGAATGCTTGGTTAGCAAACAAGAAGCAGCCAGGCTCTCTAATTATGCAAGATGTTACTTGCAACTATTGCATGATGTTGCTTAAGTCAATTACACTAGTAAAAAAACAAGTCATTTCCAGTGATGAAACTGAAACGAAGGCAGTGTGTGATTCCAGTATATTGTTTACCACAGATGGCTATTTCTGTAATAACCGCAACCTGCTTATAATCTAGATGAGTACATTTCAGAATTTCCAGTGTCAGAGAACAGCTATGGAATTTTGTCAGCAATAAAACTCTTGTGTTTTCCAGAGGATTCGGAGAGTGTGTGTTTATTCTGAGACATATTATAAACCAACACACACACACACACACACACACACACACACACACAAATGTTTTGCTCAGCCATTACCACAAGTAAATATCCCACTCTCACCTGCATCTGTAAAGTTGAAGGGTATAACTGGCAGAGACGTCTCAATGCCTTTTAAATGTCATTTTGCCAATGATTTCAGCACCAAACCCTTAACAAAAGATTCCTCCAAAGCCAGCTGGGTTCTTACCTTTAACCTTTCTCAGATGGTGTTCTATTGCTGGCAACTCATCTACTCTGAACAGCAGAAGGGAAACAACCAAATACAGTACTGTATATCTCTGGATATTCTCAGAACTAGCCTTTCTCTCATCACCAGTTATAAATCTTTTATGGTGTCCAATGAAACAAAACAAAAACACTAGTACTTTTATTTAAAAAAGCACCTTGGCAATACTATTCCACTGATGACTAAGGTCTTCTCTTCCAACTCATGGGCTACTGAATCATCAGCTGATAAATAATGTTCTACCTAGCTATCATATGATAATACAGTACTACATGAGTCTAACATGAAATGACTTTATAATCACTGGTCTTCAAGTCAAGACTAAAGGACTTCCTCTCTCCTCACACTAAATTCAAGATGTAGCCACTTACAGCTGGGTTGTATCTGAATTTCCCATCACAGAAGTAGAATAAAAATAATCACAGGATGCATTGTGTTACACTAAAGTGTCACTTGGGCTACATTCTGAGATCTAGCATCAGGCCAAATGACTCAAGGAACCAACACAATTTCCTTGCCTCTTGGACTGTTCTTTCTGAGTAGTTCTCCTTTAATAAGATACTGCCAAACTGGACTCTAGCTTTCTAGATAGGGATGGGTAAGTCTGTTTCAGTTGTTACAATTTATGAGTTTTTTGAAGTATTATTCTGAAGTATTATTAGTTATTTAAAATATATTTACCCCACCTTTCTCCCCCAAATGACCATAGGTGGTTAATTTGTTCCTCTGGAAGTTGAGTCCATCTCAAGAAAAGAAGTCCAGTAGCCATGACTCAACTTCCAGATAAACTCACCTGGATGACTTAGAAGCTTCACAGACATATTAATTTGTTCCCTTTCTGTATCAGTATGCAACAAAAATAAATCCAGAACAGCAAGGCTTTCAAGGCAAAATAATAAAAGTGAGTGAAGTACGAAAGCCTTGGTCAAGTATAAGTTCATCTTCTGGATATGAAACTATGCAAGAGTAGGCGCGGTACAATTTTCACTGTAGAGGCAATATTTAAGTTAAGGCTACCACAATAGAAAAAGTCCTGTCATCAATTATAAAAGATTTGAAGGCAGGGAGAGAATATCTTAACAATCAGACAGAATATTTGGTGTGTGTGTGTGTGTGTGTGTGTGTGAGAGAGAGAGAGAGAGAGAGAGAGAGAGAGTGAGTGAGAGATGATATAAGCATTTGTGGATTGACCTCTACTGGTGATAGATCGGGGGTCTGCAACCTGCGGCTCCGGAGCCGCATGCGGCTCTTTGGAACATTTGCCGCGGCTCCGGGAGGGTTCAGAAATTTCAATACAAAGGCGCCGAATCTCGCGAGGACAGCCCGTCCCACAAGGCGGCGCGAAGCCAAGCGCGGCCACACTCTCGCGCTCTACCTTCCCGCGCGCTCCCTCTTCTTCAGAGCAAGAGAGAGAGGAAGGCGTGGTGGAAAGTGCCCCCCCGAACGGCAGCCTTTTTTTTTTTTTTAACTTCAAGAAAACCTCCCAGATCTGGATTGTTGCCTCCCCCCCCAGAAAAAAAGACGGGAGGAGAAAACCCTCCTTCCTTCCTTCCCCCCTTCCCCTTCCTTTCTTGCTTGGGTGTTTGGTGGGAGGGGGAAGAAGTGATGTGTGTGTGTGTGTGTGTGTGTGTTGTGTGTGTGTGTGCAACGTGGAGGAAGAGAAAACCCTCCTTCCTTCCTTCCCCCCTTCCCCTTCCTTTCTTGCTTGGGTGTTTTGCTCCAAAAACGCGGGGGAGTGGGCGCGCGCGCGGCGTGTCTCCGCAAAAGAGAGAGAGAGAGAGAGAGAGAGATTAGAAACCCCCCTCCTTTCCCTCCTGTACTATTTTTTGGAAGATTTTTAAAAACTGCCCCCCCCCAAAAAAAGTGGAAGCGGTGTGGGCACGACGCACTCGGGCTGCGCTTTCCTCCTCCATGAAGGGTGGGGGCGAGAGGAGGAGAAGGAGGAGGGAGAGATGGAGTGTGTATGTGGGAGGGGGAGAGAGTCAGACCATGGCTGCAGGATCTGGGCAGAAGGCAGCGAGGGCGGAATGGGAACCTCAAGAAAGGTGGCGTGGGGAGGGGGCCACGGCTAGTCTTCTCTCTCCCCACCCCATCCCACCCCTGCCGCCGCCGCCCTGCTTCCTTTCCGGGTGCTGTCAGTTCTGGCCCAACAAGCAAGGGGTTGGTGGCGGCGGGAGCGGGGAGGGGGGAGCGGTGGCGGTGGAGAGGCGAGAAGCAACGGAGGAAGTCGGCTTTTCTTTTTCCTGCACGAGATCAACTTGGCAGTCGAGGGACGTGGCGTGACAGCTAGTTCGAGCCCGCCCCCCGGCCCGAGGAGGAGTCTCTCTTATTAGACTTCCAGCGGCTCCCTCCTGGAGTCAGCCGGTTTCGGCGGCGGGGTGGGGGCGCTGGGCTCAAGTTGTTCAGGGGCCCCTGGCCACCCGGGGAGGCCAACGGCGCGCCACCTGACTCGAGAAGCTGAGCCGAGCCGAGCGGAGCGCCTGTGCGCCTGCCTGCTTGTCTCGCTCGCTCTCGCTCTCGCTCTCTCCGAAAGCCCACCAGCAGCTGCCTTCTGCTCCATTCCAACACACAGAATGTGCCTCCTGCGCGCCCACCCACCCCCCAGCCCGGCCCTCCCCGAGGCTGGTGGACACACAGCCGCCCCAGTTGCGCGCGCAGGACAACTTGTGGCAGGTGCGCGCCTCGCTGGAAACCCTCGGGGACAGGGTGGCGGGGTGGGGGGAGGCGGCGGCGGGTCGGGCTCACCCGCTCGCTCGCTTTCCCGGCGCCCGAAGAAACAACTTTCATTGGCTTCCTTCTCAGAAGCCCTTCGGGGGTGCCAGGAGGAGCCGCAGCCGCGGGCGCTCCTTCCCACCCCACCCGAGCCCGGCGCCGGAGCGCAGCGTGTCCGAGGAGCGCGCGAGGGAGTGTGTTGCTTGCGAGCGCCCAAAAAGCCAGGAGCGAGGGGAGGGGAAAATATATTTGCAGTGTTATATTTGTTTTAAATGTCGCAATGGTTTTGCGGCTCCCAGGTTTTTTTTTCCGTCAGAAACGGGTCCAAGTGGCTCTTTATGTCTTAAAGGTTGCAGACCCCTGTGATAGATATTTCTCATGTAATTCACCATAATTCAGACAAATAAGATGTATAATAGAAAGGAATTATGTTCTTTCTCCATCTTTTTTCTTCTCTTGCAGTTGTTTCCGCTATGCTCTTGCATGTTACACAAATTATTAATTGCAACAGCATTAGCTTTTCCAAGACACATAATGCCTTCTGAAAAACACCCCATGAAAGCATATTAAAATATCTTTTCAGCGTCACTATATTTTTAAACATGACATGTTGAAGGACAACAAAGGTATCATAACTCAATACATAATTCAAAGATTATTACAGCATACCTGACATCCAGGTTCAAGATCCATCTTTTTGCGGAGGAATTTTTCCACATGCCCAATTGTTGCATCTCCTGAAACCCGTACAAATTTCTTTTCTAGTGGCTACAAGAAGGAGACCACAAAATATACATTGTAAGTGTAAACTTTATTTCTAAGTAAAATTCCACTTAGAATCTTTTACAAGTACTATTCCAAGACCATGATGATAATTATGATGATAGGAAAATGTAAAGAGATCAAACATCCAAGCTCAGTTTTTCCCCATTGTTCTTGACTTCAGCAGTATTATGACTAGGTTAAATACTTAATGGATTGCTTTATGATACACAATGCAGATGTTCTTCTGTTTAAGATTTCATGAATACATGTGAAATTATAGCAACAGCCTTATTGCTGTTTCTATAGTGCCATCATTATATCAGGCATAACAGAGTTCAAGAGTGCAGATCCCCACCTGGATGAGTTTCCAATCTCAAATCTGATACATATGCCAAATTTAACACATGTATCTGAAAAGTGTACAGTTAGGCAAACATGTGAGATTACACGTTACACGTAAGACTTAGCTGCAGCAAGAGGGCAAGCAAGGCAGAAGGGCAAAATAGAGATGAGCATAACTGAAGCTAGGAAAATGAAGATAGTAGGCATGTACACATGTGGTGTAAGACAGAGGAAGAAGGGGAGCCAGACAGTGGAGAGAGATGAAAGATGCAGCTTGTGATGTACCTGTAGCAGACAAGAAAACAGTGAAATCATAAAGGAGGGTCATCCCATTAGTGCAATGAGAAAGAAAATAAAAAGTCTGAATAATCTGACTTCTCATTTTAATAAATACCTAAGCTAAAGTCTGTAGATAAATTTTGCAATGACTCCATTTAAGTATCTGTGTAGTACATTTTTTCTTTGTTGGACACATTTTATATCCCACTTTTCCTCCAAGAAGTGTTTAATATGAGAAATGTGATTGGACAGGAACTCCAGTCCTTCCTCACCACTGGCCTTAATGACTATGGCTCATGGGAGGTACATTCCAACAGGACTTTGAAGGCGACATCTTCCCCTCTGTGCTGAAGGAAGAAAGCAAGGATGGTCCCAATCCCACCATTTCATTGATTGTGATTAGCCCAAGATAACCTAGTGAGCTTTCTAACTGAATGAGGATTTGGATCTCTGCCTTCTTTTCCCCCACCACTCTTACCAAACAGAATATGGGGTGGGGGTGGGGAGAGGGAGTGTGATACACTTCACAGAAATTGAAACTGACATTCTCACATTTCCTAAGACCACCAAGGTCTCAGATTTGTTGTTATTAAACTTGTGAAAAACACCAAGTCAAATGCTCAGCAAGTCTGTCATCTAAAATGGAAGTGTAAATTAATGCAACTGCAATCAGGACAGAAATAGTTACTTACAGTTCTGTAAAAAAAGGGAAAGGAACTGTATTTGAAACAAGCCTAGGGAGACGATGCAGCCTGTGAACCATCATGTGCCCACCCAAATCTAGTTGCTCCGACCAAAGAATTCTCACAATGCTTTCTTCTTTGGGCCCCTGAAACTGAATTATTGCACTCCTATCTTTTAAAAAATCCTCTTGCAAATAAACGTGTAAACAAACACTGTACTCCAAAACAAAATCGTATTTTTGTTATAACGCTATGTAATACAAAGTTATACACTATTTAGTTTCAATTATGTATGTCATTAAATTAAAAAAAGGAAGGTAAATTTTAGCAATATCCATACCTTAAAATTCCTAGAGAGATCATTAGCCCTATAAAAAAGAGGAATTAACATAATATGTATTGGTGGGTTGGATGTTCAAACTGCTAAATCAAGACACTTAGCTTTCCTAAGCCTTGTTTCTTGAGGTAGTAACAGTGTTATTTATGGTGCCTGGAAGCAAAGTGCATGCTGGTGAAGCTACAAGAACACAAATGTCATAGGCCTTGGGAAAGATCTGTAGTGGCAGTACTCATCAGAACCCCATGCGAGGTGAAGTATTTGCTCAAAGTATTCAGAAAGACATGGATCACTAAGGTAAGACTCTTGCCTTCTAGAAGCGAGGGCACATCTGGTGTATCAGATATAAGTAATAAAAAACACTCTTTCCTACAAATATTCCTCTAGCTTACTCAGAAGCACGTGTCAGTAATAAGATGGATTATATACACTATAGGAAGAAGAAAGCAAAGCCCCAGAATGACTAAGGGGCTTTCACATACCCATTTTTTTTCTTTAAACATTCATTCAAAATCCTTGTAACAATGGTGGGAAGGACCCAGTACCTCCAATTTCTAGTTTTTCTAAAAAATAATTTGACCACTAAACAGCACAAGTCACTGGAAACCAAGGCCAAGATCAGTCACACTACTGTATTTCCAATTACAGAGTATGGGTGTGAAGAAAGTTGATAGGAAGAAAATTAATTCATCTGAAATATTATGTTAGAGGAGAACTTTACAGATACATTGGACTGCCAGAAAAACAAGTAGGTTATACACCAGATTAAGCGTGAACTATCTCTGGAGGTAAAAGTGATGAAACAGGCTGTCCTAGTTTGGGTACATCATAAGAAGGCAAGATTCACTAGAAAAGACAATAATGCTTGGAAAAGTTGAAGGCAGCAAGAAAAGATGATTAAATATGAGATGAATTGACTCCATCAAGGAAGCAACAGGCTTAGGTTTGCAAGGGCCTATTGAGGACAGGACATTTGGGGGATCACCCATTCATAAGGTCATCATATGTTTGAGGCAACCAGATAGCTCATAACAACAGGTGGTGTCTGTGGTTTGTTCCACTTATCAGCTGCGGAGGATTGCCCAGGTGTGGGCCCTCCTGGACATCAGGGCATTGACTTGTGTTGGTTCATGCACTTGCAATCTCAAGAATAGAGTACTGTAGTGCTCTCTACGTGGGGCTGCCCTTGAGGTTAATTAGGAGACTGCTGCTAGTGCAGAATACAGCTGCAAGATTAGTAACAGGGCTAAGGCGTCACCATATTATCCCCATACTGGCTGCTCTGCACTGATGTTAACAGAGTGGCCGTTGCTGCCACATGGTGTGGTATATAAATCTAATAAATAAATAACAACATACAAGGCCCTAAACGGTTTGGGACCTCAGTATCTGACAGAACAGCACTCCCAAGAAGAACTGCCCGGATCACTCGTACTAGCCAGGCAGGACATTTGGGAGCCCAACTCTGAGGGAGGCCCAGAAAGCTGTGGCAAGGAGTAGGGCCTTCTCAGTGGTCACTCCCCATTTATGGAATCACTTACCGCCAGAAACTGACCTGGAACCCTCACTTCAAACTTTTAAAAAACTGCTGAAAACATGGTTTTCATACATTAGAAGCTGCATGCCTTTCGCATCACCTTGAAACCCAAAGACTAATGTATAATTACCCTCCTCTCTTTCAGCTGATGACATCCTCCAAATGTTAAAGTTCTCCTCCACACATAAAGCACGTTCACTGTGCAATCACAGGAGTGATGATGGTCTGAATATTTTCCACTGCTTGTACAAACAGCATGCCATCATATGTGCTACAAACAGACACGCATAGTGCTGGCATGAGGCTGTCACACATTTTAATTAGCACAAAGTTTTTTGTATTAAGAAGCTATGGCCAGAGCCCGTTGATGTACTGTACTTCTGCTGGATTTCTCTGCTTCTGTCTGAATTACTGACTCCTTTCCTCCTGCACTTTAAATCCTGCTCCAGAAAGCACTGAAATCCTGTTTCAAATATATTGTTGAATCTTGGTTTATAATCCCAAAGTATCAATTAAATATTAATCTTTCAAAAGGGCAGATCTGAATTTCTTCTATCCTTCCTTGATCCAACCATTGAAATGAAAACGCAGTACCGCAAGTGTGTACAAAAACCTGCAAGAATATATATCTGAATTTAAACTAACAACCAATGAACAGAATGCCTGTCTTCACTTACCCAATGAACTCCAAGAGCAGTGATGTATCAAGTTCTGGAGGGACATGGAATGCTGGGCCCACAATTTTGCGGGGCCTCCCCCTGCCTGCAACAGTTGGCTGTGGTACTGCTAAGAAACATACACACAAAACAAATAAAATTAACAAATATTTCTATTTGCAGTAGGATGCAACATAAAACAAGCTGCATAGACTATCAGTAAACCCTGTACAATTTAAACTGGCCTTAAAACTACCGTTCCTTTATCAAGAGGGCTATACTGTTACATAAACTGCAGAAGTAAATTTTCCCCACAATTCTAATTCAGCATTTCCTTTCAACTCATTGCTGATTGTCCCCTATTTCTGTACTAGATGTAGACTCTTTGTGTTTTGCATGAAGCACTGCTGGGCCTAATTGCCACCCCTTCCCTTCAGCTGCTCTGATCACCTATTGGGCTCTGTGTGCTGCTGGGGTCCTTTGACTGTAGCAGTGCACCAATCCACGCTGGAGCCCAGCTGGCCCTTTTTGCCTCTGCATGCACCAGACCACTCTGGCAAGGAGGCAGGAGGAAGCCTCCCTGTACAGCCGGTGAGTGGTTGGCTGAATGTGGAGACAAGAAGGACCAGTAAGGTTCCAGGGTCTACTCTATTGGAATGCCACTGCAGCCGAAGGACCCCAGCAGTGAACCAAGCCCAATAAGAGGTCTAGGTGGCTGGATGGAGGGTGATTAGGAACAGCTGACCAGTGCTTCATACAAAGCACAAAGTGCCAATTACCATTCTGTACCGCTCCATATCTTTCACAAACCCTGTCCATCAGTCCTCCTTCCCTTCATTTCCTATCACATGACATTCTCTCTTACCCCACTGTCTACCCATATCTCTGCAGCAACCTCTTTCTCTATATACCTCCACTACAAACTTCCTACTATAAGTTCATCTTTCAGCTACCCCGCTTCACTTATTTAGTCATTATTCCAGGGGTCCTCAACCCCCAATCCATGGACCACTTGCTTAGGGTCTGGGTCACATAGTGCTTCACTGATCAGTGAGGTTCCTTAAGGTGCATGCCCAAGTGGGTGCACATACTTCTCTGCATGGGCCTTTTCCTCTCCTGCACACCCGTCACAACCATTTTTGTTTTGGTCATGACGGAACCGGAGGGGGCAGTATCAGCAGCCATCCTTTGGTAACCTCCTTTCTCTTTTTTGTACTCTGCAGCAGCTATTTTCAACCGGAGGGCATATGGTCCAATGGGGGGTGGGGGTGGCTGGCACATTTGAAGGGGCCCACAGACTGGGAAGAATTATTCACATGCCACTTTACAAAGTTCATTAGGTGATTTATACAATCCTAATTGAGAATGGCTGCCCTATAGTAACCTCTCCTCTATGCAATAAAAACAGTGTTGTAGCCTTCTTCTCATCTTCCTTCGAGCTTCCACAGAGTTCACTGTACGATGTCTCATCAATTACCAAGTCTTTGTTTAATAATTACATACTGTTCCTGTTCCCATTACCTTTCTCTCTCTTCTCCTCTGAGTTCAGTAGGAACAACAATGAGGCTTTGTACTCTCCCCAAAAGTTGTAACACCAAAGGTGTCTTAGACACAGATGGGCCATTAAGAATGGCTGACTAGTTGGCTACATGGTGGAGAACCCACAAAGACCCCATAATCTCTAAATCCAAAGGAATGTAATGATATAAATAGTCTTCCACAAATGCAAGGGCACAAGTTTTTAAATCTTAGGCACATATATACAGAAATTTTATAGGAAGATAGGATTCTCCTTCCACCACCAATAATGTCTGCCTAGTAAGTCATGCAAAGAAGTGCAAATCATTGTATACAGGTCCTGACTTTCCTGTTAGATGGGATTGAGTAGGCCTTGTATACTGCAAGAAAAGACCATGAACAATAGTTTTTTGAATTCCAGTGAGCCACAGATAAAACTGGCCACAATTTCAGTGCAGACCTGATCTAGTGACCCGCCCCCTTTTGGTAAATCATATTTTGGCCCTTATTTTACCCAGTGGTCAGGTTTCTTTGTAAAGCTTTATCATCTTCACTGAGTAATTACAGTTCTCCCACCCAAACATCTTTCCTCCCTTTAACTACCACAATAACAATTAACACACGTTTCTATACCTACTTGGCAGTAGCTTTACAGCAATGTAAACTGTCAGTAGTGAAAAACTAAATTTATTTATTTATTTATTTATTTATTTATTTATTTATTTATTTATTTATTTATTGCATTTGTATCCCGCCCCACTTCCGTCAGGAACTCTGGTATGTGATAGACAGAATAAAATATTATGCAGCTATAACATATATAATATTGCTGGTCTTTTGTAACACCTAAAGACTTACCAAGTTTAGGTATTTCTAGACCCCTCTCCCTGTAGAAATCATGCATTTGCTTTTTCTCTCCTGAAAATATTCAATACAAAATGTTTGATGTTGCTGAGCATAGTTAATATAATGTACAGATATTTTATGGGCTGTTTGGGAATATATGCTGATAAAAACAATCATGATTACTATTCTGCTCTCCCTCTTCTACATTAAGAATAACATCAGTGATGCTGAAGAAAGCCCAAAAACACAAAGAGGAAGCCTCAATGATAGCTTTATCAAGATACATGCTAACTGTTGTGATGTGCAACTATTCAATATACAACTTCCAGGGAATACTTTCTCTCTCTCTCTCAATCTCTCTCTCTCTCTCTATCTGACACACACACACACACACACACACACACACACACACACACACACACA
>JAHTLZ010000379.1:13832104-13901141 GCA_023846285.1 Phrynocephalus versicolor | reverse complement strand
CACACACACACACACACACACACACACACACACACACACACACACACGTCCTCTTGCCTTCTTGTGCTGCCCCTTTCAGTTTGCAATACACCACCATTTAGCAGCATTATTCTTTGGCATTATTAATTCAGCCAGTTCAGTCCCACTGGCCTGCCTATGCTCATCAATGCTGTGAATACACTGGAATACAAATTAAAAGAGCAGTATCTGGAAGAGATTCATTAGAAGCTGATGAATTTCAAATAATTACGTGAGAAGGAACTTCTGAAGTAGCCTTGAGAAAGAATGTGAGCACTTCACAACAAAGAAACCAATTTAGTGATTCAAAGTGTGCATTCATCTTCTGAGCTATATGCATCTGATGCCCACAAAGTTACTCTCCCCACAGACTACAGTGGTACCTTGTATAAAGGAATTAATTCGTTCCAAATGAAATTATGTTAAGCAAATTTTCCTTTATACAAATTCCCATAGGAATGCATTGAAAGCAGAGTAATCCCATTTTATGTTGTACGGATTTTCCCCATAGGCAATTATGTTAAGCAAATTTCCCCTATCTCCGGAATTTTTTATGTTGTACAAATTTTATGTTATACAAGCTGTCTGTTATACAAGGTACCACTGTATAATGCCTATGAAACTTGTAAAATGAAAAACTGAGAATGTTAGGTTGTTGCACTTCAAATCACACAAGATTTTCACTTGTGCAGTAAGCAAGTCAGAAAAAACTGTTATACGCCAAATCTCAAGATCCTGAAACAAAGTGTCTTGGGAATTTTACTTTATATAAATGTCCTGCAGCACTGAAATCTTCACTTAAGTATATTTTCATTTTTATCAATAAGAGCAGACTAAAAATACAAGACTTACTTTCTTCCAAGCTGACAACTAATTTATACACTATATCTTGCAACTGTCGATCCAGCCTAAAGGGTTAGAATAGAATCCAGTCATTATTTATCTGTTAAATCTACACACCATCCATACACAAATATATTCAATATATCTAGTGACAAGATACTGATAAATGAAGAGTTATAATTAAAGCAACACAACCCATCCAATAAGGATTACCGGAATTAGTTATTTAATGAAGACTAAATGACTTAGTTGTTTGTTGAAGGTGAGCCACAAAAGGGAGGAACTAGGTACTAATGATCAGTTTTCATCTTTAATTGTAAACTGGTAGATAAATGATGTTGCTGTTTCTCGTATAAGTTTTGGAAAGCACAGGTCACTGATTTGCATGTCCTTATTGACAGTGTCCTGCCATCTCTGTTTTGGTCACCCACATGGCCACTGTCCATAGATTTCCAAGTGGTATGAAGTATGGATGAAGGTGGAAGATGCTACTCCGAAGACATGCACATAGCAGTGGAGCTCGCTTTCTATTATCTTCTCTGTTATTGATATCACACCTAGTTGCTGTCAGGTAGTATCATCTGTGGTGTGGTCAAGTAGGGAGATACCCAATATCCAATGGAGCATATGCATTTCCATGGCATGGGAGCTTCTCTCTATGCCCGGCAGAAAAGATGGTGGCTGGGCAGGCTCCGCATCTGTAAACTTTATTTTGGTTTCTTCCCTTCTCGCTGCCCCTGCCCCTGCCCCTGCCGGCTGGCTGCCGAGCCCGTCACAAAGAGCACAGCTGGTTGGCAGTGACAATGAGGGAAGAAAACAAAAGAAAGCTTACTGATGCTGAGCACTCCTCGTCCTTGCTGCTGAGCATTTGGGAGGTGTCGGGAGTGAAAGCTTTTAGCCCGGCATCCCACCATCCCTGCTGCTGCCATTATCCTCAAATAAGAGCATTTGCTCCTATCTGCAGATTTCACTATCCGCACGGGGTGTGTGTGTGTGTCCCAGAACTGATCCCCTGCAGATACAGCGGCCGTACTGTATTCATTATAGCACTTAAGAACTCTGTCAGCCAAGTTATCCCTGTGTCTTGGAGTTCCTGTAGTTTCCAGAAATCAGCAGGCAGACTATTGGGTCTGGGGACATTCAGATTCTTCAGACTGTCCACTGGATTGGTGACTTCTGTGGTGGCAATGGGCAGAATTGGTCTATAGGTCAGCATGCCTTCAGGGATTGGTGGGTGCGGAAATTCAGTGATGGAGATCTCATTGAATGATCTTGCCATTGTTGCAGGATTTCTTGTTTACTTTGGTGTCTTTTGCCATCCTTATCCTTTATGCATATACTGTATACTGCTTTATGTTGTGGGCAGCCTTCTTTAGTGCTTTGGCTAACTGGTGAATCTCCGTCTCCTCTTCTTGCATTTGCAGGAAATTGTATAGATCTTCATACTGTTCCATCTTTGCTTTGGCAATGGCCGTATTGGTTGCTCGTTTGGCAGCAACATAATTATGTAGATTTTTATGTCTTTTTGTTTGCCATTTCATAAAGACTCTCTTCTTCTCTTCCACTTTCTCTTGCACTTGTTTGGTCCACAGCCATGCCTGCTTGACAATGTAACAGCCGCCAGTTTTTGTGCCCCAGATGATTTGCCTGGTGGTGGTGGCAACAGAGTCACAAAATGCCATCCAGTTGATTTCACTTAAGGTGGTATTGATGGGTGGCATGCTATGTTGACACGGTGTCGTTGGGTCTTGTCAGTGTTCCGATGTTGCATGTAGCCATTCACAGTGTTTTTGATCTCCTTTGAGCTAACTTCTTTAAGTGGTCCTGCTCCTGCTCCTGAGTTCCTCTGGGAAAGCCGGGCAGTATATAAACCAACCAACCAGTAGCCAGTGTTCACTTCTCATGTTGGTTGGTTGAGGCCAGCGTGTGTTGCCTACAGTGTACGCCCTAGTACTCTTTTTTATCTTAATGTTGTGGGAAAAATACAGACCAGTCTGTTGCTTAAACCTGACATCAGAGTTCATGCTTAGCTCAGAAAAATCCTGGATGGGGGCAGTTTCCACCAGCAGCACAAGGAGGAATAGATTATCACCAAAAACTTATTATTTATACTGCTGCAACAATACTGTACAAGTGTATCTTTGAATCAATGTGCACTCATTAAGTCAATACTTATGGAAGTCCCATTGACACAATGAGCCTATTGTAATTAGAACAAACAATTCCAACAAATTGAATTTTGGCCAAAATTGAATAAAACAATGTTTAAGAGTATTACCTGATATTATAGAGGGGCTGTGTCTGATGTACTACAGTATTGCACTTTGGACATCTGTTACTGTAGTAAAAATGTCTTACTATGCAGCTTTTACAGACTGTAAGAAAAAGATTCATTGTTATGTACCTAATACACAGTAGAATACAGTTTCCAAGTACAGTATGGCAGAGAATGTAATGATGGCTAAAACACGGAGTAATTGTAATACAAAACAAAAAAAATGAAAATACCACTTGCCTAAATGGATTTCTATTTTGGTGTATATATAAAACATTCAAACATATTTAAAAATGTTTTAGAAACATAACTTGCATAACAATACAGTGGTATCAGGAAACAGACAGTATTTACGAGTGCCAAAAATTCATTCCAGAAATCTACCAGCTATACTTCTTAAGATGAGCTCAAATTCCAGTTGCAAATTTAGGGGTGGAATTTTCTACCCAGCCCTCCATCAAACAACTAAGTGGCAATTATCAATGGAAGCTATTAACTCAAGAGAGGGTGAGTGCTCCAACGCTGGAGGCATTCACGAGAACTTTACACAACCACCTTGCAGATATCCTATGATTTGCATTCCTTGTAGGCCCCTTCCAACTTCATGATTCTATGAAAGCAAATCACATCTTTCCTTTTATGCACACCTCCATCCCATTCCATGTGAAAAATAAGGTCAGAGTCCGTGTACCCACCATGTCTGAGAAGCCAGTTTGAAGCCAAATTAATAGTGCTACTTAAGTGGGCATAAGCAGATGTTGTCTTCAGTTTATAGTTCTGCTAAATGGTCTAAGGCACCACCTCTCCTGCATTTGTATGGTGATTTCCAGGAGTTTGTTTTTAAGGTTATTATGATTTCTTTTAAGAAACCCTCAAAACAATTGGCATCACACACATTTCTCTTTTTGACTTTATAGTACTACTAAACTACATTTCTGACTGATCTTTCTCCATATATGAAATTAAGGGGGAGGGTTGAGGTTGAACAAGAAATCAGTAACAGTACATACATGTGTGGAGGCATTCTGTAATGGTAGTGGCATCTATAAAATATCCCTTGCAGATAGAACACATTATATATGGTGTGAGCTCAGTCAGTTTAATCATACGCTGCAAACAAAAAAAACCTGTGTTAAATATTACCGCAAAACATGTACGAGAATGTTGCATTGAACACTCCAGAAAACTTTTACAAGAAAGTTAAAAACTGCAATTACTATATACTGTATATGTTTCAAAGCTTTTCCAGTTAAACTCTCCAACAAGACTGCAAATCCAATTTGGAAAGAAACAATATAAGCAGAGATAAAGATACTGTTCCATGTGGGTCTCCTGATGAGTATGCAGGGTAAGAGAGGGTATCATTTCAGAAACAAGAATTATTTGGAAGAGATACCCTGTATGCATTTTAAGGAATAAACTACTAAGGTTAACCCCATAGAAAATGTGACATGAAATACTGCTATGTCCAGAAAGGCAGGAAAAGTACCTGTTTGTAAGACATATTGACAAACATACTCTGCATTTACACAGTGGCACCAAACAACAGGTCCTGCTGCAATTATCCTGCAAGTTGTTTTTTGCTCTGTCTAAAGCAGTGGTTCTCAACCTTTGGGTCCCCAGATGTTCCTGGACTGCAACTCCCAGAAGCCTCTACCACTCGCTGTGCTGGAAGGGATTTCTGGGAGTTGCAGTTCAGGAACATCTGGAGACCCATAGGTTGAGAACCACTGGTCTAATACTATAAGACATGAACTGCTGGTTTTGTCCTGATGCTGTTGCCTTGTTTATTATGTTGTGAAAACATCTGGAAAGCATCTCACTGAACAAAGGCATCTAAATGTATACTAAAGTAAATACAGTACTATTATAGTATAAAGGGATACTGTATCTGATGCTCAAAAACCACAGCTCTGTAGAACTGGAAGGGACTCTAAAGCTCCCTGCCAAAGTAGGAAATCTGAACTGAAGTATCCAGAGACATCAGAAAGTGCAGCAAATGGTGTACATTTGCAAAAGAGACAAGCGTGATGCATTTTAAGCTACCAAGGAACAGTTATCCATAAATGTAGGCTACCCTCTTAATCACCTAACCAAGAACATTACAGGGTCACCACTAGCATTTTATTTTTTTATTTCCCTGACTTTCCCTGACCAACATTTGTCAATTTCCCCGATCACCATTCAAATATATTCACAAGTAACAAAAATGAATACATGTAGGTCCTGTTGCATTAATGTAAGGCTTAATGAAATGTTCCACTCTGCACATACACAAGTTGTACCTGCAAAAATATTTGTCAAAGTAAGAGACTTAATATCAGCTTCATTCAACAATAATTGCACCAACATCTGTTTTGCAACTGCACCAAAAATTACATCAAGATGCATTCAATTTAAGCAAACTCTGAATGCTAAAAAATGTATTGTATTTTAATGTTTTAATTGCTCATTTTATTTTTGAATTGTAAGCCGCCTAGAGACCTTCTGGTAGTTGGCGGCACATAAGCTGTATAAATAAATAAAATCAATAAAATATATGACATAGCATTTTTGCTATTGTTTTAAAGGTCCACTAAAAATTAAATGAAAGGTAAAGGTTCCCCCTGCACATGTGTGCTAGCCGTGTCTGACTCTAGGGGCAGTCCTCATCTCTGTATTCAAGCCGAAGAGCCAGTGTTGTGCAAGTCTATGGCCACGTGGTTGGCATGGCTGCAAGGAAACACAGTTTTACCTTCCCACTTTTTATGCAGGTACCTATTTATCTACTTGTATTTACATGCTTTCAAACTGCTAGGTTGGCAGGAGCTGGGGTTAACAACAGGAGCTCACTCTGCTGCATGGCACGCGCTGAGCCACCACGCAAATTAAACTAAAAAAATTATTTTTATTTAACGCTTTATTTTATTTAACGTTAAAATTTAAATAAGTGTTCTACCTAAAATGATTTCTCTGAAGCCACACTACAAACCTTAAGTTTTGAAACTGCACTCACAACCAAGTTAGAAATTATATATTTTAATCCCAGTTTCCCTGACTTTCCCTGACTTGAGGCCAATTTCCATCTCCTGGACTTTCGTGGCAGCCCTGCATGAGGAGACAAAAAAATCAAAACTTTATCTATCAACTCATGGGCTCTGAGTTATCCGTGACAGATCAGGAAAGAGATCTTGGTATGTTGGTGGACAGCTCCACGAAGGTGTCTCCCCAATGTGTGGCAGCGGTGAAGAAGGCCAATTCAATGCTAGGGATTATCAAAAAGGGGATTGAAAATAAAACAGCCAACATTATAATGCCATTATACAAAACAATAGTAAGGCCGCACCTGGAGTATTGTGTACAATTCTGGTCACCGCATCTCAAGAAAGACATAGTGGAACTGGAAAAGGTGCAGAAGAGAGCAACTAAAATAATTACTGGTCTGGGGCACCTCCCTTATGAGGAAAGGCTAAAACATTTGGGGCTCTTTAGTCTGGAAAAAAGGCGCCTGAGGGGGGATATGATTGAGAGGTACAAAATAATGCAGGGCATGAGTAAAGTGGATAGAGGGAAGCTCTTCTCCCTCTCACAAAATACCAGAACTAGGGGGCATCCACTCAAATTGAGGGCTGGGAGAGTAAGAACTGACAAAAGAAAATATTTTTTCACCCAGCGCGTTGTTAGTCTATGGAACTCCCTGCCACAGGATGTGATGATGGCATCTGGCGTGGATGCCTTCAAAAGGGGATTGGACAGATTCCTGGAGGAAAAGTCCATCACAGGTTACAAACCATGATGGAGATGTGTAATCCCCAGGCTTAAAACTGGGGTACTTCAAGGCCAGATGCAGGGGAGTAGTATCAGGAGACAGATATCTAGTCTCATGCGCTCCCAAATGCATCTGGTGGGGCCACTATCAGATACAGGTAGCTGGATTAGATGGGCCTTTGGCCTGATCCAGCATGGCTCTTCTTATGTCCTTAAGTTTTTCCTGTTAGCTGCGGGCACTCCGGAGACGGCAGCAGCAGCAGCGATCGCAGCCGAAGAGGAGGCGCTTCCCTTGCAGGCGCCGCTTCTCCAGGCGGGGCCGTTTCACGCGAGGGAGCCGCCGCCGCCCCTCGGCCTCCGCTGGGACCAAGCGGCCCCCGTCCGTCCGTCCGTCCCCCCCCCCGCGCCGTTTTACCTCATCCTCATCATCCTCCGTATCCATTTCGCCCTCTTCCTCCCCAAAGCTCCCGAAAGCCTCCGTGGGGGGCATTTCTAGAGCGTCTTCGTCTTCTTCGTCGTCGCCCATCTCTGCCTCGACTTCTTCTTCGTCCTCCTCTTCCTCCTCCTCCATTTCTGGGGTTCCCTCCTCGCCGCTGGATTCAGAGCGGCTTCCCCTCTCGAAGCGGGGACCCGCCCGGGAGCACCCGGGGCCGTCGGCCAGCGCCGCCTCTGCTGCTGCTGCTGCTGCTTCCACCGGGTCGTCGCCTCCTTCCTGCCCAACCCCACAAGCCCCCTCACGGAGGGACCCTTGGCTCACCGCCATTTAAGAAACCGGGCGGCCAGAAGGGACACCGAAGAGGGGAGCGCCTGCCAAACAGGCCCACCCGCTTTCCCTCCCCCTCCCGCTCCCCGACTCCCACCCCCGGCGCCCCTCAGAGCCTCCCGTTTCCCCTTCCTCGAACCCCCCCCCCTAAACAAATATCCCAAGCGTGGCTCCCGACTCAGGGCGCATGCGCATAGCCAGTTGGCGCCCTCGCTCCTCTGCAGGCACCTGCCTCGTTGACCTACCGCCGCCCTAAGTCTTCTGGGAAATAAATGGAAGCGCCTATGGGGCGAATCTGTACAGCATAAAAATGGTCACAATTAGGGATTACTCCGTTTTCAATGCAATCCTATGGGAAATTTGTATAAAGGAAAATTTGCTTAACAGAATTTCATTTGGAACAATTAATTCCTTTATACAAGGTACCACTGTATTTGGTTTCAAGCCGGGGCAGATAAAAACAAAGGATTTCCCTCCCTTTAAAAAAAATCAAATCACGATTTGAATCAAACAAGTAGGTTTTTATTTAACTCTTCCAAAAAAAGATTTTTAAAAATTAAATCATGATTTAAATCAACTTGCTTTCAATAAAATTCACCCTTTCCAGCATCGAAAACAATGTTTTTTTTAAATAAAAGTTTATAAGTAACATTAAAATGCTTCTTACGCCTAGTACTTAACTATGACTAGGTTGTCATGTGCTATCAAATAAGAGCCGATTTATAGCGACCTTCATATGGCTGTTTACTCTTTCCACATTCCCAGTGAGTGTCCAGTGGTGGGATGGGGTGGAGATTCAAAACCAGGCTTCCTGAATCCCAGTCCATCACTCTATCCGCTATATCACGCTTCATACCTACGTTGATCTTACCTGGATAATTTACTTTGATGCACTGGATTTGTGACTTTGATAGAAGTTAAAAAATCAGGTCAATTTGGTGCATGAAACATTTTTATTTATTTATCTTACATATTTCTAAGCTTTGCTGTTCTGCAACAATGACTGCTTGATTTCTGACAATTGATTTCAACAGTTAAAATCAGTGTTCTAAATCTTCAATTTTTGAAAAATGGCATATTTTTATATGATGGATCATTAAGTGGTCTTGCGGACAGTGGTTGTACAGCACTATTACAGACATCTGAATAAACGAAACCTACGAAAATATCTTTATTAGACTAGCCCTACTCTTGGCATGTTTACTAGAAAATTTCACTGGCAAAACTAATTTCAGGCCCCAATGGATGTACTATTTTATATCTGGGATATCTGCGTTACAGTATTAGGATTAGGATTGGGCTGCTGACTACAAACAGAAGAACGCAATCAACCAACATATTTACCGTATATGCATGACAGCTCCGAATTTTGTTTGTCGAAGAGGTTTGTAAAGAAGCAATTCACGCTCGCGTAATGCAGTGTTAACAGCTTTGCATATTATATGTAACAGAAGATCTAAGTGTTGAAGAAGGGTTTGTTTCCCCCTAGTTTATATACTTCCTTCTTGGAAACATGTCCCATTTCTTTCATGCAAATAGCACACAACTGACTAAACCCCCCTGATTTCACTTAAACCTTCTACAGTATAGGGTTCTTGCCAGCGCCAAAAATCGTAACCAATTAAGTTATCGGTTTGTTTGCTTGTTCTGCAAAACAAGAAAGCATCGCTCGAATCGGGAGCACCGGCAGGCTCACACCCTTTTTTCTCCCTCGTCCTTGCCGTAAAGCAGAACGGGACCGGAAGTGCCGTGAAGCATCCCAGGCTCGTCCTTCGCCGGGGTTGGTGGTGCGACGAGGGTCCAGTCTTCCTTTCCTCCCTGTCGCAAAACCCGCGGGCCACCTGAGCGGCGCTCGAGCGGTGCAGGGATGGCGGCTGTGCCGGAGGAGCCGGGCGAGGGAGTGACGGTGAAGCCGGATCCCGATGCAGGGGTCCCGCCGCCCCCGCCGCCTCCTCCTCCGCCGCCGCCTCTTCCTCTTCCTCTCCCGCCGTCCCCCGTCACGGCAGCGGCGGCGACTGCGCCTCCTCCTCCTCCTCCTCCTACCGCGGCCGCCTCGGTCGCCTCCCTTTCCCCGGAAGGGGAGCCGTTGGCCGGAGGAGGAGGAGGAGGAGGAGGAGTGGACTCGAAGCCGCCGCCGCCGGTCGCGGCCAGCCCTGCCGCCGTCGCCGCCGCCGCCGCCAGTGCCCCGCTGCCCACGGACCGGCAGACGCTGCTGGCGGTGCTGCAGTTCCTGAGGCGCAGCAACCTCCGCGAGTCGGAGGAGATTCTCCGCCGGGAGGCCCGGCTGTTTGCCGACGAGGCGGGCACCGATCCCAGCGCCTCCGCCCCCGGAGCCCAAGCCACCCACGGCGGCGCCGCCGAAGGACCGGAGGCCAGCGTCTCCGGCAGCACCGCCAACGCCAACGCCCTCGGAGCGGGCGACGTCCTGCTCAGCTCGGTGGCCT
The DNA here is from genome assembly GCA_023846285.1 of Phrynocephalus versicolor. Classification (NCBI taxonomy): domain Eukaryota; kingdom Metazoa; phylum Chordata; class Lepidosauria; order Squamata; family Agamidae; genus Phrynocephalus; species Phrynocephalus versicolor. The sequence goes on along the minus strand of JAHTLZ010000379.1, from coordinate 13,891,051 downwards.
TCGGACCGAGCGCCACCGCTCCCGTCGCTCCGGCCGCGGTCACAGCCGCGCCCGCGGTACCTCTGGGGGGTCCCGGGAAAGGTGAGGGTGGCCGCGGGTCTCTCGGTTCCTCCTCCGCCCTCTCCCCAAGCGTCGGTCACCCAGCCGCTTGCTGACTCGAGTGCCTTTTGTCCCAGGATGCTTTGATATGTACCCATCAAGCTGGCACTGGCATCTAGCGACCCAAATAGGGCATTTTTGAAATTGGTGTTACCAGTTCCACACCCCAATAAATACACTGGTACCTTGTATAAAAGCTGCCTAGATGCCCTAACCACATCGGATCTCGCTTGATTTAGGAACTAGGAAGCTAAGCAGGGTCAGCCCTGGTTAGTACTTGGATGGGAGACCACCAGGGAATACCAGGTGCTGTAGGCGCCTGGAGTAGGAACTGGCAAACCACTCCAGTATTCCTGCCAAGAAAACTCCATGGACATGGAGTCAGGTAGAGTTGGTCACAACTGTAACAACACAACACACACACACCTTGTATAAAGGAATCGATTCATTCCAAATGAAATTATGATAAGAAAATTTTCCTTTATACAAATTTCCCATAGGAATGCATTGAAAGCAGAGTAATCCCTAATCGCTACTATTTTTATGTTGTACGAATTTGCCCCATAGATGATTCTGTTAAGCAAATTTCCCCCATCTCCAGAAATTTTTATGTTGTACAGATTTTATACGAGGGTCCACTGTATATTCATACTGGAGTACAAAACATGGAACTCCATGTTATTATCTTAATCACAGACATTTATACAAAGTAGCAACTGAGATCTGGATGAAAATAATGGAGATACACATTAATTCCTTCCCTTCCCCATAACATCTGTTGTGCTGCTTGAATATTTATTTAAACCAGTGGCCAGCATATGAGGCTCAGCTTTCCACACGCGTCTGCAGTGCTTTTAGGGGGAATGATTCATTCGCATTACAAAATACTATATGTCAAACATGTTACATTCTTTGTGTCTGTGCTGAATGTATTTTGGAGAATATTGCCGTTCCTAATTCATATGGAAATTGCAGGGTGTTATCAATACGAGTTTTGTTCCCAGAAATGGTTTTCATTTCCTCTGTGAAAAGTAATAATTTTAAGTGACTATTATTATTGTGATATTTGTCACCTAATTGGAGTAACTCATTGCTATAGGATAGGCATGTCCAAACTTCGGCCCTCCAGATGTTTTGGGCCACAATTCCCACAATCCTTTGTCATTGGCAATCTAAGCTTAGAATTCTGGGAGTTGTGGTCCAAAACATCAGGAGGGCCGAAGTTTGGGCATGCCTGCTATAGGATATACTGATATACCCGTTCTTTATATAAGCACTTGTTCTATGAACAGGTGATCAAAGTATTTTTTGTAGTCATTCCACTGAGTGTCATTGGTAATTGACAGTTATCAAAATTGTACCATTTACCTCCAAACATTAATGCTTTGCAGTTGGAGTCCTTGTGGAAGATCAGCCGGATGTGAGTGCAGTATTATCCGCCTACAATCAGCAGGGAGACCCAGCCCTTTATGAAGAGTACTACAGTGGCCTGAAAAACTTTATTGAATGTGCTCTCGACTGCCATCGAGCTGAGCTGTCACAGCTTTTTTATCCCCTGTTTGTACACATGTACTTGGAACTGGTTTACAATGGACATGAAAATGAAGCAAAATCCTTCTTTGAAAAGTAATAAATACAATTTTGTTCCTTTAATCTTGGTTTACATGTTTCCACAATTAGGTAGATGAAACTGTTTTAATTACTGCAGATATTCATGTGTAAGGTAAAGTGTGGTGAACTATGAGTAGAGAGTGGTATTTATTTTGAAATAGAAATTGAGGGCAGGAGCAAAGTAGATATGAGTTATACTGGGAAATTGTAAATTTAGGCACAGGTCTTTTGCATGCAAGAGAAGCCTTTTCAGCAAGGATTGGCTGTGTTAATGAATGGATGGGCTTCAAAATACAAGCACTATATTAATGATTGTTACAATATCACATAACATATTCCCAGTTAGTAACCACTTAAATTATTATATTCCAGTTACTAATTAATAGTGTCAGTCAGTGTGCTTTCTCTCTCTCTCTCTCTCTCTCTCTCTGTCTCACACACACACACATATGTACTAACTTCCCCCTCTAGTAACACATATCTAATAAAAATGTTCTTGTTCTGAAAAAGCTATTTAATTATTTTAACAGATTTCAGTTCAGGTAATATTTTGTCAATGCTAATTTCTAAATTATTCCATTGTCTTTTTCTATGTCATAGGAGGGTTTCAATGATGAAATGGAGGAGATGTAAGGGGCTTCCCTGAAAAATGAAGACTGTGTATACATTCACCCATTCCCTAGACAATAACAGCTAACCCCTTTACTCTGGAAGCTCCATTGGACTGCTTCTGACATGACCAACAAAGCAGTGATAAATTGTATCCTGTTTATTTCTTATTTTAAGCAAGGGAAGAGTGAATACATGCTAGTTTCCCATTGGGTTTTACAGGAAGGAGGCAGAGGATCAGTAGCTGTCTGTGCCAAAGGCTAGAAAAATCTTAAATACCTGAAGGACAAAGCTCTTAAAAACGTTTTGTGGGTACTTGAGTTTTTGAAATGTTTTTCCTGAATCTAGACATTAGTTTTAAGAGAGAAAATTATGGGCAACTATTACGACGCACATGTGTATAATGTGTGTTTCTGTGCCTTTAAAATGTTGCTTTCACCTGGTAGAAGCAACTATTGTATGAAAAAGGATGAAACAGCTTGTTAAATCAACTGTTGTTTCAAGGTGTTTTGGTGAGGATCACCTAATCCAAATTGTTCAGGAAGTTGTATTCGTACCCATCTTTCATCTGTGTTAAACCTTTTTCTAGGTTTCATGGAGATCAGGAGTGTTATTATCAAGATGACTTGCGTGTACTATCCGGTTTAACAAAAAAAGAGCACATGAGAGGAAATGAGACAATGCTGGATTTCAGAACAAGCAAGTTTGTGCTGCGTATTTCTCGGGACTCTTACCAGCTCTTGAAGAGGCACCTTCAGGAAAAACAGAACAATCAAATCTGGAACATTGTTCAAGAACATCTTTACATTGATATCTTTGATGGAATGCCTCGCAGTAAACAACAGATAGATGCTATGGTGGGAAGTTTGGCAGGAGAGGCAAAACGGGAGGCGAACAAAGCAAAGGTATGAGGATGATATTGCACAAATCGTGGATATCTTTTATTAGAGACACATACATTGAGTCTAATGAAAATTCCTCATTACTGTGTTCTTGTAGTCACTATTGCAACAGTTTGGATGACTGTTATCTAGGCTAATTCAACTGAAATATTCTAGAGCCTTTTGCTCACTTAGATGGCACTCTTCTCTTCCATTTACACAAGACATAGTTGAACCAACAGCCTTTTCATTAACCACATTCCGATTAGTACCTTCGGGATATTAAACATCATGGTTTGAAGTTGGTTAATGTCCTGGCTTGTTCTGAAGTGGCAACCAGAGTTCCCCAGTTTAGATGAAGCTGGAAACAATAGCTGTTTAGAGTTGACATAGGGACTAGAGTAGCTGGAGGTACCAGTAAGTGTGTATCTCAATGTATGTTGCCTCTGGATAAAGAGCACTTTTTGATAGAAATAAAGATGGATTTCAAATCGTCAATTGATAGTAGAGGTGATATTTGTTGTTCCCTTCATGAAGAAGATGCCCCACTGTGTAGGTTTTTGTTTGGTCCAATGCTTATGCTACATGGATCTAATGAGAAGCAGATTTTCCCTCAAGTAATTTGACTCAACAAACCCTATTATTTCCCCAGTTTTGTGTTCTCACTAAATCATTTTGTACTACATATATTTATTTTCCTTTTGGCTTGCAGGTCTTTTTTGGGTTACTAAAAGAGCCAGAAATTGAGTTGCCTTTGGATGACGAAGATGAAGAGGGTGAGAACGAGGAGGGCAAGCCAAAGAAAAAGAAGCCAAGGAAAGACAGTGCGGGATCGAAAAGCAAAAAGCAAGATCCAAATGCTCCTCCTCAGACTAGGTAGTGTCATTAGCTGCAAAATCTCAGATGTCCCACAGAAATGAGCAGGACTTAATCCCAATGCACTGTGCATAGAAAAATGGCAAAGGTATGCAGCCTTTTGAGCCACATGTGATCGTAGCCCAGTGGGGGAAGGGGGAACGGGACTGAGATATATAGACGTATGCATACACCCCCAGTGGAAAGCTGTGGAGAGCCTCCTCACTATCACCTTGCAGCAATCCTGATAGCAACTGCTTCTTCCTTGCTGCTACCAGTAGACAAGGAAGATTCTACGGTCTGGAATGGCAAGGGTTTGGGGGAATTCAGCCACAACTGTGCAAGTCATGGTGGCACCTTAGAGACCGGCACTTCAGTGCTTTGGGACATAGGTTATGCACCCTTACTGTGCAGGATTGCACCCTTTTGGCACAGCCCTTTTGCATACACCTTGTATTATAGAAATAATGTAATTTCAGACCACAAGTGGCAGTTAACGTAGCTGAGCAGAAAGCTAGATATCAGAGTAGGCTTCTGCCCCATTTTTCTCTGTTGCATCTAGCTTTCTGTATGGTGCATTTGAGGGATTATTTCTTATGTAGAAGCACTGAGCCATGCAAGCCTTCCTATAACCTGAATGGTGCAGCCCAGACTTGGATTTATAATCTCAGTGAAAACTAGGCCATAGGTAAGTCATAGTTAACTTGTGACAATGATGTATCTTGCTACTGACAGTTTTACTGACCATGGTATCTTTTTAGCCATTCTCCATATGCACTTTTCTTGGACTCAAAAAATTAATTTGTTTTAATTTTTGAACTTTGTTCCTTCCCACACAGAATCCCACTTCCTGAGCTCAAGGACTCTGATAAGCAGGACAAAATAATGAATATGAAGGAAGCCACTAAGCGTGTACGTCTTGGTCCAGACTGCTTGCCTTCCATTTGTTTCTACACATTCCTCAACGCTTACCAGGTTAGTACATCAGGCTGGCAGTGCCAGAGATCACAAAGGAATTGAGGTCGGAATTGATCTCTGTGGTAGTGCCTGCAGATGCATTGGAACACTGTAATGCTTGATACTTTTATTTGAAAGGATTTGTTCAACAATTATATTGTCATTCTTTAGAAATTGAGAGGTAGAGACAGACTACTCACTTAACACAACTGATTAACAATATTGTAATATCAGTTTGTTGTGGAAGGAATCCCTTTGATAACTTTTTTTGGATGCCTAAATTATCGGGATTCACAGATGTGATTGCTTGGTAGCTAGCAGTGTGTTTTTTTGCGTTTGTTACAGCTGTGACCGACTCTTTATGACCCCATGTCCATGGACTTTTCTTGGCAGGAATACTGGAGTGGTTTGCCAGTTCCTACTCCAGGCCCATACAACACCTGGTATTCCCTGGTGGTCTCCCATCCACGTACTAACTAGGACCGACCCTGCTTAGCTTCCGAAATCAGGCGAGATCGGGTGTGCGAGCAGTAGCTCCGTACTTTTATGAAATTAACAACTACTTATTGACCCATCATTGAAGATAGCTGAAGAGGCAAAATGTTGCGTGTTAAATGAGACAGTCACATTCCTTAGATCATTTGTTTCACATGGAGATTTTAAAACACTCAAGAAAGCAAGGAGTGGCACTGTTTCCCCTTGTCCCCACATTCTGTTGTAAAGTGAAAAAATAGCTTCATCCCTTCTCCCAAGCTCTCTGCATTTGCCAGAGGACCATTAAGGACTGAGTCAGATAGAGGTGGTTACAAACAAGACAACTAAAGTCATGTATCTCTAAATTTGGCAGCATTGCCTTTAGCCCCTTCCTCAAAATAATTTACCATTTTCTATATCCAAAATTGTAAATTTGTAATTAGTAAAGCTTCTGTGTTCAAAACTGGTAACAGATGGATAATTATCTGAATATAGGTTTGTGTAAATATATATATTGAAGTGTAAAATCTTCACTATTTAAACAGGGCCTTACTGCAGTAGATATTACAGATGACTCAAGTATGATTGTTGGAGGCTTTGCAGATTCCACAGTCAGAGTATGGACTGTGACACCCAAAAAGCTACGTACGGTTAAATCCGCTACAGGTAAGAAGATTTTTTTTGTTAAAAAAGGAAGAACTGTTCATATGTTTCTTAACCCAATCATTAGTCCATTTTTGTAATTGTACATAATTAAACCATGAAATATCCCTGCATTGCAAAACTTCTTTCATTTGTTCCTTCGATCTCATTTTATCCATTCAGTCCTTCAACCTAACCACTTGTTTTCCCCTACATAATTTTATAAAAACTTTTGCATTTTCAATGAGGTCCTCTATTTCAGTCACTAATTTTAATGGTAAATCTAGGAGACACAATCTTTTTTAATATATACCATGCACTTAGCATAGATGTAAGAAATCTTATTTTTGATTTTTAATAGTGCCAAATAAATATTTTTCAATATTATCTTTTATCTCAGATGATTCAAATTCCCACCATATTAACTTTCTTGGATTATATATAATTTCCCCAATAAGCCTTAACTGATTTGCCAAATAATAATTTTTAATATTTGGTAAACCTATACCTCCTTTATTTTGAGCTCTATACCAATATTTTTATTTATTCTATTTTTTTACTTTCATTAAAATAACTATTAATCAAACCTTGCCAAAAATTAATATCATCTAATATTAACTGTTCCAGTAGCAGGTTTTTTAAAAGTTTTGTTTTATGTAAACTGCCCAGAGTTCCCTCTGGGAAAATAGGTGCAATATACAAATATAAAAATAAATAAATATAAATAAATAAACAAGAAATTAATCTTTGGCAAAATTTTTGTTTTCATCAATGCAATCCTTCCAAACAAAGATAATTTCAAATTAGAATATTGTATTTTATTCTTAATTTCTCTTTTTATTATAATTATATTCTTTTAATTTCTGTGTACTCTTTACCATATCTATACCTAATATTTAATTGATATATCTTACACCCATATTTTTCAATAATCATTTCTTGTTCCAACCTATTACAATTAAACAACATTGTCTGTGATTTTTGCCAGTTTACACGTAAACCAGTTATCAGTCTAAATTTGTTCAAATGATTTTAATTCTATTCAAACTCTCATTTGGGTTTTTAATTGTCAATAAGGAATCATCTGCAAATTAGCCATTTGTCTTCCTTTTAAAATCCCATTTTGATCCTCTTTAATATCACCTAATGTTAACTGTGATAAATCTGTTCATCAGTTTGTGATAAATCTGTTCATTCTACTCACTAATATTGCAGTAAAAATCTTTGCATCTTGATTGATAAACGAAATAGGTCTATATGAACTGGGATCTGTTAAATATTAGGTTTTGGAATAAGTATTGTTAATGACTAATACCTTTTCATTGTTGAAAAATGCCTCTTCTAATTCCCTGTCTTGAATATGTCTTAAATGTTCTGAGCTGTATATTATCCCCATTATTTTAAGCCACCTTGAGTCCTTTATCAAGAAGAAAGGGAAGGTAAAAATATTCAAAACCAAATAAAATAAATAATTTGTTTTCTCTTTTCAGAACTCAGTCTCATAGATAAAGAATCAGACGATGTTTTAGAAAGGATTATGGATGAGAAAACAGCAAGTGAGATGAAGATTTTGTATGGTCACGGTGGACCTGTCTATGGCACCAGCTTCAGCCCTGATAGGTACAATAATAGTTTTGTATATCTTAATATTGTTTTTTTAAATTGATTATTAAAAATTATGAAAGTCTGTATTTGGAAACTATACCAATTGACTCTTCAGAGAGATTGCCAAGTGTGAGCCAGTTGTATAGATTGACTTGCAGTTGTGTTGAACACCTGAAAATATCCTGAACTCTATAAGCTGAAATTCTAAATAACTTTACTTCCTTGACTACAGAATTAGATATGTGTTCATAGTTGTAAATGAGTTAAAATGAGATGGGAATCATTAAATTTGTGCATGGAAAATATGAGAGTTTGAAGCTATTGTGCCAGCCTCATTTATGTATGGTTTCAGTATTACTAACGTTTGATTATCTTCTTTCTTTTGGGCCCAGAAATTATTTGTTGTCTTCTTCAGAGGATGGCACTATCAGATTGTGGAGTCTCTTAACTTTTTCTTGTCTGGTGGGCTACAAAGGACATAACTACCCTGTGTGGGACACCCAGTTCTCCCCTTATGGATATTACTTTGTATCAGGTGGTCATGACAGAGTGGCTCGGTAAGAATATGATGTAAGCTCTCAGCTTTCTCTTGTGACTTTGTGACTATATGGTTTACATCTGTTTTCTAAAACACATCCTTTACTAATCAGTAATGGTACTTAGATTTTCTTAAACTAAGAATCTCCATCACATGCTATAGAGAAAATAACATTTGATAATGGTTTGGACTGTCTTTGAGACCAGTTGCAATACCGCTAAGGGAATGAGTTATCTCCAAAGAAAGTTGCTTTAAAAATATAACCAGTCAAGCAATAGATATTGCCCTCATTTATTAACTCATGTTTATGCTGGTTTAAAGCTTATGGGCTACTGATCACTATCAGCCTTTGAGGATTTTTGCTGGCCATCTTGCTGATGTCACATGCACACGGTTTCACCCAAACTCCAACTACGTTGCAACAGGCTCTGCAGACAGAACTGTGAGGCTATGGGATGTCCTGAATGGGAATTGTGTAAGAATCTTCACAGGACATAAGGTATGTTATTGCCAGAATTCTTTTGGGTATTCAGATGCATGCTCTTTCTATGTTGTTAGGCTACGTATACTATTGCAAACAATAATAGAATCTTTTTTTACATTGGTCCTGATGCTTTAGCTTATGATTTTCTTTTCCAGTCAGAAATCTACACACATTCTCTCACCCTTCTCCCTTTAAGCCATTAAATTCTCAAGAATATCACCTCATTTCCATAGGACTCTGTCAGAGGAATAAACTAGCCAATAAAGCCTTCTCATTTGTCCTGGCTAGGATCAACTGCACTGAGAATTCCATTTCGTTGTTAAGTAACTTCATTGTGAAACATGAAAATGACCTGTGAAGACGATAAGCATCCACAGACTCTTACTTTTGCCCCCTCAATTTTGTTGATCTAGGGACCAGTTCATTCATTATCATTTTCTCCAAATGGAAGATTCTTAGCATCTGGGGCTACAGATGGAAGAGTCCTTTTATGGGATATTGGCCATGGCTTGATGGTGGGAGAATTAAAAGGACATACAGACACCATCTATGCACTCAGATTCAGTAGAGAGGGAGAGATCTTAGCATCAGGTATGTAAATTTTGCATTATTGAGCAGAGCGCTACTGGGACAATAAACTCACTTGTTTTTGATTTCCACGTGATTATGAAGTTATGCAGTGCAATTATATACATGTCTACTCCTAACTTTTTAAAGGTAATGGAGTACAGTAACCCCCGCCTATCGCAGGAATTAGGGACCTGACCCAATCCGACCCGCAATGGGTCAGGACTGGGGGGTCTGTCTGGGGCCTCCTACACTTACCTGAGGTCTGGCACTGCCCCGAATGGACCTACGATTGCCTTCCTGGACCTGTCAGAGGCCCCAGAAGTGCTTTCTGGTGATCCAGAAGTCATTTCCAGTCACTTCCGGTTCACCGGAAGGCACTTTTGGGGCCTCCAACAGGCCTGCAAAGGCCATCGGAGGCCCATTCGGGGCAGTACCAGACCTGGAGTAAGTACAGGAGACCTGAAACATGCCCATCCAGCTTACCCCAGGGGGCCTTGCCTTTCATATACTGCGGTGCAGCAATATACTGCGACCACTGTTTATGAACCACAAAAGAGCAGGGGAACACTGTAATTGGTTTTGGGTGTATTCCTATGGGAAGCCTGCCCTGACCCAGCAAAGCAGGGGAATAGCTTCCCCTCTTTGCTGGGTTTGGGGGGAAACCCCTCAACCGGCAGCAGAGCTGTCAAAATCACGGACAGCAGCCAGGTGATTTTGACAGCTCCACAGCCATGGCACGTGCAGGTTTTTAAAAAGCCGATCCTTGCTGCTCTGACCCCAGCGGAGGGGGGGAGCAGGCAAGGGGTGACTTCACCCTCCCCTGCTCAGCCCCCTGCTTGGTCAGGGCAGCCAGGATTGGTCTCGCTTCAGTTGGCTGAAGCAAGACACCCCTCCTCAGCACCGCCTCGGCTGTGGCGGGTGGGGGGGGTTGGGGTTAGGGTTGTGCCAGGGGGGAGAGCCAGCAAAAGACCTTTCCCAAAGATGGGAAAGGAAAGCTAAAAAGCTTTTGCCAGCTGTCGTGACCCAGCAGGGGGCGGAGCAGGCGACCCACTCTCCCACTAACCCCCCTGCCGCATCGGGGCATCTGGAAGCCAGCAGCCTTGACCCAGCAAGGTTTTTCAAAAGACCTGCGCCTGCAGCCCCCTCCCTGCATAATGTGTGGGCACAGGTCTTTCGAAAAACCTTGCTGAGTCAAGGCTGCTGGCTCTCGAATGCCCCGACCCAGCAGCGGGGTTAGTGGCCGACATGCGACTCCACCGTTCACCCGCTAACCCCCCTGCTGGGTTGGGGCAGCCAGCAAAAGCCCTTTCTCAACAATAGGAAAGGGCTTTTCCTGCCTTGAGCCGGTGGGATAAGCGGTGCTTTTTCCTTCAGTGCACCTCCAAAAGCAGGTGGGAATGGGGGTCCCTGCCTTCCGATCCCCGTCACCTGCATGCTTTCCGGGTGCGCTAATGGAAAAAGCCTTGTGAATTATGAAAAACTTGAATGATAAAGGAAAAAGCACCATGGCTGCAGAGCTGTCAAAATCACCTGACTGTCAGGATGACAGCTTGGCAGTGGGCATTTGTTATTCAAGGCATCACTGTAATTCAATTCACTTGACAGTTTTAACTGAGTAAAGAATTATTTTCTTTTCTCTTTTATTAAGATAAACAATTAAATTTTCAAGTTATATTAAGAGACTAAAATAATTGAAAAAAGATTCAACAAGTTGAACAATTTATCTTCCTTCTAACGTATGGTTCTTACATATATACATAGTCTATTTTTTTAAAAAAATTGTCTTATATAAATTGGTAGAAAACATAATGTTGGTTGTGTTTTATGCATTGAAAAAGAGAATTGATTACTTTTATTTGAAACCCTGAAGTGGTTTGGATGGCTTCTCCTTTTATTTTGAATAAGTGAATGCAATTTAATCTAAGAGGGTTTCCCCTTCTACTTCTTTTTTTTGGCTAGGTTCTATGGATAACACAGTGAAGCTATGGGATGCAGTGAAAGCCTTTGAGGACTTAGAAACAGATGATTTCACCACTGCCACTGGACACATAAATCTACCTGAAAGTTCTCAGGACTTGTTGTTGGGCACATATATGACAAAATCAACTCCCGTTATACATCTCCATTTTACTCGCAGAAATTTGCTTCTTGCTGCAGGGGCATATGGTCCTCAGTGAACTACAAAGCTATTAACATTTGATTCTGCAAGTACTGTGACAGTCTTATTCAAAATGGCCTTAGTGGAGACAGCAAGTGCTTTACTAACAAAGCAAGCCTATCTTATGGAGAAAAGATTATCTATGATCTAAACCTGCTCAGTAACTTCTATTTATCTCCCAGTTTAATTATTAAAATTCTGATGTAATGAGGTTAAGTGAAGAAAGTTAGAAGTGTCATGTGAGAATACCATTAACTGATATTTTAAAAATGGCACAGGGCACTGTAAAATTCCTGTCGTACAGCTCTATTTTTATGCCAGCTGCATAAAAATAAGACATCATATGTTCAAGCAGTTCTTTAAAAGCACTTAACCACTACATGGAACTTATTTTACCAGCAGGATTTTCTACAGATATTCTAGAAGTGTGGAAATGTTGTATGGTGCTAAGACGACTGAACAGTTTTTGAGCTTATGGAAAAAACCCTGAAATCCTTCAAAAGGGAAGCCCACAAACTGAACAAATGTATATAAACAGTGTGAGGATTGCTGAAATTTAATTGTGTGGCATTTTAAAAGATATTTTATGATTATTATTTGAAATTTTCCAACTGAAAAGTTACTGACTTCCTTAATGGTTCGGGATATTTGTTCATCTAAATGAACCTGCAGAAAAGTAGCCTACATACTGCCCTAGACATTTTGAAACTTGTCCTCCTGTGTTATCCAGCAAACAAGTACCCTTTCAACCTGTTCCATTACAGCAAAACCATTACCTCTGTCTCTCGATTGCAGTAAAACATTTGTTGCAACTGCGTCCTGTCGAAAATCTAGATGAAAACTAATGTAAAAATATACTGCCACGGTTTTGCATTTTGTACAGTTTTATACTTTTGATATTTTATAATAAAAATTAACCATACTTACTACTTATCTTTCAATCTAAATACACAAAGGTCCCAATTTAACTCATGTAGTTGATGTAGAATGAGTCCAGGTACTCAGCCCAGAGAAGCCCGATTGCTGAAAGGATAGCCATCTTCGGGATCTGGATGGCTATTGATTACATGAAAGATGGATCAAACCTGATTCTGGCTGCTCAAGCTGGTAGAACCGGAACTAATTAGTGGGTTCAAATTGCATGAAAGATCTGACTTAAGGCAAGCCTTTAAAGCAAAGATTGCATTTATTTAATTGATGGGAAGCAGTCACGATGGATATATATATTTAAAATAAACAGACTGGAAAGCCGATTTTGGATTATACAGTTGTCTCCCACTATTTCATGTTTCATATACTGCAGTCCTGGTATAGCATGAGGCAAGTGCTCCTGAGACAAGCTGGATGGGTCTGTTTGAGGCCTTCTGCACTTACCCCAGGTCTGGCACTGCCCTGAACGGGCCTCCGACCAGCTGAATGGGCCTGTCACAGGCTCCAGAAGTGGTTTCCGGTGATCCGGAAGTCATTGCTGGTTTGCTGGAAACCTCTTCTGGGTCTTCCAACAGGCCCAGGAAGCCCATCGGAGACCCATTCAGGGCTGTGCCAGGCCTCAGGTAAGTGTAGGAGGCCCCAGATAGGGCCCCCCGGTCCCGACCCAGCATCCGCATATCACGGATTTTCCATTATCACAGCTCAGGTTGGGTCCCTAACCCACACAATAGATGGGGGATTACTGTATCACATAGAATCTACCAGTCATTATGCATGTTAACGGGGGGATTCTGGGAGCTGCAGTCTGGACAAACTTTTACAGGCTCTGAAAGATGTTTCATTCCTTGGGTAGATTTGATTTACGATTAGCAGTACCCACTGTGTGAAAAGGTAGATGAATTAACCACATATTAAGTCAGCTGTGATTCTACATAGCACCTCAGTATGCCGAAATATTTCTGATGCCCACTGATGAGACATTAACCATAGGAAGTCAGTGCCATTAATGTCCTGGGCACAATACTAAACCAGATGATTGATTACTTCACTAGCCATTATATCCAACATCTGCACTAGTGCTAATTTCAGTTGCTAGTTCCACAGTTAAAATAGTACTGGTACCCTATTGTGGGCAGTGATTTGGAAGCGTCAGAACCTGTGCATATGATACAAGCCTCTAGTTTATATAAATTAATCCCTGCCCCTTTTTGTATGTTTCTTAGTATGTAAAGCCCCAATGCAGCATCAAAACAAAAGCTACTTTTACCAAGAAGAGTTCCTGCTAAAATTAGCTTTTGTTTTGACACTGCATTAGGGCTTTATGTACTAAGAAACTGTCAAGGAGGCACAAGAGCTTGAAGCAAAGCTAAACTGTACTGACTCCAGTCTTGCTACAATGGAATGCTGCTTGCCCCTTCCCTAGTTGGGCCTTTGAACTTCCCAGCTTTGATTCACTTTCTGGAATCAATGGAAGCTTGATATGGAACCTAGAGGTATGCATCTCATGACTTTTTAAATTGTAAAAATCTGCAGTGACATCTTTAGGGGCATGGCTCCAATGCCTATGTACGGATGTATTCTATTGTTTATATCTTCAGTATAGACCAATGCTGGCGAACCTATGCCACAGGTGCCAAAGGTGGCATTCGGAGCCCTTTCTGTGTGCTCCCAAAATCACCCCTTCACAGCTACCTGTATTCAGATTAAATTGCTGTATTGGTACTTTGCAAATAATTACTGGGTTTTGATTTGCATTTTGGGCAATCGGTCTCTAAATGGTTCACCATCACTGGCATAGACTAAAAGAGCTCTTTGACTCATCTCTACACATTCTTTGGCTGGTACAGAAGAGATGTGTCAACTGCTCATTAAGTTCCAGTCATTCAGTGAGCTTAATCTAATTGCAACATACTAAACTAAGTAACAGGATTTCAGCCTGTATGTTGTTTAGATAGAAATGTCATTTGTGTACTGGTGATATGCATTAAAAAAGCTTCACAGTTCAGGATTTATTGAAGTGCACATCAGCCTCTACAAGCTGCAGCAATTAACAGGCAAAGTTCAATATCCATGTCAGCAACCTGCAAAGGAAAAATATTCAGTCACTACATTTTATATATTGCCAAAAGGATAGTCTAGCACAAAGTAAAAAAAGAAGACTGATGAGTAGAACGATGAGTATGCATACTAATGATGAAAGACAGTGATACGAAAGCAATCAACTCATCTTAGTACTGCGAAAGTTACTCCTCACTCTTGGTGAAGAATAACAGGACTCAAAATCATGTAGTTGCAAATTTTGAAGTAAAGAAAGTAAAGTACTGTACCACATTTTTCTGTCTATAAGACGCTCCCCACTTTTCAACCCAAAATTACAGTCCCACAACTCACAGTTCTCTTCTCAGTTTAATTTCATGTATAAGACAACCCTCAATTTTTAGTCTAAGAATTTAAGACAAAAATTTACTTTTTATTCTTATTTTTTCATTTCTTTTTTAATTGTTTATGTGTTGATGCTGTTAACCGCCTGGAGTTCCTTTAAAAGATGGGTGGTATATAAATAAATAAATAAATAAATAAATAAATAAAGTTCACTTGCAGTTTTATCAGACAAAAAACCAGAACAATATTTCCACATTCAAATTGAAACTAGAAACAAGTTACTGTATTTTTTGCCCTATACGACACTTTTTCCACCCTCAAAAGGGGAAATGTCTGTGCGCCTTATAGAGTGAATACAGCAGTCCCCGCCGCTACATATAAATCACAGATTTTCATTTAGAGATAAGATTCCTTCACAGAGCCTCTCCCATCTCCTGCTGCATCCCGGATTCCGCAGTTCCAATCACCGGATTTGCAAAGAGGCTTCCTCCACGGAGCCTCTCCCCACCCCTCCCCTTCTGCAGCCAAGATTCCCCAGTCAAAAATCACCTTGATTGCAAAGAGGTCTCCACAGAGCCTCTGCCCTCTCCTTCTGAAGCCTGGATTCAATAGCTCCAATTACCTGGCTTGCAAACCCCCCCCCCCCTTTTGCAGCTTGGATCCCACAGCTCCAATTACCTTGTTTGCAAACATCCCCTTTTGCAGCTTGGATTCTACAGCTCGTTACCTCATTTGCAAGCATCCCTTTTTGCAGCTTGGATTCCGCATCTCCAATTACCTCGTTTGCAAGCCTCCCCTTCTCCCGCCATAAAACCATAGGCTAAACATTCTTTCTTGTTTTTCTCCTCTAAAAACTAGCTGCGTCTTATGGCCCGGTGTGTCTTATAGGGCGAAAAATATGGTACTTAACCAATGTCTTGGTAAGCAGTGACTCAATTCACAGTGGTAATCTGTTTAAGGTCTTCTGAAATTGTATTTGCTTGGAATTGTGCTACAATAGATGCATATTGCTGTCTAGAGACTGGAATATTTTATGATACCAAAATTTGCTTGTATGTAATACTTTCACCTACAAGGTAATGAAAGACAGTAATAAAATAAATAAGACACTTACCCTTATGCTTCTTTGACAGCAGGGGTTTGTTTCTTAGGTCTCAGTTTAAAGTACAAGAAGATCAATGCAACAGCTCCGTAAGTGGCTAAAACACACTAAAGAAAGAAAGAAAGAAAGAAAAAGAGATTCAGACCAAATGCACTCCAAAGGTATGCCATACTTTGATTTTAAAAGCCACTTACATTTTTCCTGCCTGTTAGGGTGTAGGAATTGAAGTATTTCTTTATTCCAGTGAACTGGTGTTGTGATGAAGCGTCATGTCCGGCCATCACTGCTAATTCTGTGTTTTAAAAGAAAATTACTGTAAATACCTCTATCTTGCACTAAAATCAAACTGATACATTTGATGACAAGCACTTTAGCCACAAAAATATTACATAGGGATATGTTGAAGATTATGATTTCCGAGTGTTTGGTGGACATATCTGCATGGTTATCCCTTTGATGACTACTGCATAGCTGAGGAATTAGATATCTGGCTGTGAATCCAAAGGTTTGGATGGCCCCTAGGGAACCTAGAGATGCCAAATTAGTACAGAATCTTCCCTTGACTCTTCTTACAATCCCTCCAAGTTTGATGATGGCTGGATTTCTGGTTTCTGATTTCTGGACACTCAAAGAGCCCCCCCCCCCGGAAAGTTTCTCCAGGTACCTAGAGACACCCAATGTAGATAATTCCGCTGACTCTCCTCTACAATCCCTCCAAGTTTGGTGAAGAATGGGTTTCCCCAAGCCACTTGCTAAAAGGCACTTTTCTAGATGGGAACCACAACACTTTGGGGGTGCATAACTAAGATGTCTGAAACCAATCTTCATGGGACTGTAGAGTCATGGGAGGCTTCTCTACTAATTTGATATCTCTAGGTGCCTGTGGGCACTTTCTGTGTGTGTGTGGGGGGGTGCTCTATGGAATGCATAACCCAGACATCTGGAACTCAAGCTTCACCAAATATGCAGGACTGGTAGAAGTAAGTCACGAGAAGATTCCCGCATTTTGGGTGTATGTAAGTGCCCTGGAGACCATTTTAGACACTTAAAGTACAGAATGAATTTAGAAAGTAATTCCTCAGAAAAAAATAATTTTGTTATTTGTTGACCTTGATGAAATCACAAATCAAACCAAATCACCATTTTTCTCATTCATTCCCATCTCAAGTCAAGAACAAGCAGAGATTACAGGAGGGTGGAAAATTAGGGTTGCCAATACTACTTGAGTGAGTCCCAAACAGCACTATGAGGTTTCAGACTCACTGTATTGTATAACACAGACAAATTGTAATTATTACTTCATCACACTTGGTACATATCTATACTGTACTCCTTTCTATAGGCTATAATTTATCGGTGAAACTCTTTAGACACAATTTTCAAAAAGCTAGCTGTGCTAGTCTCTCTCAGAAGTCCACACGACCTGTGTCACTCTGCCTGTTACCTGTATCCTGGCCTGGTTATGATCCCCAACACCAATGGGATATGTATACTGTACCTTACATTCAGGTGGCAAAGTATGAGCATTCCATCTGTCTGCAGCAAGCAGACTGCGATACACAAATAAATCTCTTAGTCTATATTTTCCTCATTTCTCTCATTGTTTCCTTTATTTTGTCATCATATTTAGACAGACTAAGAGACCGAACTCTTCAGAATCTGCAACTTTTAAGTGTTTTCTCCTTCGCTTTTCTCCCCCATTAATTTTACCCACATCCACAGTTAAGAGTTTTAAGTTTCACAGAGTACCTAAACCCGCGGGTAATGGAATAAAAGGTTACTCGGCGCCCAGTGATCTAAACCGGCCCGAAAAGAAAGCGTCTCTTACACACGATCGCGGTTGCTTTGTGTGTGACCTTCGGGCCGAGCTCCCCGGGGGCTACGAAGATTTGATCCCGCAGGCAGGGCAACAGGGCCCCGCTCGCCTCTCAATAGTTTTGGAAAGGGGGAGCCTTCGCCTTCGCCTGGGGAAGCAGGCCAGGCAAAATCCCCCAAAGCAAGCAAGCAAAAAACAAAAAGCACGCGTGGCAACTTCCAGACTATATTACCTCTTAAGGTGGATTCCAAGGTTAGTCTTAGAAGGTGCAACATGCTTTTTTGTGTGGAAAGCAACGTCCGACTCGTCGTTCACGTTTCGCGACTGGCTTCATCAAGGCCCCCGGTTGCATTGAAGCGACCCTAACCACTACTCCAACCCGCAGCACCTTCGGACGCGAAGGCAACCCCCCTTCCCTTGCATTAAAGCTACTCACCCGTCCAACGAGTGGAAGCTACAGTCCCGAACAGAGCGCGGCTTGCTCCTCCCGTCCGCCCCTTCCACCCGGTCAACACCATTCAGTGCCCTTCGCCTGACAAGATGGAGTCGCTATTTCCGCTGCGAACCGCCGGGTACCATGGCAGAGTCTCGGAAGCCTTCGCTTTTGATTGGGTAGTTGACGTGCCCGTCAAACAACCGTCCCGCCCTCCCCCCGCTACTCTATGGTTACCGGGGGAGCGTAATGGAAGGCACTTCCGGTTACCTTGCCTTGATCGCCTTTTCACTTCCGGGTTACGGTGCTTCTTTCTCCGGCGTGTGGCCGAATGGAGTAAGCATGGGAAGAGTCCAGCCCGTGTTTTGAAGCCGAGAGGGAGAAAGAGGAAAGAAGGTTCGGTTTGAGGAGAGAGGCGGCTGCGTATGGTGGGAGTGCAGAAGAGAAAATAAGGCGAGACAGGTAAACGTACTCTTAAGTCCGGAGGGGGGAAGCGGAGTGTTATAGGATTGCCGGAGCAACGCTTACTACCACCGCATCTCCCCATGCGTGTAGGATCACTCATACGAGACACGGGTCCCGATGTTGAACGATTTGTGGAATTTTTGTGAAGCAGGCGCGAAACTGTAATACTGAAGCTCCAAACTATTCCTTTGACCAGCTCCTCGTTTTTCCTAAATGGGAGAAAAGTATTTCAGTTCCTTGTATGCCCGTGGCTTAGTGTTTTAACTCCTTATTTATTTATTTGTTTGTTTGTTTAATGCCCCCCCTTTCCCCCAACAGAGGAACTCCAGAGAAATTACAGAGAACGATTTTAAAACCATTTAGAAACGTATCTGAAATAAAGCCCTTGTGTCACCATGGCTAGAGCTGGTTAAACTCAACTGTTTCTTGTATACATTGACTAGCACTGGTGACAGAGCTGAACCCACAGGGACCCTGCATATCAGTGGCCAAGCCATTGATGGATGATATTGAAAGCTCCAGAGTTCTAGCAGAATCAACAGGAAGATGCTTCTGCTGTCCTGGTGTAGTTTGTTGACTAAAACGCTCCACCCAATAGCCAGGCCAGAAGGAAGATTGAATTGGGTCTAGTAAATCTGTCCCATCTGGGTAATCCTGGAACAGAGAAGCCTTCCACACACTCCAAAATCATTCCCAATAATGAAATTAAAGACTATGCAGTAGTTTCCTAGTATGCTAGGATTCAGATATAGTTTATCAACAAGTGCTGCATTACCTCCTTTTGTAGCCAGGGAATACTGCTCTGTTCTAGAAATGCAATCACCAATTCCACTCAGCCTTCTTCTTCAAGCTGTTTTGAAGGGGAAATAAGGGCAAGGGGCTTTGATCCCTTGAAGAATCCTGGCTACATCCTCAAGCAGCACAAGCTGCAATTTACCCACTAACACATGGATTTAAGTGAATGCATGTATGTGTATATTAATTTTGCTGGAAGTTTGTGGGTATATGTGATCTTTTTTTTTCTTGCAGAAGTCTAACCATGTCATCCTTAGAAGAAAATTTCCCTCGAGGCGGCACACAGAAGAAAGGACAAGAAGGAAAGGCAGCCCGACAACCAACAGTAGACCAGGATAATTTATTTAAAGTAAGTTGATCATGAATACATGAAGTAGTTTTCTATGGAGTCTGATCCTCCCAGTACTCCTGATTGGTAGCAGTCTCTAAGTTTTCAAGCAGATGTGCCTCCCACTTGTCTGTTCTCCTGTCAAGAACAGTGTACAAGTATTGTGTACAATTCTGGTCACTGAATCTCAAAAAAAGACAAAGTGGAACTGGAAAAGGTGCAGAAGAGAGCAATTACAATTATTACTGGCCTTGGGAGACCTCCCTTATGAGGAAAGGCTAAAACATTTGGGGCTCCCTAGTCTGGAAAAAAGGCACCTGAGGGGGATATGATTGAGATGTATAAAATAATGCAGGGCATGAGTAAAGTGAATAGAGGGACATTCTTCTCCCTCTTACAAAATACCAGAACTAGGGGACATCCACTCAAATTGACAGTTGGAATAGTGAGAACAGACAAAAGTAATTTTTTTTATCCAGTGTGTTGTTAGTCTGTGGAACTCCCTGCCACAGGATGTGGTGATGGCATCTAGCCTGGATGCCTTCAAAAGGGATTGCACAGATTCCGGGAGGAAAAGTCCATCACATGTTACAAGCCATGATGGAGATGTGTAATCTCCAGGCTTAAAGCCGGGGTACTTCAAGGGCCGGATGCAGGGGAGTGGTATCAGGAGACTCGTGCGCTTCCAGACACATTTGGTGCGGCCACTGTGAGATACAGGAAGCTGGACAAGATGAGCCTTTGGCATGATCCAGCATGGCTCTTCTTATGTTCTTATATGTTCTTATCTTAAGATTGCTTATTTAATATTAGTTGAAGAAGAATTTAAATTCTTCAACTTCTTTTTCTTTAGTTTGCATTAGTGGGTTGCTTTGCAGTTCTGATGTATAATCTGTTGCGTTTCTTCTTATGTATGTGTGATGCACCATCAAGTCACATTTGGGGGTTTCATGGTAAATGAGATATTTAAGGGGTCATTTCATCAGTGCTGCCTGCGTTTCCCTGGTTACATGGGGAATCAAACCTGAGTCATGAACCCATTTTGAATCTGGGTCCATGACTCTGTCCACTGTACGGCACTGGGTACTTGATGTGTTATCATTGTCATCATGCCATCTTTGTTTTTATTACCTCTCTTTTAGACACAGCATAATGAGGTGACCCAGAAAAGAAAGAAAAAACATCAAGATCACGCAGAGCCCAAAAAACTCAAGTCTGAGGAAGGAGCTATTGTAAAACTCAGCGCTAAGAATTTTGAACTTTTGACAACTGAGGTGGGTGCATAATTTATATTGTGGATTGTTTGGTACACTGTGCGGACACTTGGTGTATACAGATAATACACTTTATTTCCTTTATGGAAGTCAGACTTAGGATATTGGGCCATAACAATATGACTGGGGATTTGGCTGGACCGCAGGAGTTGCTTTCAACCCTTAGGCCATGTGTGACCCGCCACTGGTCTAGATGGTGGTGATCTTTTCCCACTCTGTTCCCTTGATACTCTTAGCTCTAGTGATAAGCTTCTTGTCAGTTTCTTCTTAGAAAGACAGCTTAATGTTTAAAATGTGAGACAGGCGTGGTTCTGAAGGTCCCTCATTACTGTTTGCTTGGTTTTATAAATAGTCTCTTGCTGAGGGGATGCTTCTGCTAGGATGCGTCAAAGAATCACATCAGCTGGAGTTAGTGATCGGCCTGCCCAATGGGCTCACTGGGTTTCTGCAAGTGACACGTATATGTGATGCCTACAACAACATGTTAAATACGCAGGTGGCCAGAGATGAGCATATTGAGGTAAGTCATGGGATGGAGCTATTTAATGAGATTCAGATGTACTAAGAAATTCATGGTTTAGCAGACCATTCTGTTGCCCATTTCATTGTCTGCTTTCTAGGGTGTTTTTCTGGAAGAATGTAAGACCTAAATCAGTGTGGTCAAACTCAGAAACCTTGCTGACCATGGCTACAATGGAGTTTTCAGGCTTTTTGTCTTATTGATTTAATGTTCTGGATGGGAACTTTGTTTTGCGCATTTTGCTGAAATGTCTCATGGTGGCTGCAGTTTACCCACCCTGATGGTGCTTGTATCCCTCTGTTAATATAACCCATAACACACCGTCACGCATATTGTTAAAGGTTTCATAACATATGCTTTTGGATGATTGCAGGTTTCTTTTACTTTATGTTAGAGGAATCATAAAATGTCCACGAGAATCAACATATTCCAAATGTGGTAGAAACAAGTTTGTCTTTTGTGCTGTTCTTGATTTTTTTAATTTGAACTTTATATTTTAAAAAACAAAGAAAATAATTATCACAATATAATTGTATAACAGAAAAATATCTTTCTTCATCTTATTTTCTTTGCACCCTTAATAGTACCTTTCTTTATTTTTATTTTGTATTCGCATATTAACAATCTGCTTTACTTTCATTTTCTATCTCTACTAATATTGGGAGCAATTCCTCTGGTTTATACCTTTTAGATTACGGATTTTGGTTCTTTTTTCCATTTCTCTCGGAAATAACCCTCTACTTTTCCCCCATTGAGATTCATGTTCCATTCCACTCTTTCCTTTCAATGAATCTGTAAGTTTATGTATTAATATTAATTCCTGCAATTTTATTAAGCAGTCCTCTCCTGAGGGTTCCTCCTTTGTTTTCCATTATTTTGCCACTTGAATCCTAGTGGCAATATATAACCTAATATTTAACAAATATGTTAAATATTGCACTGTTCTTGATTTTTGACTGTGACACGTGACTACGGTCTGAATGGAATCTATCAGTAATATCAAATAATATTTAGCTTACTTTTCATATATTAAGAAAATAAGATGTGTGGTAATGTTGTGGTCCCTTCTTTTCCCTGTTTTCATATTCCAACCATCTTACAGCAGATGAATGTTTGGTAGAATGTTTTCAGTGACTGGATATTACTGCTCATATTTGGGTATCTTTTATATCTTTATTCCCATGGATTTATTTTTTGCAGGACCTGAACTCTCTCTCAGACTTGTTCTCTCCAGGAATGTTGGTCAGATGTGCTGTTGTTTGTCTGGAGAAAACTACCACAGGACAAACAAGTATTCAACTCACCATTAACCCCAAGGAGGTCAACAAGGGACTGAACACGATGGCTCTGAGATCAGGCATGGTATGAAATATACTAGTTCCCTGTGTCTGTTTATTTTAAGATATGTGTATGCTGCCTAAATTGGTAAAGATGGCTTTGAAAAAGCCCAACAGAGACTTAAGCAAAACAAAAGATTGTAAGCCACAACAGTACAAGTAAAATCAACCACACATTAGTAGGTAAGGTGATCTGTGTAAAAATACAGATTAGATATTAAAATCTAGAAAAATAAAAAAAATCAAGACCTCTTTGAGCAACAGCAGTGAAAACGATATATATGCAGTTTAAGTGTTTACATACAAATATTTCAGTTTCTGAAAGCTCATTGGTCTATATAGCTAGAATGTAGATTGAATGCCTTGTTCCTTGTGAGGTGTAAGTTGTAGCTCAAAACATCTGGAAATCCCAAGTAGGAAAAAACTGCCGCATTTATTTGTTTGTTTATTTCAATTTGATTTTTGTCTTATCCTTTTTCCATGATGGGGGCCCAAAATGACAAGCAAAATTTTACAATCAACAGTTAATGCAATTACTGTAAATAATACTGCAATGTGCAACTATTTTAAAGCATTATTTGAAGACTAAAATTCACATTTTAGAAGGTTTTCCCATCTCAGAGAGACCACCAAAGTCTCTCTAAAGAGGTATATTTTCATCTTCTGGTTTTTGCTCTTCTTTCTACCAATCATCATTAGAGAGGGGTCAAAAGTACTGAGACGACCATAGTCTTAAAATATGATAATTGCTTTGTTAATTACGAATCCTTTTAAAGCTTATACTTCTGCCCCAAACAGGTGCTCTCTGGATGTGTTTCTAGTGTGGAAGATCATGGCTACATAATTGACATAGGCATCCCAGCTGCAAAAGCATTTTTGCCACGTCAGAAAGCCCAGAGTTACTTGCAATCAACCAGCAGAGGTATGACTACAGTGGACCCTTGTATAACATACAGCTTGTATAACATAAAATTTGTACAACATAAAAAATTCAGGAGATAGGGAAAATTTGCTTAACATAATTGCCTATGGGGAGAATCCGTACAACATAAAAATGGGATCACTCTGTTTTCAATGCATTCCTATGGGAATTTGTATAAAGGAAAATTTGCTTAACATAATTTCATTTGGAACAAATTAATTCCTTTATACAAGGTACCACTGTATATAGTTATAATTGAGTTGGATGCATGTTTGTAGGTGAAAGAGATGAATGGTTCGAAATGTTACATAATTTCAGATTTAGAAGTTTGAACCCACCTCCAGACATTCTTTCATGTGTTTGTATGTGTGACTTTTCAACAGGTATTTTACTAGGCAGTAGGTATTCCACTAAGTAGCTGTGATGCACAACTTCTCTTTCCTGCACGGGTCTTTTTAAAATGAGTATTCTTTGTCAAAATGTATTATTTCAGTCTAGAAAGAGAAGTGTTCTGTTTCTTTTCTTTAATGTGATGAATATATGGAATCAGTGAATATGCCTTGTACAGGAATATAGTCATAATTAGGGTGAAGTAAGACTGAACCTTTGTTACTGAAAGGTAATAATTGTATGTGTTGGGCTTGTAGGGGCTGAATTGAAAATTGGGCAGTACTTGAACTGCCTTATTGAAGAAGTAAAGAATGGTGGAAGGATAGTCCGCATGTCCGTCAACCAGTCTGAAATTGCTGCGGCCATTGCTACAGAAGAACAAAACTGGTCACTTAGCAACTTGCTGCCAGGGCTGGTGGTAAAAGCTCAAGTTAAAGAGGTAAACCTTGTAGTGTAAATGCTGTGTTGGTGGGCGTGCAGTGACATTCAATTATTCAGCTTGAGTTCAAGCACAGACTATTTTGGTAAGACTGAAGACTGCATAAGCAGTACTACCAGCTGGATGGTGGTGCCTCCTCTTAGCCTGATGTTTGTATCCACTAAATTGCATTTGAGGGCATATGAGACACACTTTCTTTTTGTAAACCTTACTATCGTACTTAGGAGTAGTGAAAATAATCATAATTCAACTGTTCTAAACTTGTTCCTTTAGAACTGGGATGGATTCCTGCAGGCATTTCATCTATATCACTTCAGTATTATCCAAAGAGAGAGAATGTTTTCTGTGCAGTGCCTACAAGATCTAGAGGAGGTTCTGAATCAGTTAATTTGATGAGGAACTGCGGCAAGAGACATAACGCACATGGAAGGAGTTTCTCCTGTCCTACAGCATATCTGTATCTAACAAATATACAACTTTTATCTGCTTTGGCTTTTCTGTAAATTCAGAAATGGGAAGGCAAAGAACATTGCCACTTTAGTGCAGGAAAAATCTTAAGTTCAGTGGGTCATGTAACTGATTAACTATAAGACATAACTTGAAACTATAATAAGAGAAAACAAAACACATGGAATTATAAACTGTTCAGAAACAAACAACTGTTTTGGAGGCACTTTAAGAGTTAAAGATTCATCTAGGTTTATTGGAGTTTTGTTTCAATTTTTTCAGGTGACCTCTTCTGGAATATCTCTAAGTTTTCTCTCTTCCTTTACTGGGATAGTGGACTTCATTCATATGGGTTTTCCTAAATCAAAAAACTTCTTACCCGGTCAGATGGTAAGTCATTTCGCACAGTATACACAGGTCTATAAAGTGGTGGTGCAGGATCCGGGTGAATGGTGAAATCATATTTTCCCTCTTCCTCCTGCTCCTTGGCAGCTTCCTTCTCCCGCCATGTGGGATCCACTCTTTGGATCCTAAAATGACAATTTGCCCAATCTTTCTTGTAGATGTTTTGGTATGATTGTGTGACAAAAGTACTAACTGGCCGGTTGCTACAGCCTGATTTCTGTGTCCATGTGCAGCTCAGCACCACCCTAGCTGGGGATCAGTTTCCAGCAGCCCCTTGGATGAATAAGAAATGAATGGATGCATTTCAAACTGCTTCCTACATTAATTTGGGCTAGAAAGTTTAACAAAAATAGTGATACTGTTCTTGGCATGTTCTGTATTTTTTAAAAAAAATTAATTGATTTTCACAAACCTGATAAGTACAATCTTACAATCTCAGATCTCTTATAATACAGTTTTTTTTCAATTTTTCTACAGTGATTATATTGGCTTCACCATTATATAATCATTGAAAATATACCAACCATTTCTCTTTTATCTCCTCTTTTTTCCCTCCTGTGCCTTTTCCTGTTTTAAACAATCCAATATAACAGATTGAATATATTCATACAAATAATCATTCCATTTTGACTTCTCCTTCCATCCATATGCTCTCACTGCATGCGCAGCTAATAACATTGCTTTAAAGGTATCCTGATTTTGTTGTGAAATTCTCTTGTTCCCCAGTACACCCATACATAATAGATCTGCATCTATGGCATGTCCTGTATTTGATAATTTTCTTGTTGTTCTGTACCATTAGGTCAGAACTGGTTTACAGTGAGCCTAATAGGGCTTTCAGGGTGAATGAGATATGGAGTGGTTTGCCAGTGCCACTTGTCCCTCGAATTTTCATGGTCAAGTGGGGATTTGAACCCTTATCCCCAGCCCAGAATTCTGTTCCATTTCTCTGTCCACTGTACCCACACTGGGTATCTATCTGACAACGTAGAGGACTTTTAAAAAGAGGACTCGTCTCCTTTTCACTTTGTTTCTTCCAGGTGAAAGCCTGTATCCTCTCTAACAATCCTGTCTCCAAGGAAATTCGCCTCTCTCTGCGCCCAGTCTTCCTTCAGCCTGGCACTCAACTGAGCCAGCTTTCCAGTGATCGAATTGGTGCAATAGTGCCAAGCGCGACATTGAAGACCTTTCTCAAGAAAACAGGTGCCATTTTTCTGCTGGATGATGGCAGCCTTGCATATGCACATGTAAGTTGCTTAATGCTGATTGCAGCTCAAAACTGGAAAGCCTCCAAGCATCCCATGTGTCATAGGGAGAACAGCCTGAATTAGCACTAAATGGATGCGGTTTTGAATTGGTCAAAATATGCCTTTTATGATGTCTTAATTTTTGCTAATATACAGAGGATCTAAAAGAGACCCAAGGCAGATGTTAACTGAGAACAGTTTTTGTTTGTTTGTTTGTTTGTTTGCTTGCTTGTTTATATTGTGAATGCATAGCAACAATTAAGTCTGTAAGCTTTTCTGGGTTATTACATGCATTTCATATGGTAAGTTGTATAGAAATATAATATCTGATCTTGAAGCAACTTAGAAAAATAGGAGGATTGATAAGGTAGGAAATGATTTGGAATACTTGTAACATCCTTTATTTTTATAGCTAAAACATCTTTCGGATACTCCCAGATCTTTCAAAAGTGAGTTGTTTACGCCTGGAAGCAAACATAAATGCCGAATTATTGACTATAGCCCAATGGATGATGTTGCTATGGTGTCTCTCAAACGGTAAGATTCCCATCCCAATTCCATTGAAATTTGCATAGGCAAAAACACTTTATATGTCCATCATTTATATATGTGTGTGTTTCTGAAATTCTCCTACATAGCTGGGATTTCCACTGTCAAACAGATAAACCGACTTGTATTCATACCTGG
The DNA here is from genome assembly GCA_023846285.1 of Phrynocephalus versicolor. Lineage (NCBI taxonomy): Eukaryota > Metazoa > Chordata > Lepidosauria > Squamata > Agamidae > Phrynocephalus > Phrynocephalus versicolor. The sequence continues at coordinate 13,863,649 of JAHTLZ010000379.1, read as the reverse complement.
GGAAGCACATGGCTTCTAGAAAGACTTAAGTGTACATGTTACACATTTGTGCAGTATGTAGTTTCTACTGATTTTAAAAATTGGTTCTATATATATGCAACCTTTCAGCATGAAAAATATACTAGATTTTTTTTGCCATTTTGGCTGTTCAGATGATCTTTTTCTACTTAACTAATGGATCCTATCTTATTAGTCCAGGAACTTTACTTGCTTCTTACTTACCTTAATCACCACCAGTTTGCTTGAATGTGGAAAGAAAGCTACCAAAATGGTAGGGCAAGTAATTGAAGAATCATAACTGTACTCTGGTATAGCTCTCCTTTTACCCTTGTATTGTTTCTTTTCCATCCTGTTTGTTGCATATATTATGTTTATGGATGGAATCTTAGAATTATTTAACTGGAAACTCATTGAGACCAATCACCCAGCCAATGCAGGAAACCCATACCTATAGCATCCTTGATAGGTAGTTTTCCAACCTCTGCTTAAGAACCTGCATTGAAGAAGAGTCTACCACCTTGGGAGGCAGTTGATTCTACTCCTGAACAGCTTTCACTGTTAGGAAGTTGTTCCTGTCAGTTAGTTGAAAAACAAACAAACAAAAACAAAAAACAACACCCTTCATCTTCCACACGACAGCCCTTTAAATACTGGAAGACGGCTATCACACCACCTCTCAGCCTTCCCTTCAGCAGGCTAAAAGTGCCAGAGTACCTCAGCCTTTCTTCCTGGAACTTGGCTTCCAAATCTACTTATTCTTATTGCTTTTTCTTGGACATGTTCCAGCTTCTTGATATCATTCTTCAACAGTGATGCCTAGAGCTGGATATAAGACTTTAGGTGAGGCCTGATTATGGGACACCTTGCCAGGTTGATAAGTAGAGTGTTTGCAGTCTTTTTGCTGCTGCATCACACTACAGTATTACCTCGTAAGATGAATTTAGTTTGTTCTACGGGTCAATTGGTCTTACGAAAAAATCATCTTACGAGGCATGGTTTCCCATAGGAATGCATTGAAAACCGGAGGGAATCAATAGGTTTTCAATGCATTCCTATGGATGGGAAGGGTGTCTAAACCCCCCTCAATCAAGGGACAGTGGAAGGCTGTTTCCCCCCTGCAGCTGATAGATAGCGGAACTTTACAGTTCAGAGCTGTCAAAATAATGTGTCTCTTGGCTGCGGGGGGGGGGGCAGCCTTCTCCTGTCCCTTGACTGAGGGGGCAGTAACGTCCTCTTCGCCTGTTTCTCTGCGCAGAGACTCAGTTGAAGAGGGGGAGTCCCTGCTCTGCTTAACTGAGCGTTGGGCAGAGCGGGAGATGATGGATCTTCGGCCAGCCTGGGCACCTTGCAAGGCAATCGGCAGTGGCAATGTGCTGCCACCGCTTGCATTGCAAACCTCCCAAGCTTGGAGAAAATGCATTTTCTCCCTGCCCAGGAGGGTTGGAAGGCAAGCAGCTTAGACGATTGCTAATGCCGCTTGCCTTCCAACCCTCCTGGGCTGGGCGAAGTTCCATGTGTCTGTGCTCTGTTCAGGCAGAGCACAAACCTGTGGATCTTCTCCCAGCCCGTGCTGCTTGGAAGGGAAGCAGTGGCAGCACATCACCACCGCTGCTTCCCTTCCAAGAGCCCAGGCTGGGCGAAGGTCAGTGAGTCCCTGCTGTGCCTACCAAATTGGTGGGCAGAGCAGGGACCCATTAACCCTCAGTCAGCCTGGGCGGTTCCCTTGCAAACAGCCCAGGCTGGGCAAGGATCAATGGTACCTCGTAAGACGAATGTAAAAGGGAAGGAAAAATTTGTCCCCAGAAATTACATTCGTCCTACAAGTTTTTCGTCTTAAGGGGCATTTGTCTTACGAGGTATTGCTGTATTTTCCCTATTTTCTATTTTGATCTGCTGAGATCCCTGCATTCTTTTCATCTAGCTCACATTTTCCCATCTTGGTCTCTCTTGATTAAAAGCAAAAGTCTGGGAAGTGTGGAAATTTTTCTTTTAAAACAGACCGGCTGTGTATTAAACAAAGCTAAAGAATTTCTCAGTGAAGTTTACGCAAAATGGTTAGGAAGTTCCAATGCAAGCAAGTCAGCCTTGTCACAGTAATTACATGTGCCTTTGTGAAAGCTGTGATAGAGATTGAAGAGTCAAAGGAGAAAGAAATTGTATTACAGTGCTTTGTGGTTTCTATTTTATAACCTATTTTTGTAACGAACTGTGACAATACTGTATTTTGGTTAGAGCACGTTTCCTGGCTGTTTTCAGTTGATGAAGTATAGCTGTTTTGGTGATCCGTGAAGGTAAAAAACCTGAGGCTGAGAAGAAAAACTGAGGGGCTGTGTGGGAATGAATGAATTAAGAGACACTTAGACACTTTTGCACACTTCTGCAGAAGAATGCTGATGCACGTTCTTCTTTGCTTCAGTACACTGAAGCCTGCATCTAAAATAGGTATCACAAATGACTGATGCTATTAATTTGGAAATTTTGTTTCATCAGGTGAAACTGATTTCAGTTATTACTGGCCTTCTTATGGATAAGTCAGAAGAAAGAATCAGGATGGGATCCATCTTCTTTGTAGTATCTTATGTTTCTCTTCTACCTAAACACCCATTTTTTTCTTTCTTTTTAATGTCTACAGACATATTATTGATGCTCCATTTTTGAGATACCATGATCTGCTTCCTGGACAAGTGCTGGAAGTAAGTTCAGCAACAGAACAAAAATAACGCTTCATTCCAATGCTTGTTGCATTGTCAGTGTTTCAGTTACAATACAAGCAAAGAATTAATTTCATAATATTTTGGACAAGTATGAAGTTCCTTTGATGTCTGTGTTCATTAGTTATTTTGGCACAGATCCTACTGTGTAATATAAATAAAATGATGCCATTTCAGTTCAACTAGCATAGCAGTTGCAGTTGTGCTACAAGAAAGAGGGGGAATGTGTAGACCTTCAAATGTTGTTGGACTTTATTACCTTTGACTATTACCTGTATTGGATGAGACTCAGGAGACTTGTAGTTTAAGAATATCAGCAGCGCTGCATTCCCTACTCTGGCTGGAGACTAGTCTAATTTTCACTAGGTGAATCCATTTTATTTATCTTCATGTGATCCTGCGTCTGACTTGTGATCCAATTTGTAGTTCCAAGTAGAACAAATCCATTGCATCAATGCTGTTTATGTAACCGTCGATCCACCATTCAGCAGTTAATTCATTGGGATTATTTTAGCTTGTGCTATCACCTGAATGAAGCGCCTACAGTTGGGTCTTACGCATTCCAACACTGTAATAAGGTTTTGATTTTAGGTTCCATAGAAGGTGTCATTCCCTGCTAGCAGTATACAAAGCTAATTCTTCCAGAAGTAGGCTAATAAGATATAGGATTTTTGTAACTACTCTCCTTGGTCCTTGTGTTCTTTTCCACGTGTGACATCCTGTCTGCCACGAATGATCTATATGTGACCTTTTGGCATGCTAGTAGTACTGGTTTTCCTGTTTCTCAAAAGGCAATTGTCTTTGTCCACCAACTTGCCATAAATGTTCAATATAGTAGCAGAATAGCTACAAGTATAATAAATGTTGTTATTTGGAAAAGTGGGGTTTTTTGTTTCTATTGTGGTGTGACTCAGGTTCTTTAATGGAGTGACTGGTAAGGTATAATGTACAAAAGGGCAAAAATCACCGACCTAGACCACAGAATTGTTTTTTGACCCTCTTTCTTTGGCACTTTAGGGCACAGTTTTGACTCTGAAGCCCTTTGGCATGCAGGTGAAGGTGACTGAGCACATCAGGGGCTTGGTTCCTCGCCTGCATCTGGCTGATGTGCTTCTGAAACAGCCAGAGAAGAAATACAGCGAGGGAGCTGCTGTCAAATGCCGGGTGAGGTCTCCCTGCATTCTGAGGATGATTGTGGCAGGAAAATCTTGAACAGTGTTTCTCCAAGCAGAATGTTGCTTTGCTGGTGGGGGTGCTATTGCAATATTGTTGGGCTGGATGTACAGAATCCTATTCAAACATGTACATTGGGTGGCGACTTCTGTAGTACAACCTTATATATATTTAGATTCTGTACAGCTCAGTGGGTTGGAAGGCATTCCATGCAAGACGTTTGCATCTCTCCTGTGCCTCCTGGTATTGTGGGAGTGGGGAGCTAACATCACCTCACCCAAAGTGTGCATGACTGATATGCCTGGCCGCTTGTGGCATCTTAGGAAAGCTTCATGATCCCAGAGCACCACTACAAAGTTTGCCATAAGTGGAATTCATTGTGAAGGCACGTAATTGTTTTACATGCACATGTAATCTGAAGTAAGTCTCTTTGAATTCAGTGGGACTTTTTCACAGATGAGCAAGTTTACAACTTCAGCATTATGACAGTTCTGAATTTTGAAATCGTCTGCAAAAGGGAAATGATTGTTTCCACAGTAATATAATTGTGGTTATGAGAACAGAGTGATGGTTAACAATGGTACATAAGAACATAATAAGAGCCATGCTGGATCAGGCCAAAAGCCAATCTAGTCCAGCTTCCCGTATCTCACAGCGGCCCCACCAAATGTGTCTGGGAGCACATGAGACTAGATATCTGTCTCCTGATACCAGTCCTCTGCATCTGGCCCTTGAAGTAACCTGGTTTTAAGCCTGGAAATTACGCATCTCCATCATGGTTTGTAGCCTGTGATGGACTTTTTCCTCCAGAAATCTGTCGAATCCCCTTTTGAAGGCATCTAGGCCAGATGCCATCACCACATCCTGTAGCAGGGAGTTCCACAGACTAACAACACACTGTACAGAATCTAAATATGTACAAGTAAAAAATATTTTCTTTTGTCTGTTCTCACTCTCCGTATCCTCAATTTGAGTGGATGTCCCTTAGTTCTGGTATTTTGTAAGAGGGAGAAGAGTGTCCTTTTATGCACTTTACTCATGCCCTGCATAATTTTGTACGTCTCAATCATATCCCCCCTCAGGCGCCTTTTTCCAGACTAAAGAGCCCCAGATGTTTGAGCCTTTCCTCATAAGGGAAGTCCTCCAGCCGAGTAATCATTTTAGTTGTCATCCGCAAACTTGGCCACCTTACTGCTTATCCCTGTCTCTAGGTCATTTATGAACAGACTGAAAAGCATCAGTCCCAGGACAGATCCCTGGGGCACACCACTTTTCACCTCTCTCCATTGTGAAAATTGCCCATGGATACCTAGTCTTGTTTCCTGGATCTCAACCAGTTTTCAGTCCAGAAGAGGACCTGTCCCCTTATGCCCTGACTGTGCAATTTTCTCAGCAGCTTTTGATGAGGAACTGTGTTAAAAGCCTTCTGAAAATCCAGATAGACAGTATCCACCGGTTAACCCAATCTACATGCCTGTTGATATTTTCAAAGAAGTCTAAACGGTTTGTTAGGCAAGACTTACCCTTACAGAAGCTATGCTGATTTTCTCTCAGCAAGGTTTGTTCTTCTATTTTTTAAAAAAGATTTTTCTCTTGGATGAGGCTTTCCACCATCTTCCCTGGGACAGACGTAAGGCTAATCGGCCTATAGGTTCCAGGGTCCCCCCCCCCTTCCTTTTTAAAAAATTGGTGTGACATCCGCTATCCTCCAGTACTTCAGCACTGTGGCCGTTTTAAGAGACAACTTGCATATTACCATTAAGAGACCTGTAATTTCATTTCTCAGTACCTTAATAACCCTTGGTTGGATGCCATTTGGGCCCGGTGACTTGTGGATCTTCAATGTATCAATTAAACCTAAAACATATTCATAGAATAAGTCTTATCTCTCAGCATTGGGATTCCTGGCATTAACAGTCTTGTATACCAGTTTTAGGTGTAAAACAGTTCTGCTGGTTAACATACATTAGTCTATTTTTTTTCCTTCCATAGGTGCTTGTCTCTAATCCTGAAGAACGGAAACTTCTTTTGACACTGAAGAGAACACTTGTCAGTTCCAAGCTCCCTGTCCTTGCCAGTTATGAAGATGCAAAGCCAGGCTTGATCACCCATGGTTTTGTGGTCTGTACGAGGGAATTTGGCTGCATTGTAAAATTCTACAATGACATCAAAGGGCTGGTTCCCAAGAACGAGCTTGGTGTGCCACCCTTGACTGCTCCTGAAGAAGCCTTCTATGAAGGCCAGGTAGATATTGGATAAAAAGTGAAAAGTACTATTTGCTATCTTTGATGTAATGTTCCAAACTCTCTTGCCTAGTTACACTGGCATAACACAAATTGTGTAACATTTGCAGGTACATTGCCTTAAGTTAAAAATTGCCATAGACATAATCTGTTGGATGCGAGTTGCTATGCAACTGGTAAGGTAGTAGTGAGCCTCGTAGCAGAGTGGTTAAACTGCTGTACTATAGCCAAAACTCTACTCATGACCTGGGATTCAGTCCCAGCTAGCCAGCTTAAGGTTCACTCCGCCTTCAATCCTTCTGAAGTTGGTAAAACTTCAGCTAAGCTTTTTTGGGGGTGGGGGTGGGGGGGAAACGAAGTGGGGGTGGAATGTGTAGCTTGCATAATTACTTGAAAACCATTAAGAGAGTGTTTTAAGTGCTATGGGCCAGTATATAAGCAGCACACTTTGCTCTTGCTTTAGTGATTTCTTAACCTAGGGCAAATTGTCTCCAAAAGCGATACCATTTGCAAAGCTACACCCAAGGATTTGGGCCAATATCTATAGCTACAGGAAAGAATTGTACATATTTCTGAAACTTATTTTATGTGTGCAGTTATTTACAGAATGTAGATTTTTCTTTTCTAGCAGATGCTTGTTACATAGCTCGAATTTCTGTGTTGAGCTAAAACAGTAAGATAGTAGCGGTAAGAAAAAGCAAAATTAATTGGAATAAACTTTTCATGCTGTCAAGGTACCAACCTACTTATGTTGGAAGGCAAATGCGTATCCATAGACTTTTTGTGGAATTGGTTTCTCTATTTCTGCCAATCAGGTGGTAAAAGTCCTTGTCTTGAAATGTGAGCCTGAGCAGGAGAAGCTGCTACTCTCGTTCAAGCTGACAGGCCGTGCTCTTGCTGGGGACAGTAGAGAAGAGGGTTGCAAGAAAAGAGAAGTGACGTATGAAGCTGGACAGGTAATTTGTTTTGAAATTTTTCCTTTCCATTCTCTCAGGGGTCCTTTTCCCTCTGCAGATGATGATGCAGTACTTAGAAATCTCCCCTGAGAAACTGTGCCTGTTGGAAATACAGTGGTGCAGAGTTTTGTGCTGCATATTTCTTGCCTGTGGGATGGGGTTTGCCATTGGACACCTTTTTAGTCGCCCAGTGTCATCTATCTTCCTATCTTTAAATGTGTAAAGCATCTGTCATAGTTTGTATGTGGCTTGAAAGGAAATATGTGACTAGATCCCAAAGAAAGGGCACCTAACTATAAATGACAGTTCACTTTAATTTAAATAATTATTCTCGGCTGTTCTTCACATCAAAATGATTATTATTGGAATTTAGCTTCTAATAGAGCCTCGTGGCGCAGTGGTTAAATGCCTGTACTGCAGGTAAAACTGTGCTCACGACCTGGGGTTCAGTCCCAGGTAGCCGGCTCATGCTTGACTCAGCCTTCCATCCTTCTGAGGTCGGTAAAATGGGCGTCCCGCCTTCGGGGGGGGGGGGAGTGTAGCCTGCAGTACTGTAATTAAAAAACTGTAAACCGCCCAGAGACTACTTGAAGTGGTATTGGGCGGTATAGAAGCAGAACACTTTGCTTTTGCTTTATTGTTGAAACAATTGTAATTTGAGGAACCTTACTGGGATCCAGGGAATATTGGTTGTAATGTGGTTCTCTCACGTCTGTCATTCTCTTGTGTTTTTAAATCAGATTGTTGATGTGAAAATTCTGCAGAAGAAGGAAAATGGCCTAGAAGTTGCAATACTGCCTGGAAACATTTCTGCCTACCTTCCCATGATGCATCTCTCTGACCATGTCTCCAATGCCAAATTGTGGTGGCATTGGCTGAGAGAAGAAGATACTCTGCATAGGGTTATGTGTCTCCATGACAAGGGAGGACATATTGTATCCTTTTCCATCTGTGTCAAACCTTTGGGTAATATATTTGTGTTTGTTGTAAAGTAGTTTTAATATGATGTGTACTGCGTGTGTTTCTTCCCCTGTGTGTGTGTGTGTGTGTGTATGTGTTCTGTGCTGTCAAGTTGGAACTTAGAGTTACCCTAATAGGACTTTCAAGGTCAGTGAGATATTTAAGGAGTGAGTTTACCCGTTCTACCCCCTCAGTCAGTTTCCATGGCATAGTAGGGTTTTAAACCTGTTCCCAAGAGCTTTTCTGTCACTCTGTCCGCTATACCTTACTAGGAATTCCTGTTTTTGTGGTTGCTTCTTCCTCTAGGCCAGTGGTAGTGAACCTTCGGCACTCCAGATGTTTTGGACCACAACTCCCCGAATTCCAAGCCTGTATTGGCAGTGACAAAGGACTGTGGGAGTTGTGGTCCAAAACATCTGGGGTGCCAAAGGTTTGCCACCACTACTCTAGGCTAATGATATTATTGTTCTCATAACCTGCACAAATGCTTCTGTGTTTTCATCCGTATCCCATCAATTTGTGTTCATCCAGTATCCCATCATGTCTTGTTTATGAAGTAGCCAATATAAAAGAGCCCCCCCCACCACCACAGTTTTCTGCCCTGCTCCTTACATTTTAATCTGGAGCAATTTACCTATCTACCTATAGTTCATATCTTGATTCTGCTCCAGATTCTGTTACTTCAGAGGTACAAAGCTTTGATCCCTTAACTGTTTATCTCAACAGTAAGTCCTAATCTATGACATTGTGATAATGTATCCTTGATATGCTTGTCTGTCCACTGTCATAGGCTTTTAGGGGGATGCCTGCCTTGTAGTGGCCAAATACAAGAAATATCCAAACCTCTCATTGAAAGTAGCTTATTCCTTGACGGACTGTTTTTAGACCCTGAGCAGGAAGCCAGCCATGATTTCTGCTGTAGAAGAGGAGCAGGCGGTGAAGAGCTTCTCTGACCTCCAGCCTGGAATGCAGCTGACGGGCTTTGTGAAAAATATCATGCCTTATGGTGTCTTTGTTGAGCTTCCATATGGTCTGACAGGGCTAGCACCTAAGTCGGTAAGACATGTTGCGCTGCCCATCTTAGAAGCTGAATTATTCTGGAATATAGAACTCAAAAGTTAAAAGGTTAAATTAAAATGATCTCTCCTGCTTGTTCCATATTCACCTGAAAGAATAAAAACTCCCACTGGGAAGAGCTTTATAGTGTAGGTAGCGCATAGTAACACATAGGATTTTTGTTTGTTTGTTTGCTAGTGTATGTTGTGAAGGGATGGGCGTTCCTGTGAATTTGCAGACAAAACCCTTCAGGGTTGTCAATATTCTTGAGTTAAAGACAAAGAACTTGAATTATATGACCTGTATAAACTGTCAATATTTAAGGAAGAGGAAAATTGTAAACTCCTTTATGTGGGTTCCTATTGATGAGTTTTATATAAAGCAAAACAGAAGAAAACATGCATAGCAACCTTAGTTGTCAGTTTCCTTATGAATAGCATTTTGGAGTGCATTGAATTCTTCATGGAGATCTTGAGGCTGCCGGACTGTAACAAGTGACATTAAATGGCTCTGTCTTCTAATCACCACAGGCGATGAGTGACAAGTTTGTGACAGACCCCAAGGATCATTTTGTGATAGGTCAGACTGTGATAGCCAAGGTGACCAACATTGATGAGGAGAAACAACGCATCCTGCTGTCCTTGAAGGTGTCTGAATGCTCCTCTGATGATGTTGTTTCAGAGAGCTTCTCTTTGCTCCATCGGTACTTTAAGGAACTTCAGGAGATCAAAAATATCATGGCTGAAAGAGGTAAACAGCCAGTGTGATATATTACAGCCTTGGATTAGGTCTCTGTTCTAGGTTGGCAGTTCACACGATCCTGCTCTGCCTTTCCTCAAATGGTTGTTATGAGGATAGAGCGGGTGGTGGGAGGGTGGAAAACCAGGTGTAGCGCTTTAAACTTACTGGAGGAAAAGGGAGATGTTGCAATTAAACTAATGTGATTTGAACTTATTAAAAAAAACATCAAGACCTAGTGTGGGCCTGTCAGTGCCACAGGGGCTCATAAATGCTTTCTGTCAAAATCAAAAAGCTTAGAAACATGTCCTCTGTTTTTGTGAAAGAAAAGCTGAGATGAATTGTAAATTGAGGCCAAAACTGTAGTCACTTGATGGATATCTTTGCGTTCAAGTGCTCAGTGGATTTTGTGTATCTTTGCAATTGCAGAAAGTTCCTTGTCAGGTTGTTTTTATATTGACTCTCTATGTAAACAGTGTAGAAAAGGAGAGAGTGAGATCTCATTTAACTCTCACTTGCATATTTTCACATTGTCTTAGATACAGAAGTTGATTTTTAAGTGTAGGTCCTTAAATTGGTCTGCTTCTAAATAAAAGAATCCATTAATTTATACTTGTTAATTCATATTTAATTCTGTTTTTAAAGAGAGAGGTCCCAGGCATTTCTGCACATTAATAATAAAAAGCCAAGCCATAAATGAAGCTTAGTTCTGATTTGCTTTATCCTCAGATGATTCCAGTGTGGCCCAGAAACTCTGTGATTTAAAACCTGGACAGAAGCTTGAGTTGGTGGTTCAAGAAATCAGAGCAGATGGTTCAGCGATTTTTAGTGGCTCCTGTGTTTCTGGGCTGACTGCAGTGGCCACTCACAACCACCTTGGAGGTAGTGTATTTCTCATGGTCCCCTTTTCTTGTAAACATCACACAAAGACGAACAGGATTCTGGCCTCTCTCTTTGTGCAAGAGAGAAAGGTGAATTCCAGTCTTCCAGTCCTTCAATATTTCATTTTTAGTAAGCAATATCAGGAATTATCTTCTGGTGTTTTTTTTTTAATTTTTAAGGCAAAAATATTATCATGGGTGAAAAAGCAAGAGTTGTGATTCTCAGCATTGATTACCTACATTCAGAGGTCTGTGTGTCTCTTCGAGAGGAGTTGCTGTCTCCCAAACCTAAGAAGGTATGATAAGCCACATTTCTCTGTTATGCTTAACTAAGGTAAACACATGCTTAGCTAGTTAATGACAGGATCACAGAAGGGAAGTACATGGCATGTGCATGAAAACATATACATTGTGGTGTCACACTTATGGAATATGCAAATGCAAGAAGAGACTAGCAGTAGCTTTATAGGCTATTTATAAATAATAAAAATAAAATCATTCCATGCTTCCGTGGATAAATTCCACTTCAAGGCAAGTACCAAAAGTCCAAATATGGCAAGATGGGGTTTGCCACAAGCTTAATCTCAGATGTAAAAAGTTCTTGGTAAGATGATTTTTGCCAGGCACGTCTGCCTTAGATGAGGCAGGAAGCAGACACGTAGTTGGGATTGTTCCAAGGCTACCACTGCTTAACAGTCTTGGGTGAGTGTTTTTCTTCCTAATCTTAATGTTGGGATTTAGTCTGGAAAACTGGGATACTGTCCAGCTGCACCTAGGAATGCTGCAGAAGCTCCATTGCTCATTTTTCAGATGTGACTAAAGGGCCTATCAGGAATACAATAGGACCCTGCTATCCGCTGGAGATTGTTTCCAGGCCTTCCCGTGGATAATGAAAACCGTGGATAAGAGAGAACACCACCCAAACTGCTGTTTCCTGACAGTAGCTTGCTTTATGGCTGCTGTTTGTGACAGTAGTTTGCTTTACAGATGCTATTTGTGACAATAGATTGCTTTGTGGCTTCTGAATTATTTAATTTTTTTCCTCTGCCAACCGTGGATAACTGAATCAGTGGATAATGAATCAGTGGATATGGGGGCACTACTGTACTTTAAATGCTATACTTTGGCCTCAAAAGAAAGTGACTGCAGCAGCCTGTTTCAGACATTTGTTTCCTTAGATTTTTAAATGTCATTTTTCTGCTTTCCAGTTAACCCCAGGTTCTCAATACCAGGCCATTGTGCAACACATTGCTGCAGAACATGCTGTCGTTTCATTGGTAGGAACAGGCCAGCTGATTGCCATTCCTGTGGCTTCCCACTTCAACGATACCTTCCGGTTTGATTCAGAGAAACTGAAAATTGGCCAGTCTGTCATGGCGGTTCTGAAGAATAAAGAGGCAGGGCCCCATGGGATGTTGCTTGCCGTGCCAAGTCCAATGAAGAAAAAATCTATATTCAGGTCAAGAAATGAATCTGAGACATTTGAGGAAGCCTTGGCACTGATGAAACACTCATTGAGTGTGGGCGATGTCATCGAAGGAACTGTGAAATCTGTCAAGCCTACCCATGTCCTTGTGGCAATTAACGATAATCTGACTGGCTCTATTCATGCATCCCAGATCATGGATGAAGTGTCCATAGGCACCTTTCCAACATCAGTACTAAAAGCTGGACAGAAAGTGACTGCTCGGGTCATTGGAGGAAGAGAAATTAAGACTCACAGGTAGGAGAAGTATTCCAAGAGTTCCTCTTTTCTTGCACTTATTTGCAGCTTGCTGTTTCTTTCAGTATAGTTAATATTTTAGCTGACATGTGCCCTAAATCTGGATGCACTCATGCATTTGTTTGCCTGCAGTTTTCAGTCATACTCAAAGTAATGTGAAGCATATCTAGTCTGACCTTTGCTCTTACTTGAATACTTACTAGTTTCACCCACAATGAAACAACTTGTATTCTCTTATCAGTAGAGATTTAGGATTTCCAGAGTTAGTCATTTCCCACTTGCACTGGAGGCAGTGCTGATGTAGTTTAAGCAAGTGTTGTCCCTTTTATATTGATAAGATTCCTTCCAAATTCCTGTCCTGCCTGTGCAGAGACAGGATGGCTGAAGTCCTAGTTACAGGGGCACAAAACACAAGCTTTAAATTCAGGAGGTGAATTACCTTAAGAAATTACAGTGGAAGTTGCCTGTTGCATACTGAACTATGTCTATCAGCAGGCAACTGATAATGTCTAAACCAGTTTCCATGGGATCATTATCCTCCCAAAGTTGCACCATTTGTGAAGCTACACAGGATAATTTTGCCCTAAGTGTGTATTCTAGAGCAAATGAAGAGAGAACATGAAAATGAAGCCAATGCTTAGGTGCCAACTATTCAGTGGGCTTCCGAGTCATCACAACTTGTTATACATCAGGGCTAAGGTTTCAAGCTCTCGAAATGTCATTCGACGATTCCCATCGGTCTCACCCAGCTTCACCAATGATGACAAATAATGGAAGAAAAAGTCCCTCCTCATCTGAAGACCCATAAGGTCTTCATTTTGTAGACTGATTGTGAAGCCCGAGTGTGTGTATGTATGTGTTAGTTTCTTAATTTGGCTTTTGAGTATTTTTGTTACTGCTTGCAAATAATAAATTGTGCAGCACAAAAACTTTTTTTACTGGGGATTGACCAACATTCACAAATTTCTTCATACTTTGGCTGAAAAGAGCCTGAAATATTTAAAAACGCAGTGTAGGAAAAAACACAACTGATAGAGTCACCTAGAGATATATGAAATGTTCAAATTGTAGGAGGTATACATAGGCCAGGGTCTTCTTGGGGAATAAGGCTTACATCATAGAACGTGAAATGTTTCTCCCTTTCTAATGGGTACTGTATTTTCCAAGTGCATGGAAGGAGTTTGCTGCATGATATGGTATTTTTCTTCACATTCCTTGAAATGAACGTGCGTGAGAAGAAACTTCGGGGGGGGGGGATTTGTTTCCTTATTTTTGGGAAGCAGAATTAATACCTTTGTTGTCAAGGCAGCCATTGGTTTTGATAAAAAAAATGATAAAGCAAAAGCTGTGTGACCTATGGGTTTGTTTGTGCAATAGGGGAATGTGCTCTCTTTCTTCTTTCAAAATGCCAAGTTGGCAGCACCAAGGATGACATGATACTTTGCTCATTCTTTTCAGGTATTTGCCCATCACCCATACCCACTTCGCTTATACATGGCCAGAACTCAGTATCCGGCCAAGGTAAGGAAGCCTTTCATTCCAGGGTTTGTATAGTGAAGCAAAGTATTAGAACATGTTAAATGCAGACCTTTTTCACCCTTCTGAACGCACCTGTAGTTCTGATTTTCTTGAACAAAGAGAAATTTGGTTCATACTGCTCTGTATCTAAGACGTTAAGTGAGGAGAACATTGAGCAAATTAATTAAACCTAAGAATCTTTTGCTCTGTATGCACAATGCTGACCTCTGCTGCTGAATAAATATTGTAGACTCTAAAGTTACTTGATAATTGGTAGGATAAAGATAAATGGTGATTGGAAGTGGCCGGAAATATTGTGGCGAATAAATGTTGTGTCCCTGGCAAGTTTGGCCCTAAAGATGTTGGCAGGGACCATAAACTGGGTCTTAAGCTCCTCATAGCCTAGGTCTACAGAGGACGTTCTCAATGTGCTAGGCATTTAATATTGTATAGCCATTCTAAATTCTAAACCAGAGCAAGCTGTTACATAATAAATGTATTCTCGAAGGCTTTCACAGCCGGGATCTGATAGTAGTTGTGAGTTTTAGGGGCTGTTTGGCCGTGTCCTGTAAGTTTTTCTTCCTGACGCTCTGTCTGGTGAAATGTCAGGAAGAAAAACTTCCAGAACACGGCTAAACAACCCAAAAAACTCACAACAACTATATTACATAATTACTGTGGCTTCTGTCCTAGCTTCCCTTCTGTAACCAAAATATAAGTTGCAGGATAGAGTTGTCCAATTTTCTCAGCCCTATATCCCCTCCCTCACAGACATATACATACCCAAATATGTTCAGGGGTTAGAACTTTGTGAATTAGGTGAGATGGTATACAAGTGCAGTGGGGAGATTGTTAGAAATGACCCGCTTTTGTGCGTGATCAAAGGAGAATACAGAACATTCAGAACTTCCTACTATGCAGTTTTACTATAATTTCAGCAAAGCTCTATAAATGCCCACACTTGATTGTGCTGGCTGAGAATTATCTGGAAGCGTGGCCTATTGCCTGGTAGGTATTTATGAATGGTGACCCTTGCTTCCGTATCTGAGGAGAAACAAAATGAATGAGGAATTAATGCATGAAGTCTAGAAGAATAACTGCCTCACTCTGTCTTCTATGATCAGTGAGATGAAAGGGGAGTGCAAAACAGTTTTGGGCCCTGAAGATGGCAAATCAGAAGAAATGATGAAATCCTTCAAGCCTGGGCAGATGGTGACATGCTTCGTTAAGAAGGTAAGACCTAATTGTTTTTTGCAGATGGTAGTGTCATTTCTCTCTCTCCCCCCCCACCCTCACTCTAAACTTTATAGGAGATTCTGCCTTAGATTCAGAGAGAAATTATGCAGAAAATAGTGGGTAGGTAATATGAATACATGGAAATACACACCTTTTGGGATCTTGCCTTTAAAATAGAATAACAACATCCAGTTTTCGTGTGTGCACATATTAGGCTGTTTCAATGGGACTGGAGTCAGGAAATGATGAAGTACATGGATAAATTTACTGGGTGTGCTGTCAATGAATTTATGCAAATGCTATACTTTTTTCCCTCTTAGTACAACATTGCAAAGAAATGGCTAGAAGTGGAGGTCACCCCTAATGTTATAGGCAGAGTTCATCAACTACTACTGTCTGTGAACCCCAAGGTAAGGTCTTGCAAGGAATCAGGCAACACTAGACCTCTTACTGTGGCATAATCTTTTACAATCTTTTAGTCTGATTAAAGTACCATAAGACTCTTTTTATTTGGTTTAGTTGTGTCGTCATCTCCTAAGAATTCCTTAATTTTATAGTAAGCATATTTACCTAAGCAGTAGCTTTGTTATATTGTTTCAGATGAATGGAACCCAAATAGACAAAGTTTCTGTGTTGCCAGATTTTGGTTTCAAATATGAGGAAAACATATAAGTTTTTCTTCAAGCATTTGTTTAATAGGAATGCTGTTCAATGCATTGCATCTCTCAGAACTAGTTTTTTTTATTATGAAGAATGCAATTTGTAGCACGCATTTGCCAGCAGATGTTGCTGAAAATGCACAACTATTGTAGACCTTCATAATATACTGGTGGAATATTCTTGGCTGCAAGCAGAATTAACTCCAGTGTAACTGGAAATAATCCGTTCTTTCTCTCCCGTCAGGTCATAAAACATCCAGGGAAGTACTTTAAAAATGGACAGGCCTTGGCTGCCACAGTGACAGACTGTGATATCACTGGTACTAAACTCCATTTATCATTGTCAGGTACGATTTAAAAAGCCTCCTTCAATAAGAAGTGAAACTATCAGTAACTGTTATCCACCCCCTCATCATTTTAACCTGTAAATTTGATTTGATGTCTACTCTTTAATTTTCATCTAATGACACCCTGTCAAAGTTTCCCTATTTCAAACCATAGGCACAGTTTATTTGTATTTCTTTCTGTCACACAGCTCGTTTGTATGTGGTGGTGGTGGTGGTTTGACATTATAACAAATACAAACAATTATGCTAGAGGTTTGTTCCAGCTACATATAGTATTTATGCAAAGTTCTGGATCAGGCCGAGTCTCAGTAAAAGTAAGTCCTGGTAATCCAGTTGTAGTCATTGAATTTTTCCATGAAAAGGGATGAGTTTACAACCCCTCTGGACTGGCAAAGCATGAGGCTGTAATACATTTAAAAGCTACAGTAGTTGCTTTTCTTCCTCATTGCTGATATCACTGTTCTACCATGGTATTAAATGCACAGTGTGGAATTGCCTACAGCAATGATTCCCAACGTTGGGTAACCCAGGTGTTCCTGGACACAGCCTTCACCAGCAGCCATGCTGGCCACGGTTCCTGAGAGTCCCAGTCTAAAAATACCTGGGTTAACCAAGTTTGGGAATCACTGACCTACAGTGAAATGTTCACTTGCTTGCATTTTCCTCTGCCTCCAGTGTGGCCCTCAAGAGGACACTGACAGTACTGCATATTGATTGATTTCATGGGATCTAAGCTTATTGTATACATGGTCCCTAGGAAACATTGGTTACTTAAAGTATACTGAATTTACAAGACGGATCCTAAAGCTTGCTTGTTTCAAATTACGGGTTATACACCTAGATTTTCTCCTAATTTATGTCGTCTGGTTCTTACCTGACAACAAATCAGGATTCTGTGAAATTGAAATTACAGTAAATACTGCCATAGTCATCATGGTCCTGGTGCTGGGAGTGCCCAGCTCACCATATCATGGTTAAGTGTGACATGTAAAGTAAAGAGACTAGGATTATAACCAGTACCCATTTAACTCACTAAATTTAGTGGAAATTGGTTTTGAATTAGGTACAGGTTCATTTTGTATGTTAACTTTAAGAAACTTAAAGCATACCCTCCATCTACAATGATGCAGTAGGGTGTATCGTGCTCTACTTGGACTTAATAAATCTATATGTGGAAGATGTGCACCATTCTAACCCATTTAACAGCCAAGCAGCACATTTAAACAATAAGAGAATGTGCAGTGACTTGACCTATTCTAAACTTCCCCACATCTATGTGTAGGTATTTATTGTCTGGAGAAAGGAACCATCACATTAGGCTGTGTAGAAAGAGTGATTCCTCACGTTGGCCTGAAGGTTGCCCTTCCTTTTGGAAGGACTGGCAGTGTCAGCTTTTTCCACCTCAGTGACTCGTATGCTGAGCAGCCATTAGAAAACTTCAGTATTGGAAAAATAGTCAGGTAAGAGCCTTTCGCAAAATCAGCTTTGTATACAGGTGAAGAAAATTGCCTTTAAAAATTATATAGACAATTCTATGCTACACTACATGTTTTCTGTTTCTTGGAAATTTGGAAGACATAGAAGGATCTCTGAGTAAGCAAGCTCATATAGATGAAGGTGGAATTTCCAGTGTCTTGTTTCTAAACCAACTAGGATTTTGAGGTAATTACTAGCCTTCTGCATTCTGCCTGGGAACCAGCGCCCCTCCTTCAAGAAGTGAGTTGCATAGTCATGTGTGGTCCCTTGATAATCATCAAGTGTTCTAAATTAAGGCTCAGCAGTAATTTCAGTAATACACTAATGCACTGTATTTGTCCAGTTTTGTTGTAACAAAGAGGAATAGTTTAAAACAGGGCATTTCTTTAGAAGAAGTATTCAAAAGTTCTATATTTTTTCATTTCCTACATACAGATGCTATATCCTTTCAAGTGAAGATAATAAAATAAAAGTTTCTCTTCGGCTGTCCAGGTAAGGAACAATACCCCAAGCTGAGAATACTATATTAAAAAAAAGATTCTTAAAATAATTGACATCCAGTTGTACAAATATGCAATTTCCCCCCACTATTTGGATTATGAGTCATGAGAGTATTTAACATTTGGGTCTTGTGTATAGTGGCAGAAATGAATTCCATTGCATTTAGAAATTAATAAATATGTGGAAAATTGCTAAAATTCCTTGCTTTTGTCAAGTTGTACAGAGACAAATAATACAGTTCAAATTTCTATTTATTGCATTTATCTCTGTAAAGCATTTTTTTTAAACTGGGAAAAGACCACTGTGCAACTTCATTATTATTTTAATGTGCAAATGGATATTGCTAGCATTGATCAACAGGATATGGATATTAAGCTACAGGAATGTTTGGCTGCTTTGCTTAAATTTGCTTCTTTCCATTCTTCAAACATTTAGATTTACTTTCGTTCGCTTGAAAGAGGGTGTTTTTGATAGCTTCTCCATCTTTGTTGTAGGATAAATCCCAAGAGCCATTGTAAAGTAGAAGATCCTGAAATCTCAACACTTGATGATGTGCAAAAAGGTCAGCATGTCAGAGGCTATGTGAAATCCATCACATCATCTGGCATTTTCTTTGGGTAAGTTTTGCTTGGCTGCCCATAAAAGTGAATTCCATTTTGTTTATGCCTTCTCAGTGATTTTAGGATCAGTGGTTCGCAACCTTGGGTGGCCCAGGTGTTCTTGGACTACAGCTCCCCGCAACCTTGGCCAGCACAGCTGGTGGGAAGGCTTCTGCGAATGACAGTTAATGAACACTTGAGTCGCCCCACATTAGGAATTGCTGGTGTAGACTGAGACTGTGTCATGGAGACATTACTCTTCTTCTCTCACGCTCTTTCTTGGTAATATAGATGAAAAGGAATGCATACCTTTCTGAAGGGAGAGGGTCTAAAGCAGTCATGTCCAAAGTCAGGCTTGGAGGCCAAATGCGGCCCGTTTTCAAATTCTGAGCAGCCTGCAGCCTCTTCTCTTGTTTATTATTTGTTTGTTAGATAAACAACCTCCTAGAGTTGTTTATACATGCTGGCGGTATATGAATTGTAAATAAAGCATAGTAAAGTTACTTTTCATTTTATTGTTAGTCCTTTGAGCACCATTTTGAGGAAAGGGGGGGTATAAATTTAAAGACTAGTTAAATAAAAGATTCCTTAACTTTGTGAATGCAGCTGAAACTCAAAGTACATGGGTTTTGCTATTCCATTTCTCTTATGCAAACTAAGTGCAGCTTTGTGTGGATTCCTAGGAAAACAGTGGTTCAGTCAGGACTACAATGATCTGTCTTTTAATATAAAGGTGGATAATAATTTGTCTGTTCCCAACAGATTGTCTGACTCTGTTGTGGGTCACATCCCATTCAAGTATATCAGCCCTCTATTTGTGCCAGATCATTCATTATGTGCAAAACACATACACAGAGGTCAGTTCCTCACTACAAAGGTCATCAGGTACGTGTCAAGTTTTACAAATAGAGCGGTGTATCTGGGTTTAAGATCACATTATCAAAAGTAGTTGAGATAAAGGGAAACAGTAAAATTTAAGATAAATTTTCCACCTAATGAGCCTATTCAGGCCATTGTTCATCTTATGAGGATGACAACAGGTCAAAGTGAACTATAAAATGGAGGAGTTACAACTAGCTTTCCTCAGGCTGACAAAGCTGTTTGGATGAGCGGTGAAATGTTTCAATCTCTCTCTCAAAAAAAGTCTGTTTGCCATGACTCAACTTCCAGTTAAGAGAAAGAGTCATTGCTGGCACCACCGACAAATGTTGTTTTGGGGCAATATTTGCTTACTGTTGTCTGTTCCTTCTGTTCTAAAGTGGCCATAGGGATGCTTATCTTAGGATACAGTGTGAACTTGAACAATTTAAAGCAGTTGTTTTTTTCTCCTACCATCCTCATCATGCCTGTTCCTTGACTTGTATCCTAATCCCTTTGCAGTATAAATAAAGGAAAGAACCAAGTATTGCTGTCTGTACTTCCCGAAGACACTGGGAAACCAAGCATTATCCCAGAGTCACAGATTCTGCCGCATAATAAAATGAAGAAACTCTCCAAAAAGTCAGAAAAACAAAAGAGGAGAAGATCTGAAAGTGAGCAGGTAGCAAACCTCAATGGCATTTGGGTCACAGTAGAGTGGGAAACTGGGAAATAGGTTTTTTTTTTCACATGGATTAACTCTTTTAACACATACTCAAACTTTGTTTTAAAAATTCTGTTCATATTGTGTTATTGTATCCATTTTTTTTACCTTCCAATTACAGGAGGTAAAGCCAGCAAAAAAGAGAGCTCGTGGTACTGAAGACGATGATAGTGGTGTTGAGGTTTACTGCCGCGAGGAGGAGGAGGAAGAGAAGTGTGAAAAGAAATCTAAGGTGAAAGACTGAAGCAAAAGAAGAAACTAGTCCTTCATTTTTTAGTAGTAGGATAATCAATCTTTCTTTGTTTTCATCTAATGCAACTTTCCCCCCATTTCAGCAAGGAAAAGAAGTTTCGCGGTTAAAGGTTTCAAGCACTTTTATATGGGAAGAAAGCTTAAATGCGCTGAATACAGATGCTTTGAAACCAGATGAACAAAGCTCTGATAGTGATGAAGAGGATGAAACAGAGACCAAGGTGCAGTATTGTCAAACAATTTTATTGGGTGTTGTTTTTACACTGTCAGTGGTTGTGTTAACTAAACTTTTCCCCTAGCATCCCTATTAAGAGGCCTGTCTTGTTGGCTGATGCACTATATAGATAACATTTTGCTTTTAAAATTAACAGATTATGTAATAATTGGCAACAAAGGGGAACTGTAACTGATCCTGAATCTCCGTTCTCCCTTTCTGGCCTCCAGGTTCATGTTAGGAATTATGCTGCTCAAAAACCTTCTTGAGGCTTGCATCTGTAAACATAGCAGTTGGTGAACCTTTGGCACTCCAGATGTTTTGGACCACAACTCCCAACTCCCACATTCCTTTGTCATTGGCAATACAGGCATGGAATTCTGGGAGTTTGGTCCAAAACCTCTGGAGTCCCGAAGGTTCGCCACCACTGGGGTAGACTCTTCATCCACTTGACCTGTGGCTACAAGTAGCCTTTCCTGTGGTGGTATTTGCTGCCAGTTGTTTTGGTGCCAGATCAAAACCTTTTTTGTTTACCAGAACCTTTTAATTGGCTGATTTGGTCTCCGTTTGATGCTTTTGCTGCTACTCTGATGGCATGGATATTTAATTGCTTAACTTAACTGTGTCTCATGCTAATAAATCTTTGTACTCTGCTCATAAGCAGCTTGGGGCTTTTAAAAATGTATTGAAAAATAAAAGAGCAAGCCAAGCGGACATCAAGGAATTTGGACAGTGTATTGCAGGCAATTCCAAACTTTGGCCCTCCTGATGTTTTGGACGACAACTCCCAGAATTCCAAGTCTATATTTCCAATGGCAAAGGACTGTGGGAGTTGTGGTCCAAAGCATCTGGAGGGCCGAAGTTTGGACATGCCTGGTATATTGCAAGCATGTGGCATAGAGTTGACATTGGAAATGTGTGTGCTTTTCGGCATCACTAGGGTAGTAAGGAATAGCTTTGAATGTGACTGAGGACATCCAGCTTTTCATCATATTCTGTGTTGTAGCAATGTGCTTTCTCCCATTGTTATGCCTCTTCTTCTTTCTCCTTGTTTCTCCTCTTTAAAGACCAAGAAGCCATCAAAAAAGAAAAAGGTGCTGGAGAAGCAAAAGGCAGAGAAGGAACTCTCCAAACTAGAGGCTGCCCTGATGGACCCCAGCCGTCAGCCTGAGACTGCAGATGACTTTGATCGCTTGGTTCTCGGCAACCCTAACAGCTCCATCCTCTGGCTACAATACATGGCTTTTCATCTCCAGGCTACAGAGATAGACAAAGCCAGAGCTGTGGCAGAAAGGGCACTCAAAACCATATCCTTCAGGTGAATGACTTCATTGTGGAAATTGCTAATACCGATCAAGAACTGGAACTAATTATACAGAGGTCACAGAGACCACGACCCTGCAAATCTAATTGTTTCCTTGTGTTTCATTTTGGAACTTCTAGTTTACCTTTTGCATGCATCAGTGTTACAGCTGCAGTGCACTGGACAACAGTTACCCTTCCCCTGTGTAAAAGAAAACAATATAATTTATTCTGCTTAGTATGCATGATGTTTACAGTCCGTTGTAAAGCCCCTCTTGCAGCGCAGAGCGTTTTCCACTTCAAAAAATTGATAGGGTAAACTACTGAAAAAGAGCTAAATATCACAGACAGCAGTTTAAACTGTACTCCAGCAGTCTGAAAGGCCTGTGCTTGCTTGGAGTTCAGGAAAGTACCTTCCACCTCCCTGGCTGCAGCTGATAGAAATGGGCAGTACATCCTACTCGGAAACTCTTGCTCAGGAAAATGCATCTTCTTGCTGCTACAGTTCTAGTCACTTGCCTTAATGTTATCTTTGAATGTTATCTTCTCTACCTATGAGGAAGTGAAAAATATGTCGTTCTTTTATCTGCTGAGGAGGAGGTGGTAATGCTGAGGATTAAAATGTATGGGGATGGTATAGTAATTCAATACAGATACACCAAATGGGGATGAAGAATGACGACACCACCTGTGTACAGTATGATCTAAGATCTGTGAGGTTGTGTTGATCTTGTCAAGAAGGTCACAGGTTTACTTTTCCAAGGTGAGCCGGTAGGCCAAGGTCTGAACTTTGGTCCCATATAGAAGAATGTTACTTGTTTTCTTGGCTTTCAGAGAAGAACAAGAAAAGCTGAATGTGTGGGTTGCCCTGCTTAACCTAGAGAACATGTACGGCACAGAAGAAGCATTGATGAAAGTCTTTGAAAGAGCAGTTCAATACAATGAACCTCTGAAGGTTTTTCAGCAGTTGGCAGACATCTACACTGGCTCTGAGAAATACAAGGTGAGGCACAGTATAGTCACATGACAAGTTGCTTCTACTCAGTGATGGTGGCAGGGACAGTACCTAACTGTTCCTGGAAGGAATAGACTTCAAACTGGTCCAGCTAGATACCAAGCTCTGGTTGCAGCTTCTGTCCTCAAGTGGCAGTAGGCTTGATCAATGGATTGGTTTGATTTGATTTGATTTGGTTTGATTTTTATATTCCCCATCTGGCATCAGGGCCACTCTAGGCAGTTTACAAGTTAGAACAAAAATTACATTGTACAATACGACAGTAATGCAAAAAACTAATCAAAACTAAACAACAAATAACTAGGCAACTAAAACACCCTATAATAAATGAGCATATTTACTTCGTTATAGCTCTTTCCATAGAATGCCATGTTTTGATCTAGGTTCTTGGCTGGATAATGTGCTCTCGGACCTATGAATTTTATACTCCACAAAGTTCTAGAATTTACAGTGGGAAATGGTAGTAATTTCTGGACAGCGTAGTGTTTTAAAGCCATGCTTGGAATTAAGAACAAATGGGAAATAATCTTAATGGATGACACTTTCAAAACTGGAAAGAACAAAGAAAGCATACCAGCGCCTGACTTGTTTAAGGAACTGGGACATATTTGTTCTGTACTGAACTTGGCTAACTTCCAGGAAGTAAGTACTTCAGCTAGAGGAGTAGCCACCAATGTTCTTTCTAAGGTGTGCCCTTGAATAGAGCTCAGTTGGTGCTGTGTGGTGGCAGTGCAACCAATGCCTATTGGGTTTCAGAGGAAACCCTGCCGCCGCCCCCCCCCGCCCCCCCCATACACAGACAGGCAAGGCTCCTGTGCAGCCAGGATGAAAATTAGAGGGAGCATTGGCAATAATTATTGCCATTGCTAGAAAGTACATGTCATGAGACCCAAGAGCGAAGCCAGTATATTTTCAAAAGTCAGATCATAGAATATGTAAAACATAACTGGATTTCTGAGCTTTAGTCTGTATCCACTGCATTCTCCTTTATGTGTTTTGTGGGTTTATTGGAACAGCACTGTATTTTTCTTTCTGTATGATGCTTCCATGTATAAGATGCCTCCCTTTAAAACCCAAAATTGTAATTTCACAACCACATGGTTCTCTTCTCAGCTTACATGTTTAAGATGACCCTCAATTTTTCGTCTAATAATTTTTTCGACAAAAATATATACAAGGGACAATATGGTAAATATTTGCTGCTCCGTGAATCGAAGCACTAGAAATTTCTTGCTGTGTTTGTAATTATTTCTTCTCCTCCTTCAGGAAGCGGATGACCTCTACAATACAATGCTAAAGCGATTTCGACAGGAGAAATCTGTGTGGGTGAAGTACACAACTTTCCTCCTGAAAAGAAGCCAGGTGGAGGCAGCTCACAGGCTCCTCCCTCGTGCCCTGAAGTGCCTGCCAAACAAAGAACGTAAGGACACATGAGTTTGCTCTTCCCCAACTGATGTGTCCTTTCTGTCGAGCCAGATCTTTGGAGATTTCTTTTTAAACTTCAGTCCCCTTGTCAGCCTGGACAACTGTACTAGCCAGTGATAATTCAGGGGTAATAGTCCAAAAAGCAACTTCTTCAGGCTTTGCTTTTGGTTTAGATTTTTAACTGGTCCGTTGGCAGTATAGACTAGGGATGGGCTATTCGTTTTGGAAGCTACCAGTTCTGAAACAACCTGCAGGAGCGCAGCTGGTGTTTGGAAGTCTCCGAAACACAATCAGCCAATCTCTCACCTTGCTCTGTGTCCGCGCAGGGCTGAGCTCCTACAAGGAAGAAGCCTCCAACGTCATTGTTCCTTCTCCCTGGCGCTGGCCAATCAGACAGGGAAGCGGGATGATGCATTTCCCTGTACATCTCCTGATGGACCATTGCCATGGAGAAGGACCAATGACATTGGAGGCTTCTTCCTCATTAGAGCTCAGCCTCACGTGGACACAGAGCAAGGTAAGGGATTGGCTGATTGCATTTCGGAGGCTTCCGAACACCAGCTGGGCTCCTGCGGGTCACTTTGGAACCAGTAGCTTCTGAAATGACTAGCCCATCCTTAGTATAGACAAATCGAGGAAAAGCAGAATATTAAGAAATTCTATCAATTTTGGTATAATGTAGCCATTGTTTATCAAGTTCTTTTTCTGTGATTTCCTTCTTACCCACGAAGTTGTGTTTTGTGTTTTAACTGAGGAGAGTAAAGGCATTGAGGGATTTGATAGTGTAGGACTGCGTAACCTTCAGAAACTCTTGGAATATGTGTATTTCACCATGTATAACCACTTCTTGACAGAGTAAAGGTTCCAGAGGTCAGACTAATCCTGTTGGTAATCTGTCCTTGTACTTTCTTGCTAACTATTCCTTAATACAGCTAGTCTTAATCTTTGGGGGGGGGGGCAGAGGACACTACCCTTCATAAGCACAATATGAAAAATAGGCTGAATCAGGATTGCATAAGCAGCATGACAAACCTTATACAATGGAATGTGAAGAATTGTTTCCAGTCTGTGTCCCCCTTCAAATGTGCCAGAGTACCTCCTGGAGCCATATGACCCCTCCTTGAGAATTCCCTGCTGGCACATTGAAACACATCCAAACAGTAGGATATGAAAATATGCTATCACAATAAATACTGCACATTTTACAAAAAGTAAATATGTTTGTTCTGTTTGTGTATTGTGAGAATTTCCTAACGGAATTGTAATTCCCCTTTGTTACGTGCTGCCAAGTTGCTTCTTATGTATCATGTCCCTGTGCATTATTGACTTCTAAAATGCCTTGCTCTGCTAAGTTCTTGCAGAGTCAAGGCAGACTGCTTTTTTGTTGCATTAGTCTAACTTAAATTTCATCAGTCTGCCCCTCCTTCCCCCTGCTGCTTTCAACTTTGCCCAGCAGTTATTGTCATTCCCAGTGAATTTTATGCCCTTATTCCCTACTAATGAGGTATTACCAGATGGTGTTGCTTTGTTAAATTCTAAGCACAGGCAGTAATGACTCGGAGAAATAATAAATGAAAATTTACTTTTGCACTATTGTAGATGTGGATTTGATTACAAAGCTGGCACAACTGGAATTCCAATTTGGTGACCAAGAGCATGGAAAGGCTGTTTTTGAGAACACACTGAGCACATATCCCAAACGAACCGATGTCTGGTCAGTGTACATAGACATGATGATAAAGTATGGCAGTCAAAAGGAAGTACGGTGAGTTATGGGACAGGAAGAAGAGCGGGAAGTTCTGATCTTTCAGATAAATGGTACAGATATGACACACACAAAAATGGAGTCGCCTTGAAATTGGAGCAAGCTGGGGGTCATGCTTGCTTTTGGAAGGAAGTATGACAATACTAAAGGGTCCCACGGCATTAAGGCATTATGTAAGTCCAGCCATTTCCTATAGGAAGCCAGTCTGCTCTGGCCATTCCTCAGTAGTATGAGACTAGTCCATGGCCTCTTTTTTTGTTTAGGCCGTGACAGAAGTAGCTCATGGGGAGGACCTGTGTGTGTGTTTTCATCTGAAAAGAAGCCCTGTGCATGCAAGCTCCCCTGAGAAGCCCAACTCGGAGACAAATCAAGTCCCTGGGCCTAAACGTTTTGGGGACCATGGCTTTATATGGGAATGCTGTCCTATGCTGACAGAGAAGTAATGTGAATTAGCCAAGATAGTGTTGTGAATAGAGCAGTGTTTTTCAACCACTGTTCCGTGGCACAGTAGTGTGCCGCGAGATGTTGCCTGGTGTGCCGTGGGAAAAATTCTCCCTACACCAGCAATGCCCCCCCTGCATCCCGCTCGCGACCAAGGCAGCGGTGCGGCACCGGTGAGCTGGAGGAAGGCGGGGCATTTAGAAAGAAGCCGGCTGCCGCAAGGCTTCCTTGGGAGATGTAGTTCCTCCCGCAGGTCTGAGACGCGGTCCTGGGGAGGAGAGCAGACTACCTTTCCCGGCGTGCTTTGCGCGCCGGTGAGGAAAGGCTGGCCGTGGGCGGGGAAGGAGAAGAAATAAGGGGGGGGTGAGAAGTGTGTTTGTGTGTGTCTGATAGGCACAGAGTTAAATTTTTTAACATTTTCTAATGGTGGTGTGCCTCGTGATTTTTTTCATGAAACAAGTGTGCCTTTGCCCAAAAAAGGTTGAAAAACACTGGAATAGAGTATTGAACTTAGACTCCAAAGACCTGGGTGCAAATACCCAGTTAGCGATGGAAACCTGAAGGGGGTGGGGTGGCTCTAGTTCAACAACTGCTCCTTAAACATCTCACATACCTTGGACACCTTAATAGGCTAGCCATGTTAGGATATACCATATTTTTCCATCTATAAGATAAACCCCACTTTTCCAACTCGCACAGTTCTCTCCTCAGCTCACTTCCGTGTATAAGATGGCTCTCAATTTTTAGCCTCACAATTTTAGACAAAAATGGAAAAGTACTGTGTTTGGTGGTGTATAACACAAACACACAGTAAAATCTGTGTTCTTCATTTGGGCTAGGAATCCTGAAGCTTTTGTTTAAATGAACACTACATTTCACTTGGGATAAGGAAGATTGAATTCCTGCTCTAAGTTCTTTATGAAGCCTGAATACCCTAATATATAACTTAAATCAGGCATGTCCAAATTTCAGCCCTGCTGATGTTTTGGACCACAACTCCCAGAATTCCAACCCTATATTTCCAATGGCAAATGACTGTGGGAGTTGTGGTCCAAAACATCTGGAGGGCCGAAGTTTGGACATACCTCACTTAAATGGTTATAATAAATGAAGACTGTTTTCTCCCATACTAATGTTGTCTATTGATAGTACTCATACAGACCTCTGAAGAAAGCATTTTATGTTGAGAATATAACATACACACCTGCTTGCATGCATTACTAGCTAACCAACCTTTTAAAATTTAAATTGTTGACCAAAATTGTGGGGGGGGGCTTTTTTTTTGCAGGGATATTTTTGAGCGAGTAATACACCTCAGCTTACCAGCAAAGAAGATGAAGTTTTTCTTCAAGCGTTACCTGGATTATGAGAAGAAGTATGGCACAGCAGAAACAGTTCAGGCTGTGAAGGTGGCAGCATTGCAGTATGTGGAATCTAAAGCCAGTCTTGGTGACAGCTAACTTCTACAGCAGACAGACTTGCTTCTTATCCTTGTACATTGAGAAGAGGGAGCTGACACAGCTGCAGGGAAGACAGCTTTCCTACTTACTGCATTTCTAGCAGTCTCAGCAATATGGTGAAATGGACTGGATGAAATAACCATGCAAGAACTGCATAAGAGCATAATTCCTGTAATTATTGATATTTTTATACTTTTCCTGAACTTCTAAATGTGCCTTTGGAGTTTTGTCTAAGTCTTGATTTTAAAATAAGAATTAATAACTTTCTTCTAGGGACAGCTGTGCTCATTAAATGGATTGCAATTATATTATCCTCTTTTACTTTACTCAAAATGGAGTATTTCTCATGTCTTTGCTAGGGCACATATTTTGCAGAAACAACTTAGTCATGTACTGTATCTTGACTTGTGAATTTGATTAACTTATTCTCACACATATATCCATCTCATGATAATTTTGAACTAGCAAGAACCAATATACCGTATATACTCATGTATAAGTCGACCCGAGTATAAGTCAGGGCCCCTAATTTAAACCCAAAAAACTGGGAAAATGTATTGACTCAAGTATAAGCCTAGGGTGGGAAATGCAGCAGGGCCTGGCAACTCCTCCTTTGTGAGCTGGGTGTGTGTGTGATGTTTAAAATGACTTTTAGCCACTGAGGCAAGTGCTTGAGTTGGTGGCTAAAAGTCATTTTAAACATGGGGGGGTCAGGAGAAGTGGCGCACAATGTTTAAAATGACTTTCAGCCACCGACCCAAACTTGCCTCAGTGGCTAAAAGTATTGACCCGAATATAAGCCAAGGACCCTCCTTTTGAGCCCAAAATTAGGGCTGAAAAACTAGGCTTATATTCGAGTATATACAGTATATGAGTTCCAATAACTCATTAATATTCCATGTTTTGTACAAAGTGAGCTGCTTTTATAACCATATGCATATAGCTGAAATTATTGCCTATGTGCTGTAACAAGCGAGAATGTTTTTCTAATTATATCACTGTATTGTACCCATGGCTTAAAAGCAAATGCTGTATTCATTTTCCGGTGGGGAAAAAGTTTGATAGAATTTTTATTATAAATTCCGGCTTGACCCAATTAATGAGCTTCTATAACTGTTTTTTTTTTAAAGTTGAGATCTTACAAAGATATTTTCTAGTCTCTAATCCAGATTTCTCCAACCTAGTGCTGTACAGATATTTTGGGCTAGAGTTCACAACATTCATTGTGCTGGCTATGGCTGATGGGAGCTGATGTTCGGACTGCATTGGGAAAGGCTGCTCTAAACATTTGTGTGTCCTCATCCCTTTTTTAAAATAAGGTTGCCCCTGCTTCCTTTCCCATCTACTAAAATCACTGCAAAAAGATTTGCATTAATAAGAGGTTATTCTACACATTGCACATAATTGATATAATTAGGTCATCTGATCCATGTGGCGGGATTGGAATCTTTTCTAACCAACACTATCAGTGCTGCAGAATTCCAGATTTTTAACCACAGCTCCCAACATCCCTGTTGACCTTGCTAGCTTAGTTTGCTGCAAATTAGACGTCCACAACATCAGGAAAAGCACAGGTTCTCCTCTCCTACTTTACATCGGGATGAAGATGATGATGATGTGCTGTTGAGTCAATTCTGACTTCTAAAATGTAAAGAGTAACGGAATAGCTGGCTCATCTTCCGTATGTGACACCCTTGGGAGATAGTAGCTTGAAGGGAAATCACTAATAGCAAAAAAAAGAGTATATAATAGGCATGTGTGACTAATATTTTGTTGCACAAAGAAATGGAGTGGTTTCATGATTATTCACATGAATTGGCCTGACTGTTATCTTAAAAGCCAGTGGGAGACTGACATGAATGTTGGTAATCATTTAAAATGTGACTTCTCTTGGAGAGCGGAAGGATATCCTTGCAGTGGATTTTCCCTCCCACTCTCCTTGATAGGCAAGAGCTTATAGTCAATCTTTTTGAGCTCCCAGCTCCCTCTGCTGCTGCATCCATAATTTTCTTTACATAGCAGATGGGTGATATGTATCTGGAAAAAAAAGAACCAAGGAAGACCTTGAAGGCCAAGGAAAATTGCTAAAGCTTTTAGAAAGAATATCGTTCTAGGAGGAAGTGAAAGGAGCAACAAACTCTTAACTATACATGGCAGGAGTACAATACTAATGGAGTGCCCCATTCAGGAACAGGAAGATCTGACTGTCATATTGATATTACAATGGTGCTAATGGGATAAACCCAAGCAGGATTTTTTTGTCTCTTATCTGCAGGCACATTTAGTGTTTAGCTTCATATGAAAATTATATGGTTATGAAATCACATTCTCTTAATGGATCGTGTAGATGTTCTAGCTGTTGCTGTGAAAAGCCACTCAGTTATAACAGCATTGGTCACATTAATGGAATTAAATTTGTTTCAATAAGGTACTTATTTCAACGTAATGTATAGAATGTCTGGAAGTTGAGTCACGGCTACTGAACTTCTTTTTGAGAGAGAGAAACGTTTCTCTGTTCATCCAAACAGCTTCATCGGTCTGAATGATGAAGCTGTTTGGATGAACAGCGAAACATTTCTATCTCTCAAAAAGAAGTCCAGCAGCCATGACTCAGCTTCCAGATAAACTCACCTGGATGACTGAGAATCTTCACAAATGTATAGAATGAGAATTCTGTCATTGGAATAAGGGAAGGATGAGCTGCTCTAACACACTAAGAGAAAACCTACAGTATATTTAAGTATGAGGGTAGTATGAGGCATGTATAATTCACTCCATAGCACTTTATCATTGGATATACTGTATCTCATTTCTGACAGAATCCTCTAGTGCACCAAATATTTGGATTTGTATCATTTTAAAGATAAAAAGTATTAGTGTTATAAAGTGTGTCTTCTGTATCAGAGAACTTTAGTCCTATTATTCAGATAGTAGTCTCTTTGAGATCATCTTTCAGCTGAATGCATACATCTATTTTGTTGTGAAAAACTGACACCAAACTACTGAAGCTTGTTATAAGATCCACTATACAGTATACTGGTAGCACCACAGACTGAAATGTGTTTTTATTCTTCACAATGTATGCTAAGTAGGTAAATGTGCAAGAGCTATACAAAGGGGGGAAGGGGCTTTTCCCATATTTTGTATGGGTCTCTGAGGGAACAAAACTGCCCATTAAAGACAGTAATTAAGTATAGTTCTTTAAAGAGCCAAGTCCAGCAGAGGAGAGGACAGCAACTGCCTCTTCATGGAATCCCTGGAGAGACAGAAAAATATCTGCTCCTGAGCCATCTGATGTTTATGAAGTTTTGT
>JAHTLZ010000379.1:13780333-13830253 GCA_023846285.1 Phrynocephalus versicolor | reverse complement strand
TATCTATCTATCTATCTATCTATCTATCTATCTATCTATCTATCTATGAGGAAATTGTGAAGAGATCAGAGGTTGTACACCTTCAAGAACCTGAAAGAAAATATTGAAGAGATTGTGTATTTTGATAGACCAGGGGAAAGTAATAAATAATGTACATAATATAAATTAATTGGTTTGAATATGGAATCAAAAATAAGCCCTAGATTGGAATGACAGTTAGGGATGGTGTTTTGGCAAGAAAAGGGGAAGGGGCGGAGCTAAAGGAGGGAGGCAGGAGAATGTAGAGCTGAGGGAGAGGGAAGAAAGGGAACAGAGGAAGAAATAGGGAAGATTTTGAGGAGAAAACCCTAATTACAAAGCCTAAAAATGTCTGTCTTCACGTGGGACCAGTCCTGGGACAAAACAATGCCCAATCAGATGTCGCAAGGACCCAAGCATGTTGGCTTGGCAACTGGCAATAAGCTAGATGTCTCATCCCTCAGTAGATGCTTGTATAATAAGACCCCATCTTTAGGGGTTGACAGGGGTTTACCATTCTCTGGTTATAAATATCCATCTGAAAGGGAAGTTGAAACTACTGAAAAAGGACATTCTACCCTCAGGCAGCAAATCTTGGGAGACAAAGATGTTGGGTTACCTCAAGTTTCATCATTATTTAACAAAAATGCAATGCTGTGATTGAGGGACAGGATACTAAAGAGGGTGTGGGCTTGCCAGAATGTTACCGTAGCTGGCAGGAATCTATATTTGGAGCATTTTGTCTACCATCTCGAAAGAATAGAGGGAAGCTCTTCTCCCTCTCCCAAAATACCAGAACTAGGGGACATACACTCAAATTGAGGGCTGGGAGAGTAAAAACTGACAAAAGAAAATATTTTTTCATCCAGCGCGTTGTAAGTCTATGGAATTCCCTGCCACACAATGTGGTGATGGCATCTGACCTGGATGCCTTCAAAAGAGGACTGGACAGATTCCTGGAGGAAAAGTCCATCACAGGTTACAGACCATGATGGAGATGTGTAGTCTCCAGGCTTTAAACCAGGGTACTTCAAGGGCCAGATGCAGGAGAGTGGTATCAGGAGACAGATATCTAGTCTCATGAGCTCCCAGATGCATCTGGTGGGGCCGCTGTGAGATACAGGAAGCTGGACTAGATGGGCCTTTGGCCTGATCCAGCATGGCTCTTCTTATGTTCTTATGTTCTTATGTAAGCTTTAAATGCATCCAAAGGCTTTCACATATACCCAACTCATGTCTGTTTGATTAAGAAACTAGAAGGCTAAGTAAATCATTGACTAGGATATAGATGATACCTTTATAGGTCACAAATAAGAAGATAAAAAAAATCATTGCAAGGTTTTGTGGGCAATAACCACAACTTTTAAATGATTTTTATAATGTTTTTTTTTTATTAGTTGCCTATAAAGGTATCACCTGTAGCCTAGTTTTGCATTTGTATTTTGTAATGGCCACATGGCTCTCTTTTTATTTAAAAGTAAATCATTACGAATACGAAATCTTTAATACGGCCATAGGCAAGTTAAAACATACTACATTTCTAAAAGAATTAGGTACAACATTAAAATGGTCTAACAGAAAAGATAAACACCTTTCACTCACATCTTAATTTGAAGGGGAGCAAGAAGGGAAAAGAGAGAAGGGAGGAGAGGAAAAATCCCACCGATAATTAAGGTTCTATCCTTATTTTGTTAAAACCTTCCCCTCCCGGATTTTAATAGCAGCAACTAGAAATTTTGCCACATTATGCAAAGTGTCTGAGGTTTGTCTTGTTAGAAGTAATAGGGTATAAAATGCCTCAGAACGCCCAGGGAATAATTTTAATTGGGATTCAATGAGTCTTCGTCGGATTTCAGAGTAAAACTGGCAAGACAGGAGAACATGCGTTACAGATTCTATTGCACCTGAGTTACAGGGGCATTTGCGTTGAGAGTATGGGGTTTTCTTAAACTTCCCTTCCAACACTGCAGATGGTAATACATTTAAGCGGGCAAGGGTATAGGCTCTACGATGTTTTTTAATTGGTAGCATGAAGAGATAAGTGGCTGGTTTAAAGGGCAATAGTGCTTTGTCCAAAGAGATGTTATTTGAAGTTGCCACCAGGTCATGCTGCCTCTCAACCTCCATAATACGTTGTTGAAGCATTTGGTTTGCTGCATCATAGCCCATTTGGATTACACAGTCCTCTGAGAATCCATACATTCTGAGTTTGGCAGACAGTGCTTTCATCCAGCTTGATAGATGGTTGTCCTGTAGGATTAGCGTGGTTAGGCCTCTTGGAAAGAAGGATAACTTCAACCAGAATCTAAAAATGGTTATCCAGATCCTTGCTTCCACTTTCGGGAGCCCAACCTCCAGCCGCAAAGCCGCATTGGTGACACAACATGGTACCTGGAGGATTGCTCTCAGAAATCTCGACTGGACCCTTTCAATAGGAGTAAAAGAAGGATAGGGACCTAACTGTGCACTGTAAAGACGTTGGCTAATGGATTTGGCTTGGAATACCTTCAAGGCTGCGGGGATATACTGCCCACCCTTGGAGTAGAAAAATTTAAGGATTGCAGAGGCTGATCTTTGTCCTGCTTGGGCAACGTGGTTAGTGTGCGCCCTACGAGAGCCATTTGCTTGGAAAACTGTACCTAGATACCTAAAGACTTTGGTTTGTTCAATTTTGTGACCATTTACAACCCATTTGTAGAGTTTTGGTCTTTTGGCAAATACCATAATCTTGGTTTTCTCATAGTTCATTTGAAGATTATTCTCTTTAGTGTATTGTGTCAGGGCACGCAGCGCCCTCTTCAGACCAATAGGTGTCTGTGACAGTATCACCGCATCATCAGCATACAGCAACACCGAAATATTTCTGTTTGCTAGCTTCGGGGGATGGAAATCGGCCTGACTAAGGGCCGCAACCATTGAGTTAATATAAACATTAAATAATAGTGGTGCCAATATACAACCCTGCTTAACTCCATTATGTGTGGGTACTTTGTCAGATAGGTGGCCTTTCTGATTGCATCTTATTTTCATATTGGTGTTTTCATGAAGTTTATAGATGAGCAGTAAGAGGCGTCGATCAATTGTAGAGGCCTCTAGTTTACACCACAATTTATTTCTTGAGATGGAATCAAAGGCAGATTTAAGATCAATGAACGCTCCGAATAAAGATCCTTTAGTTTTACTAGTATATTTTTCAACTAGATGGTGTAGAATCAGGGCTTGATCCATGGTAGATTTTCCGGTTCTGAAGCCAGCTTGTTCCTCTTCTAGGATATTTTCCGATTCCAGCCAGCTAAGTAGTTTCCAATAGAGATGTCTTGCATATAGTTTGCTGGCAATAGTTAGTAAACTAATTGGGCGGTAATTTGCAGGATTATCCTTTTTGCCCTTCTTGTGAATTGGTATAATAATAGCTGTACTCCAGTCTGAAGGGATGTGGGCATTCTGGTCTATGTATGTAAAGAGATTTGCCAGAATTGGGGCCCACCAATTTATATTTCTTTTTATGAGGTCAGGCGGAATGCCATCACACCCTGGGGCTTTCCCTCGTTGTACATTTTGAGCAATCAGCTTTCTCCATTTCAGGATTTAATAGACAAATGTAAGGGTATGTAGCACCAGCATCTTTTAAAAATAACTCCAAGATCTCTTCAAAATAAAAGAAATTAAGGTAAACATCCCAAGCCACCTTATTCAGCAATGAAGTTTGATGGCATTACACATGCAAACCTAAAGTTGGAAAATATGTTTGTTTTGCTTTGTTCTTGCACTTCAGCTCCCAGAATCTTCCAGAGATGGGCATGGACAGGGTGGGGGTGGGGGAGATTCTGAAATGTGTACTCCAAAAAAGTAATTTTTCTGTGCTCTGCTAAACTCTTTGCATAAAACGATCGACTCTTGCAGGTAGCTTTCTGGATCGATTAGGGGGAAAATAAACCTTGAAGTGTGGGGCCAGTGGGCATGCCATAAGCCTCTTCCCCCTTTCATGGTTTTTCACTCTGTGCTAATGCCACCCTGTTGTTATCAATGAATTTATCACCACTGCTAACGATTGTCTCCAGAGATACTAACAAAGTATTTGCACAGATTTAGGTCCTTATGCCACATAGGATTAATTGCAACAAAGCAGAATGGATATATTCAAATACCAGCTGTAGGATTCTGGGTACTGGTAGTCCAAGAAACTAAAAATTTCAAGCCCTGTCTGTTTTTCTTAGCTTGACTACCATATTAATTTTATTATACTGTTTGTTGGCTGCGGTCCTTTGCAGACGTGCTAGTGGGAAAGTTTTAGTGAACTCACTGGATCTTCTCAAGTAAACAAGGGGTTGCAATGCAGCCATCCTGCTTTTTGCTGGTTGGACTGGTACAGCTGCAAAAGAAGCTGAGCCTAGAGGCTAAATGTTGATGACTAATGCAGATGGTCATAACACAGAGATCATTCTAATTAAATGGGAGTGTGTTATGACATGGTAAACTTTAGATTGTAAAACAAAAGTTTTACACAAACCTAAAAAGGTTCACAGCATGCTACAAATTCCTGAAGAAACAAAAATCAGTCTTCAGTAGTCTCATGACCTGCAGATTGTTGGGCTACAAATTCCACCAGCCTCAAACAGGATAACCCCTATGCTAATGGAAGTGAAAGAAACCATTTCACTAAGAAAATATGAATCCAAGAGGAATGACAATCTAGGCCAACGAGGCAGACATGCATAATAATCAGCTAAGTCAACAGAGACAATATAATTAACTTCGTCATAATAAATTCATGAATTAACAGCTCCTTGGGTGTGTATCATATAGAAATGTGCCAAACACAATGAGGAAATGGAAACAATTTTCTTAACATCCCAGGCAGGAGATGTCACACTCCTTTTTCATTTCATATGGACAAGTAAGTAAAATAAAATACCTGAGACTCATATTTCAATCGCCGTATAACTTCATCCTTGAAACCTGTCACGTTGACTGGCAGATCATGACAAGGGAACCTGGCCATGGTATCTGCTCCATAGCCAGGTGGAAAGTTGCTCAGGGAGGTAGGATCTAGGAATTCACTCAATGCACAAACATAGGCCTCTCCACGAAGCAGTGATATCACTGACCAGGTGATAGGAGCCACTGCTGCCCGTCCCATAACAGACCCACAGATCAAAAAGTTAGCAGCAGCTGAAAAGTTTTTGGTTCCACGTTTGTGGCACTCAGCCACTAGGTTCCAAGTATGGTTGTTCCAAATGATACCAATGACAAACAAGGCCAGGGCAGGCACGCCGATGGCAGCCAGACCATAGATGTAGTTCCTGGCTGGGGAGCATGGGCAATGGAAAGCAACCACAGAGAACAGCTCCTGGCTCCCAACAGTACCCAAGGCCACCAAGCCATTGAATATCATCACATCTTTACTTTTGAAGAAGAGGGAGAGGAAGCGGAAGTTTTCAGCGACGAAAGCTGCCATTTCCCTTTTCTATATCCACTTTTATGTCGTGAGGTGGAAGAAATATCTACAAGAAGTAGGATGCGTGGCGTTTCATGACCTGCAACAATAGAATCATCATGATGATGAACAATTAGGAATTAAACACATTGACGGCCAGCAAAGAGTTATAGTAACAATCTAACAATATGATTTCAGTAAATACTGTGAAACTTTTACGCACTTTGCCCTGTATCCTATTTGGTTCTCACTGTTCCATGCCTGGTTCCTATTCTGCTTCCATTTCACAAGTTGCAGTCTGGATATCACAGGAGCAAAGCAGAGCAATTCTTCCTGTAATATTTGCGATACAAGCGAGGACTCCACTCCCAAGGATGGACCTACCCAGAGCAGGCCGTGATTCCCCCAGACTTCCCCACCAGCATTTTCCCAGTAGGGCGATGCTGAGGAAATAGCTGATGCCCACAAAGTTATTTCCCTCTTCGAGGAGAAAAATAAAAGAGAAATCTACAAAAAACAGAGGACAGGATATTGGAAGAAGGCACTAGAAACAGCTGACTGGGAGGCTTGCCAAGCCAAGGGTCCTCATGAGGTGGCAACAGGAACACAGTTGGTTGGGAGATGGTGGAACCCCAGGAATCCTGGACAGACAAATGGATCCAGCTTATTTTGCTGCTCAAGGAGACAGAGAGGGCATCCTACTACAGAGAATGCCACTGATGTTGTTGTAGACAGGTGAAGGAACTTGCATGGGCCAGTGAGACCCCAACTGAGATTGACCTCCAGAATTCCATTGTGTGTCAGAAGGCTGCACGAACTCCCATGCCCACTGCCTGCCAAGAGCCCATCTCTCCCACCTTTAACTCCTAATTAACTCCTTTATTCCTGCTTGTCTTATTGGGGCAATGGGTCTCCAGAGTATTACATGTATTGAAATGTAATATCCTAAAAATATTTAGCATTTATTCCAGGAAGGAAATAGGCAACAATAGAAACAGAGAGATTGATGGAATTTCATGTACTCCATAGAGGTAATTATCACAAATCATACACTTTCAAAAACATACACTGTCAAACATCCTTGTGAAGGTGTACATCAGTAGTGGCCAAACTTTGGCCCTCTAGATGTTTTGGAGCACAATTCCCAGAATTTCAAGCCTTTTTATGGCCAATGACAAAGGACTGTGGGAGTTGTGGTCCAAAAATTCTGGAGGGCCAAAATTTGGCCACCACTGGTGTACATAATTACTCCCATTTTACCTATGCTATATCATCTAATCCAGCAGTTCTCAACATTGGTCTCCAAATGTTCTTGAACTACAACTCCCAGAAATTCTGGGCAGCACAGCTAATAGTGAAGGCTTCTGAGGATTTTAGTCCAAAACATATGGGGACCCAAGGCAAGGATGGGAACTGCTGCTCTAATATCTATCTGCATACTAGGAGGTTTCAATTATCATACTAGAAATGAGGAAATATGAGACATTCCTGCATGTAGTGAACAAGCCTCCTTCAACTTCCACCATTTGAGTCTCTTTTTGTCACCTGCCTCTGGCACTTTGTAACAGAGAAATCAAGATGTCTTACCTTCCCCATCAGCTTTCTGCCAAGAATGTTAAAGTCTTCCTGGAGTTTCTTTGCAGTTATGATGAAGAAATGAAGTTATTTGAGTGGAGAAAGTAGTGCTCTTTAACTTGTGTTCCATTTCTGTCCTCCTTTGTTGCCAACATTGTGTGAGCACAAGAGAGATCCTCATTTTGTTGTGATGCCATTCACTTGTTATGTCTCTTCTTCTCTGACTGGAATATCATTACTACCAAAATGAATATGTTAACATTGGTTTACTACTATATTAGTCTGCCTGGGTTGGGCTTATGCTTTGATGGTATTAGGACGAGCAACTAGTTATTGTCTGACAAGTTTGCCTCAGTGGGAAGAACAAGGATGACTTGAATTCATCACTCAGGGTGACACAACCAGTGTAGCCAGTGCACTGTTTTGGTGTCTGTAACGTGCCACTCAGTCCAGTGTCAGCATGTGTCCGGGTGTCAGCATGACTAAAGACACCTGTGTAGTGAAGAAAATAAGAATGGAAAGGGCATTTGCTAAAAAAATTATCTTATACACACAAGTTATCTGCTATGTAGCAAATTAAGACTATCTCAGTCGAGTAGGAAAAAGGGACCACTCTAATGTGTCCCAAGCCTACAAATACCGTCAGATTTTAAGGGCCAAGGGAAGAAGATACAAGCCTATCCCATCACAGTTTTTCATACAAATAAATAGTTTGCAAAGAAAGCAATATTCAGGAACTTAATAACTTTTTTGTTGGGTTAAGCTAAATGTACTGCATCTAGCAGGCCCACACTTTATAATAACAACAACAACTATAATCTTAGAACTGCAGAGCTGAGAGAGATCCTATGAGTCATTATGTCCAGGCCCTGTCAGGCAGAGTGGAAAACCAAACTCCCAACCTCTGGTTGCAGCCAGAGGCTTAAACCACTGAGCTCTCTTTCAGTTCTTGACTTTGTCGTAAGCAAGTGAAGAAATCATCTTAGATAACAGATCTGCTTCCCAGGGAAGGACTTCTTGTTTGCTTGCTACCTCTGTTTCCACAGTAATCTGACCACCACTGGAATTATGCACTATGACAGGTAGTGGTTGTGTGCATAACCATTCCCTTCTCCATCACAGAAAGTCTGATACCTAGTCCAGCATTATCTATCTTAAACAGGGGTCAGTCAATCTGTTACCAATGTGAGAACAGTATTAGACTACGGCTCGAAGGACTTGAGTGCAAATCTCCGCTCAGCCATCTCAGACAGAATGGCAATGGTAAACACACCTCAAAAATGTTTAGGGCTGCCACATACAGGAAGGAATGAAACATTATATGACAACAACAAACTGATTCAACAAGTGCAAGAGGTCACCTTGGTGATCGTCCAATATTCCTTTGTTAAGGATTTTACTTGGCCTTTAAAAGAGCCAACACATCTTCCAGAAGATGACATGTCTTTTTTCTTTCATTATAATTCCACAGACTTTTAATTTTGTGAGACCTACTTGGTTTCTTATGCTATTATTTATTTATTTATTTATTTATTTATTTATTTATATTTATATCCCACTTATCTACGAAAAGTACTCTAAGCGGCTTACAACTGGCTAGTAATTCACTGACTGGATCCTGGGAAATTTCAAGCCCAGGGTGTTGAATACCAGGACTGAATGCAACTCACAGTCTTTCCAAATATACTCCAGATTCTACCCAAGCTTTCTACATTTCAACAACGCAATTAGAGAAGACGAAATGAGGCATTTTATATTGCAGATCACCTAGAGATGTACCAGTAGATTCTAAGTAACATTTTGCCACCTTTACCCTAAAGAATATGATAATCCAGGTGTCTTTATGGAAAGAACAGGCTTAGTCAGTTTGTGGAAAAATAAGATATGAGTATTTTTTTTTTAAACAGAAGGTGTTGCCTAGCCACTCACCCACCACCAAAAACAGGAACAGTAAACTTGGGAAGATCTGTTGGAATGCTTTATGTCTTGAAGCTGTACTGAGCTTGTGAATTTGTAAACAGACATATACTGTATGTTGCAACGTTCCAGTAAAATTTCCCTGTACCTTGTTCCAAATGAAACAAAACCACAATAGACAAGTGACAATGCATCCTTAAAGTAAGATGACTATCAAGATGCTAATTGCTTGAAATTGCAGCAACAGCCAGAGAGATGTAGGCAGATTTTTTTACTGTCTGTCTTTTATCTCAACTTGTTCATGAGCCATACCACTATAGGGCTACTTACCAATCCCAGTCTTTCACTGCAAGGAATTTTAACTCTGCCGTTTATATATTTTGAGTGTTATTCTATTCCCCCTACCCCACCCCCCACCCCATTGCAGCCTTGCCCATTTACATATGGCCTGGCAGTGTTTGATACTTTCCTTCCTTCATCACTGAGCAAGTATTTTAAAAATGGAAATTCTCTTGCCTTTTATAGTCTCCTATTTTTAACCATTCTGTCATCATTTTAGGCTTGTTTGTGCCTTCTCTGATCTGTGGTATACACTTTATTTGGGCCTCTTCTCTTTTCTTTTGTTTTAATTTAAGCTTCCTTGGGAGGTATGGCCTTTCACACAGTACCCTACTGCTTCTCTTAAACAATTCTCTGATTTGGGGTAGGGGCAAGGACAATTAATATTAATTATGAATGTGTTAGAAGCTTTTAAAGTATTCTGTTCTTCACATTTCCAAATATTTGACAGGATTATATATGCTCAAACAGCCTGACAATATTTGTATCTTATATAACCTCATGGGAACATCCCCAACAATAAATCAGTCTGCCAAAAGATAAAAGATGTGGTGCATGCACGTTTTCTGGTTCACTAATGCCAATTTCGAACAGAAGTTTCCATTCAAATATAGTGGGTGTTTTTTTCTAACATTGTTCTGTTATTATTTGAGGTGATTAACTATCTGATACTTAACTGATATAACCAATACAATAGAAATAAACATGTTTTCTATTAAACGTGCACATTTAGTTTATTATCTATCTGATACTGATATAATCAAGACAATGTGAATAAACATGTACAGTATTATATTAAAACAACCCATATATTTGAGGTAGATAGCAAAAAAAATGTTTACTATTTTTTATTTTAACTACTTTGTGTTTTTATTACTATTTGTTTTGAGCCTTATTTGTTTGTTGTTTTATGAAACAACACCCAATACATTTAATAAACAAATACTAGTAGTTTATGGAAAAACCAAAAAGCTCTCTGTCACATTTAGAAGAAAAGGCAATTTGAAATATATATTCCCGCCACCTACGTTACAGTATAGCATCATTGCAGGTTCAAAATAGTCTCAGGCTA
The DNA here is from genome assembly GCA_023846285.1 of Phrynocephalus versicolor. NCBI lineage: Eukaryota > Metazoa > Chordata > Lepidosauria > Squamata > Agamidae > Phrynocephalus > Phrynocephalus versicolor. The sequence goes on along the minus strand of JAHTLZ010000379.1, from coordinate 13,819,895 downwards.
AAGACTATCGGCCTACAGCTGGTGGAGTAGTCAGAACATTTCCAACACCTACAATTAGGAAATGCAATATACTCAGGAGCAAGATGGAAGGCAGTAACATAGAGCTGGCTGTTGGGGACCACCTGATGCCCAAGAAGGGCTAAAGGATTCTGTTCCAAGGCTTTCAGGACAGCAGTTTAATAATTTAAAAAAATCAGTTGTGTTTATTTAAGCAGTGACTCAACACTCACAAATGATTCAGTGGGTCTGCAGTTTTACGATCCTGCCTCAAACTAGCCATAAGTTCCCTCTCTGACCAGCAATAGTGGCTGACTCAGTAGGTTCCTCTGTGATCTGTGCAGCAGCTGATGTTCCCCCCTTCAGATCACTCACTGATGATATATTGGCTCCTACCAATGCCATAAGAATTAGTGGACTGAATTACTTTATCAATCTATTAATTTAAGATTGCTTCAACCTGAATGCTTGTGCATCAGCAGCCCCTGTACAGTGGCCTTGCCAGTGGCAATTAAAATAACAACAAAAAAATGAGAGAGACTGAATGAGCAAGTTCTTTTCTACATTTATGCCTGAGTCACACCCTCTGGAGACTAATCCCTATCAGCTCTCTGAATCGGGCATCCAGGCATCAGGTCTGGTGCCTTGGTTATATTAGGCAAAAGATGCTTGGAACCGTAAAGAACAAAATCGATTGGGTCTCCCATTCCTTCTCTGGCCTACATCCCTTACATTGTAACTCTTAGGAGTACATGAATGCAACATTTAGCAATCTTTAATGCCAATGGATTAGTTTGTTTACCCATAATGCCACAAAGCCACTTTGAACAATATGAGAAAACACACAATTCGCCCTGGCACCTGACACCCCCACCCTTTGGAATAAGGCTTGAAATATTGAAAGCAACCAAAGAATAGGAAGGAGGGCAACCCCCTTCCCCCAAGAGTTTTAGATTTGTTCAGATACATTTCAATTGATAGAAAGCAGAAGCCATGCAGGAATCAAAACAGAAAGCCCACATAATATCGAAATCTTATTCATTTGATGATGGGAAAAAGTTCCAGCCTCTAGTCATATACTGTATAGAGAGAACTAAGAACTATAGCATACAAAGGATTGCATGTCCAACATCTAGGCTTTCCATTTGATACTTCCCGAACAAAAAAGGCTTTGGCAACTTGACAATGCTGGAAAAGCAGGCAGATAAATCTAATTTGCTGTAGTTCTGATGTATGAACGCCGACAAACTTCTTTCCTGCTTAAAACAAAGCTAACAATAACTCTCCAGTTTAGAGAGTGGGAGGACGTTTTGTATTGCACTGTAAATGGTTATCTTCCTTTGCTTATGTTGTGGCATATTATTTTTCTTTTTTAGAAAACCTTGATTCTCCCTAAACCAAATTGAAACACAGTTTTTTTAAAAAAAAAATACACAACTAATTTCCTGTGTGTCTTCAACTCACCATATGCCGGGCTCTGAATTTACTCCTGGTGCATCTGCTGGTCTTACATACGGGGACGGGGGATGAGATCAGATACAGAAATTGCCACTGTCAGAAAAAAAAATTGTTAAAAAGAGTGAGTGTGTTGATTTCTACCACTTTCTTTTGCTTGCACACGGGTAGTTTTTTTCATGTGACTAGGGACGGGAAGAAATTCAATTAGGGTGGGGATTGTACAGGCGTGGAAAGCAAGAGCAGGGAGGGAGGAAACGAAAAGGCCAGCTTTGTACTGTGGTTTCCAGAAAAAAACATTGTGCCTTTAAGGGGGGGGGGGAAATGTGTAGTGGAAAAAATGAAATGCACCATAACCACGTCAAGATGTCTCAGCAGAAGAAAATAGTTTTGCTTTCAGCTGCTTGAGTGAAGAACGGCGACAATAGCTTCCCAAGCTGCAAAAAGAAATGTTTATCCAAGAATAAAGGCCTACTGAACTTACAGGATGGTGTAATTTGCAGTGTAGGTATCCATAATATTGCAGAGTTCTGAATTTTGGTTAAAAACATATAGCTATGTAGGAGAAGTGCAAGTACTTAAAGAGCAGAATTAGCTTCTGGTCTGCCCAGTCTCAGTAGCTCACTCTGAGACATTGGTAAGAGAAATAAAAAAAAGTTCAGTTTACTGAGAGTTGAATAGATCAAAGAGAGGATACTGTACAAAAATAACTTCTTACAGGATTTCAGCAACAGGTCTCAATAGTCTGCTTCCGGTGGACTCCTGCGGACAACTTTGACTGCATATTGTTAACTTTCATTGCATAACTGCTAGCTGCTAGCAGACCTAAAGAGAGGGGGAAAGCACTCTTAAGCAGAAAAGCATGCTGTTTAATAACCCTGAAATGCACTGTGCCTTGTATTTTCCACAGATTACTGAACACAAATATATAAAGGTAATAAACAGAAGTCACTGTTGTTTTGTTGAAATATCCAACCAAGCAACGGTCAGTTATTTCAGAGGAATGGTCTGAACTAGGCTTTCAGACTGTCCAGTCGGGTGTGGCCTTGCAACTGAGGTTCATACCAAAATGGCATGCCATGCCATATCCTGCCTGCCATGTTGTTTATGGTTATATTGGTATGTTCAGCTTGAGTCTTTTCATACCAAATAACTCCCTGAATCATTTAATTTTAAAAATGAGAAAAGAGTCATTAGCTATATTTACCAATCAAAGCCTCTACTCTTAACCCTGGGAAACTCACTGGGGATGGTGGGGGCAGGGTGGCTACTTACACATCCTCAAATATGAAAGACAAGCATCACCAAAAGCAGGGGTGGGAATGCAAGTCACAGGACCTGCTGTCAAACTGGACTTCAGTTGCACCAGTGGCTCAACTCAGAGTTAAATTGGATATTTTTTTTTACTGACTTGTGACTCAGAGCACCCTAGGGATATTCTCTTTTGTCTTGCCATGAGCCCTGTAACCAAGACCACCAATCATCTGTCTTTTTTTTCTCACTGAATAATCCATATGTCCAGGTCTCTTTTCCAGCAGGAAAGAGACAATCAGGCTGTTTATGAACCAAGCTATTTTTCCCCATCTGTTCCTCTGGGAGTGTGAAATTGAGTGTTTTAGCAGGAGGGAATCACAAGCAGAGCCTTGACCTGCACCTGTATCTACCTACCTAGCAGGAATGGGTGGGTAGACATAGTCCAAGCCTGAGGTGGGGCTGATGTAGGCTTTACTTGCAGTATCCTGTCCACAAAAGTAGTCCTTCCTCTCCCCTCAGACAGAGGTAGATGGCTAGCAGTCTGCAGAGCTAGTGACACCAGAAGCTGTAGCATCACTCTCAACCCATCCTTTCTCTGTCTATGCAAATATATTTCCCTATATATCTCAAACCAGATTCTGAGCAGTGATTTCCTGGGCCATACCCTAATCTAGAAGAAAGAGAGGGGAAAGTGTTTGTATAGAAAATTAAACAAGTCCTTTCTGGTCTGAAATAGCCCCCTCGAAACCTAGGATTCAGCAGGCTCTGTGATTTGGTTTTGTTATCAAACTGTCGTGTCTTTGGCATGCTTCTTGGAAGAGAAACAAGGAGGAGCATTGACTGCCATATACAGACATTTTAAAACATGCTATTCAGACTCCAAGCAGGGGCGACAGAAAAGCTGGAGCTGGCATGCGGGCTTGTCCTTAGAAAGTCATGATTGCCATAGCACCCAAGGCAGACAAGAGGTTTAGGTAACAGGGGCAAGGGGAGATAATGTATTACAATACTTATCTCAACCCCCCCAAAAATAAAATAAAATAGAAAAGATGACTGCATCATTGCAGCACAAAGAACCAGCCCATCCACACAAGCCATAGGCATCTCCATCCACAAACAAGAAGAGCAGGTTTTTCTCATTTGATCTTTGACTAAAGGTTGCGCACCTGAGCAAAATACAATGAATAAACTTCACAATGAGCTCACTGCTCACTGCTCATGTTGCATGTCAGGAAGGATGCACTCTGACAATACACTGCCTGGTTGTTTTATATATACAGTAGGCTCATAATTTATGAGGACATGTTGGTATAGAGAGTGTTGATTGAATGAGGATGACTGCTTGATTAAATTCACTTTAGTAGGTCCCCCCCCCCCACCCAGTCTTGCAAGTCAATGAACATATCTTTCAAAGTGCTGGGTGTGTGTGTAAAAGAAATCATAAAATGAGTAGCACATTGAAAGCATTGGTGCAATATTTTCTACTAGTTTCTCTTTTATCCCAGACTCATTTTGTTGAAGTAAAAGCCAACATATATGGAGACCCACTGTTATAATAGGATTCTAAAAACTACATAATAAGAAAAAATACATAATATACAAATTACAGCTGCTCAGGAGTGCAATGTCAATGCAGCAGAACAAATCTACATTCTTTATAATGCAATTGTAAAAATGAGGGCAACTCAAACTTAAAATTATAACTTTTAAGAAGAGCTTTGGATTATCACCATATTTGACACAGTTGTAGGAGACAGTTTGCTCCTGCACTGCACCAAATTTTGGGAAGTTTGGAAAAAAGCCCTTGAACCTATATTGTTTTAAATGTCAAATTGTTTTATTTCTCCATTGAGAAACAGGTGACTCCAAACTACCCCAGATTTAAAACTCGTCTCACATAAATTCAAAAGATAAATCTTCCTTATCTTGAAAGGGAATTGCTGGCCCTAACTCCCCACCTTTTTAACTTGAAAAGAATCCATAAAGTGTGGGGTTGACATACTGGTCTTCTGGATAGCTGGAGGGCAACTAAAATTCACAGGCCATATGAAAAGAAGCTAGAAGAGTTTTAAAAAATGCTTGCTTTAAAGATAGTAATGGAGTGATCGTCCTCTGGAAAAAAAGACATTTTACCATGCGTTTTAGGGAATCAGCATACAATTTTGTTAGACATAACCACAGAATTTTCTTGTCATTTCTGGAGTGTAGTGACTTATGAGTTAATGACCTCCAAAATGTTTGTGAAGATTCTCAATCATCCAGGTGAGTTTATTTGGAAGTTGGGACATGGCAACTGGACTTCTTTTTCTTGAGAGGTTGAAACATTTTGCTGCGCATCCAAACAGATGAAGCTGTTTGGATGAGCAGTGAAACGTTTCTATCTCTCAAGAAAAAGAAGTCCAGTTGCCATGTCTTAACTGCCAGACCTCCAAAATGTCCTATAATTAATGGCCTGACAGTTGTTTTGTGTTTTGGTGAAAAGTGATTCACTGTTGAAAAAAGGAATCAAATTTTGGATCTTTCCCTGCTGAAATCTCTTCGTGAATGATAGTCAGCACAAGAGGGTATGATGTAAACCATCTGAACTTTTGACTACGAATTGAACATGAGTCAGCAGTGTGACGTGGCGGCCAAGAAAGCCAATGCGATTCTTGGTTGCATCAACAGAAGCATAGTGTCTAAATTAGTGGTTCTCAACCTGTGTGTTCCCAGATGTTCCTGGACTGCAACTCCCAGAAGTCTTCATCACTAGCTGAGCTAGCCAGGATTTCTGGGAGTTGCAGTCCAGGAACATCTGGGGATCCACACGTTGAGAACCACTGATCTAGATCAAGGGAAGTGATAGTCCCACTCTATTCTGCTCTGGTCAGACCCCACCTGGAGTACTGTGTCCAGTTCTGTGCGCCTCAATTTAAAAAGGATGTTGACAACTTGAATGGGTCTAGAGGAGGGTGACCAAGATGGTTGAGGGTCTGGAAGAAATGTCGTACGAGGAGCATCTTAGGGAGCTGGGAATGTTTAGCCTTACAAAAAGAAGGTGGAGAGGGGATATGATAGCTATGTTTAAATATTTGAAAGGATGTCAGGGCAATGGGTTCAAACTACAGGAAAAGACGTTCAATATAAACATTAGGAAAAACTTCATGACAGCAGTGGACTGTACTGCCACGGAAGGTAGTGGAGTCTCCTTCTTTGGAGGTTTTTAAGCAGAGGCTGGATGGTCATATGTCAGGAGTACTGTGATGGAGGTTCCTGCATGGCAGGGGGTTGGACTGGATGGCCCTTGAGGACTCTTCCAACTCTGATTCTATGATTCTATGATTCTATGATTCTATGAGTGGATGATTGATGCTGAGCTGATGTCAACATTCTGACTGCTGTATGCTATGTAAAGCTTGCATCCTTTTTCCTGCTGGCAGCACGGACACAATATTGAACCATTTCCTGGTGGTTTGAATAATGGGTAGAGGGGAAATGTCCCATATTCCACAGATGTTTTTTTTAAAATTGAATTGCATTCAAACTTCAGAAAGTTTTACTATTTTTAAAAAGTATATGCATGATGAAAGTATATAATGAACAATAAGCAGTAACTACTTGGTTAGGTATATAAATAATAAATCTTTATTTACCTTTAAGTTTCTTTTCTGCCACTTCTCTAAGTGGTCTTAGCATTTCAAGACTTGTACTAAAATAAGTGACTTGCTTCTGCTGCAAAGTATTTGTGCAGCCAATAACATTATGGGATCTGTGATGACTCCAAAGCCCGCATATCATCACCCCTTGTCAAAATAAATGCATGTGTGACTTTGTCTTAATGTTTCCTGTGCTTTGTGCATTCCTGTAGTACCCGCTGAACTTGTACCAAAGGGAGTAAGCTGATGATTATAATGAACACAACTTCTGACAGTACATGAACAAAAGAACATGATGCTGCTTTGAAATTGAGGGTTCTATGACAGAACCAGGCACTGGCCCCGATTCTAATGCTTCATCTACATGGCATAGTTCACGGAAACAAATGAGATGAACCATGGGAGAAGCATGAGCCATTCTGCATTTTAAAAAAACCATAACTTTAGAATCTACGTTTAAAAAACCAAACCCAGATCTATAAATTATATCCCATCTTCCTGCAAAGGTACTTCTGCATCCAAAATTTTCTCATTGTTTAAAATGTACAGTATTCAGACACATGCCCCGAGTTGCAGTAATACGCACCTCATGCATGAATTATAGTAACGTGCCACTGTGCAGCTTCCTTCCCTCAGTCAGAACTCTTTGGTCATCAGTGTTTCCCTGGTATTTGGATTTCTGTGTTCAGTTACTTTAAAGATTGTATAGAGGCAAGCTGCAGGAGAACCTGTGGTCTGAAATAACACAGACTGGAAATAAACAGTAGCTATCTTAGCTGTGTAGTCTATTGCAACACAAACATTTTAAAGACTAAGAAATTTTATTTGGAATGAGCTTTTGTGAAGAGGCCTACAAGTGTGCATTAAAAAAAAAAGATTTGCCATCCTGGTGAAAACTTGATGCTAGTCTCATCTGGCTGAGGGAAAGAAGTACACACGGCTATAACAGCATGGATAGATGAAACATCCTTTCCTACACTCTGGGCATCACCCCACCCACCCTGTTCCTGCTGGCCTGACAAGGGCTGTGCAGCTCATAACTTCAGGCTAAGGAGCCTATTATGTACAGTACCATCAATAATGATGATTCCAGTCTAGTTTATAACAAGCACTTGTGCCAGTTTAAATGGACAAAGGGAAAAAATGGAAAATAAATCTCTCAGCAGTAGAGAAAACTGTGACTAGCTAATCTATGTTCAGTTTGATATCTAGGTGCTAATTAATGAGTGGAAACTTCAATCCTTTGCTGCCCCCTCCTCTTCTTGGGACCCCTTATCTTTAAACTTGATTGGGACTGGCCATCATTCTCAAAATACATGACTGCCTTCTGACAGTCATTCTAACACATATGTAGAAAGCAGACCATTCCACTTGAGAAAGCTGGAAGGCAACAAGTATAATTTGTCCCCTGATGTCTGAGATGTAGGTTAGCCTTACCTTACATGCTCCTCATTGCAATACCAACCCTAATTAGTAGTACAATACCAACCCTAATTATAGTGCAATGCCAAATCCTCATTACCATACCAGTTGCGATGCCAATATAGCACCCATTTCTTTTTGTAGACATTGAAGTGAACAAGAACCCAACTAGGTTACGTCATGAACAGATGTCTTCACGTTTTCAGAGGAATTGCCCAAGATAGTTTGAGCAGCTGCCTTGTGTTTATCAAAAGATCAGACACAATGAAGCCCTCCAGAGAGCAGCTGCTGATTTATTTAGCTACCACACAGCTAACTTTGGCCAATGTTGTAATCTCTGGACACAGCTCCCTCGTCTTCTCGGTGGATTCATAATACTGTACTGGCTTTAAGACACACAGAATCTGCTTCTGCCTATCTTTCAACACATTGTGTTATTACAAGTAATAATAGATTTTGCCACAGCAAGTTATAAAAGTCAAAGCTATAAAATAAAAAGCAGCAGCAACAACAAAAAGGTACAACAGCCTTTGCTTGCTACAGTCAAGTTATGTGTGGCTTGCTGACTCATGCTGCCCTCTAGCGTCTCTGAAAAACGGGTCTATGCCAGTTTTGCGACATCCTTGTAAGGAAAGGAAACCAACTTGAGATGCTCTTGTGCTACCAGTTCTCTTTTCTTCATCAAGAGGTATCAACCCTGTGCCCTCACTGTCTTGTCTTTACAAAAAATAAAGATAAAATGGAATAAATCAGTGAAACATGTTTCGTATCTTTCATACTCATTGGGTCTTGGCAGTTGGTGGTGTTTTTTTTCACAGCGGTGGCTGCTTTTTCACAGTTGCTGAGACCCATGAACAGGGATGAATGCTTCACCCTTTGCGCTTGGGAGAACATTCCTGTTCAAAGTGATAAAGAATCTATGGGAATGTGCCAAAGGTTGAACAGTCTTTTAGGGTTTGGAAAAGGAAGGTTTCTATCACCACCACTGTCATCTGTACCTTTCCACATTTTTTCCTCTCAGGGCAGCTCATATACTGAGCAGTGGCTACGACGTTCTTATATTCCATTTTATTTCTACCCCATGGAAGAGATGGTAAAGACACTTTTGGACAGATGTTTTAGAGGTTGTCTTGACAAGCTATGAATCCCTGAAGATCCCAGGTGATGAAAGAGTTCTCCCAACAAGTCTTCCTTAAAGTGATGCATGCTCTCTGCTTGTACTGAACACTCCCTCTCAGACTTTGCTGTAGTAGGTGGCATATTCTTTCCTAGGTGGGTGAGGGGGCGTGATTTCTTCTACCCAGCCGTTTTGGATAACCTCCCGGTGGAGGCACAAAGGAGGCTTACATTTGTGCCAGTTCTTTAAAACCTTGTTCATGGCCCTTTGATCCATGATACCCAATAGTTTTTCTTTCTCTTCTTCTGGTTCTGAAGGCATCTTCTGAGGAAAGTATGCATGGCCCATGCTCAGGTCCTTGTTCATGCCTTCAAAGAACTGCTGGATGCAAAGCTTTGCAAAGCTTTTGGCATGCTCTGTGCAGGTCTCGTCAAAGAGCTTGCGCTCAATGTCTATGTAGTGGGACCAATACTTGCTCTTGAGGAAAGCAGCTTGAGTGAAGCAAGGACGCAGTGAGCGAACAAGGAATGCCAACAAGGTCATCAACAGCAGGAAGGACCAGCCCATTGCCTAGATGGGGTGGAAATAACAAATCAGTCATGACATAGTAGGCTGATGTGTATGTGTGTATGGGTGAGGGGGCCCAAGAAAGGATAGGATCTGTAAAGAAATGTGCCTCAAACTGTATACCACACTGCATCGCCTTGAAGTAATGACATTGGATATAAATTTAGCATGATAACGTCAATCTATAGAGCCTTATAGAGCCTTTCTCGTGGTTTGAGATCATTATTATATTAGACAAGAATCTCTCCTACCATGAACACTGACATCTTGCTCCTAGTCTCTCGTCCAAAGCAAGGTCATAGGATGGTGGCAAGACAACAGACTTTTCTAGACCTGGGCAGGCTCACATTGGCTGGACCCAATCCATATAGAGCACTACAAGTCATGATCAAATTTGAGCTATATCTGGAAATGAAACAGGAGCCAATGAGGTTTAGTAGCTATTTATTTCTGTTCTCACTATAACCATCTCTGGTTAGCAATCTGGCCATGGTCTCTTGGGCCCAGTGAAGTTTCCAAACAGTTTCCAAAGGCAATCCCACATCAAGAACATTGTATCGGTGGTATCTAAGTACGGCACCTTTCACCATGGCCAGATCAGGCTCCAGAAATGGGAACAGCTGGTGTACTAGTTTTTACTGGGCAAACACATTTCTAGCCACTGCTGAAATCTGGGGATCAAGGCTTCTTGCTACACACTTTCCTTCTTTGAGCTCCATCTCCTGAAGCTCCTGAGCTCTATCACCGAACCTTTCAAAAAAAGAAAAGAAAAAAGGAGGGGGTATGAGTGGATGGGTAGAACAGAGTGTTGCTTCTATGCTAAAGCCACGTTACTTTATGTCTAGGACTAAATTTTGCTATCTTAAGTCACACTGGTTTCCAGGAAAAGGAAGATTCGCAATGAAAACAAAAACTAGTCTGCTGAGAAGTATTTGCTGCTGCGTGCAATGGGGTTCCTTCCCAAACAGATATGTGATTGCAGTCTCAGGTCTGGTACACATTGATTGTTTTGCCTTCAAATGCAATGTGAATAAGTTCTTATGTTTTACCACACCAAAATAAATAAATAAATAAATAAATAAATAAATAAATAAATAAATAAATAAAAATGAGCTGGCCTGTGATTTGAATGTTTCTCACAATGCTGAGTCAGGCTGCCATATAATATACACGAGCAACCACAGTACGGTACTGTAATTGCAAGTGTGCTAGAGTCACTTGTGGCTTGATGCTGAACAGAATTTTCTCCACCATATCAGCAAATTCAGTATTTTTTCAGCTTATCTTCAATACATGCTTTTTCTTCTTTGCTTGTTTTTTTAAAAGTTTTTTTAAAGAGTGCACTTTTCAGCCGCTATTGGACCAAAAAGTATAATGTCCTATCCATTGTCCCCTTGGTGTTTGTATAACTTATTGCAATGAATCGATGAGTTGTTGGAGTGGATCTCAGTTGTTAAATCAGCTTGCATGTTCAGGAACATGGCCTTGGCACCACTCCAATTAGCTACAATTAGCTGATACCTTACATGAACTTATGTGACAACCAATGGGATTCAGGCCATTATATAATAATGAAACTGAAGTGTTGTTTTAGTATTAGTAATGCTAATAAGAGCCTTTCAAAATCAAGTATCTGGATACTTCAAGAACTAGTTAGCATTTCAAATATCTCAATTACCCTAAGTATTTAGCTATTTTTAATTTAATTTTTAAAATGGATCCATTGCCTGACATACCAAACATAAGAACAAACAACTAACACTGCATAGAAGCAAAATGAAATGTCTATTTCTATTGAGATAAAGATCTGCTGCAATGTACATTTAATAAATGCTCAATATCCCTCGCCTGAGAAAAGAAACAGTTACCCAGTTAATACACAGCATAGGAAGGAGAGAGGTCCAAAGTGCCAGGCAGTGCCAGTAGAAACAGGTTGGTGGCAGTATATTATTGATTGGAACACACATGGTCAAAACAAATTGTTATTTCATTCCCAGGTGAAGATCCGAAGAAGATTTGCATCCCTTACAGGATGCAAGGAACAAATATATGTAGAACACAACAAGCAACAGGAAGAGCCTGTCTTGACTTACATGGTTTGGGCTACAGGTCATTGGATATATTTAACTGCATTTGTATTACAAATTTGAATTGCAAATTTGAAAGGAAGTATGGCAAGTACATTTGGAAGTAGAAAGGGTTTAACAAACAGGAATTAACTCTTCCTCTTAGCTACCTTTTATAATTCATGCTTCATGTTGAAAAAAAAAAAGCCCTAAATGAAATGAATACAGTAAGGAAGCAAATGTTCTTTGCTATGCTATATTCTGTAGATATAACCATCTGGAGTAGTGCTTCGGCAGTAATTAAGAGCAGGATATAAATTGAATGAATGAATGAATTAGTGAATAAATATTTACTATATGAATGCAGGACTAGCACATATGAAGATTTCTACTTATGTGGTAAGTGAATATGAGCTAGGCTAAGATATGTTACAATCTAAGGTTATAATCTACTGGGATGAATTATAACAACAACAACAATTTTATGTGCCAAACAGCTGACTCCAGTTCCATCACTACTACTTATCACTTACCTGGGAGATACAGCGCAGATACCTAGTTGCCACCTCTTTGGAAATTAGTTCTTGTCCATTGTAAATTTCTTTGCAGGGAATCCGGGCTAGAATCCTCCTCAACTCCTTCTCAGGTGGATGTATATAACTGTGGTTGCCTAACTTCTCAATGGGCACAGTAGTGCTGAAGGCACATATAAAACATTCACCGTGCAACAGCGTGACTGAAATCCAAACTGCAGGGGCAATCATAGCTCGCTGAGCCATGGAGCAGAACATATAACGCAGAACAGCAGGGTCTTTCTGGCGCTTCCCTACGGGTCTTCTCCATTCTTCAGCCAACATGGAGACATTGTTATTCATCACAAAGCCCAGTAAGAACAAGACAATGGGTGGCACAAGCAGGATACCCATCCCATAAACTAGATTATAACCTGGTAGACATGGACAGGTGAAATCAAAAGCTACATAAATCTGGGCACTGGCAAGAGCCATAATGCCACATATGCCGTTCATGAATGATTCCTGGTTGGACTGAAGAAACTGGAAGATCATCCGGAATTTATCCATTTTTTTAAAAAAAGAATCCCTTTCTTGCTAAGATGAAATCAGATGGTTCCCTTGCCTTTCTTCCTATGAAAAAGAAATTTCAGTGTGCCTTGTCTAAGTCATTTGTCTTTTAGTTTCTCTTTTTACACTCGTTTTTCCATTGCTCAGAAGGCATATCCTCTCTTTCCTCCCCTGCCACCTGAAGCAAATGACTGCTATCTTTACCTTGTGGCTGAATCTCTGCTCCTGCCAGCTTGACCTGGGCTGTGATGTGCTTCCTTTTCTGAAAAGTGAACTGTATGCCATGATCAGATAAGTCTTAGCTTGGTGCAGATAGCCCTTCTTTCTTCATGGGGGGTCATTGCTGTCATTCAAAACCGTTTTTAGGTGAATTCTTCTGGGAGTACTTTCAAATCTCTCTCAGGCACTCTTCATTTGGGGCAAGAGTTTCATTGAATTCCTTTGGAAATGCCACATGCTCCTCCCTCAGCCCTTAGCAGGAGAAAGCTTTGCCACACCTTTGTCATTTCACCTGTGGGTTGGGGAAGGGAGGAGAGAGGACAGCTCCTATGCAAAGAGGCTATGGGTAACAGTAATGTAATCCAGTGATTCAGCAGCTTTTCTCATCTTTCTTGTGCTATTTTTTTTTGTTTTGTTTTCCTAATTCTGAAATCCGTCCCTGCCTTGTACTATGTATTGGGTTGGGATATGTTATGCAAATCAGCATGGGTAGGAATGGGAAATCTTTGTTTTTTGCCTAAACTTTTGTTTCAGTACTCTTTCCTTTTCCTTTATCTAGGCGCAAAGCACATTTTCTGTTAGATGTTCAATGCCAACCCTCAAAGCAAAGCTAGGGAACATGCCACACAAAGATCTGGGCCACTCCCTGCTGATATGGAATCCCAGATGTTGTGAACTTGAGCTTGTTCACTCTCTCAGATTTATGCATGCATGCACTCCCACTGGGGAATACACACATCACTCACTGTAGTGCAGCCTCTTGTGGCCTTCATAGTTACTCAACACATTCCCTAAATACTATAGAGTAGGACTCCGGTATCCGCTGGGGATTGGTTCCAGGACTTCCCGTGGATAATGAAAACCATGGATAAGAGAGAACATCTGCCCACCCACCCCCAAATTGCTGTTTCCTGATAGTAGCTAGCTTTATGACTGCTGTTTTGAGACAGTAGCTTGCTTTATGGCCTCTGTTTGTGACAGTAGCTTGCTTTACAGCTGCTATTTGTGACAATAGCTTCCTTTACGCTGCTGTTTGTGACAACAGCTTGCTTTACAGCTTGCTTTGTGGTTGCTGAATTATTTAATTTTTTCCTCTGCCAACCGTGGATAACTGAATTAGTGGATAATGAATCACTGGATACGGGGGTCCTACTGTAGTTATTACCAAAATACATTGTCAAATGCAAGAAGCTGGCAATGGATTACACACTGACAATCTCCATGGACAGAAAATCTATCGGGGGCAGGGTGGTGGAGTGGCAATAGTCTACCGCAACTCCATCCCTCTTGCTACATGCCATGTTCCCCAATTTCCTGGGTTTGAATGTATGTACTTAAAAGTAGGAGCCAGGGACAAGATAGGAATTCCCCTGGTGTATTGCCCTCCCATGACACAACAACTTCTCTACCTCAGCTCACTCAACTAATAACAGGGCTGATGCTGTAGTCCCCACGGCTCATTGTGCTGGGGGACATTAATGGGGAAATGAGCAAAACCATTGACCGGGTAGCTCCTAAACGTCTCCTTCTTCAAAATAGACCCAAATTGGCTGCTTGGTTTACTGGGGAGTTAGAAAAATTCAAACAGATGGCCCGTAGAGCTGAAAGGCATTGGCAGAGAACCAGATTGAAACAGACAAGGAAACAGTGAAAGGCCTTTGGAAGGCTTACTCCAAAGCAGTGGAGGTAGCAAAGAAAGCATTTTTCTCTACCACCACTGATTTGGCATAAAATCGCCCAGGGCAGCTTTTCAGAATAGTCAAAAGTCTGCTGCATGCTAATCCACGGGCAGATAACACAGACCACTCGGTATCTCACTGCTAAGAATTTGCACAACACTTTTCAGGCAAAATTGAACAGATCTGGGCTACTTTGGATGCAGCTATTGATCCAGAGCCTGTAAATAAAACACCCCACCCTCCCTGTCCTGTATTAATGGATGACTTTCAGCTCCTACAGCCTGATGATGTGGTCAAGACCCTAGGGGAGGTAAGGGCCACCACATGTGTGTTGGATCCTTGCCCCTCATGGATCATAAAAGCTTCCAGAGAAGGTATGGCAGACTGGTTAGGAAGAGTAGTGAATGTCTCCCTACAACAGGGCAGGATTCTGGCATGCTTAAAGGAGGCAATAGTAAAACTGCTGTTTAAAATGCTCTCCTTAGACCCAATGATACTGAACAATTACTGACCTGTATCAAATATCCCATTCTTAGGGAAAGTCCTAGAGCGGGTTGTGGCTTCGCAGCTCCAGAGGTTTCTGGATGAGATTAACTACCTGGATACATTTCAATCTGGCTTCAGGCCTGGCTACAGGACTGAGATGGCACTGGTTTCATTGGTAGATGACTTACGCAGGGAAATGGACAGGGATCTGTGTCCCTTTTGGTTTTGCTAGAACTCTCAGCTGCTTTTGACACTATAGACCAGTGTTGGTGAACCTATGGCATGGGTGCCAAAGGTGGCACTTTCTTTTTGTGGGCACCCAACATCACCCTTTCACAGCCACCCGTATTCAGGTTAAATTGCTGTATTGGCACTTTGCGAAACATTAGTGGGTGTTGAATTGCAGTTTGGGCACTCGGTCTCTAAAAGGTTTGCCATCACTGCTATTGACCATGGCATCCTCCTGACTCACCTCTCTGAAATGGGAATTGGGGGTACTGCATTAAAGTAGCTCCGGTCCTTCCTGCAGGATAGAACACAGAAAGCAGTGTTAGGTGATACATGTTCGACACCAAGCCCACTGACCTGTGGAGTTCCCCAGGGTTCTGTTCTGTCTGATATGATATTTAACATCTATATGAAATCACTGGGGGAGATTATCAGGTGTTTTGGGGTCAGGTGCCACCAGTATGCCAATGATACCCAGCTCTACCTCTCCTCACCTCTGGACTCTAAGGGAGCTACTATCTCAACTTTTTATGAGTGTTTAGCTGCAGTAATGAACTGGATGAGGATGAACAAAATGAAAAAAACCCAGACAAGACATAGGTGGTCCTGGTCAGTCGAAAGGGAGAACAAGGGATAGGGATGCAACCTGTACTGAATGGGGTCACCCTCCAATTGAAAAATCAAATATGCACCTTGGGGGTGCTCTTGGACTCATCCTTGAGCTTGGATGCCCAGGTCATGGCTGTGGCCAGGAGTGCATTTGCACAATTAAAACTAGTATGCAAGTTATCCCCTTTCTTGAGAAACCAGCTCTGGCCACAGTGACACATGCCCTAGACTTTATATTTATAACTACTTATAACCTTGTAGCTTGAATGTAATGTTGTCTATTAAATGCTCTAAGATGTCCCTCAATTCCTTGTTCTGAATACTTGAACATGTCTTAATTGTATTGGACTGTATGTTATCATATCTTATTGTAGTGGACTGTATATTATCCCTCATTACTGTAAGCTGCCTTGGGTCCTTCTTCCTGAGACTTTACTATAAGACAGGCATGTCCAACAGGTAGACTGGAGGCTACCAGTAGCCCGTGAAGGGTTCAAAAGTAGCCCGCCAGCCATCAATAAAAAATGTGAGGAGATAAGTTATCCACTTCTACCTCCCCCAACCCAAGGACCACCACTGCCACAGCAAAGCTCTGGGTCTGCCAGCCCACTGTCTCAGCTGAGCGGGGCAGTTCAAGGGCCATGGCACACTCCTCTGCTCTCCCTACCAGCCAGATGATCGGCACACCACTGTTGGTGCAGAGTGGAGGAAGGGGAATGGAGGGGACAGTGAGGGGCAGGGTCATGGGTGTGCCCACCTCCTTTGCGTGGTGATGTCCCCTTCTTCTCTTCCCCCCGGAGAATTCCTTCCTCCCACCCTTCCATCTTCCTCCTCCTCCTCCCACCCCCACAGCTGCCTCACAGAGACTGTGACCTGCTGCTCCTCCTGCTCCCCTTCTGAGCCATTCCCTCCTCCTTGTGCCACCGTGGTGATGTGATTGCCCCACTGCTGGCTTGGCCCATCCCAGCTGCACAGAGAACATGGCAGAGGTGAGTGAGAGCTATGGGCGGCAGCAGCAGTGGCAGTGAGGGGGCTGGAAGCGAGAAGGGGGAAAACAGGAGGAGAAGTAGAGTTAAGTCAGGCCCTGGGCGGGTTGGGAGGTAAAGTGCACGATTTTGAACAAAAGTCTTCCAGCAGCCTGGGCAAGCGAAAGGGGTGATCTGTGTAAGCATGCACAGGCCACCCTTGCACCCGTCCACACCAGCTCGAGTGGGTGTAAGGGAAGTGTGTGCATGGTCAGCCTTACCATAGGAATGCATTGAAATATGTTCCCTCCAGAAAGGATTAATGATTTTCAGTGCGTTCTTATGGGAAACTGCTGCTCTACTTACATTTTTTTTTTACTATGAGCATATGCTTGGAACAGATAAAATTCATAAGTAGAGGTTTTACTGTAGTAGCCCTCAGACACTTTTGTCCGGAAGAAGTAGACTGCGGCCTGTTCAAAGTTGGACAGCCCTGCTATAAGACTCTATTCTTCTAGCCATTGAGTAGAGACTGAGAGCCACCAGTTGCTAACACTATCCTGAAGAAAGTAGTTTTAGAGTCCAAATCTCTCAGTGCTACTTGCCAGTTTAAACCATAAGAGGTATTCTTTCTTTGGAGTGGTATCGATGGTATTTCTAGTGTGTTCCAGCATGTAGTTTTGTTAGTCTGTTGCAGCAAAGGCATCTTAAAAGACTAAGAAATGTTAATTGGCATAAGCTTTTGTGGACAGTCGCACTCTGCATCAGATGTTGCCAGAAACTTTTGAACAACAACAACAAATATTACAATATACTTGAGAATTCTGTTACTTGTTTTATGCCACCTAAGTGCTTCTGAATTATGGTAAACCAATGAATTGATCACCCCAAAATGTCATATATTTAACAGTCCTGCTCATGGCTGGTAAATTAAAGGCTGGGGCTTCTTTTATTGATCCAATCTGTCTCATGTTGGGTCTCTGCTTACTGCCTTCCACTTTTCCCAGCATCATTGTCTTCTCTAGTGAGTTTTGTTTTCTCATGAAGTGATAGCCTCTGTTCAGTTCTCCTCCAACACCCCATTTGACATGAGTGCTTTTTTCTTTGCCAGTTCTCATTGTCTAAGTCATTTTCTTTCTGCAAGTATAAGTGATAGAAAGAAAATGACCACCTTATTAAAAAAAAGTCACACGAGCAAGCAACATGAAAGAGGAAAATGAGTGAGGATGTGAGTAGGAGTCAAACAATGAGCTGTGGGGCCGGTGACAGGAAAGGAAATGCACATCAAAGCCTTGTGAAAAGGGAAACCCAGAAAAAGCTTAATGGTTTACTTGTAGATAGCTTCAGGGGAACAATTTCTGATAGAGATGGGCACGACTAGGGAAAATGACGTTTTCGAGTTGTCGTGTGTCAGAGGCAGCCCATTTCTGCTCGTTTCCGTTTTTCGCGAAAATGCGCAAAAATTAGTCGGTTCGTTTTTTCGTTTTTTCGTTGTCGTTAGTATTGGTTTGGGGGGGGTAGCGGGCTCCTGGAGGCAGCTGCAGGAGTCAGCCAGAGCCACAAGTGACGGACTGGCAGACTCTTTGCACCTGCTGCATCTCATGTACTTGCATGTAGTGCAATGCAAGTAGATCTGGCTTAGGGTTAAGATGGGTTAGCGCAAGGGCTAGGGTTAGGCTAGTTACGGGTGAGGTTAGGGTGAGTATTCTGTGCCTCTTGGCATCGCGCAATTGCGCGATGCCAGGAACGACCATGACAAATCAGACCAAATTATTCGTTCATCGGTTCGAGTTCGAGTTCTGGCGGAGTAATTCCCGTTACCGTTTCCGTTGAGTAACGGAAACGAGTAACGGAAACGGAAACGGGAATACCGCTAAGTCGTGCCCATCTCTATTTCTGAAGCCTCATATTATGAGTGCATGCTGAAGATCTCCTTTAGAGGACTGCTGACTGAGCACACCAATGTCCTCAAAACTGTTACCTGTTAGAAAAGCCCTCTTTAGATCCAAGAAAACTGAACAACTACCGACAGGCATCTAACATCTCATTCTTGGGTAAATTCCTAAAGCAGGTTGTGACCTCGCAGCTCCAGAGGTTTCTGGATGAGATAAATTATCTGGATCCATCTCAGTGTGGCTTCATGTCTGGTTATGGGACTGAGATTGCACTGGTTGCATTGGTAGATGACCTATGTAGGGAAATGGATAGGGGATCAATATCTCTTTTGGTTTTACTAGACCTCTCAGCATGCTCCACAGCATGTCTCTCTAAAATGGAACTTGGGGGCACTGTCTTATGGTGGCTTCAGTCCTTCTTGTAGGAGAGAATGCAAAAAGTGGTGATAGGGGACTCATGTTCAATACCACAGCCACTGGCCTGTGGAGTCCCCCAGGGTTCTGTTCTGTCTCCTATGTTATTTAACATTCATATGAAACCACTGGGAGAAATTATTCAGAGTTTTGTGGTGAAGCGTCACCAGTATGCTGATCACACTCAATTCTACCTCTCGTCACCTCTGGATTCCAAGGAAGCTATTTCAACTTCAGATCAGTGCTTACGTTCAGTAATGAACTGGGTGAGGAAGAACAAACTGAAACTAAACCCCAAAAATACAGAGATGCTTCTGGTCAGTCAAATAGCAGATCAAGGGATAGGGATGCAACCTGTACTGGATGGGATTACCCCCCAATTTAAAAAAGAGGTGCCAGCTTGGGGGTGATCAGAATGGCCAAATTCACTTCCAGCATAAAGTGAAGCAAATAAATGAACTGATTCCCATCTGAGGATGAATTCAGTCAGATGGGGATCAGATCATATCAGCCTCCTAGTTTTCATTGCTTCCTTTTCAGGACAACCCCTAAAATAAGGTGCTTGAGTCAACTACCTAACCATTTCTAATAGCAGGGCTAGTCCTGAGAAGAGAAGACAGAGAGAGAAAGAAAAAGAGTGAGCATTAGGAAAACACTATGCAGTTTCTGGCAAAACATTTCATCTGCATTCAATGATGAGGACAAGACCTCTAGGATAATATTATAGGAGAAAATGCAAAACATAATAGTTTGCTCTTTTCATTCTTTCCAAAATAGCTTTACTGACATGTTTCAAACAATACATTACAGTATAACCAGGAGCCCTTTGGTGTGACACTCTGAGCAATGTCAATGACAATGACAAAAGTGGATCTTTAGCCCCATAACCTCAGTCAAACATTGTATTCCAATCTTTTTGCTGTGTCCGGAAGATCAGAAAAATATCCTTGAGTAGAAATCAGTATGCAAGCTAAATCTGCGTCCAGTTCATTCATCAGCATCTTACTTAGGAATTTTGATTAAGGCACACAAAGGATAAATATGGAAGATAAAATTCTTAATATCCGTACTCTGGCTTTTTTGAGTGTATCTCTGAAAAACTAATTTAGAATTGATCCTTCATACAGTATATGGTAGAGACTGAAATTTATTTTTATAAGCTTCCACCATGAAGCTGCAGTTATAATGCAGACATCCACAGCTGATAGAAATAGGATGTGCCTGATCTTCGCTCCTTGATTCCCATGGATGAATTCAGAGCTGCAGAACTGTAGACATCAAAAGGATCAAGAGAAAAAGTTCTTTTTATATATTTTACTTGCTAACAATGCATTCAGTTCCTTTGATCACAAATACTTTGTTAGTGCATGATCAAAGCTGGAGCAATGTGCAAACTGCATTTGACAGGCAGCAAGAAAATTGAATCATCTTCTGGCATTAATAATGCAACTCCCCAAAACAAAACAAAACAAACAAACAAAAACCACACATACATAGGTGGGGTGAGTGGTTATTTTCTGCTAAAAAGGGATGGAAGCAGCAAAATTGTTCAACATCCAAATGCAGCATCATTAAAAACATCTAAACAGCAAAACCTCTAGTTGTGATAATGTTATAGACCGTTCCTCTTTTTTCCATAATAATTTGACCATCTGGATCTCCACTTATGGTGTCTGGTTTCTTTAGGACAGTGGTTCCCAGTCTTGGGTTAACCTAGGTGTTCTTGGACTACAGCTCCCAGAAGCCTTCACCACCAGCTGTGCTGGCAATGGGTTTTGGAAACTTCAATCTAAGAACAACTGGATTACTTAAGGTTGGGAACCATGGCTTTAGTCTGTAGGGTATGCAGGTAATCCTAGGACTGTTGCTTTTGCACATCTGTCTATGTTGAGTCCTATTTTAACTAATTTCCCATGTGTTCTGCTTCATTATATCCCAATGTCGGTGTAGTAGTGACAATGCTAATCTGAATTGTCAGTCATTGATATACTAAACACCAGTTGGGATCCACTTGATCCCCAACCTGCATTGCTGCTATCTTACTCACAGAAGCTCTGATACTGACATGAATGGGCCAGATTATCTGGTGGGTGCATTCAAGCAAGCAGATGGCATGTGAATGCTTTCTCTGTGTCCCTGCACTGATCAAGTCTTCGGTTGTCCGAAAAATGTGAAAGAGATACATCCATCTGACTTCATGACTCTCTCTCTCTCTGTATCTGTGTGTGTGTTGTGTCATTACAGTCGTGACTGACTCTTTGTGATTCCATGTCCATACTACAGGTATTTTTGCACTGATAGTTGCAAAAAGAGCAATTTGATTATATTTTGCTGAATGGTCCACCATTATCTCACTGTACTTTCTCTGATGGAACATATGGCATACCGTGGAGTGCATAACCATATTTGGGTAGCTTGCCAACCTACTCAGAAATATGTGAACTGAAACTGAACTAAATAAGGACAGACTCGATGGCAACAATCCTCCTGCCCATTTTTGTCTTTATTGGGAACAATGCTCCCTCCCTCCCTCCCTCAGTTCTTCTCTCTTTTCTGATATTGTGCTGTTGTTGTTGTTGCTGCTGCCACTGCTGTAGTTACAGTTATCCCATTTGTGTACTGTATATGCATGGCAGGAGGTTGGACTGGATGGCCCTTGAGGTCTCTTCCAACTCTATCATTCTATCATTTATTGATAAATGAATTGACAGAAAGAACGGCTGAATTTTCACACCATCTAATAGATTTCTCTAGACAGTCTATGCTACATTAAAATTATAAAGTACAAATGAAATATTAGATGCATGTAACAGCATATAGCAGAACAAGACATACTACCATAGATTCCAACCTCAAGGCAGTTTACAATCCAAAATAAACACAAAGAAAAAACAAAGGAGAAATCAGAGGCCCACATAAGCAGAAGAGTATGTTGTACTTTTATTAGTTTTGTAGTTGATGTAACATTTTAAAAAGTCAGTGACATGATCATTTATAACTTATAAGTAATAATAAGAAGTAGGATCATAGGAAGCTGCTTTATACCAAGCCAGAGCCTGGTTCATCTGGGCCTCTATTGGCACCTCTGATTGCTTGCAGCATTCTTGGTTCCAGGCAGGATTCTTTCCAAGCCTTGCCTGGAGATTCATGGTATTTTCTAATGGTCTCCCAAACAAGCACTAACCAGGGTCAACCCAACTTTGCTTCTAAAATAAAGCCAGACTTGACACCTCTATTAATTGTTTTTTTCTGTTGTACTGTCATTATTCTTCAGGGGATTTTGTTAAGATGACTACATGCCTGGCTCTCTCAGCTAAAGGCCATCTATCCTGTCTACTTCAGTTTTGTGGAACTGTTTCCCCCACCCTTCATGATTTCACACAATTACTCATTACTTATCTGCTACATCGTCCTTCTGATTTAATCTGTCTGTTGCGCCTTACTCTGAGTGGTCTCTTTCTTGTGCGTGGTGTTACCAATTATTTAAAAAACAAAACCAACCAACCAACCAGCTTCTATCTTTAAAAGTCATTTGATGTCCCAGCACCACATAATGAGGTGGACTGCACCTTGATTCCTTCAGTGAAAATTCAGTATGGCATGCCTATCCTTTCCCACCACTCTTATAATGACAAAAAACTCTTGCTGCTTAGTGTAGCAAGCTGCTCCAGCATTGGCCAATTGAATCCATGGGGATGTGGTCAGTTAACTCCCTCACCAGTTACAATGATTCTAATGGGCCAACTCTAGTCACAATCTACCACACTAAGCAACAGCAGTTCCACCATTAATTCTTGTATCTTTCATATATTGCAAATGTTTTATGGCATAAGAAGAAATAAAGGTGAACTCAACTGGGTGGCTGGATGAGTGGTAATTCTTTGCTCCATTCCAGGAAGAATGGCAGCTGCTGCATTTGCATATCACCCTGCTTTTACACTCTGCCTACTTGACATCTTTATAAGAGATTTGGCAGCCTTTCCCAGCAACCTCCAGATGGTTTGGAGTACAACTCATATAACCATGGTTCATTTGCCATGCTGGCTGAGGCCAAGGGAAATCAAGTCCAAATAATTTGGAAGATAACAACTGGGGAAGATCATGGTGAGAATAATCTGATGCAAATGAGGACAGAGCTCTTGCACCTTTACTAGCTGGGTGGAAGAGGAAAGAGATGGGGAATGCTGTACAAATTGCACCTGCTGAAATTCCTACTGAAATTAAACATCTAGATGACCTTTTGGCCTTTGGTGTCTGATCACCTTAGCTATGATGTGGTATCTATCTACTGTAACTCTGGAAGATGTTCACTCTTGCTGTTTAAACATTTGTTTCCCTGCTATCTGAGGCTGTGGATTGTGGATGCCACCTCTTGACTGTACTGCCTGCCCAAGTCATAGACATTCTCTCTTTGCCCGCAGGTTGTCGCTGTGTTGCTTGGCACACATCTAATGGAGGTTTGCTTCTGCACCACGACTGAAGAAGTTTGTTCATCTGCTCCTGACTGGTGATTCCTCGCAAGTAATCTTCTTCCCCTTCCTTCGCCTCCATTTCTTCTGTATGGGCATGGAATCGTTTCAGCTTGATCTCTTCCTGCATGCTTTCAAAGAAATGGAGGATGCATTGGTGTGCAAAGTCCCGAGCATGCTCACAGCAGGTTTCATCAAATATCTTTTGTTCAATATCAATGTAGTTGCTCCAGTACCGAGTCTGAAAAAAGGCAGTTTGGTCAAAGCAAGGCCTGAGAGAACGGGCAAGGAATGCTATCATTATGAGAGTCAGCAGTATGCTCCATCCAAAAGCCTAGGAGCAAAAAGAAATATGATTGAGAACATGTGAGTTTTACAGAAAGCAAGATCAAACCTATTCATAAGAATACAGATTAATACAAAACTGGCTGGTCAAACAGGGACCATTGGCATTGTGGTAGTTTTAAACACAAATCTGCATGCCCCTGATACAACATGACCAACCTCTGGAGCATCTCTCAAATCCTCTGGCACAGGGATGTATAATGTGTGCCCCTCCAGATGTTGTTGGATAGCTGCTCCTACTGCTTCTCCTCACTGACTGGAACAGCTGAAGTGGATAGGAAGCAGCCCAACAATATCTGGAGGGTCATGCCTGCTCTAGACAAAATGCTGTAGGAGCCTTCAGGAAGGCATAATAGTAGTGCTATTGGTTAGAATGCATTTAGTGCTAGACACTCTGAAGGAAAAAGATGATGGCGGTGCTGAAAAGAAAAGAGAGAAGCCTTAGAGTATTCTATATGTCTTGCTAACTTTGACCACTCCTGCCTTAGGTGGATAAAATGAAAGTAACAGGCATGAAAGTTGGGGGCGAACACTTTGTCAGGGGTTGAGGAATGGGTGCTTAATGGGTGCTGGGATCAGCAGAAGGGCTTGTTTCCACATTTTGGTGCCTTTTTCATTGCTCAACTGTACTGCCCACCTGCAGCTCCTTCATGAAGGACCTGAAAATGTGTCATCAACTGCCAGTCTGTCTGAAATCAAAAAGTGCTGTGCCCCTCCCCCCTGACTACTCTAACATCATCATAGGCATCCTTAAGTCTTGAGAGACCATGGTATTGTGCTCTGTATAGAAGTCCTAAAACAACATCTAGTGTAGCTAAACAGGCAAAGCAAAGTGTTCTGCTTATAGCAGAACATACCCCATATCGCTTCAAGCGCTCTCTGGGTGATTTACAATTGAATTATGCAGGCTACACATTGCCCCCACCCCCAAGCAAGCTGGGTACTCATTTTACTGACTTCAGAAGGATGGAAGGTTGAGTCAACCATAAGCTGGTTACCTGGGATTGAACAGGCAATTAACCACTGTGCCAGGAGGTCAGGTAACTGCCTCTTCTTGTGTTGTTTCCACACTGCATGCAAAGCTAATGTGGCCTCTTCAGAGCACAAGGCCTGGGTAGATTAATATGGGGGTTAAAACTGCTACCCAAGCAGAAACACCCCCATCCACGTTGCTGGAATAGTCTAATGGAACGGCAGAGCTGATACGATTAGTTCCAGCTGTGTTGCAGGAGTTGCCAGAAGATGATTGAACACAACCATGAACTGCCTCCGGGACTTTGACTACTCTATACATCTCTTTATATTGTATCTTTGTGTCATTTTTTATTTTGAACTCCTTTGGAAGCCAGTCTTGACACTCAATTAATATATGGACATAGAGAGTGCTAAAATGGAAATTGTTCTGGGCAAAGGGCTTGACAAAAGATATGAGAACAGAAAGGAGAGAAGGAAACTGAAGTCTGGAGGCATAAAGTGGGGGGTAAAGAAGATGACGCAAGAAGAATGAAGAAAAAATAGTGCTCTCTGGGTGCTATTTTTCATAATAATATTTCATATAAACAGAAAATGAACAAATTTTCAGAATTTTTACCTATTATTTCAGAATTTTTACCTATGTCAACTTAATATTTTACAGATGGATCAAGAAAAGGTGACTTGCCCACAGAATTTTATTTGACACATTATTGCACTACCTAGTAATGCAAACTCTTAGACACAGGGTTACTTCGGAAAAGCTACTTTTACACAAGTACAAGCCCCAGAAAAGATGCATGTTATATACCTGAGACCAGCATCTAAGGTACCTGGACACTGCCTTGCGGGAAGTGTTGTTCCTCATGAGTTCATCATCCTTGCATGGGACCTTGGAGAGCAAGCGCTGTACTTCATCAAAAGATGTAATATTACTAGCAAAATCGGGAAAATTATCAGGGTTGATAGAGCTGCTGAAGGCACACACAAAGCATTTTCCATCAAGGAGGGAGACTATGATCCAAACGACAGGTGCAATCATGGCTCGTTGAAGGACAGAAGAACACATGAACCTGTGGTTGGATAAAGAAGCATGAAATGAATTGGTCTCTCTTATGACTGGAAGTTTCTGCTGTGAGAATGGCTCAAAGCAGTCACATTTCAATGTTCTCAGAGAGGCTATTGCATTTGTTTGCTGCAGCAAGCACAACATATATTGTTGTAGCACATTAAAATGTTAAGTTATTTATTTTCTACATTTCTTCCCATAGGAGGCCTAAGGCAGCTCACAATAACTTAAAATATATATAACACAATTAAAAACATAGTAAGAAGTAATAACAACACACCCACAACAGTAGTGTGTCAGTGTATACAATCCGCCAAATCATAATTACTAAGATGTGCTTTTGTGAATGAAAGTCCTTTTCATTAAATATTTGTTATATGAGTCAAATTAAAAAAAAAAACAGTTTTCCAAATAACAAAGAATATTTAAAGGAACTGTGGCACCTACTGAACAGAAATAATATAGCACATAGAGTCCTTCTCTCTGTGTGTGTAGCCCTCTAGGTGATAACATTGAACAGCCCTGCTATATATGAGGTGAGGGACAAGAGAAACCTCTTCAACGTTTATACATGAGCCACGTTGGTCTGCTAATTATATTACAGTACCCTCCACTGCACTGTAGACAGCAGGAGAAAGAGGCAATTGTCTCAATCTGCCTAATATGCTAGGGACAGTCCTGGATTCTGTACTGAATCCCATCCATATTCCATGACGCACAAGGTTTCCAAGGATTTCCTTTTCTTCCAAGTTGTTTTGAGACGGAGAAAAGAAAGAGAAATACTTTTCCTCAGAACTGTGAAATAAATTAAGGCCTTCTTACCCAAGGGGCAATGGGAATTCATTGGATCATCTGCTTAACATTTCAAGGAAAACAATGCCTCAGCAAAAGATAAAATATAAAGATAGCCATCTGTGCAGCTCACTTACAACAGGGTGCCACAGGGAACTGAAAAGACTAATGAGACACGGATGATTCAGACCAGCTCTGCCTAACATCTGGGACGTCAAACCCAGATATTTGAAAAGCATACTATGTGTGGTATATAATAATGACATTTCAGATATCTCAGTCATAATGCCGGATATAAACTTAATCTAGCTAGACAAAGACTTTAAGTGGTGCAGATATGATGCAGGGGATATGTGACTAGGTTAGCTCAAAATTCTCCTCAGGGCTTCTCAGTTCTGATGTTTGCAGACAAGGCTTTTATCTTACAATCACCCTGCCTTGTTCACAGAAATTCAAATGGTTGCTGGTTGTATCCAAGTCCAGATATTGTCGTCTTCAATTGATTAGCCTTCTCATTGTTTCATCTTGCTTTCTTACCAGGGGACAAAAATGATTTAGGAGAAAAAGATCAGGTAATTGTGTATTAGCAGCTCCTTATCCTGAAAGAACCCAGGATTATGATTAACCCACTTTATGTGACATTTTCCCCACTGGGATCATGTACTTGTTATGCAGGGAAAATATATAGGTATATATGTATCTATATGTGAAAGGAAGAAAGAAACACAAAACCTTAGAAGGCATAAAATACTATTTACTGTATTTTGTCCAACACATTTAAAATAAAGTCTTCCCCAGGTATAGCATTATAAAACTCAACTGTGAGTATTTGAAATATACTTTTCAAATATTTGTAGGGCAACCAGTCATTTAAATGTTTTGCACATAAAGTGGGGGAGGGATTATTTGAGAAGATTAACTAGGAAGAAATAGTTAAAAAAAAACTCCTCTAGAAATGCAGGCTTAAAATAAATTCCACCCATTTGAACTACTTTTAAATGTTAAAAAAATTCACGTGTGCTCTCTCATCACTCTTAGTTTGGTCCTGAAATAGATGTGCCTCTGGCATCCCTATATATGAATATATATGTATTGTTTTCTCTTGGGTATGCCACTCTTTTGCAGTTCAAAGTTGTGCAGTATGCATGGGATCACCAGGAAGACAAAGATTTTTAAGTGCTGTTAAAATGTATGTTTATATGACTTCTATAAAATATTAAACAAATAACTTTAAGGAAAATAACAGTCTGAAAACAGCCAGAGCAGAAAAGGGAACAATGATGAAATAAACTGCATTGCTGAAAGTAACTGAGAGTAGGACTGAAATCTCCCACCTGATTATGGCCATATTCTTCTTCCTCTCCCCAGTAGGTCTTTTCCATTCCTCTAGCATCACCACAAACTGTCTGTTGACAATGAGCCCACAGAGGAAAAGTGCCACTGGTGGAATGAACATGATTCCCAAACCATACACCATGTTGTATTTCACAAGACAAGGACAGCTGAAGTCAAAGGAGGTGTAAATCTTGACACTTGCCAATGCGAGAAGTGCACAGATCCCATTTGTCACAGACTCTGAGTTAGACTGGAAGTAGTGGAAGATCATCCGGAATCGATCCATTATGACACCTTGGGGTCTTTTTCTCTAAAGAAAGTTTGGCCTCCTTTGAGAGAGAGAGAGGGGGGGGGGACACTGTTTTGATGTAGTCTTGGAAACCCAGTCAAGCTCTATGAATCTCTCTCTCTCTCTCTCTCTCTCTCTCTCTCTCTCACACACACACACACACACACACACACGGCAGAATGGTCAAACAAGGCACTCACTTCTGCACAAATGGCCTGCCCCGTTGTTCTGGATTACTCCCACGTTAACTTTGTTGTGTATTTCTTGGCTTTATTCAACCTCCACTGACCCAATTGTTCCTTCTGGCCAGGTTTCAAATTCGATCATATTCATCTGTTGTTGAATCAGGATGAAATCTTGAGCCTGACTGACTCACTTTCAAAAGAAGATGAATAGAGCCTTCCTGGTACAGCACTATAATAGCTCTATTAAAAACAAAACAAAACTATATCAATGAAATCTTTTGTATGTCAACCATCTGCAGCCTGCAGGTATGATGCATTCTTTATCCTCTAATGTCGGGACTGTAGCTCTTGCACTATAAGAATGGGAGTTGCTTTGAAACTTCAGAGGTTATTTTCTCCTCTTCCCATGATGAATCCAATGATGACTCATCACTGATGGGTGTGAGAAACCAGGCTAATCAAATCAGGTATTTTGCTTACAACTCTCCTGCTCTGCACCCCCATTGCATAATGTTAGAGGAGCTGGCTTTAATGCACTGGATTTTAAACTTCCTGAAGAAGAAGTTACAGGGAACATTAAATAGAAGACTGGATTTCTTATCTTGCATTCTGGCTTCCTGGGGTCTTCAACAGCATTGCTACTTATGTTTTGTTCATGAGCCAAGATGAATGTAGCACGGTATAGTATGTGGCATAATTGTTTCTCACCGCTATTCACCCCTTTTGGTTCATGAAGAAACATGGAAACATACGGTATTCAATGATCTATCCTGTTTTAATTAGTCTGTAGTGTTTTTTGTGTTCTTACCATCCATTTTGATTTTATATTTTAAACCACCCCGACAATCTCTTTGAAGAGAAGAACATAAATTCTTATAATGATCTGGATGGAATTTAGGAGTGCTTTACAATACTTTCCAAAAATATCTACAGCCACTGTTTTACAACAACTAGTATAGCTGTAGAGGTTATAAAACACTAGTGTTAAGACAAATTGTAATTAATGTCACAAGGGGTCAATATGGCAGTCTCTGATCTGGGTTATGCCCAGTCAAGTCCACAACATTCACTGAAGAACAAATTTAATGAATAATAACAGATCACTGAACCCATTTTCAAAAACAGACAAATGCAGTCATGCACAGCAGACTGTATTCCTTTATATTAGTGTGGGATTAAATAAATGAAATCAAAGTTACAGTCCTCCAGTTTCTCAAATCTGGTAATGGTGTTCAACATTCCGAGGTTCAACATGTGAGTGTTAGGACCTCCTGTGAACAAGGATCCAAAGACTTTCAAGGAAAAAACATTCTTCAGCTATTTTGAAGTTGAGTGGATTTTTTTCTTGAGAGATAGAAACATTTTGCTGCTCATCCAAACAGACTGATGGAGCTGTTTCTCTCTTTCCAGAAAAAGAAGTCCAGATGCCATGACTCATCTTCCATATAAACTCACCTGGATGTCTGAGAATCTTCACAGACATTCTTCAGCTAGAGCCTACAAAGTTACTTTTAAGAAGATCATATGTGTTATCATGGTGCAAATCGTTGATACAACAATGATCTGAGTCCCAGAGCACAATCCTATTATTGCTTGGTTGTGGGTGACTAATGTTAGTCAGACTTTGAACAAACCCACTGAAATCAATGCCATATCCATTTGTTGTCACTTCCATTTACAGTATTTCATTGTGTTGCACTTAAGTATGACTAAAACTGGATTTACCTCATTATTATATTGATTCTTTTGAAAAGTAACTTTCCATCTCAGTTTCAAGTTCAGCTGGATCCAGCCTATAACAGAAACTCGTGTAAAGATTTATGACTGCTAATACAAACCATTTTAAGAGAACAAGAAAGTATCTTTGTTATTTTTAGGTTAATTGTTGCAATCAATATGGTCTTAGTAGAGATAAGAACTAGTATATCAATACCTGATTCAGACACAAGGAGGCAGTGTTTAGCAAACAGTGAAGCATGTTTTCTGTAGGCTTTACAAATACAGTGGACCCTTGTACAGTATAACAAATGGTTTGTATAACATAAAATTTATACAACATAAAAAATTCTGGAGATAGGGGAAATTTGCTTAACATAATCTCCTATGGGGTGAATCCGTACAACATAAAAATGGGATCACTCTGTTTTCAATGCATTCCTATGGGAAAGTTGTATAAAGGAAAATTTGCTTAACATAATTTCATTTGGAACAAATTAATTCCTTTATACAAGGTACTACTGTACTGTAGTATCTTTACCTGCCATATACTAATATAGGCCAGCCATGGATTGTTATGTGTTTAACTATATTATATCCCAGCTTTTACCTACAGAGCGCTGTGGCCACTTCTCTGTTCTGCTATGGGGCATGCCTTGGTACAAACTTCACATGTGACACTTTTTGTTAAGCATTCTGTTACTGAAACTTCCGTGGGTTCTCTCTCATGCTCACTGTTTCCATGAGAGGCCCTTCTCAACAGTTCCCTGTTTGTGGGTATCTCATAGGCAGTTAGCAAAAGAAAGTTTCCTTGTAACAGCACATTGGCTATGGAACCAGGAAAGCTA
Organism: Phrynocephalus versicolor; assembly: GCA_023846285.1. Lineage (NCBI taxonomy): Eukaryota > Metazoa > Chordata > Lepidosauria > Squamata > Agamidae > Phrynocephalus > Phrynocephalus versicolor. The sequence continues at coordinate 13,788,785 of JAHTLZ010000379.1, read as the reverse complement.
GTTTCCCACAGGCATGCCAGGCTTCATCTATGCTAATTTATTCTCTTTCCCATTTTATCAATCTATTTTCAATCTAAATTGTTTTATCTTCAGATATTGCTATTTTTCGATGATCTATCCTGTTTTAATTAGTCTGTAGTGTTTTTTTGTGTTCTTACCATCCATTTTGATTTTATATTTTAAACCACCCCTGGCAATCTCTTTGAAGAGAAGAACATAAATTCTTATAATAAATAATAAATAAAATGGGATTTAACAGATCTAGTAGTAAAAAAAAGTTTGAGTCAAAAACATATCTAGTTCCTGCCACACTTGGGACATGACTATACAGTGAAGGAAATGAAAATGAACTTGCATTCCCTCACTGTGAAGTTGCACTGAGGGATTTAGTTCTTGCTTATTTAAGTAGCCACGCAAGCAGAGGAATTTATTTATTTTATTTATTTATTTTCAAACTTGTATACCGCAGCCTATTTCCCTAAGGGAACTCAGGGCGGTTTACACAAAATTAAAAACAATAGCAGTTATATAACTGATAAAACAATATTGGCAAGAGGCACGGGAGGAAAAAAAATGCCGGTACTCCCCTAGCAATTGCTGAAGGTGTCCCTGAACAGCCAGGTCTTCAGTGCTTTCCTAAAGGACGTCAACGAGGATGCCTGCCGTATCTCGCTTGGCAGAGAGTTCCAGGTTGCGGAGCCAGCCACCGAGAAGGCCCGTTTAGGAGTAGACACCTTACGGGCCTCCTTCAGAGTGGCGACCCGGAGCGCGAGGGCCAAGGAGGATCGGGTGGGTCGGGCCAGATCTAGTCGTCGGGAAATACACTCTGCCAGATAGTCGGGGGCCAAGCCATGGAGAGTTTTGTAAACCAAAACCAACACCTTGAACCTTATTTGGGAGGCAACGGGCAGCCAGTGCAGGCAGGCCAGGATGGGGGTGATGCGGTCAAATTTACATGCACCAACCACCTACCTGGCCACTGCATTCTGGACCTGCTGCAGTAGCCGAACAAGGTTCAAGGGGAGCCCCATGTAGAGAGTGTTGCAGTAATCCAACCTCAATATGACCAGCGCCTGCACCACTGTCCTCAGGGAGTCCCCATCCAGGTACGGGTGAATCTGGGCGATAAGCCTAAGATAGTAAAAGGTCGACCTGGTCACGGCTGCCACCTGGGAGTCCAGGGACAAGTCTGGATCCAGGACGACGCCCAGACTCCTTACTCTTTGCGCCAGCTGGAGGGCAGACCCGCCCAGACTGGGAAGAGGGCCACTGTACCCATCCGGGCCACCCCAGAAGAACAAAACCTCGGTCTTTCCAGGGTTGAGCTTGAGTCTGTGAGCCCTGGTCCAGTCTAAAACTGCGGCCAGGCAGTGATCCAGGGTCTGGACGGCCTCCATTGCATAGGTGGAAAAGGAGAGATAGAGCTGCGTGTCATCAGCGTACTGATGGCAGCAAGCTCCAAAACTCCGGATGATCTCAGCCAGCGGCTACATATAGATGTCAAAGAGCATTGGGGAGAGAGCCGACCCCTGCGGCACCCCACAAGAGAGTGTCCAGGGAGCCAACAACTCACCACCCAAGCTCACTCGGTGGGTGTGGCCCTCAAGGAAGGAGCAGAGCCAGCCAAAGGCCAGACCCCCAATTCCCACCTCAGAAAGCCGCCCCAGGAAGATCCCGTGGTCGACAGTATCAAAAGCCGTTGACAGGTCAAGAAGGACCAGCAGGGTAGAGCAACCCCTGTCAGCCCTCCTCAACAGATCATCATGCAGAGCAACCAGAGCCGTCTCAGTCCCATGACGCAGCCTAAACCCAGATTGGAAAGGATCCAGGACATGGTTCTCCTCCAGGAACAACTGGAGACGCAGGGCGGCAACCCGCTCGATCACCTTGCCCATAAAGGGAACATTGGCTATAGGACGATAGTTAGACATATCATCTACAGCCAAGCCAGATCTTTTGATAATGGGCTTCACTACCGTCTCCTTCAGTCGACTGGGAAAAAGCCTGTCTCTGAAGGATGCGGTAGCAATTAGTGAAGCCCATTCCGGCATGCTCCCTCTGGCGGTCTTAATCAGCCAAGAAGGGCCTTCTAATTGCAGTTCTATGTGAAGCACTTGTAGACAGCACAATTCAAAGGAATTGACAAGAAGGCTTTCCTTCCTCGGTGTACTCATTTCCTCATCTTATCTTGCTTATCATAGAGCTTGTTAAGGTATGCTAAGCAAATAAATTAAAAAACCAAGAGCTTTGCCCAAGGAGAAGCTGTAAAAATAGTTAAAAATAAGTGTCTTGGAAAAAAGGTTTTGTAGAGAAAGATGAGTGATGTTACTGCTTATGTGTTTGTATGTGCTCTCCTAGTCTTGGCTCATGAGACAGAAGGCAAGGGAGAAGGTGCTTTGACAGAGCACTGCTTTTTGTGCATATGTATTCACTCGATCAATCTTTCATTTTTTCATTTGTTCAAAGCAATCACACATTTGAAGTGAAGGAAAGGATTTGGGTTTTTTAATGAGAAGGGTCTCTGGTAGGAAGGAAAAACTATGGAATGGAGCTATGGAACTCTGGTCTTGTTCAAATTTGCTATTGCCTCATGTGGTCAATGGGAAAAATGCAAACAAAGCCCCCTTGCAATATTTCCCATTCTCCCACCCTCATGTACCCAGGCTTTCTTCCAACCCAATCAAGACCATCTTATACCTAACACATTTAATCGCTCTTCTCCCTCTTACAAAATATCAGAACTAGGGGACATCCACTCAAATTGATGGTTGGGATAGTGAGAACATACAAAAGAATTTTTTTTTACCCAGGGTGTTGTTAGTTTGTGGAACTCCCTGCCACAGGATGTGGTGATGGCATCTGGCCCGGATACCTTCAGAAGGGGATTGGACAGATTCATGGAGGAAAAGTCCATCACTAGTTAGAAACCATGATGGAGATGTGTAATCTCCAGTCTTAAAACCAGGGTACTTCAAGGGCCAGATGCAGGGGAGTGGTATCAGGAGACAGATATCTAGTCTCTTGTGCTTCCAGACGCATTTGGTGGAGCCACTGTGAGATACAGGAAGATGGACTAGATGGGCCTTTGGCCTGATCCAGCATGGCTCTTCTTATGTTCTTATGTTCTTATGTCACTAGGGCATGAGTCACCATGGCCAGAACTGGTTTCTCAAGAAATGTGCATAACTTGCATACTAGCCTTAATTGTGCAAATGCGCTCCTGGCCACAGCCATAACCTGGGCATCCAGGATCAAGGATGAGTCCAAGAGCAACCCCAAGCTGTGCACTTCTTTTTTCAATTGGAGGGTGACCTCATCCAGTACAGGTTCCATCCCTATCCCTTGTTCTCCCTTTCAACTGTCTTGTATGGGTTTAGTTTCACTTTGTCCATCTTCATCCAGTTGATTACTGTGTAGCTAAACACTCATTTAAAGTTGAAATAGTAGCTCCCTTAGAATCTGGAGGCGACAAGAAGTAGAGCTGGGTGTCATCGGCATACTGGTGGCACTTAATCCCAAAAGTCCTGATAATCTCCTCCCAGTAGTTTCATATAGATGTTAAATAACACAGGAGACAGAACAGAACCCTGGAGAACTCCACAGGTCAGCAGCCATGGTGCCAAACATGAATCACCTAACACCACTTACTGCGTTCTTTCCTGCAGGAAGAAAAGCCCATCTATAGCCCATCTGGCTATAGAGGCCAATCAAGTTGGTTCACAACAAACAATAAAACAAAATCCAACACCAGCAACAAACATTGTGGAGCTTGGACCACAGGGTCTGTTCACCAGGGCATTTCATATTACTTTCACACTTGGTCAACAGGCTGGATATTTACCATTTTAATGGTATCCCTAACGCTAAGAGGTGCTGCTCTTGTAAACTGGGCAGTGTGGAAACTCTAGCCCACATGTTTCTGTACCGTCCCTTACACAAGGAGCTAGGCAGAAAAATTCTTGATCCAGTTTTACTAAAGTTAGGCAGAAAAATTCTTGATCCAGTTTTATTAAAGTTAAATGGAAGATCAGATTGGGATAAAGTTTGATGTATGCTCTCTTCCACACTGGATGATACAATTCAAAGAGTAGCAACCTTTTTATGTTTGATTGGCAATAAGCGAGTTTCTTTGTATTAAGGATCTTAATGCATGCTTAGAAATCTCTGTGATTTTGCCTATTATGCCAGTAATGATTATCTTGTATTATCAAATAATAAAGGAAATTAAGCATATACTAAAACCTTATAAAGTACTTATAAACTTTGCTAATTTAAAAATAATGCATGGAAAGAACAATAAAAATGTCTGGGAATATTCTCAGTCATCCAAGAGTGGTTATTTGGAAGTTGAGTTTGGCAACGGGACTTCTTTTCTTGTGAGATTGAAACATTTTATTATTCATCCAAGCAGCTTCATCAGACAAGAAAAGAAGGCCAGGTGCCATGACTCATCTTCCAAACAACAAAAGTGGTCAAGAAGGTGGAATCATTGGCTTAAGAGTTGGTTGATGTTCTGTAGCTAAAACGTTCTCAAAGTCTGTCTAAAAATAGCCAGGAAAGAGACCAGGTGGATATCAGGTGAGTGTCTGTTCCATAAATGCAAAGCAACCACTGAGAAGGCCTGATTTCTGGTCTTTTTCTTGAGGACCTCTCTTGGGGTCAGATTCCTCAACAGTCCCATCTGAGATAAACAAGTAGGCAGGCAAAGCTCATTGAAGCAGGTGTTCTGCCAGGTATCAAGGCCCCAAATCATTTAGAGCCTTGTATGTTAGTGACATCACCTTGAAGCTAGCACAGAAATGAACAGATAATCAGCACAGGGCAGCCAGGGTGGGAAAAATATGCTGGTGTCTATTTCAATCCACTCAGAAGTCTGGCTGCCATGTTCTGGGCCTGCTGAAGTTTTCTTATCAACTTTATGCATGGCCCCACCTACCCAGGTACTAAAACTTGAAGGGCACATACATAGCTCCCCTCTGTGAGATTTAAATACAGTAGTACCTTGGTTTAAGAGCATTTTGCAAGACAAGCAAACATTTCTTCTAAATTTTGCTTTGATCAACAAGCAATGTCTTGCAGTACAAGCACTGGAACAGGTCACATGATCACAAGCGAGCCAATGATGGCTTCCCCCCCCCACTGGATTGTATGCAAATGTCTGGAACATTCCATTTCAGGCAACCTCAAAAGTAGAGTAAGAAAAGAGGAAAGGAGGTCTCCCTTGTACCGCCCACAAAGTTTTTCAAAGGAGAGTACAGGTTAGGGTTTTATTTTTCTTTATATTTATATTTTTATTTAATTTGTTTTCAACATTCATTCTTATTTTTCAACCATTTCTAGTTATGGGGCAGCTGTGTATATGGCTACAAACTTCATTTTATTATTGTTACATTAAAAACAGAGTAAAATGTAGTTGTTAGTCCCAAGCAGAGCAGATTTACTTTTCAATGTGCCCAGGTCACATCACCCTGAGACATTTTGATCCCTGAGGCAAAACAGCAAATGTTGACCATCCTTCCACCACCGTTGTGTACTATCATAAAACACAAACACTGGACAGTATAGGTAAGGCGATTTTTTCCAGTGTGTGGCAGTAAAAATACAGTTCAGTACTCTTCACTGCTAACTGTGATGGCCACTTTCTTCCATCTATTAATGGAAGGGCTAACCCCGTGTATGTCCCTTCTCATATTCTTTGCATTAAGAACTAGCTAGGCTTCTACTGAGCTATTTTTGTCTTGTTATGCAGATGTCATAGCTAAGCAGAAAACCAATCCAATATGATAAAGGACAGCACGTATACTTTGTATATTAAAAGAGGAAGAAGAAGAAAGAAAAGAAGAAGAAGGTCCAACAGTACTGGGAATGCTTGAGTCAGAAGATCATAAACTATGTAATAATATCTCCCCACAGAAACACACAGTTCAAGTTCACTTCAGCCATGAACTTAGTCAGAGAATTGAGGCAAGACATTTCCCTCAGTTTCAGTGCTCAGTTTACAGCATGGCGATAATACTCATCTACGGGTCTCTTTGTAAGGATTAGTGAGATAATATATGCAAAGTACTTTGAATGCTCAAAACCGGCATTAGGTATTGTTATCTGTGCCACACAATTATTCAGGAAGATTTTGGGCTATTCAGAATAAGGCAGTCAAGGAATCTGCTTAAGACTAAAAATAACACCAAGTTGAATCAAGTAATAAAAATGTGCTGGATTCCAGAAAAAAAGAGGATGTTTTACGCACCTTGATATATATTGAATGGTTAGTGAATGCTGGGTATACCTTTGCTAACCAAAAGCAAATGGAATGTGCCAGCAACACCACAAGGAAACGTTGCCTGTTCCAGTTGTGAAGATTAATACTGGAGGCGACGTCAGTCTTAATTCCAGTGTGACAGCTAGTGTGCACTGGAAGACAAGCAAACTGTAATCTTGAGATGCAAATACTAAATCATGTAGAGACAGGGTAGTGTTGCAAGTGCTCTGCAGCATCTTATTTGAATAATCCATCTGACAGTTCTGCTCTTCCATCAAAATTTCTAGTAAGCACATATCTGTCTAACTCTATCTGGTGCTGCCCAGATAACAGTATTCTTCATACCGTGCATTTTGCTACCACAAATGGATTTTGCTACCACAAATGCAATGAGAGCCAACAGTTGGATGGATTTAAAGAGGGATTAGACATATTTGCAGACTGTGTGGCTTTTGGAGGCTGCCAATCATGATGAATAAACATTAACCTCAGTATCAGACATATTAGGTAGCTATATATATCGGCTTCTGAAGGACAAGTAGGGAAGTGCTGTTGCACTCACACTGGTTGGGAGCTTCCCAAAGGTACTGACTGGCCACCACCTCGGAGGGGAACTTCCGGCAGGTGCACCCACAAGGCTCTTTGATGGCCTCCAACCCACTGGACTTCCTTATGTCTGCCAGAGAAAAAGAGGCATAAATATGGGTTGTTGCCCTGGTCCTAGAAGTCTCAAGCAGTAAGTCTCCTTTTTGATAAGCTGCATTGCCCTGACTCCTGCTATGCCCACCCACACGCCCAGGCCATTTTCCAAACTGGAATACCACTTTTGGGCTCTTCCAGGAGCTTTTTTTTTTTAAACTCCCCTTGCTTGAGGTGTTCTGGATAGCCTCTGCTGGATTTGGGGTGAGGGAGGGGTGGGGAGTAACACTTGCACTGGCCTATAAAGATGTTGTTTGGGCCTATGCAATCCTGGGGTCAACAGCTAAGGGAAACAAAGTGTGGAGATGGTGTTAGGAAGGCAAAAGCTGAGGAGAGACTGTGGTTAGCAAGAGAGGTTAAAAGCAGTAAAAAAAAAAGCATTTTTCTGGTACATATGTAGAAAGAAGAAATAGAGTTTAATTCCTCTATGGGAATGGAAAAAATGATGACAGAGGACAAAGAAAAAGCATAAGAGATCGATTCTGACTTAGTTTGGTTCCCAAGGTGCTCAGTGCCATTCAGCTACCATGTATGGGTTATTTATTTATTTATTTATTTATTTAACTTATATGCCGCCCACTACCCAAAGGTAGTGGCTGTAGAGCAGCAAAAGCAATATCTGGAATGTCCCATGTGTTCAACTTTGCTTCAGTGGGATGTGTCAATTTAAGGGGGCATTTGAAAAGGATTCTTTGCCTGAGGACTAATGCTCCCTCTTAGGAATGCTCTTCTGCCTTTTACCCCAGTGTAACGAGTCTAACAATTGAAGCCTTCCATTATTACACCAGCCTGCTAATAAGAACTGGCATAAAGAATACTATACCTCTTTACTTTTCTTGTCTGCCATGCATTCATTGCAAGCCTAGGTACTGTTCCAGAAAAGACTGCAGACCTAAAGCATTGACATGTTTACAGCAATAACATCTAGGTACAAGTAATACCCTGCAAGATGAATGCCTTGCATGACAAAAAAAGGAGATGATTTTTTCCCCTTGGAATAGGGATGCTTCCTATTTATTTATTTATTTATTTATTTATTTATTTATTTATTTATTACATTTATATACCGCCCTATCCTCCGAAGCAGAACTCAGGGCGGTGTACACTTAAAAACAAGCAGCATCAAACAAACATGGGATGCTTTGCAATATGAAAATCCATTATGACATTTTAAAAAAAGTTTTCCTATGGAAAATCGTGCTTCGCAAGATGAAATTTTCATAAAACGAAGTGATCCATAGAATGAATTAATTTTTCTCTTACAGGGTACCACAGTATTTTTAAAGGGATAGCTTGTTAGATAGCTCAGTAGTTTAGGTATCTGTCCTAGGAGCCAGAGGTTGGGAATTTGAATTTCCATTGCATCTTGGGAAAGAAGAGCCAGCCTCTGTGGCCTTGGGCAAGCTGCACAGTTCCGGGGAATCCCCCCACCCGAAGGAAGGAAACGGTAAATCACCCTGAGTAGTCTGGAAAATCCTGAAAATTGTCACCATA
>JAHTLZ010000379.1:13761192-13780323 GCA_023846285.1 Phrynocephalus versicolor | reverse complement strand
TATTATTATTATTATTATTATTATTATTATTATTATTATTATTATTAAGGGATAGGCATGTTATTCTTCTCCTGCATAATCAAAATAATTGTAGCATCAAGGGTGTATACTCCCTCCAGCCTACGGACAGGGCCAGGAATCTGGGTGTGGTCTTGGACTCGGCCCTCTCCCTGGAAGCCCAGGTGATGGCTGTCTCCAAGGCCGCTTTTTTCCACCTCCGCTGGATTGCTCAGATCCGCCCGTACCTCGATGAGTCCTTCCTGAGGACAGTTGTGCAGGCCCTTGTGATCTCGAGGATCAATTACTGCAATGCACTCTACGTGGAGCTGCCCTTGAACCTTGTCCGGAGACTCCAACGGGTGCAGAATGCGGCGGCCAGACTGGTGGTGGGTGATCGTAGATATGATCACATCACCCCAGTTCTGGCTTGCCTGCATTGTCTGCCTGTGGCTCTCCGAATAAGGTTCAAGGTCCTGGTTTTGGTTTTCAAAACCCTCCATGGCTTGGGTCCTGAATACCTGTCGGAGCGTATCAACCAGAGGTCAACTGAGGCCAGGCCCACTCAAATGTCGCAGGCACGCTCACTTAGGGTGGCCACGCCTAGGGAGGCGTGGAGGTTGGTTACGCACAGCTGCGCCTTCTCTGTTGTGGGCCCTTCATTATGGAACCATCTGCCAAGTGAGCTGCGCCTTGCACGGTCCCTGCCCGCCTTCAAAAAGGCTTTGAAACCTATGCTTTTTAAGGAGGCATATGGCGACCTTTAATTTAATTTCCATTTTATTTCTACTGCCCCACCTTTACATCCTTGCTGCATCTTGCCCAGGGTATTTCCCCTCTTTTTTTTATTATATTGCTCTCAACTTGATGATTTTATCTTGTAAACCGCCTAGAGTTCCTGTAGGAAGATGGCGCGGAATATAAATGAAACAAACAAATAAATAAATAATAAATAATATACTGTCACCTTGCCTTTTAAACTTATATGCAGAGTACATCATGCGAAAGGCAGGACTGGATGAATCACAAACTGGAATTAAGATTGCTGGAAGAATATCAACAAACTCAGATACGCAGATGATACTACTCTGATAGCAGAAAGTGAGGAGGAATTAAAGAACCTCTTAACGTGGGTGAAAGAGGAGAGTGAAAAAAAATGAGCTGAAGCTCAACATAAAAAAACCTAAGACCATGGCCACCTGTAGAGATGGGCACGACTCAGAAAAATTGTTCGTTTTCGTTTTCGTTTTCGTCTAGGGGTCCGTTTTGGCTCGTTTCCGTTTTCGTGAGCTAATTTTCAAAATTTTTCGTTTTCATTTCGTTGTGTAACGAAAATGACAAACGAAAACGAAAATGAAAATTTTTTCGTTTCTTCCCATTTAGCTCCATTAAGTGCTTTTCCAGTAACGGAAAACGAAAAATGGCCCGAAATTAGTCGTTTTGTTTCCGTTTCTGTTCCAGTTTTGAGCCGTTTTTCGTTTTTCGTTTCGTTACATAACGGAAACGAAAAACGAAAACGGAAACAAAAATTCCGCTAAGTCGTGCCCATCTCTAGCCACCTGTCCCATCACCTCCTGGCAAACAGAAGGGATGGAGGAAATGACAGAGTTTATTTTCTTTGACTTCTTGATCACTGCAGATGGTGATAGCAGCAATGAAATTAACAGACCTTTACTTCTTGGGAGGAAAGCGCTGACAAACCTAGGCAGCATCTTAAAAAGCAGAGACATCACTTTGCTGACAAAGATTTGGATAGTTAAAGCTATGGTTTTTCCAGTAGTGATGTATGGAAGTGAGAGCTGGACTATAAAGAAGGCTGATCGCTGCAGAATTGATGCTTTTGAGCTGTGGTGCTGGAGGAGAGTCTTCAGAGTCCCCTGGACTGCAAGGAGATCAAACCTATCCATCCTGGAAGAAATCAATCCTGGATGTTCATTGGAAGGACAGATTTTGAAGCTGAGGCTCCAATTCTCTGGCCCCCTCATAAGGAGAGAGGACTCCTTGGAAAAGTCCCTGATGTTGGGAAAGATTGAAGGCGAAAGGAAAAGGGGCTGACAGAGAATATCAATGCAATCAACATGGATTTGACCATGCTGTAGATGTGGGAACCAGGGCACCATCCTACCACAGTTCAGCATGCCATTGTGCCCATTGTTCTTAGAAGTAACTTCCGTAGCTGTGATGTGCAGCAAATGAAGCAGAGTGAAGGAAAATATCCTCCTGCATTTGATTCTAGGCCTAAATGCTCAGCCTGCTGAGAAACTACATGACTCCAGCCCGCTCACATCTATCCCCCCCTTCTTGTTCTAACTGATAAATCCAGATGTGATTGTTTCTGCTGGTTTCTCTCCTCTCCCCTCTCTCTCCCACCCACCTACACCACAGCAGGGTACTTGCCTTAGTCCTCCTCAACTCTACAGTTAAACTGCCTGTTCAGGAAAACAATTGTACTGTACATTCATTACTAATTGCCAGTAACTGCAGGGTCCCCTTGTAGAGACAGAAGTCCAACAGGTTTCAGTAAATGATTTTTTTTACTCTCTCATGCTCAAAGGAACTCTGCCCCAACTATTATGCCTATTTCTAGGTGTAACCACACAGGTCTGCTCTTAACAAGCTAAGGCTTCCTATGCAGGCCTTCTGCACCAAATATTCCCTTTCCCTAACAGTTTTCCCTTCCAGATTCCAGGTCTCCTGTTTTCAGATGATAAAAAGTTCTGAATGGGAGAGGAAGTAATAACAGCACCTATCTTTAGAGTGGACACAGGTTTAAAATTAAACTTTGTCATAAATTTTGCAAGCAGGCAGTGGCATTTTATTCATCCTACTAAGGTATATGAGTCTGGATTATTTGTTCCATGTAGTTTCAGAGGGAGATTTGGCAGCAGATACAGAGGAACCTGGTTAGTCATATGTGGAAGTGGCACATAATTGATTTAGTTATATTTTATTTTAGTGTATTTTTACCCCACCTTTCTCCTTGGAAAAGGACCCAAGGTGGCTTACAGCAATGAGGAAAAATATACAGATCAGTACAATTAAGACATGTTCGAGTATTGCGAACAGGGAATTGAGGAGCATCTTACAGCATTAAAAGACAACATTACATTAAAGCTACAAGAGAACACGAGCAGTTAAAAGGGGAGTAAAATTCCATGTAAAGTTATGAGTGATTCATTGTATCTTATGAGAAGAGGCTGCCTGGTATGATAGATGGCAAAATTATTCATGTAAAGGGCACAACCAAACCCTATTGATCTGAAGCACCATGCTGTCAAACAAACATTCTCCGAGAACTATTTTTTAAAAAGACTCAGTCTGATAGCCTCAGTCTGATATCAGGCAAATCTGACAGATAAAAGAGGGATTAGAATGGTCTCTCTCATGAATTTACAGGAAAGCATATCATGGAACAAGGCTGTGAAGAAACATCTTGTGTGATACAACTCAATATACCACAACTCAGAACAATAACTTTTCAGGAACAACATCCCACCATAAGATCTTAGTGCAGTGAAAACACCTTGACTGTTATTTGAGTCCTTCTGCATGACACTGTGCCGGGACGTTGCTAGGATAGCCTTCTATGACCTGGTGCAACCAGATGTTTTGGATCATGGTCCCCAATATTTGTGACAACTGACAGTGCTGACTGAGGCCATGGTGAATGAGAGTTGAAATCTAATAATTCCAGAAAGCAACTGGTTGCAAAATTATTGCAAATTTGTGTATAGGACCTTTTTTTTGCATAAGGTTGTAGAGCAAATTGCACAGTGCTATGTACTAAACAGAAGCACCTTGTTAGAATTTGGATCTCTTGTGCATGGAACTTCTTGTACACTGGAGGGAAAACCCCTCTGCTTACAGAAGCAGCCTTCTTATGAAAGACCATGTGGAAACTGAGAATCTTGGGCTGCATTTCTGTGCCTAAGTATTTAAAATCAACTCCCACTGAACATGGCAAGTTCTGTGTGAGTTAGTTCAGCCTGAGTACATAAGAGCCTGCCCTTATGTACTCTGAAACTGGAAGCCCTTTGGCAAGCCTCCCTGTCCCACGATGTCAGGAAATATGTGGGCAGTAATGGGGAAAATGGCTTTTCCTTTTGTAATACCCGATAACCGGAATATTTTCCCCAGAAAAAAGTAGCAACAGCAAGTGCATCATTTTGGTGTCAAACAACACTTGAATTTACCCAGGCATTTCAACACATTGGCTAGATCATGTCTTCTGATGGATTTTGTTGTATGATTATGGCCTGCTCTCTCTGTGGTTTTATGTGCGTTGTGTTGCTGCTTCAAAGGAGTGCAAAAATACTGAGGATATATGGAGTACTAAATGGAGACCATTTTCACTGCGGCTGCACTCATTCCTTTTCTTTCAGTCCATGCTTCTCTGCCATGGGATTTCCCAGTGGGCTATGACTGCGTAAGTTAAATATGTGACCTTATGCAAACAGAGAAACAAATATGTAGAGGGCTACACTGCAAGGTCTTCCAATTGGCATAACTGGAACATAGGACTGTCATGTTAAATCATTTCTGACATTCATAGGTGGAACAAACAGAACCATAAGAGCATAGCCTGCAGCTCTGTAAGCATCTGGTCCCTATATTAAAATGTATTTTTGTTTTTTGAGTTTCAGATACCAAACTTTCTCCCATGTGTCCCTGTGACAGATGTGTTGAACCTGCATTCTGGAAAACCCTGCCAAAAGGAACAGCATATAGCAGTGTTGGCGAACCTATGGCACGGGTGCCAAAGGTGGGACTCAGAGCCCTTTCTGTAGGCACCCGACATCGCCCCTTCACAGCCACCTGTATTCAGGGTAAATTGCTGTATTAGCACTTTGCAAAACAACTTTAGTGGGGTTTGAATCATAGTTTGAGCACTTGGTTTCTAAAAGGTTCGCTATCACTGGCATATAGAGATAAACAAGAGCAATTGCTTTCCCTTTATAGGGCACAAGCCATGGCCCCAATCCAAAGGAAATTAGTTTTCTTTAAGTTACGGTACATCAGAATCAAGGGGCTTAATTAAATCATGGACCAAAAACCTCTCATGTATAACTTATGCTGACACAGAGGAGATAATGTCAGCTGCCCTAGCACAACCTGCCATCCAAGTAGGGACTCTAGCTGTTGTGCCACGGGAGAGGGGTTGTTATTTCTCCTACATAGACATATATTGCATAAGAGGCTTTTGGTTTAAGATTAAATTGACCCCATTAATTTCAATGGAATGTACAAGACAATGTACTGTAATGTACTGTAATTTTATCACTGGGTGCAAACCCAAAAGAATCTAAATGGATATCTAGCAAAGTTAAACATTAGAGAGGGGAATAGCAAAAATGTTGATTTTGACTGTTTCATTATAGGGGTCATAAAAGAGCCAACTGTTTGTCAAATGTGTCTTTTCCCTGTTAGCAACACAAAACAACACTGGGAAGCTGCATGGTTGATGGGAGGATGAGCTGGCCATAGTCTTTTCTGGCTATTCTTACTCAATATTGCCCCCACCCCCACAACTTCTCTCTCCCTTGATATCCTCCCTTCTTTAGTCTGTTGACAAGAACAGACTGCTAAAACCCCATCTGTACTGACTTCATAGTAGTTCAAAATTCTGTCGCTCCTACAGGAATATAACAAAGTGATTTATGTTAAATCAGATTATTAATTCATTTGTCTTAAACTCTATTAAACGTGACAACACGTATGGGTTAAAGGCTGCTGGGGACAGGCTGAATTCTTTTACAGTCCTAGCTGGAGGTGCCGGGAACTCAATCTAGGACTTTCTGAATGCAAACCATGTGTGCTACCACCAAACTAAGGCCCTTCTTGCCACATCTTGCTCCTATGTTAGCCACAACTTCAGACCTGTTGGTTATAGCATGGTGTGTATGTGTAGGAGCTGAAGCACTAGGATATGCACATTTTATCCTGCTGTTTGAGGATCAAGGTTTTCAGCCTCAATACTTGCTAAATCCTGGATGGCCCTTAAGCTACATTGACTGCATGCAGCATGAAGCCAGTTAACCCTGTGTCTGCACTTCTGTGGCTTCCAGCAAAAATGTCAGAACTGTTAACTTATTTTCTTGTGCAGTCAACCATGGGAAAAAATCCGCCTGAACAAGTCTTATTCTTTATATTTCTGAAGGACGCTGGGTGGCATTTACTGATAACAAGGCACTGCTTATATATTAAAAGCGTTGAGAGCCTGTGTTAACAGTACAGCTACATTAGCAACAGGGAGTGATCTAGTCTGCACTGCTTTGGAACAATTTGGAACATTGGGGCTTGATTAGATCACTCCTCCAGTTCACATGGACATCATTCCTGAAGCCTCTGTAGTTGTGATCTAGACAACCACGTGTTGGCAGAAGATCACTCTGGTTTTGGTCCATTGGGCTGCAAGGGTCCCCCCCCTCTCTCTCATGCCTTCTCTTTTGCAACAGTGGTCAGCTGCTTGGGGAACTGCCTGCTAGTGTTTGCTTTCGGGTAGGCATTCAAGGTTTTTGATGCACACAAGGGGTGGGGGTACAAGGTGCCAGTATTTTAGCCTCATGTTTCTCCTTCTAAAATATTTTTTTTATAAATGACATCATGTTGAAGTGATGCAGCACAATATTGGGAAAGCATCCTTCTAAATAAAAATAAAATAAAGTGCCCCTTTGCATTGCAGAATAGGACAGAGCGTGCTATCCATAGTCATGGTCAGACCACATGCATCTCTACATATCATCACACCTTAATCCCATGCTTGAGCAACCTAAGAGATGACACAGCAAGAAAACTATGTTTATTTGGACCCATCCTAATCATTCCAAATAAACAGTGGGCTCCAACCCCAGACCAATCTGGGATGGATTAATCCCCATTAGATACAGGTGTTCATGCTCTACCAAGAACACTGTACAGCTGACTTTTTTTAGGGACCCTAACCATTCCAGCAGGGGGGTTACAGAGTGGGATCCACTCCCATGACACCAGCCTCTGAGTCCCACCATAAAGTGCTGATCATTTATGGTCCCAAACAGTTGTGCCAGTGGCAATGAACTCACAATTGATTGAGGGGAGTGATTACTCTTCCTTCATTCCTCTGAGATGTCATGTATTTGATCAAGATCTGGTACCTCTACAAGCAGAGATGGGAAAAGCTACTTTTTCCAACTACACCTAACATAATCTCCCTGTCAGGGTGACCAATAGAAACACTGTCTGGGAGCTGCAGACCAAAGAAGTAAATACCTCTCCATAGCACTTCAAGTACTCTCTGGGTGATTTACAGTTTAATTATGCAGGATACACATTGCCAGGAGCCGAGAAAGGTTGTTGGAAAATTGTCTTAATCCTTTGTCTCAACTAATAATGAACAGTTCAGGGCACAGTCTTCTTCCTCCACAAGGAATGTTTTTTGCTTGATCAAAGGGAGACAGAGGAAGAATGTGCAGTGCCGTCAGCACCATAGTTGGCCAGGTGATAAGGGCTGGAAGCAAACAGGTTGTACAGAATCTAACTGATCACTTGGCATTTGGGAAGGAATTTCCCAGAGAGCTTATGGCCCATTCCTTTCCCTTCTAGAATGGCACAAGGTGTGGCTCATTTGTATGAATTTTGGAGTCCCAGAATTTTCTAGCTGGACAAAAAAAAGTAATGGCCGTATTTTCCTCATTCTTGTCCTATGCTTCTGACACATTATTCTGTATGGCTTATATTAGCTAATTCATGCATGTGATAATGAGTGGGATCTGAGAGGAACATTTTTTAAAAGCATGCTAGCAATTGGAATGAGATTTACAGTTGTTTATTTATTTGTTGGCTTTCTCCAAAAGCTTGACTCAAGTCAAGGTGAAGGATACCAAGATTGAACAAAATACACTTAACATAGACAAATGTACTGTATTTCTGCATCTGTAAGATGCCCCCATGTATAGGATGAGCCTCACTTTTACAACCCAAAATTACAGTTTTGCAACCACACGGTTCTCCCATTGGCTTAGTTCTGTGGATAAGAGGACCCTCAATATTAAAAAGATGTTTAAAAGTATACATTGAAACACTTAAATACAAAATTAAAACACACCACTGAGGAAAAATAAATATGTTTCTTAACTATGGATGCTTCTCAAAGGGAGAAGAATGCTAGACATTTCCCTTTACAGCTCTATATTTCCACGGCTAAATCCAAATTGAGTTGGTCCACTGAGTCAGTGGGGATTTGGTGAGTCCTTTATAAATTCCACTGATTAAACGGGTCAACTCTAGTTGCAACCTACTGCTGAATTTCAGCCTGTTTCAATCTACGTATCAGTAATTGAAACATTCCAGCTGTTTGTCTTATTTGCCTCTATGGTAGGGACTAGTCCTGACCACATTACCAAGGCAAACAACAGCAAAAACATCAGCCATTGCTAGAATAGTACTAGGGCATACATTTGTAGGGAGACCAGTAATCCTACAAAAGAAGCTCCTTACCTTGTGACCCATACATCATGATTGGTGGGCAAATGGATCCAGTCATAATCTATAATTTTTTTTACTAATTTGAAGTGCTTCACTGCCTTTGACGTGCAACTTTTCAAAGACATCATGAATTGTTTTTGTAAACTCTGCTGAGACTAGGAATATGACTACACAACAAGGGAAATGCTAATTAACTTGGATTCTCTCACTGTGAAGCCACACTGGGGTATTTGGTTCTCTTTGATATAAATAGCATAGGCAGAGGAAAAAACAACCACCTTCTAATTGCAGTTCCATTTGAAGTGCCTGTAGGTGGCATCGTTCAAAGGAACTGCCTTAAGAAGGCTTTCAGTCTTCAATGACCACCATTTCCTCATGTTGCCTTGCTTACAAGATAGCTAATTAAGCTATTAAAAATTAAAATAATCTGAAGCACTGCCTAAGAAAGATGCTTAAAAAAGAATTATCTTGGGAGAGAGGTTTTGTAAGGATTGGTGAGTGCTGCTGTGCATATGTGCACATGTTTTGCTCATTCCCATGAAACAGGATGTAAAGGGAAAGTTTAAAGGGTTTGACTTTTTTAAAAGTAGAAGGGTTACTTATGGGGAGGAAAAACTGCATTAGAAGTGTGAGTCTCTGGGTGGTGTTTTTTTCTTATGCCAAGGTCATCTAGCTAAACAATATTAATATATTAATAATCTGGATCCATGCAATGATTCATTTATTCAAGAGATAAAAAAAGTTCTGGCACAATCATAGGACAAATCTCAGGGATCTCATTTTGCAGAATGAAGTCCTGTTGAATCATGTTGGCTTGAAAAAAAAAGCAGTCCCCAGTGTGACAGAAAAAAACTGTGTTGGGAGGAAAAAAGGGCTGGATTGATTCCAATTGCTCATTAAGTAATGTGATTACTTTTAAAAAATGGAATTCATTAATTATATACTCACAGTAAACCCAGTGGTATTTGTCCATGTAGTTGCTGCCTAAGTAATTTATGTTCATAATGTGTATTTACAATTTAGCCTCTGTGGATGAAACTTTCATAAATGCATGTTTGAAAGCTGTTATCTGGAAAATGAAATCTTTTCAACTTTTTGCCCTACTCAACTTGCATCAGTTCTGTGGGGTCTTTTAGATTATCCATGTCTCAAGTTTCTTTTCTTCCTTATGGGCTGAATTGTCCAGCCTAGTGTTGGACACATGGTGGGCTGCAGTGCCCATTATCTCTAGGCATCACTGTGGCAAAGGAAACCAGTATGATCACCGAATATGATACAAACTGTAGTACAGTGGACCCTTGTATAACAAACAGCTTGTATAACATAAAATCTGTACAACATAAAAAATTCCAGAGATAGGGGAAATTTGCTTAACATAATCACCTATGGGGAGAATCCACACAACATAAAAATGGGATTACTCTGTTTTCAATGCATTCCTATGGGAATTTGTATAAAGGAAAATTTGCTTAACATAATTTCATTTGGAACGAATTAATTACTTTATACAAGGTACCACTGTAGTTTAACTCATTTTGAGGACACCAGTTTGGGGAGGATGGAGTCTTATTTTCACATCTTATACTGGCCTTCTGCCTAGAACATTTTATCAGTCAGTTTAATCTTTCCAGCTCTGTAGAAAAAAGAAAAGAGAAGCAAAGTAACATGATCTTTGACTAATCATGGAATTCTCTTGCAAGAGTATGTCACCGTGAAATTGTGTGGCAAAGGGTCCAACTCATCACAGGAATCACTCCACAAGCTTTCCAGTATATAATGTTCATAGAGGGAAGGAAAGAAAGAAATGAAGCCCTCCAGTCTAGATACTATGTACTGTACCAGTTCTGTCATAATTCATACCTATCTCATTTGTGTCTTCCTCGGGAAGAAAAATTCACAGCTGTAGACACAGCTGTACTATTAATTTGCCTGATGTCCTTTGCTTCACTTGTCACCACATAAAACATTGAGAGCTTCACCAAAGGTGGGTCCTGTGTTCTTTTTATGATAAGGATAACTTGGGTGCCTTGCATTAAATTGCCCTGCCTCATTCATGGAATATGATAGATACTGTTCAGACTATACCTCAGAGTGCCATATAAGCAATATTAGCTGCATTTTGTTGTAGCTGTAGTCATCATCATTGTCGTCGTAGTAGTAGTAACAAAAGCTAAGCAAAGTAATACTTGAAATGTAACAAAACACATGGAAACAAAGTTTAATGAGCAATATTTTCTCATTATTTTTGAAGTTTATGTTTAAAATAAATTTCTAGGGGCGTTTTGACAGGAATTTTTATCTAATTCTCCCCCCTTTCCTACAGATTTTTTTTAAAAAGGAAAAATACAAGGAAACATTAGTTACTTTTTAAACATTATAACCAGTATTGTCAATGAATCACTTTATGTGTTACAGGAACCAACTACTTTTTAAAAGTAAGCCCAATTCCTTATGTTATTTTCTTCTATTTGTAAGCATCCTGTGCGTCACTGCTGTTTTCTGGATTTGTTTTACAAATTTCCACATTCTTTCACCTTTATGTGCCTTCTTCCTTCACTTATGGATTTCCTTTTCCAGTATCTGCTCTTTCTGAAAGAGGAGAATTAACACGTCACAAGATTAGAAGAAGCATTGGAGCTGGTGCTGTCAAACACAGAGACAAAAAAGCAAGGCTACAGATATTATTTTAAGGAGGTGGGGAGACCTCTATTCTTTAATACACTCACTCCTTTTCTTATACACTCATAACTTCCTGAAACAGCCTCTTTTAAATGCTACTTTTCATGCCAACTCTTCATTTAAAAAACCAAAGCTTGCCTTTTGCTTCTAGAAAGCTTGAACTAATGTCCTGACTTGTGGTATTTAAGAGATACATGCACTATATCTACTTTTTCCCCAAGTTCAAAAGATCTGTCATACTTAGTAATATGAAGGTGCAAGGTCCAGTTAAAAAGGAAAACAGCAGCATTTATTAAAGGATTTTCCTCCCTGAAGGCACAGACTCATCTTCAAAGAGAAATTCTAGGATTTTTTAAAAAACCAAGTGAAGGTATTCTGGCATATTTTAAGAGTGAAAATAGACTTTACATTTATATGAAGCAAGCACTTCATGTAGCATATACAGTGATATCATAGAACTGGCAAATGAAAGCAACTATTCTGAGCAACATTTGGAAAATTATGTTTGCACATTACCTACATCTTTCCAACTACTGGATCTTTCCTCTTTCTTCTACAATTCTTCTTGCTTGTACACCTGAAATCAAGACACAGCAATTCAGTGTTGTGCGAAGATTCATTATAGCTTTGTTAAGTTAGTGGAGGCATTAGTCTGGTGAGTGAAATGTGAGTCCCTGAAGGTTGTGGTGATGGTAGAAAGACCATGGAGAAAAGTGAGGGTTGGCTCACATTGCCCAGTTCTTTCTAGGTCATTTCATCTTTGAAAAGTGTCTGGGGGTCTGGTCAGAAGTGTGTTTTGTAGGCTCAAGAGTATTTTCATTCATATTTAAATTTTGTGCTGATTTCCACCATTGGGCTATTTCATTCCTAGCTACAACTATGAGGGTTGCCACTATTTCTTTATTTAATAGTTTTTCATTTGTTATAAACTGTTATAAATTGTACTAGCAGAAATTATAAGGAAAATGATGTACTATATTGTGTTACAGTATGGTTGTTAATTTGAATAAAGAATTAAAATAAAAAAAGAGTATTTTCATTCACGTCCGGGGTGTGTGTGTGTCTCTATGAAGTTGTGTTCTCCAAATAAAGAGCAGGATCATTAGAGATTCAGCTGTTTGTTTCTAGTAAACTACACAAAACACTTGCCTGGACATATGTCAAGTGTTCCTGATTTGTAAGCCAGAAACCTAAATTATTTCACTTGGATGGGCCAGGAGCCCTGGAGTCCTTGACCAAGGTGCTTTCCAAACCCTTCCAAGCCACCTTGACTCATCAAGTGCTAGATCCCAGAGGAGCTTCCCCTGTACAGCATCAGTTGGGAGCTGTGCCAGGGTACACCCTGCTCTATCTTGAATATGGAGCAACACCTTTCTAAGGACTGATGCACCTCCATTTATCAACATACTCTGGGACTCTTTGCCAAGAGGGGCTAAATTTCTGGCCCCGCCCCCATCCTTCTGCTGGCAGATAAAGACTTTCCCCCAAGGCAGGCCTTGGACAATTAAGAGGCTCAAATCATAAACTTTCAGCGGATGTCCAGTTTTCTCTTATTAAAGGCAAACTTGTATTATTGTTTTAATCAAGAGATTTTGAAGTGTTTTAATGTGAACAGTATTTTAATAATATAATAAATTTAATTCTACTGTAAAATTTTCTGAAATTTTAATTTGTTGCTTCTAAAAACCATGGATCTCAATTCAGGGGAAAAGAGGGAATAGCAAATAAATAAATAAATAAATAAATAAATAAATAAATAAATAAATTTTGTGACTCTGCTGATATGTATGTGAGGAAGGTGAAACAGCTCCTTCACCCATGATACCCAGAAGAACAGGCCATGCCCTCTTGTTAAATTTTTGTCGCCATCATAATCATCATCATCATATCATCATCATCATCATCATCATCATCCTCAATCCACAGAGCCTGAAGTTCTTTAGTGCAACCACTTCAGGTGAAGGGGAGGGGGCTCAGCAAAGAAGCCACTGGCTTTTACAGTGGGACTTTCCTGCTGCAGTGGGAGTTTCCTGCCCCAGAACACCTACTATTGGGAAAGCTTTCTGGCTCTTCCAAAAACCCGGTAACACCCTCTGAACCAGGTTTCAGTGAGTTTTCAAGAACCAAGGTGGAGGGTGGGGTATTTTTTAATACAGTTCAAAATGCACGTTTTTACAAGAGGCAAATATTAGTGGGGGCGCAGAAAACCCAGTTTTTTTTCCTTTTTGTTGTCAGTTTACTGGTTATGCAGGTCAGCAACATTCTATCTTGATGTTTCCCCCAACTGCTGTCTCTCCAATATTTTGCTCAGGAGACTGCCAGCCAAGTTGGGGTGAGGAGGAGCAGGAGGAGGAAGATAATGATGAGGAGGAGGCTTACTTGCAGGACAAGGATGAAAATGACAAGTCGCCTCTTCTGAGACCAACTGGTGGCAGCCAGAGTCTCCCAGCAAGGGTGTGGGTCTGCCCCTGAGGTGGGCTTTCTTTTTCAAACGCACCCTGATGAAATTCTCGCCAGCCAGGGACTCCGTCACTGTGACAGGGGAGGGAGAGGGGTGTGTGCGCACGGGGGTGCCACAGGATGTGGTGATGGCATCTGGCCTGGATGCCTTCAAAAGGGGATTGGACAGATTCCTGGAGGAAAAATCCATCACAGGTTACAAACCATGATGGAGATGTGTAATCTCCAGGCTTAAAACCGGGGTACTTCAAGGGCCAGATGCCGGGGAGTGATATCACGAAACAGATATCTAGTCTCGTGCACTCCCAGACGCATCTGGTGGGGCCACTGTGAGATACAGGAAGCTGGACTAGATGGGCTGTTGGCCTGATCCAGCATGGCTCTTCTTATGTTCTTATGTTCTTATGGGTGGGGTGGGGGTATCCGGCAGTCATGAAAGAAGAGAGAACTCACTTCTCAGTGAAGGGGTGAAAGGGAATCCTGAGGCTGGTGAGAGAGCAATCAAGCGACTGACAGGCAGCCTGGAGCGGGGAAAGCCAGGCATTGGTGGACTTTCCCTCGAGGGCCGCCAACGAGGAAGCCCCTCATTGGTGGCTGCCTCAGGCGAGGCTGAGAAGGGCTCAGCGGTGGCGGTACCAGGTTGAGAGCTGGCGCAGAAGCAAAGGGCAGGGCAACTAGCACTGGCTCATGCCAGGACTGGCATATCTTTATTCTCTCTTTCTCTTGCTCTTACACACACCATTGCACGTGCACGTGCACACACGCACGCACGCACACACACACACACTTGCCCGCCCGCCTTGTTTCTTGATGGCAGCAGCCTTGCTCCCCCACCTCATGTTGACATTGTGGTCCCGATCTTTATCTCGTTTGCGCCCTGCCGCGGCTTGAGGTCCCATAGCATCGGAGCTTCTCAGCTCCACGCTGCCAGAAGTCCCCCTCGGAGCTTCTAGATGCAGGTTAATGACATGGGGACATATAAAATGCGGTTACTTAAACCACGTCCATGGGATCACAGGAACTGCATTTTCAGTCACGTGACGACTTCAGAAAGAAACACGGCTTTTATTATTAACCGCCTCTTTCACCCGTTTGATAGGGTCCGATGTGACACGATCTGCATAGCTTTAGCTTGCTGCTGTGCAAGCTTGAGATAACCATGTAGAAAGCTGTGCAAATTTCTTGTGCAAAAGTGGATACCAAATAATCATTTCTGTAACTGCCAGAAACAGATAATTACATGTGTAACAGACTTTCTTCAAATGTATGTATTTGGAACAGAGATTTACCATCCCAGAATTTCTGAAATAATACATCTCTTTGCAGCATACTTTCCAGTAAGGAGATATGCAGCTATATACAGTACTCTACACACAATTACAGTCACTGCTATTTATTTGTGAGTGGCTACTGGCTGTTGTGTGATGTTGATAATTTTGGAAGGTGTATTTAAAGAGATAGATAAGGCTGCTCTTGACATTTTGGGGGGATGTGAGTGGCACTGTGGGGCCGCTGGGCTTGTCTGTTCCCATTGCTCATCCCAGCTCCTGCCAAAAAGTTATGTTAAAATGCAACCAGATAAATGGGTATGACTTAACTGGAAAGGTAGCAGCATTCAGTGCGGTTGCACATTCAATCATGCCAGCCACATGATCAGAGAAATAAGTCTACAAACAAACACCAGCTTTTCGTCTTATAAACTAAGATCAACACCAGCCCACAGAATTGGAAATGACTGGACTTAACTGCCAGAGAGAACATTTTACCTTTACTTTTGACACTTATCTACTAGGAATAGTTCTGTATACTTTCCAATTCTGATATAATATATCCAAGAAAATGAAATTGCACCCATGTTAAAAAAAAGGTTGGCATTTTGATACATTTATTTGGCAGTTCAGATTTTCTTCAGATAAGTGGAAATTTCCCAGTAGCTTTGAATGGTCCTTTGTGGAAGTTAGTTGTAAAGAATTGGGCTTTGATTCCTTCTATTGACGCTTAATCAAACACATGATGCACGCAGATGCCTATGTATTTCTACTCTCTCTGCCTTGCCTTCCTCTGTAACAACTGGACAGTTGTAGAGAAGAATTTATTTAATTATTTATTTTTGCATTTGTATACCACTCCAATTTCTCAAAGGAACTCACACAATAAAACAGACAACAATAAAAATTGAAAATAAGATATTTTCAAACGTTCAGCCCTTACATAAATTTCAGATGGGAACTATCCAGCACTGCTCATCAACATAAGGACATAAGAAGAGCCATGCTGATCAGGCCAAAGGCCCATCTAGTCCAGCTTCCTGTATCTCACAGTGGCCCCACCAGATGCATTTGGGAGTGCATGAGACTAGATATCTGTCGCTGATACCACTCCCCTGCATCTGACCCTTGAAATACCCCGGATTTAAGCCTGGAGATTACGCATCTCCATCATGGTTTGTAACATGTGATGGACTTTTCCTCCAGGAATCTGTCCAATCCCCTTTTGAAGGCATTCACGCCAGATGCCATCACCACATCCTGTGGCAGAGAGTTCCACAGACTAACAACACGCTGGGTGAAAAAAATATTTTCTTTTGTCTGTTCTTACTCTCCTAGTCCTCAATTTGAGTGGATGTCCCCTAGTTCTGGTATTTTGTGAGAGGGAGAAGAGCTTCCCTCTATCCACTTTACTCATGCCCTGCATTATTTTGTACGTCTCAATCATATCTCCCCTCAGGTGCCTTTTTTTCCAGACTAAAGAGCCCCAAATGTTTTAGCCTTTCCTCATAAAGGAGGTGCCCCAGCCCAGTAATCATTTTAGTCTCTCTTTTCCACCTTTTCCAGTTCCACTATGTCTTTCTTGAGATGCGGTGACCAGAATTGTACACAATACTCCAGGTGTGGCCTTACTATTGTTTTGTATAATGGCATTATAATGTTGGCTGTTTTATTTTCAATCCTCTTTTTGATAATCCCTAGCACGGAATTGGCCTTCTTCACCGATGCCACACATTGGGGAGACACCTTCATGGAGCTGTCCACCAACACACCATGATCTCTTTCCTGAGATAAATCGGAACCCATGAGTTGATAGATAAAGTTTTGATTTTTTTGCCCCAATATGTATTACTTTACATTTGGCTACATTGAAACACATTTGCCATTTCGCAGCCCATTCCCCCAGTTTGGAGAGATCCTTCGGGAGCTCTTCACAAACTTCTCTGGTTTTTACCACACATAAAAGTTTTGTGTCATCTGCAAACTTGGCCACCTCACTGTTTATCCCTGTCTCCAGGTCATTTATGAACAGATTGAAAAGCACCGTTCCCAGGACAGATCCCTGGGGCACAGGGGCTTTTCACCTCTTTCCATTGTTAAAATTTCCCATAGACACCTACTCTTTGTTTCCTGGATCTCAACCAGTTCTCAATCCATCCCTTGAGCATACTCCCTGCTTACTCCTTATGTGCCCTTTCTATGTTCAAGTATGCACATGTATACAACTGGAGACCCTTACATACATGTATCACAGGCACATTGTTTCTTGCCTTTTTATTGTAGAAAAAACTAGTTTGGGGGAGCAGCAACATTTGTGTGTTAGGAGTGAAATGACAAAGAGAGCACATATACTGTGACTGAGTGTTGTGGATTCAAACTGGATAGCAAATCTATTAGAACAATGTTCAGGGATTCGTGGGTCTTCTGCTGGGTACATGTACTTTGTAATCCTGTTCCTATATATATGCAACACAAGATTCTGTAATTATATGGACAGCAGCAGGGTTGGCCCTGCCATTTTAGGCAAAGGGACATGCCTCTGCCAGAAAGCAGATTTGGCATATGATGAAAAAGAGGAAGGGCCACATTGCTATGTGTTGCCCATTTGCTGGCTTTGGGTACTACTCACCTTACAAGGTGAAGGGTGCTAATTGCTGCTCCGCCTTAGAGTCTCAAATGCTGCGGCTGACCCTGCAACACGCACGCTTCCCCCCTTCTTTCCTTAAGACCCTCCCCCCCCTTCCTCTCTCATAGAACTGAGCCACTCCCAGCGACGGAGAGCGGCAGCTTCCCCGCGCGGATTGTACGCCCCACGGGCTCGGCCCCGTGCGCGGCGCTCCGTCCCTTCTCCTCCGCCTGAAACTGCGGCTGACGCCCGCGCGCCCGCTTTGCTCCAAGGCGCTCGAGGGAACGCGCTGCCTCCCCTGCACCGGCGCACACGCCGCCCCAGCGGGAGCCCGGAGAACGCACGCCGCGGCCGCCGGCACCGAGGCGCCGCCTGAGCCGCCGCCGCTGCTGCTGAAGCTACCTGTTGTTGGGCCAGGAGCCCCCGGGGCAGAGGGGAACGGAGCCCCCCGGGTGGGTGGGAGGGGGGGAAGTCAGGACCCGAAGCGTCCATTGGCCCCGCCTCCTGCTCCAAAGGTGGCACATCTGGCTGCCACGTGATTCCCCCCCCCGTCCCTTAAGAGAGTAGTGTCTGAAGAGGCAGCTGTCACCATAACAACCAGAGCCGAAAAGGGGGAGACCCGGTTCGCCGCAGCCCCCCGAGAGGGAAGGAACGGAGGGGAGGGGGTCTGGGGGGGAGGGCGGATTTCTCCGAGGCTCAGGAGGGACCCTGTGGGCAGCCGCTGTGGGGAGGGAGGGGAGGGAGGGGAGGGGAGGCGGGCGCTCGTCCGCGGGGGCGCAGCAGCATCCCGGCGGGGACCTCCATCCTCTGGGCGAGGAGGGGAAGGCTCTGAGGTGAGGAGCCGCGCAGGGACCGGCGGGGAGAGGCGGAGGCGGAGCAGCAGAAGAACGCGGGGAGACAAAAGAGCGGAGGCGAAATCCCCAAGAGCCGGGCGGGAAGGGAAGGGAAGGGAAAAGAAGGGCGCACGGATTGCCCCCTCCCCCCCCCACGCCCCACCGGGATCCACCTGAACTGCCCGCCGGAGGGAGAACAGCGCGTCGTTTCCGCGCTCCCCGCTCGCTCCCCAGCCCCGCCAGGCGCCAGAGCGATGTGGAGCAAGCCCACGAAGGCACGGCCGTGTCTCTGAGGGAGGGCGAGGAGACAAAGGGGGCGCCGGGCAGCCCCGTGAGAGCGAGAGGGAAGAGGCGGACGGTCCGAGCCCCCCCCCCCTCCGACCGCTCCGCTCTGCTCCTTGCCCACACACGCCCCGAGAGCCCTCCGGCGGTTCCCACTCCTGCCCCGTCCGTCCAGCAGCGGGCGGCTGCCCTGTGGATGCCATGGGCAACAGCTTCTCCAGCATCCCGGCGCTGCCCCGAGGCCACGCCAGCCGGTTCCACAGGGTCCACCATCAGCATCTCAAAGGTAAGAAAAGCCACAGGCAGCCCCGAATCTTGTTTGGAGGTGTGGGACCCAAGATGATGCCCTCGCTGGCGCCCCTTAAAGTTGGGAGGCTTCGAGTTCTTCTCCCTCCGTCATACACCGACACACCTGCACGCCTTTCCCTATCTATACCCCTCACATTGTCTTCTGGATATAGATGAAGCCACCTGGAACACACACACACACACACACACACACACACACACACACACACACACA
>JAHTLZ010000379.1:13723853-13760406 GCA_023846285.1 Phrynocephalus versicolor | reverse complement strand
ACACACACACACACACACACACACACACACACACACACACACACACACACACACACACACACACACACTTCCAGAGATGAAGGCTTGCTCTTTCACTGATTTTAAGCGCTTGATTGAGACTCCCCTTGTACAGTGTAGGTAACAGCATGACCTCCTGAAATACAAGGCATACACCCCAGCACCAAGAGGAGTGTACCTGTTCTTTAATTCCTCTGATAAAATAATAGAACATGAGTTGCAATTGTATTGCATCCTTGCTTTGAAGTAGTATAACTGAAATCCTTAGGGTTTCCTTTTTGGAAAATATGATGATTATCGAGGTGATAGATGGGGTTGCCTCTGGACTCCTTGTGTTAGGCCCATTAATAAAGGCTTTTTAAAAAAAAATAAAAGAGAGAGAGAGAGAAAGGGAGGTGGGACCTGTTTAAGATGCTAGGCAATGTAAGTAGCTCCCAGTGTTTTACTTCTGAATGAGTGTGCTGCAGCTGTTGTTGTCTTGGTTACCCCAGAAATGTCAGCTTTTGAAGTGGGAGGATCCATTTTAAAGAATGACACATTTTATATTTATCAGTGGTATACTGATCTTAGTGGCAGTAGTTCAGATCCAATTACTACAGTATTATACTTATTTTGATTTTCTGTTCTTAGGTACAAAAATCTTTCTTTCTTTCCCATGTATTATTCCCAGGAGTTTTGTTTCATAATCTAAAGGGATAAAGATTGAAACACCTGTGCTCATTTTGGCCTGCTGCACTCTTGAGCATCTCTAAATAGAATTTGTTTCTAAACTGACCAAGCAGTTAAATTAGAGTGTATTTGTTCCATGACGTTGCCCATGCTGCTAAATTGAATAAAATCAAAACATCTATAGTTAACTACTTCTGGACTCAAATAGGTAGTTTTTTTTTAAAGAAAGCTTTTCTTTTCCCCCTCTTTGGACCTATGTATAGTATCTATTTCACTGTATAAAGCAATGTTATATTCATTGTTAAACAACTTCATTCTTTAAAGGAAGACAAAAAAAGAATGATGTCACAGTAGCCACAACTGTGTTCTTTCAAATAATCTGTGTGCTGCTTCATTCCTGTGTTGTAAAATTTACACCACTGTTTAATGAAAAACACTATAGAAGGATAAAGATTCACAGCCAGTCATTGGGAAATACTTCATCTTATGGAAGCTATTCCACCCTAGTTATTTAAGTTAGCTCTTGCTCATCCTGAGAATTGTTAGTAGTAGTTTCTGTCTAGTTCTTCAGAGGATGGTCAAGAAGACACGAAATCCCAGCATGTACTGAGTCAGACAGAAATTCAGGGCAGACAAATGCTGTGTTTAAAATTAGATGTGTAAGGGGGGGCATCTGAACCCTACTGAGAGACCCATCATTCCCTATCAACACAAATGTGAAAGCACAGACGATGCTGCGGTAGTTGGTATTCAATTGTAAACTGCCAGGAAGGATTTATCCTAAGAACAAACCTGTCAACTGGAAATTTTACTGGAGCAAACTTAAGCAAGATTTACAGTCTGTAGGCAGAACAGTCATATCTTCATAATTTGTTGTTTGCCTGAGCTGAAATACCAATGATTCAGTTTAGAGTCACCTGATTTCACTTGTTTTCATATGGCATGCTGGCTTTTTGGATTCATTACCCTACCTCATTTTAACTGGGGTTGGCTGCTGTACTGTCACTCTGGCTGACAAACAAACAAAACGGTTCTTGCATGTTTTAAATGCTATGATAATTAAAATGAAGGGTTAACACTGCTTACCCCTTTGTTGTGTTTAAAAAACCCGGTATCCTGCCAAGTAACTGCCATGGACAATATGTGCTTTTTCTATTCATTTTTTAAAAAAACAAGATTGCCTCAGGTCTTACATTTACATGCAGAATAAACAAGCTTGATTACATTTGACAGGTTCCTGTAAAATGCTCTGGAGGCACAACAGCACAAAACTATGAATGTCACACTGTTTTGTTACATTTTGAGACATATTTTAATTGAACATGTATCTCACTTTAGCCTTATTCTGTAACAATCTTACAAATTGTAAAGCATGCAGAAATGTCCATAGCTTTGGCAGTTTCTGGGTTCCTCTTAGCCTTAATAGTCAGATGTCTTGCTTCCCCCTGCAGATGATCTCATGATATATTGTATGGGTAACAGTTACGGTATGTGGCGGTTTTGGTTGCTTGTTTTTGTCTCTCCCTGTAAATGCTGAAATTCCGTGTTTGCAAAAAAAATTTTTTTTCAGAGAGTGGGAAATATGATATTGAATGTTCAGATGTTGTTGGAAACCAACACCCATAACCCCGCACCAACCATGGTTAGAGATTCCTGGATTTACAGTCCAAGAATATCTAGGCACTCCAAGAAGACCTTTTAAACCTACTATTGCTGTGTGTAGTGATGAGGCTGTGTGCAGCCTTCCAGATGAAATATGACATCACTTTCCTCCTGTGAATCTTCTTCATTTCTTGCTATTCCCATGCATTTGAAAATTTTTAAAACAAGGCCGATCACTACTGGGCTTTCTAACAGTGAAATCTTCATAAGATCATCAGGTTCTGATAACCTGTTCATGAATGTAATCTGATGACTGGTCAACTTTAAGGAATATTTCTGAACATCACCTGCTTTCCCTC
This sequence comes from Phrynocephalus versicolor, assembly GCA_023846285.1. Classification (NCBI taxonomy): domain Eukaryota; kingdom Metazoa; phylum Chordata; class Lepidosauria; order Squamata; family Agamidae; genus Phrynocephalus; species Phrynocephalus versicolor. The sequence goes on along the minus strand of JAHTLZ010000379.1, from coordinate 13,757,758 downwards.
TGCAGCATGGATACTCCTGAGACACTTGCTTATCTAAATCCTACCACCCACACCATATAGTATTTTAGGTTCTTGTGAATTAGGTTTTTTTTTCCTCAATGGCAGTTTGGATGCGAAGGTAACAAAATTAGTAAGCCTGAATTTGTCTCTGGTGCTGCCTAATGTCCGTAAAAATAAAGAGGTCAGGCTTCCTTACTGATTCTTTACCAGAAAGGAAAAATCTGATTTTTATGCAACAGACTTGCTTTATATTGCTCCTGCTTTTCCTCAATGTTCCTGAGTAGGAGTTAGACCTTGTGGCAGTCTACTTTGCAATGCTCCCTATTTTGTTTGATGTTTGAGTTGATATCCTTAATAATTTATTCTACCAGAAGTTTTCACTTGCCATAGGAGACTCATTATCTTATGGTGGTGGGGATATGTCACTTCTCTAAATGTTGGAATTAGGCATTCTTATGCAGCCCATGAGTCACTCCAAATTATATTTCATGACTTTACTGGCAGAGGTAGTTGGTCAAGGCACCTCTGTGTATCAGCAACACATCAGTATGGGCAAAAGTCAGGAATCCAGTTACCAGCTTGTCCTTGGCATTATGGCAAAATCTTTTCTGAAGTCAGAAGACGACTAGGAGAACCTTCCCCACCTTGTGCTCAGCCTTAGAGAGAATGTCTCCTATTTTGTCCAATTTGGAAGAATAGTAAGGATGTTATTGACAACCAGAGCCCCTATAACTCAGGGAAACAGGAAGAAGCGCCTGGATTCTCAAGTATATAAACCTATTTCTTTGGTCACACTGAGCCTCAAAAACACCAAAGAAAGCTTCCACACTTAGCATGATGTCACAACAGAGGCTATATCACTCCTTTTCGAGGTACAAAGTTTATATAAAGTGCAATATTTCTATCTTTAGTATGTGATATCTGATTTCTTCTTATCATACGGCTTTTTTAAAAAAAATATCTACTGGCCTCTATAATGATGTACATAGAGAAATTAGGTAGTTAATGGGGTACACCGGGCCAAATCAATTGTAACCACAATTTTGAGTTATATTTCTTAGATTAAAGAAAACCCCAGGAGAATATCACTGAAACATTTTTGTGAGGCAAATACTCTACAAAGAACTAAAGGCTTGGAGTTTTTGTAACTGACCAAGTAAGACTGATATCTGGAATCAGCACCCCTTAGCAACTTCAAGGTCCCAAGTATTTCACCAAGATCTTTTGGAGTTGATGCCAGTCACAGACTACCAAGAGTGGGCAGCTTGTCCTCAGGTCTGTGACTTACATTTTCCATATGCCCCAGAAAAAGCTGCCTCTGAAGCATTATGAGAAATTAAAATGGCTCCTACCTGACCCTGACTAGGGCACCTGCTGGTACCTTATAAGTATATTTGTAGGCCACTGACACCTAGAAAGATGCCCTAAGACCATCGGATCTCGCCTAATTTTGGAAGCTAAGCAGGGTCGGCCCTGGTTAGTACTTGGATGGGAGACCACCAGGGAATATCATGTGCTGTAGGTGCCTGGAGTAGGAACTGGAAAACCATTCCAGTATTCCTGCCAAGAAAACTCAATGGACATGGAATCACAAAGCGTCAGTCACGATGCAACACACACAGGCCACTGACATTGAAATTCAGATCACTTAAAGGCAAATTCACTGAAATTTGAAGTCAGCTCTATCATCTTCCTTAAAAAAAAAAAAACACCTTTTCTCAGGTACTGGTCAATTCTGAGGGTACAAAATAGCTTGAGCCCTGTATATATAAAGCTGCCCAATGCCTGAGAAAACTGAAGAAGGATACCATCCTAGAAGGTTGAATAGAGCTACCAAGCTTCAGGCATAGAAGGCCTAATCATGATCTCGCCTGATTTTGGAAGCTAAGCAGGGTCGGGCTTGGTTAGCACTTGGATGGGAGTATTGTGTACAATTCTGGTCACCACATCTCCAAAAAGATATAGAGGAATGGGAAAAGGTGCAAAAGAGAGCGACTAAAATGATTACTGGGCTGGGGGACCTCCCTTATGAGGAAGGGCTAAATATTTACCAAGAAAACATGGGAAGTGTTGCCATAAGTGTGAACTTCCTTGACAACACATGTTTATTATTTATTTATTTTCAGGTAAAGTTCTTTCTTGGTACACCTTTCTTCTCTACAAGTCCATTCTGTATTAAATGCAGTGGCTTGTATTCGTCTAATGAAATCATCTTAATACAGTATTACATGTGAAGGAGTGAGGAAGATGAGCAATACTGATAGCTCTAGAAAGTTTGTTGAGTATTAGCAGATTGAAGATACTTATTTGTTTGTTTGTTTAAGATATTTTTACTCCGCCTTTCTCCTTAAAAAGGACCCAAGGTGACTTGCCATGTCAAAACAACAATATTCAAAGCTAAAAACAGTACATGTACAAATACAGTACTAGAAAGGATCAAATACTATACTACAACATGGTAAACAAAATCATAACCAAAACCATTTTCATAGTGGTAAAGTATTACAATGTGATTAATACCTCCACTGAAGCAGCCAGTCTCTGAGTGAGCATATTATCCACTTTTTAGACAGTAAATTTTTGTGGGGACCCCTCCCCCCATTTCAGAATTGCAGCTGTGCCTTTTCTTGGTGTGATGCAATTTCATTGTGACATTTAAAAGTTGGGGTGTTTGAAAAAATCCATTTTACACAGTGAATATGGAGGTGAGAGCAATCTGTTAATGCAGGTCATTTCCACATAGGGAAGTCAGAACAAGCAAAATGAAAAAGAACTACGAACTCTTGATTTCCACATATCTGGTGCAGAACAATAGAGGGGAGTTGAAGAGTACTGCATGTAGGAAAGGAAGGTAAATCAGCCAGGGAATGATGCTGAGATGACACTTACTTTTTCGTCTAACATATGATTTGTTTTGGATATGCAACTTGTTTTGCCTTAGGTCTGAAAAGAAAAACTGAGAAAGGTACTATGAATCTCCTTAACTGAAGACTTTAATGAGGTCATGCAACTCAATAGATATCCAAAACTAACAGTAACCTGTTACAGTTCATTGGAAAGGACAAGTTAACACTTTTTATTGCATGCTGTCTAGTGTTATAGTGGAACCCAGACCTGGCCTGGACATTCAAGCACAGATTATGATAGCATCTCTCTTGCCCCAGGCTATTCTGTTTCCTCTGAGTTTATCTGCAGTTCTCATAGTCACTGGTGACAATGGGGATGCAGCTCCTCCCCCACCACCACAATAATAACATATTATGAGGAACTACCTCTGATACAATCCAAATCATTATGTGGTACTTGGACCTTGAATGAGCAATAAAGATGTATTGGCCAAACCAACAGCAGCAGCAGCAGCAGCAGCAGCAGCAGAAACATCATCAACTATGGAAGGGAAAATGGTTAGAACTGGATTGTTGATATATATCTATACAGCTGATTGCATTTTTTGATTTATATTTTTGATGATATAGCTATGATGAGTACTGCACTTGAAAAAATTAATACTCTCACTGCTGGTATAGCAGGATAGTCTCCGAAATTATCCCTGCACCCAGGATTTGTGCAATGCTACCTTGTTGAGACTAACATAGTTTAGAATTAGAGTATAGATCCCAGGATTTTGGTTAGAGTATATGGTGTTGTGACGAAAACATTTCAGTGGCTTCCACAGTACTGTAAGAATCTCAACAGTTTGGCAAGATTAAAATCTGCCTATTAACTGCACATGGCAACTACCTCTCTTCATAGACTTTTCTGCATCCTTCTGCTCTTTTCCCTTGGACTCTGAATCAGAAACCTCTCAGACCTATGGGAGCTGTAGTCCAACACACTTCAGTGGTACCATGTTGTGTAAGGCTGCTCTGTGCAAGACCATTCTATATAATTTGCATTTGCACTTTCTTCATTCTGTAGATTTGAATGATCTTGTCTTCATGCATTTTGAGTTATCTACTACTGATTCACTAATTTATAGACTATGGCTAAGTGAGATACAGCACTCTATGTGATTGGGTTAGAACACTTTAATATACCTTTTAAATACCAATTATTCAAAAGCTGTGGTGAGGTTAAATTTTGTACCCCTACCATCAAACACTACGGCTCAGTGAATTTCCTGTTCTGAAACAGGTAAAAATTAGGATTGAAATGCCTCAGCTGAAGGCTGCTGTAAATTCAAATACAAATGCACAGTTAGAAGTCACATATTAAAGTATCTGTCTTAATACCTGCCCCATCTAAGCAGGAATAATTTGAACAGCCTCATCTATTATGTTCTCTTTGGTACAGTATAATCCTTTATCCCTACTTCTCTTTTTCTCAGGGTAATATTAAACTTGCTGACAATAGGGCGACAGTAAGAAATGAAACATCATGTACAACACTTCCATCTAGGTTTGGAAGAGTGGTGCTGATTATTAGGGATGGTGTGGAAGAAAGTATCTAAGCAAAACCTGGAGAAAAAGATCAGACAAATGGGGGGTGGGGGAAGCATGCAGTGAAATAATTGATTTTATACCACAGGTAGAGATGGGCATGAAACATCAAAATGGCATTTCATTTAGTTTCTTTTTGTACAAAATGATTTTTTTAAAAAAATTGTTTTGTTTTCGTTTTGTTTCATTTTTTGTTTTTTATTTATTTCCTTTTTTTTTTTTACAACTGTTGGGGCCCTGTCAGCTGGTTGGCATTTTTTTAAAAAAAAAACTAGCACGGCCAGCTGGAGCATGGACTCTGCCAGTCAGTGCTTTTTTTTTTTTTTACTAGTGCTGAACAGCTGGAGCGTGGAGCCTGGTTGGCCCTTTGTTTTTTTGCTTCCCCAAGCACCGATCAGCTGACGTGTAGGGCTTTGGGTGGCAAAAAATGTTTAAAAATCCTGTGCTTTCCCTGCACCCACTTAGGTGGGGGAAACTGGGGCATTTTTAAACTTTTTTTTTGGCACCCAAAGCCCTATGCATCAGCTGATTGGCTCGAGTAAAAGCCAAGGGCATTTTTTTTGTTATATCCGAGTATATACGTATACCAGCCAAGTTCTAAAGGGTCTGGGGGTAGTAATTGGGAATGTGTGCTGGGAGTGTGGAGGCAATTAGGGAGTTAATACCATAGAGTAAACAACCTGATTGCCCCCACAGTCCCTTCACAGTTGCCAATACTACCCCCAGCACCTGTAGAGCTTCATAACTAAGTCTCCTTACCCCTAAATCATTTCAGATTCAAAGAGGGTCCCTAAAATCGCTTTGGGAAGGTACCCCTGCTACTTTGGAGTCCCAAGGTAGGCAAATTTTGATTGCATATTTTTAAAATTGTTGAGTGCACATTTTTAATAAACATGCACTCAAAAATTACTTACTTTTGGCCACCAAAGTAGCAGGGGTACCTTAAGAATGCAATTTTAGGGAACCCCCTGAAATTTGGAAACATTTGGGGTAAGGAGGCTGAGCTATGAAGCTCCAAAGGGGGTGCCCCTAAACCTTCTCATTGGAATCATATGGGAAGCTCACCCAATCCGGACTTGCCCTCCACTGCCCTCCCCAAGCCACCCTAGTAACTAATTTTAACTCCCCAAACTGGGAAACTTATTGACTTGAGTATAAGCCAAGGGTGTTTTTTTTCAGCCAAAAATAAGGGCTGAAAAACTCTGCTTATACTTGAGTATATACAGTATGTGCTGGCCATTTTTTGGAGCAAACAATTTGGCACGAAGCATTTTTTCAGTAAAGCAAGGCTGGAGGCGAGACATTCAACTGGGGTTGATGTGAAAAGCCTCCCTGAAAAATAGTGCTTTTAACTTCCTCTTAAATGAGTACAAGGAAGAGGTGAGGTGTAGCTCCATTGGGAGTTGATTCCATAACCCCCATGCCACTCCCAAGAAGACCTAGATGACTTTCAGGACTCTTTCAGGGTGGCTACATGGATGAGCATGCAGGGGATCACCACTGCCTGGACCAATGTCCTGACATACTGTATATATGTTATATGTGAATATATATTTCTGTATGTCTATGTATGCAAAACGGGTTTCTCATCTTAGAATTTTGAAAAGGGACAATGTTGTTCTGGGGCCATGTGAGATGGTTTGAAAAGACCTATCGTGTCCATTTTTATTATCTTTCCACCCTGATTAGCTAAGCTTCTTCAGGATATGAGAGGTTAATGATGAAAACCTGAAAGTGTTAAAGTTGTATATCTACAGCCCCCCTCCCTTTGCACAGTATGTCTTAGGTGGAAATGCAAATAGCATAAATGAAGCTCACACAGATATCTCTCTGCCACTCTCTGGCCTGACTTGTATTACCTACCAAACAAAGTCTAATCGAAATGGCAAACTTCCAAACATCTCTGCACTTTGAGAATCCAAAGGAAAGTCTATTCATCCCATCATGGAAGGAGTTGAATAAGATACTCCCAGGCAGTGCATTAAAAATTTAAGAGTAGCTTAAAATAGGCCCAGCAAAGTGGACTTTGAGAGTAACTTCTGGGAAATTCAGGGATTCCCTCCCCACCCCCACCACTACTAATGAGTCTCATGGCACAGTGGTTAGACTGTGGCAGTGCTGCTTACTGGAGATGCAGCTAAAGCTGTGCTGGTTACTGGAGATGCAGACTGAGGTAGCCAACTCAAGGTTCATTCTGCCATCCAGGGTTCTGAGGTGAGTAAAATGATTACCGAGCTCACTTGGGGCAGGAAAATGTGCAGCCTGCATAATTAACTTGTAAATGGCCCAGAGTGTTCTTTGGGCACTATGCAGTAGTATATAAGCAGCACATTTTTAACTTCCTTATTTTATTTTATTTTGTTCATGTCAGAAGTACAGTAATACCCCGTAAGATGAATGCCCCTTAATTTCCAGGATAGGAAAAACTTGTAAGAGTAATTTTTCCTTTCCCTTTACATTCATCTTACGAGGTACCATTGATCCTTGCCCAGCCTGGGCTGTTTGCAAGGGAACCGCCCAGGCTGGATGAGGATCGATGGGTCCCTGCTCTGCCCACCAATTTGGTGGGCACAGCAGGGATTCACTGACCTTTGTCCATCCCATGCTCCTTGGAAGGGAAGAGCATGGACCCCATGGGCCTTCGTGCAGCCTGGGAGGTTTGCAAGGCAAGCGGTGGCAGCACATCGCCAGTGCTGCTTGCCTTGCAAACCTCCCGGGCTGGGAGAAAATGCATTTTAAAATGTCCTGCTGTGAGTGCTCTGGCCAAGCTGGAGCACTCTGGGTGGGGCATTTTAAAATGCATTTTCTCCCTGCCCAGGAGGGTTGGAAGGTAAGTGGTGTTGGTGATGGGTTGGAAGGCAAGTGCCGCTTGTCTTGCAAACATACCCAGCAGGGAGAAAATGCATTTTAAAATGTTCCACCATGAGTGCTTTGGCTGGGGAAAGAGCGCTTGTGGTGGGACATTTTAAAACGGATCTTCTCCCAGCACAGGAGGCTTGCAAGGCAAGTGGCAGCGGCGGATCACCAGTGCCACTTGCCTTGCAAGGTGCGTGGGCTGGGTGAAGATCCATCAGTCCCTCCTCTGCCCAACACTTGACTGAGCTTTGGCCAGCCCGGGCACCTTGTAAGGCACCCCGGCTGGTGGAAGATCCATTGTTCCCTGCTTCCCAACACTTTGTTGGGCAGAGCAGGGACTCCTCCTCTTCACCCTAGTCTCTGCACTGAGACATGGGCGAAGAGGAGATGGCTGTCCCCTCAATCAAGGGACAGTGGAAGGCTGTTCCCCCCCTGCAGCTGACAGAAACCTATTTTGACAGCTCTGAACTGTCAAAATCAACTTTCTGTCAGCTGCGGGGGGGGGGGGCAGCCTCACGCTGTCCCTTGATTGAGGGGGGTTTAGAAAGCCTTCCCATAGAAATGCATTGAAAACCTATTAATCCGTTCCCTCCAGAACGGATTAATTGGTTTTCAGTGCATTCTTATGGGAAACCCTGCCTCATAAGACAATTTTTTCATAAGAATAATTGACTCGTAGAATGAATTTAATTTGTCTTACAAGGCACTACTGGTACCACAGTACAACTGATAAATACATCAAATAGTTTTTGCCCAATAAGGGGCAACATTATGAACATTAGGGTAAGCTAACACCAAGTCTCCCATGTTGAAGAGCTTAGAGTATATTGACACTTGCAAAGGACTACATTGGTGCACCAACACCACTACCACCCCCTTTTTAGTAGGTTTTCTTTGATTGCTTCAATTTCATTCTGTAGCCTATTAAGTCATTACAGGCAACCCAGTTGTCTGTTTGAATAGGAGCTTGACTTTCCTGGGATTCTTTCTTTTCACCTTATAGTTCTGTTTCTCTCTGATGTTCCTTCAGGGTTCACAGATGCTCTGAAAAAGCTTTTCTTTGATTTTAATCTGGGAGGCACAATATGGTAGTTCAAAGAGTAGATGTGGATTTCATATAGATGCTTGAGTCTTTCATTATTAACTGCTGCTCCCTCTCTCCATGTACACTGGATGCAATTCTTGCTAAGTGATTGATTTTATCACGGCTTCAGGCATCCAGTAATGATTCTACAGGTTTCATTGAATGATAACTCTGCCTGGTTTTACATGGGATATACTATACTATATTGGGCTACCATATTCACCTGCAAAGTAAAATAGGACCAAGGCTGTAATTCTTGGTGTTTGTGATCAATGTTGACTTTAAGCTGTGCAGGTGAGTGGCCACACAACACTGTATTGATGATGTGCAACCACAGTCAGTGTTGCTGCCCACCTGGCTCCAGTTGTGGGATGTGTGGCCTCTTCCTAGCACCAGCAGAAAATTAGAGGGGATGCTGCTTGTGATTGTTTGCCCCAAATACCACCACTGCCAAGACTTACCAGCATAGGGCATGTCAAGCATTCATCCTTTATTTTGCTTTATTTTCTATACAACTCTACAAAATGCACACAGTTCTTATAGCTTTATAGGAGCCTTGTGACACATTTTAAGGAGACCTACTAAGGGTGCTTCCTTTTAACAAACAACTGGAGTGGGCTGAATCAATAGCAGTAGTTGTATATAGTTGGACATAGTTGACTGGAAGAATACTATACATATGTTTGTATGCAGAAAATCCCACTGGCATGTACATCTCATTAAAAAACTATTGGATGGAAAGGACTGTGAACAACTCTGCTGAGGCTTGTTTTCTATCATGAACGCTAAAAAGCAAAACAAAAAAAAAACTGTTGATAGAAGGCAGATTTCCCACACTGTGGAACATATAGCTATGGAAGTTTTGCCTTTGAGAAAGATTTAGCGCTTTGCTTGTAATAAATACAAAGGTCTTCTTGATAAACTGTGAGGAACTAGATGATTATACTTTAAATACATTGGGATATTTTGAGTGCAGAACAGAATGTACTATATTTTAAAATGAGAGGTATATTGCATCTCATATGTGTGAGACAGGCGTGAAACAAGGAACAAGTAAGGGAGGGAACATATCTCAGGGACTTTGGACCATTATTTCAGGTTTTCTGGCAGTCGTTAAAAAGTTTAAGATGTCCTTGTATTCCAATCAAGCTTTTGCCAGCACACATTGTCACCGTGTGCTAGGTTTGGCTTTTGGGGCTTCATTTCTAAACTCCATTCAGGGTTTATTGCAACAGGTATACTTGGCCTGTTCTATTCAAAACGTATATTGATGAAGAACACTCAGAAAACAATGAATCGTCCTATATTCTCTCTGTATCTGTGAACACCGCTCCCTGCACCAAGAGTTGGGGGTGATGGGTGCCCTCTCCACTGTATAGGTACCCTCAGGCTCCAGACTGGAAAGTTGAGGGAACTTTAACTTTATTGAGAGGGAGGCAGGGTTTACAGTTCTCATTGCATCACTGGCATTCTTCTCCCTGCAAGTCCTGCTGTCAGGAAGCCAAGCTTCATGTACTGATTTCTCTGCAAGAATTCATCTCTTCATGACTCTCAGTTGAAATTACTGGGATTGATTAGAATAGGAAGCATGGAGCTGCCAAAAGTCCTCGTTCTAGTCATTGACTCCTCATCCTTTCAAGGAAGGTTTATACAGTACCATCCTCCAGATTCTTGTCTAGGTGCTGGATTGCTCTTGCCTGCAGTGACTGCAGGCATTCTTTGTGGTGCTAGAATTGCCACCTCTGGTACCTCTTCTATGTGGGTGTTGGAGTTAGGGTGGGTGGTGGCAGTCAAGGCAGACTTCCTATTGGTGGTAGGGATGCCTCAGCCTGGACATTTTGTTTTGTGGGGTGTATGAGCTCTTGCTATCAATTTAGGTACTCACAGTTCACCCAGGATGCCATTCCATTTATAGGATGTACTCAAAGAGCTCCTCTATGATGGAAGGAAGTGCAGGAGCCTCCTCCATGTGGATGCAGTATTTTTCTTTTCCTAATTTCTCCATCCTAGCATCCTCTGACTCTTGTCCTTCCTCCTCCTCTGCGTCTACCCTTATAGCCCATGCCTGCTCACACAACCAAGCCCACTCAGTCTGGCTCAGATGAGTGTCTTTATCCCCCACAGCTATTTTTCCCTCCTGGTTGATCTGACCGTTTCTGGCACCTGCTAGAGGTCTGGCACTCTCTGCATCCAAAAAGCCTTTCAGGGGATGTTGGGAGAGCTCAGGTAGCCTGCTCAGGGTGCTGTCCACAGCAAACCCCTCCCAATAACTTCTGGCAATGGTAGCAGTGCCTCCATCACAGTGAGCTGGATTTATTTCATCTGAGGTCCCTCATGCCATTTGCCAATGTATGAGATTCTAGCAACTCTATCCCCACCACCAGTTCTGTAATCTTGTCCTGTTAGTACAATCTCATCTTTGCATTACCAGCAGAGATCTTAACATTTCTCAACAGAGCTCTTAACATTTTGGTAAGGTGGCCATTTCATCACAAAAAAGTAGATATGCATCACAAAATGAGAGTACGAAAGACAACAGTTTATCATACAGGTAAAACTACAAAGGCCAATTCATATCTACAAATGCAAAATTACAGGTGATTTTACAAAAAAATTAAACAGAATTGTGCATTTTACATGAGATGGGAGGACTATGTCTATTGTCCCAGTGCTAACATTGAATTAGCAACTTCGGGTCCTGATCCCCCTTGCTATTTTTAAATCAGACTCAAATTTGACAGGTCTTGAAATGAAGGACATAGTAGATATTTGTTGCTTGTTAATGCACTCACTCATACCAGAGAACTTCTGTGAGGGTCCATACACAAACTGAGAAACTATGCTGTACTGAAAATAGCTCTCTCACCTACATTTGTGTTCACAAATATTGCCAACAGGTGATTCCAGACTGATGACAACAGCCTAAGCAATTACCGTACGGTATTTGTGGAATCTTATAGATTAGATGTCTATGTTGCTCCTGTACTCTCTTTCTTGTTAATTTGGTAATTATGGTTAATTGAAGTAGCCAGACCTTGCAAATCTTGAGGTCACCTTTGCAGGATTTAGTAATGTACTAGAGCTCCCACATTTTTATACATTATGTGTGGCTTAGTAAACAACAACTGCCAATGAAATCTGTGACATATAATTTGTTTTCTTTTAGCATCCACCAGCTTTCTGCTGTACAGTGTATTTTTAGTTTCCACATCTCAGGCTGTAGCTTTCCTTTCTGTATAGTCATCTGACTTGTAGTGTTATAATTACCTATAAAATAACAAAACGAAACATAAAAATCCTTCTTTAGCTGACAAGACCTTATCATAAAAAACCAGGTCTTTGCCCCCTGATGCTAGTGGTTCTATTCTTTGTTTCTAATCTAAAGACTTTCCCTAGCACCACTTCTGTTTTCCCAGCTTTCTAATTGCACTGGTTTTATTTACTTTGCTTTTTGTTCCTCCTTTTTTCGTTCTTCCTTGAAAGCCTTCCACCTAACCTCCCAGTAGGTACCAGTTGATTTGGGCAAAGGTTACTCAAGAGATTGATGCTTTTATTAAACCAACATGATATAGGAAAGGTTGCCTTTGTAAGTCAATATTTAAATGGCAAAAGGAAAAGGCTAGAGAAAATTTATTCTTCCATAAAAATCATGCAAGGTTATTGGTAATAAAAGTATAATATACTATAAAATACACATCCTGAATTTAAGATAGAGCTTTTTGGGCCAGCTTCTCTCTCTCTCTCTCTCTCTCTCTCTCTCTCTCTCACACACACACACACACACACACACACACACACACACACAAGCTTATAACATTACATCAGCTTTGCAGAATTCTGAACACTGAACATTAAGAATGTAAGAAAACAGTGCTTCTGCTCTGAGTTTAGTTTGAGTTAGATCTGTACTTGGGTTAGTGTTGACATTGTTGAAGCTGGAGTAGAGTTCTGGATTACAACCCTCAAAATTCCTCACTCAACATGACCCTAATAACTTTTTCCTGTTGTAACGTAAATTTTGAGTGAAGAAGCCTGTCTTTAAGGCCATATGTAAACATAGCTAATATTAATGTGCAATGCCTAACCTGCTGTAGATTTCCAATCTCAAATGAATGTAAACAAAGCCAGAAGATGCATTCCATCTAAGAAGCAAGTCAACCCTGATTGGTCTAAGAAGACTGGTTTTTCCCATGCTGTAAAGAGAGACGGATAGATCCTCTTTTTAAATCCTCTGGGACAGCCCCCTGGAATGTGCCTTGCGCCAATGGGGCTGCTCCCTCCTGGTGCCCATTTCCATATCCGGGGGGGGGGTCTCCCCCCATCTTCTCCATGCTGGACCTCTGGACAACCTCCTCCTCCCAGGTGGGGGTTGCCATCATTCTTTTGTTTTGGTCATCCTGCTCCAGCAACAACCTTTGGGCCTGTAAGTCAGGCCTCTCCTTTCTAGGCATGTATAACCAAGTACCCCTGGGATAACCCAGTGCATCCCAATGTATTCAGGAAAAAAAGTGCATGATGTGTAGATGCAAAAACTGGTATGATGTCTTCAGTCTGAAACAAAAAATATTACAGAATGACCCAGAACAATGAGGGACAACAGCATTTTGTAAATAAGCCCCTAGTATTTCACAATTGCATCCTATTAGTTACTCATCAGTTCTCAGGCAAATGTGTATATTTACACAAACATTATGTTTGTCTGAGGGGGGACCCCCCAATGCCAATTCATTTAAATCTGACACTAGAGTAGGACCCATCTATCCGTGGGGGATTGGTTTCTGCCCCCCATGGATAATGAAATCCGAGGATAAGAGCAAACACTCTTACCCGAGGGTGCCAGGAGTGAAAGCACAGGGAGAGTCTGCCAGCACCCTGGGGAACCCCACCATGGCTCTATGCCACCTCCGCTGATCTTGTGGGCAGGTGGGCTCTCCAAGGCCCCCTGGGCTGCCTCCTCCTCCTCCTCCATTGCCACCACTGAGCTTGCAGGCAGGCGAGGGGGTGCTAGTCGTTTGCCGCCACCACTGCCGTCAAATTTGAGGGAGGGCAGGCTGGCAGGCACTTGTTCTTCGCCGCTGTCGAACATGCAAGCAGGCGAACAGGCAGGTGTTTGTTCGCTGCCGGCATTGCGGCCAAACTTCCAAGCAGGCAGGCGAGCGGGCTCTTGTTTTTCGCCACTGCTGCTGCCGCTGAACTTGCGTGTATGCAGACGGATGCTCATCCTCTGCCACCACCACTGCCGAGCTTGTAGACGAGTGGCCACTAATCATCCTCCTCTGCCGCCATAGCTGAGCTTGCCGGCAGGCAAGTAGGCAGGAGCCAGCAAGTGGGTGAGCAAGCGCGCGGGCAGGTCGGAACTCCTGAGCTGCACGACCTCCTCACTGCTGCCGCCGTCGATCTTACAAGTGGCCGCGTGGGTGGGAGCTCTTGAACAGTGCGGTCTCCTCCTCCTATGCCCCCGATTTTGCGGGCCCTTGCACCACCGATCAGCATCCACGGATAACTGAATCTGTGGATGGTGAATCAGTGGATATGGGGGGTCCCACTGTACTCCTAATTAATTTCTGTTCTTGGCTTGGAGTGTGTAGGAAATAATGTACAAAGAACTAGACTGGAACCTAATAAGATAAGAGAGAGAAGTCTGTGTTTCTTTCAACCTGAAAGTATTCTGAAACGGAAAGTAGATGAGGAAATATGTAAAAAGGAGTCTCCTTCCTGCCCTCAAATTTTATACCATATTCGCCTGATGCAGAGTTCTGGATAATTCAAAAGCTGGCCTTCTTTATAATGTTCTATCCATCCAATAAAATGATTAAATTGATGTTGTTCATTCAGCTCACAACTTTGCTTCTCTCTTGATCCAAAAGTCAGAAGAGAACCACACGATTTGAAAATTATATACTTCCCCCTCTAGCTTCCCTTCTACATTTTACACCTTTGCCAGCATTAATCTCAGACTCCAAAGCAGAGAGGAAGTATAACTACTACTACTACCACCACCACTACTACTACTACTTTATTTTTATGCCGCCTTTCTCCCCGAAGGGACCCAATAGTAATTCAATACAATACTATAAAAACCACACTATATGATACAATACAAACACAATACTATAAAATACTTATACAATACTATAAAAACAATACTAAAAACAACAGCAGCACCAGAATTTTAAAAAGGCCCCCAGCCAATAAGATTAAAAAATTAAGATGTTATACAATTTGTAAAAAGGCTGGAGGCACAATATTACGCTTGATGTCTTTTACACTTACATTGACTTTCCGTCTGTCAACATATGATTTCAGAACCTTCTTGATCAGCTTTTATCCCCTGATGGGCATAAATTTTGCTTGATTTCCCTTGAATGACTAACTGGCTGAAGATACACCTTTGCTTCACGCTTGGCTGCTCATCATCAACACCCCTTCTCCTGACATGGAGATTAGTATTAGTGTCTAACCAATTTAGGAGATAGACTTCTGACAGCTAAGCTGAGCCACCAAAGAAGCAGGGCTTATGTGCTTTTCTCCCCAGATTCCAACTTTCTTCATCTGAAGATAAATCTCTTTCTTAAATAATATCTGTTCAGTTTAGCATTCAACCGTATTTCTGTTAAGGCATTTTGCTTATAAAAGTATCTGAGCAGCGTGCTGTCACTTTATATTTTATGCACTTTCCCCCACATCTCTCTTTCCATTTAAAGTGCTTCATCATCAGTTATCACCTGAAGCAAAACAAGGATAGTTAGGAGGAAGCATTTTGTACTGTTAAGTAAGCCACAAATCCCATTTAGTTAAGTTTGGTACAATGTGATAGGAAGTGAAGTTGTGTTCATACAAGCAGGTTTATTCCTTTAACTAGGTATTGAGTGTGGTGCAGTAGGTCAAATCAGTGCTTAGGTTAAAAGAGACCTTGGTTTGAATACCATGCTGTCCCTCGAAAACTCACATGATGGATGTGTGGATGGAACTGGTGAAGCCACTTTTTATGTACTTCACTCAGGCTCCTATTTCACCTGGGGGAAGATCCGGTGAATCTGAAAGTCCGGGTTTTCATCTTCCTAGGTCACGTGATGGAAGATGTGGGATCTCTGTTCCCATGGACAAGGATGTAAAAAAAAGCCAGCTGAGCAGTGCTGGTGGGAGGGGGGAATTAAAAAAAATTAAATTGCCCGACCAACCAGAGGACCAGCTGAGCAGCACTGGGGTGGGGGTGGGGGAATAAAAATCCAAATAAATTTTTTAAAAGCGCTGAAAGCCAACTGGCTGGCGTTGGGTGGGAGGAATAAAAATTATTTTTTAAAAAAGTGCCCAACCAGCCAGAGGACCAGCTGAGCAGCGTGGTGGTGGGGGGGGGGAAATAAAAAAACACCCAGTGCCAACTAGCCCCAGGAACAGCCGGTCAGTGCTATGAAAAAGAAAAGAAAAAGAAAAGAAAACCGGATCATCTATGTGCTCCCACAACGTCTGGCTCTAAAAATGAGCTTTTTTGAACAGAGGCAAAAAAATTCCCAGCTTCTCTGGTAGGTACTGGAAAACTCGCTAAAGGAAGGCCTTACCAGGTTTTCTTTCTTTCTTTTTTTTAAAGCCCGGTGGCTGTGGGGACAAGATTTTTGGACACAGTTCATCTTGAAATTTGATCTGGATTTTTAAGGACGTGTGATAGAGCTGTCACTTGAAAGTACAATTAAAGTCACTGTAAGCCAATTCCAACTTGACAGCACACAACAGCAAACATTCTTTTAAGAGAAGCTGAGCTATGCCCATAAGGGGATACAACTACAGGAAATGTTTGTTTTTAACTGGTGGATATATCTCAGCTTCCTCATCCCTGGTTAAAAGTCCTAAGAAAGATTTGTGTATAAACTTTTGCACTATGGCGTGTCTACACAATGCCTTCTTTATCGGCCATTGACTTTCTTCGTTTTTTGCCGCTGTATGTCTGAAGAAGTGGATGTGCCCATGAAGCATTACATTGAATGAATGAAAGAATGAATAGCGTTACATTAAAAATATGAAAGTTAGCCTTTAAGGTGCCACATGTTTTGTGTCTTTTGTTTTGTTTTGTTTTGTTTTTCTTTGATTTTTGCCTGCAATTCTTGAAAGGACTAACACAGCTATGATCTCTGAAATTCCTTTTTCAATGTAGATCCCTATTGTTAAACAAATGGACAATTTAATTGAACTGTTATGCTGACAAAAGCAAGATAATAGAAAGGAAAGACAAATTCTCCTTTGGAATCCAATCTTCACGTATCACAGATTAATAACATATATTTGATGCTCTTAAGTATACACAAGATATATCACCATGATGGAACTAGCTCCATAAGTCTGTTCTGCTTTGTTTCCAAGGGGAAAGAAGCTCATTTTCTGGAGGGTTTTTATAATATATAAAAATACTAAAAAATTTACAAATGAAATCAGCTACTTCTATGCATGCACTGTATGCCTTAACTTTGTAATTAGAGATGGGCACGACTAGGGAGAATGACGTTTTCGAGTTGTCGTGTGTTGGAGGCGGCCCGTGTCGGCTCGTTTCCGTTTTTCGCGAAACTTCGCAAAAAATAGTTGTTTCGTTTTTCGTTTTTTCGTCTGTCGTTAAACTGGTTTGGGGGGATAGCGGGCTCCTGGAGGCACCTCTCTGGGGTGGGTGCGTCCGCTGGCCCGCTATAAAGGGAAGCGGGCTCCTGGAGGCACCCGTGGGTGCCTCCTATCCTCACCCGCTAGGAAGGGAAAGCAGGCTCCTGGAGACCCCTCATGGCATGGGGGTCTCCTCTCCTCACCTGCTGCTGCAAAAGGGCATGCATAGCCATATGGATATGCATACCAGTTGCAGACTATGAGACCAGTCAGTGTGCACTGGCAGAACCCAGAACCATAGGGTGATGCCTAAGGCTCTCGCACCCGCTGTGTCTCACAAAGAAGGGAATTGTACTTGCGTACAGTGCAATGCAAGTAGATCTGGCTTAGGGGACAGCAGCTTAGCGCAAGGGCTAGGGTTAGGCTAGTTACTGGTGAGGTTAGGGTGGGGTAGTGGGGTGCACCTCTGGGTGCCTCTCTGACCCACTAAGAGGACAGTGTACTGTGGCGTATGGGAAAGGAATCAAGGATTAGGGTTAGGGTTAGGGGGCTAGGGCAAGGTTTAGTGGGCTTTTTGGCACATCCCAGAAGTCTCAGTGGCCAAGTGGCCATGCGATTGGTGGGATGGCTCCAAAAATTTGCATGGTCCACTCCCACATGGCCACTTGGCCAGCCCATCATTGCGCAGGTGTAAATAAAATAAAATAAAATAAAATCAATGGAGAGAGGACAGAGGAGGAGACATTTTGTTGCAACAGAAAAACCCACTGCTACTGTAAAAATTCTGGCAGTTTTAGCAATAGCAATTAGCAAATTTCGCATGTTTCTGTGGTGCTTGTGTGTGTGTTTTTGGACCACGATTTCAAAAAAAATATTGCGGTCACCGTCCCATTTTGGATCCCCCGCCCGCACCGCATGGCATGGCGACTCGAGTCCGGCTGCCCAGGACAGGAGAGGGGGGGAGGCCGGGACCCCCCCCCCCAGAAACCACCCCTCTGGTAAGTGCACTCTGCAGGCATATTTTCGCTTGCTTTTTGGCCCGGGAATGGGGGGGGGGGGTTTAAAACTTTTTTCTGTGCCGCTTGCACTTGAATTGCAGCCGGCGGCCGGCGGCGACTTTGGCGGGACGACGAGGATGCCCGCCCCCAGCGCAGCCCAGGGCCAGGAGGGACAGGAGGAGAGGGGGGGAGGCCGGGGACCCCCCTCCAGAAACCACCCCTCTGGTTGGTGCACTCTGCACTCTGCAGGCATATTTTCACCTGCTTTTTGGCCCGGGAATGGGGGGGGGGAGTTTTAAAACTTTTTTTCTGTGCCGCTTCCGCTTGAATTGCGGCCGGCGGCCGGCGGCAACTTTGGCGGGACGACGAGGATGCCCGCCCCCAGCGCAGCCCAGGGCCAGGAGGGACAGGAGGAGAGGGGGGGAGGCCGGGGACCCCCCTCCAGAAACCACCCCTCTGGTAGGTGCCCTGAGCCCTCACTCAGGCAGGCATATTTTTGCCTGCTTTTTGGCCAGGAATTGGTTTTTTTAAATTTATTTTAAAAACTTTTTTTCTGTGCCGCTTGGCATCGCGGGATCGCCGCGATGCCAGGAACGACCATGACAAATCAGACCCAATTATTCTTTAGTCGGTTCGAGTTCGAGTTCTGGTGGAGTAATTCCTGTTACCGTTTCCGTTCCGTAACGGAAACGAGTAACGGAAACGGAAACGGGAATTCTGCTAAGTCGTGCCCATCTCTATTTGTAATGTATGAATCACCTCTTGAACTAGACACAGTTCATTGAATTTATTCAAGAACTGGATTCAGGCATCTTTGTGAAGTTGCAAATAGTGCAGTCAAACCCATGGTGTATCCAAAATAAAATGTTAAAATGAAGCAGAGACCAGGTTTTTTATAACCCCAAAGATCCTACCGTTAGCCAAGTGGGACTGGTACTAAAAGGTAACCAAGAAAATAACTCAAGTGAGGAAGAACCAGGGTATACATTATTGATAATACACAGATAAGGGAGAAAATGGCTGAGATTTCTTGGTGCAGAAAGAATATTTTGTATGCCTTTTTGGTTTCTTGATACCTAGCCAGTCAGCTTAGAAGGCTAAAAATAGCCTTGTTATCTAATCTTCTAACCTGGAATATAACAAGAAGATTATGAGGAAGAAATAGTTCAATGTACCGGTAGCTTTCAGCTATAATTCCAGTGCTTGGGACATTTATCGCACATTTGAGATAAAGTCCTGTCTCAAGGGAAGGAAAAGCTGGTATAAATTCACAGTCTAGCAACAACAACACTTTCTTGCAGCACAGTGAGCGTTTAATAATACCAGAGGCAAAGAGGAACCGTAGTGTGATGAGATGTTTTGATCATCAGTTACAAATAGAAGCAATTCCCGAAATAGAGAACTGGTATCTCTAACTATGAACTGAATCGGCAGCGAGTCAAAGTTTGAAGGCTGTTCTAGTATGCAATAATGAATTACAAATGTAATAGATGTATATTACAGTTGCATGTTTTCAGTTGTGTTTTTCAACTAAATATGTCAAATAGGTGGATCTGGTAGTGCACTGGATTTAGACATGTCCCTATGCTGTGTGTACACATGGTAGCAGATAAGCTGGAATGAGTAGGTGATCAAAAAACAAAACAAAACAAAACACCTGAAAATGAGATAAAGACATAACAGTTTCTTAGGAAATTTCTGTTCTTCAAGTTTCTAGGTGAGAAGTAAAATGATGGAGTGACAAAGAAGAAGTGAAAGTTTGGTTTTGGGATGGGAAATGGCATCTCCCATCTATAAGTGGTACTAGGGCTCAGTGGCTTACAGCACACATTTTTCTATGTGTCTTGTAGTTATGAAAGAGAAACATCAACCCCCCCCCCAAAAAAAAAAAATCCTAGCAAGAAGAGGCCTCTCTGGAGGAAGTTGATGAATACATGAGCTTGGGTCCTTTGTGCCATTTAGATCAAGACATGGAATGGAGGATAGATGTCATGGTTTGTGAGCTTTCTCGTTGCATAAGCCTTAGCAATAGCGGTGGCACCTGCAGTGGAGGGTGGAGGGAGGAGCTTCCACAAGCCCCAGGAGCAGCATAATTCCTAGGAAAAAATGTGTCACACATTAGATGTGATTTAAGTAAGGCTGCAAGGGAGCCTTACCAGAAGGAGTGGTAGCAGCTGCTACAGCTGCTGGGCACATTTTGCTGTCTGTTTAGCTGCCAAAACCCACCCCTAACACTCTACATAGCCATGTTACACGCTTTACTCAGTAGTTCTGCCTCCTCCTAACCCTTATACATCCACCTTTGTGACTTCCTGATCTCTGGCCCTGAATCATAGGGAGCGAAATGCTGCTGGTTTGGCAACTCTGATATGAGAACTAGCTGCTATCATATGTCTTCCAGGATATGCTCAGGATATGAAAAGGTACAGTACTGTAATATGAAAAGGAACAAAGGAAGGAGAGAAATGCAAACATCCTTGCCTTTTTTATAATGAATGAACAGAAAAAGCTTGAGTCCAAGGCTGCCACCGTACATTCTCATTACCAGGAATCATGATTCCTTATTATATCTGAACTTCTGTGTTGGTGAGAAACATATTGAAATGCAAGAAAAGAGAAGACAATTGTTTTCAGAGATTCCATAAAACCTTTAGGTGAGCTTGAACAGAAATAATCAACTGAGCACTGAATTGTTGGAATGTTGTGTACAGCCCCATTTTTAATTTTTGGAGGATAATAAAAGCCTCCTGCTACAGATGTAATAACAAAATGAAGATCTAAGCAAGAGGGAAGATTAAGTAGAATTGAGCTAATGAGCTTTAAAAAGATGTTTTGGAGTTGTGGTGACATCATTGACTTTTCTGGAAAGATAGTCACCTTTAATCTTGTTTCCCATGGGAAAATGAAAGGGAGTGGTGATATACTTTTAAAAAAACCCTTCACCTTCTTTTCATACTTCTCATCATTTGCAATAAAATAAAGGCAAGTCTGACTATTACAGTTCCTTTTGTGCAAGTACTATTGAAATTAAATATGGCATGCAAACAGTTTTCATATCAATGAAACCTACACAAGAAAAGTCACCTTGCTGAAATTCTTAAATTGTTAGGTACAGAATGATGGGGACTGGGGAGTGCCCATCATCCAGCTACTGAAGGCACAAGAGATGTGGCAGAGGAAGGTTGCAGTCTTAAGTCCCATGAATTCTGTGGTGGCCACCAATTAACAGCCTGCTCTCTTCTGGAGCAAAGAAATCTGTACTAATGAGGTAGTGGGTATTTCCCTCTAATGGTAAATTGAAGGTCAAACTAAACATTATGTAAATACTTTCAAATGTGTCTATACATCCTTTTGTAAACCTCAGACATGTCCCCCTTCTGGTTCAGGATCACGGAGTTGTGTGGGTTGAGATGAAACCCTTTCTTTTCTGTGTCATTTTCCTGTTGGAAGTTGCCCTGATACCTATGCTGCTTCCAAAGGTACTGCTGAGTTTGAGTCTACAAGGGAACTGAGGTATTTTTCTACCAACAAGGGTCTGAAACAGTAATTCACATTAAATTAAAAAACTTGATAAATAGAAAACTCTATTGCAGAGTGTTGACAGTCATCTGAAGGATGCTTTTGTTTGCAGTTCTCATGCTTGAGTAGTTCCACTGGTAGTTGCCAAGGATTAAATGTCCTCCTATGAGTTGGTCTAATAAAATTAGAATGTGTTAAGAATGACTTGACCCAGACTAAACATCAGATAAAAGAAAACATGGCTTTGGTTTTGGAAAGGTGGGTCCTAATGGACATCTTCTCTAACGGAGCCGTCTAACCTGAAAGTTTGGAATTCAGTTCCTGTGATCCCTCACCAATGGTCATGCTAGGTGAAACTGATTAGAGTTGTACCAGAGTGGCAAATGCTTTCTAGTGGCAAAGTAGGACTACTTTTCTGGAGATCTGTATTGCTGGAGTATAGAAGACACTTTAGCTCTCATTCTACTTCAGGTAGTCCAGGGTTTCTAGGAGTTGCAGTTCAAGAACACCTGAGTTAACTAAGGATGGGAAATATGACTATAGAGCAGGCATGTCCAAAGTCAGGCCCGGGGGCCAAATGTGGCCCGTTTTCAAATTTTGAGTGGCCTGCAGCCTCTTCTCCCCGCCGGCTCAGCCTGTCCCGTATCCTTGCCAACTGGCCCCTCCTCATACAGGATGGAGACGTCAGCTTGCAGTGTTACAGTTTGCCTGCCCTCCCTGCCTCCGTCTGACCTCCCAGCGACCTGCCCAGCCTACCTGTCCCCGGCTCTGTTGCTACAGCGTCCTCCTCACCTCCTTGCATGTCCTAGAAGCTTGTCCAAAGTCCGGCCCGGGGGCCAAATGCAGCTGAATGGTCGGCCCCCACACATTTTCACCTTGCCAAATCTGGCCCTCCAGGCAAAAAGTTTGGACACCCCTGCCATAGAGGAGGCACAGACACACAGCAAGACCTGACTAGACAAATGCAACACAGTGCAATGCAATATGAAACTAAAAAGTTTTGTACTTGTGGAAACTACTGAAGTTGCTCATAGGTGCAGCCTTCAGCCTTCACAGTTATAACAATTATATTACTTGCCATTCATTAATCTTTACTCAGTATTAGTGGTACCTGTATGTTCATGAGGAAGTTCTCATTTTCATCCTAATTGATGAATATTGGAGGAATCAGGAATTGTATCAAACATTGCCGTATAGGCAAGAAGTTACTTAAATTCCAAAGCCATTAAATGATGTGGCAGTACAGTACAAATGATGAATTAAGCGAATTACTCCTCAATTACTATAAACTGAATGAACCACCTATTTCAGGAGAAGCATAATCTAGTGAAAAACACCCAGAGGAAGCCATGTGGTCATTAGATAACAGACATGCAGAAGAATATAACACTATTTTAAAAAGCAAAGAATTAACACAAGCTTTTGTGGATTAAAAATCTAGTGAAATGCTCATGAGGTGCATAGCTAAAGAAACAAGTTTGATTATAGCTTGCAAATTAGTAAGTCTCTATTTTTATTCTGACAAAAGCAAACTAATAGAAAGAGACACACATGGAAAAAAGCAACAATCATTTTTATTTGGATATCTTCAAAGAGTTGTCCAGCTGGACAAATCCAATAGAGTGTAATGCTCTGACAGTTTCATTTTCCTATTAGTGCAAACATAATAAATGAATACATGAATTTCAGTGCCCAATATAGTCATGTTGCTTTAGCAACACCATGTGGGATGCAAAATAGTCTCCTTGACAACACTTCCTATCTGTGTGATGAGTGATGGTCATAAACATGGAAGCAAATTGTAACAACAGCCAGACTCATGGATACGATCTTTTTATAGCTGTAGAGGTTATTATCTAGTAAAACAAGTCAGGAAACATATCTGAAAACAAGTTGGTTCTTGAGTGCCAAATTGAAACCGTTTTAATGCTACAGTTTTGTGTGATTTACCAGTCATGTAATATTATTAAAACCATGTCTGGACTTAGTTAAATCTGTCCATAATTTATCTCTCTTTCCTAATCCTTAATAGCAGTAGCCAAGCTGCTGAATAGTTTGCCCATTTAAATGTTATTGCACGGGCTTCTTCTTGTGTCACAAAAGCCCTGGGAAACATAGGTGCAGATGCTGAAAAGCATGTGGTTAGCTTTCTTATTACCCTTGTGCTCCTCTAACATTGATTTGATCACAAACAGAAACAGATCTGGCAGAATAGATCTGGCAGAGTTGCTTCTCAGCTGAATTCCGGATTTGAATCTCTGTTCCTCATAACACCCAGCCAACTGGGGTTGGGAGGAGGCTGCCATTTTACCTTCCTTCCAAATAATTGGAGTAGCTGCCTAGATGCCCTAAGCACATCCGATCTCACCTGATTTTGGAAGCTAAGCAGGGCCGGCCCTGGTTAGTACTTGGATGGGAGACCACCAGGGAATACCAGGTGCTGTAGGCACCTGGAGTAGGAACTGGCAAGCCACTCCAGTATTTCTGCCAAAAAAACTCCATGGACATGGGGTCACGAAGGGTTGATCACAACTGTAACGATGCAACACACATAGACACACACAACTAATTGGATTTGATCAAATGCAATGGACAAACCATAGATTGGTGGATATTAGGATGATATACAGGACTCCTTCAATTCTCTCACACATCTGTATGCTGAAATTCCGTTCCTAACTTCTTGTGACTCCCATTTTACAACTTTATTTTTATGCCACCTTTCTCCCTGAATGGATCTAAGGTGGCTTACAACAATAATTCAACATGACACTATTAAAATTCCAAAGACAATATTTAAAAACAATAATAAATACACTATAAAAATACTAAAAGAGCAGTAGCAGCAGAATTTAAAAGGCCCCCAGCCTTATTAAGGTTATAAGTAAATAATTTGTAAAAGGCTGGAGGCTCAGAAGGCTTCCCTAAATAAAAAAAGTCTTGAGGTTTTGCTTAAATGTTTCCAGGGAGGAGGCAGTTCTTAGCTTAAAGGGAAGGGAATTCCGTAATACCAGTGCAACTACTGAGAAGGCCCTGTTTCTTGCCGCTGCCCCACCCACCTCCCTGGGCAGTGGCACTCGTAGAAGCAGGGCAATATCATCCCCCCCCCCCCAGTTTGAAATCAAAATTGGTGGGGAGGCAGCCAAATACAAGCTTGTCCTCTGTCTTATCAGTGATGGCGAAACTTTTAGGGACTGAGTGCCCAAACTGTGATTTAGCACCTGTGCCATAGGTTTGACAATGCTGCTTTATATTGTTTTCTCTCATTTCCAGTAGCAGATATGAGCCAGGCTGAGGGAGAAAAGAGTTGAATATACCTAGGGAAGGAATGAAGGGCCAGATTATATCCACCTCTCATACATAATTTGGAATGAAAAGTAGACCTGCCACAATTTATAAGTAAAGGGCAAGCTTACATCCATAAACTCAAGTGAACTTCTAGCCAGTCCAAACTTGGCCCTGCTATTACTGTTATATGTGTCACATTTTCAAAGCAAGTACGATTTAATACCTTGAAGAGTTGTAATGGAAAATAAAATTACCATAAATAATAACCGGAGCAGTTCCGAAACTCCTCAGAACCGCCCAGACCTGGCCCACACTGTCACAAGCATGACACTTCAATCCCCGTCCAAAAATTCCATTCAGTTCCCGAGATATCGGGAAAAATGTATAAACCGCCGCTTTTGCTGGCTAGGGGCCTTGCGAGCGGAGCAGGGAGCTTGGCTGGTGGAAAGCTTCAATTTGCAGCTAATCTGTCCATTTACATTGTGGCCAGATAAGGCTGGAAGTCTATTTCCACAGGCAGTCTACGAAACAACAGGGGTGTGAAAGATTAGACTGCCCGCACGCTTTAACCAATCAAGCCCCCCCCCCCAATCCATCAATGTCTTATTAATTACAAGACAGAAGGGGGCGCCCACAGGGAATCCGATCATGAAAGATTAGTGAGTAGACTGGCCCCGCGAGTTACTTCTATCATCCCTAGACCGGGAACATTCAAAACTTTAGCCGGTCTAGGGTTCCAGGGAGGCAGCGAAAGTTTGTTGGCGCCAGCGGCATGGATCCACCATCCTCTCCCCGCCCCACCGCTCCACAGGCTCGGCTTCAGTTGAGACTCAGTGTTGGTCTCCGTTCCCAGCCGAGTCTTAGTTCCACAAGAATCTGACTCCCTCCCGGTAATACTTCTCTATGCAGGTAGTCCAACCCCCCTCCCAGGCAATGCTTTTCTATGGAAGTAGACCAACCCGCCCTTCCAAACTGCACAAAAGGAGATCCCACTTCCAGGGGAAACCTTTGGAAGCTTATTGCTCTTGATCCAAAGGTTTCCACCGAAGGATGGTCAAGGGCCTTCGCTGATAAATTTGGTTAACCCCTTCCTGGCCAGATTGAACTTCCCCTTGAACCTCCAGAGCAGCCGGAGACGCAGCCCAGGAAATTCTTCCTGAACTGATAGATTATTCCCTCCATGCTCATGGCTTGCAAGGGAATGATCATGAACAATCATCCCTAAGAACCAGGGACTTCCTTAGACCTAGAGGACTGCCTCCATGGTTCCCCTGCCTAAGTGTCTCCCAGCCATTGACCCCAGGCACCCCCCATCTCTCTCTCTCTCTCTCCCTCCTTTTTCTTTCTCCCTTCTAACCCATCTTCCCTGGATGTGCTTCAAATGTGATCCTACTCTGTCCTATGGCTCCTATACCTGTATAATCTCGGGCAAGGGGTTTATGGCAAAGATAGAACATCATGGCGGCTCGACAAGGCAGTCACATCTTCCAGAGCAGACTCCATTATTCACTGGAATCCCAGCACGTCTCCTTCGCAGCTGCTGCCCGGATTAAGACCCAGCCTGGAGCTCCTCATTGTCACATCTACACATCCCTCAAGAACTGTCTGGCTGCCCAGGGCTTTTCTCATCAACCTTCCAGCACCCCACTGACTTTCATATTGATTCTCTCCGGCCCCCTATTGACTTTCCAATCTCCCCAAGTTTACCTGGACCCTATTTCCCTTTTCCATTGTCACACGCTAATAGCCTAATTAAAGGACAGATTTGGCTTGGTCACACCTGGGCAGGTATCTGGTTCCAGCTCACCAGGAACACCCCTGGACCTCCCCTGGACAGGCCCCTGGACTACACTGATTGGACATTCTGGAAGACCATCCCCTTGCTCACCCCCTAGGAGGCACCACCTTGGAGGGAGGGAAAGGGGAGGAAATAACATGTGTTACACCATTGTCTTCGGGGCGGAACATCTCTGCACTGTCCTGGTTGGGGTGTTCGCCTACTGTTTTCTTTATTGGGCTCAATAAAAGTAGTATTTTCTCCGGGATCTCTCTCCTGTTGGAGTCCTCATTGGGTCTTTGGGTTCCAGCAGAACTCAGCGGGATTAGCCTGCTGAAATCTCAAGAACCTTGTATAAAGGAATTAATTCATTCCAAATGAAATTTTGTTAAGCAAATTTTCCTTTGTATAAATGTCCCATAGGAATGCATTGAAAATGGATTAATCCCTAACCGTGATCATTTTCTGTTGTACGGATTCACCCCATAGGCGATTTTGTTAAGCAATTTCTCCCTATCTCCAGAATTTTTTTCCTTTAAGCAGATTTTCTGTTAAACAAAGTGCTTGTTATACGAGGGTCTGCTGTATTTAAGCATTGGTTTTCCCAGTGTCACCCCCCAGTGGGTTTCCATGGCCTAGTAGGGATTTGAGCTCAGATCTCCTCAGTCCAAAGATGTAACTCGATCCACTATCCCATACTGGTTTTCAAACTGTGTACAGTGCAGTGGTTTTCGTTCAAGAGATGCATTTGGTACTCCCACAGTGTAATTTTTGTTGCCCATTTAAAGCACCATTGAGGTCGTTTTATTTCTAAGATTACAAAGCTTGTTAAAATGTGGCTATTCTATTTTTACCTTTTATGTCATTGCTGAACTGAAATGGATTCTTAGTATTATTTTTAATAACTATTTTTAAACTCCAGCACTCAGTAACAAATTGGAAAGCCACTTTGTAACTATAGTTATTTCTTAGAAACTGTTCTTTCTCTTCAAAAACTGATATTTGCATTTAATTGCCAAGGGTATTTAGTTAATTGTGACTTCTTTCTAGCCTTCACAAGCTATACCGATAACTGCCAAGGTTCTCATAGTAATGTTGCAAAAAACTTTTTTTTGAGCCTGATTTTTGGCAGCCAATATTAAGCTGGCAGGAGATTGAAACGTGTTAATATATTAAACTGCTTTCAGTTTACTGTTTCTTAGACAAACAGTTTGCTTTCAGTTACTGTTTGATGTCCTGAGTTTCAGGTTGGGATGAGCTACGCAAATTCAAGTAGTATTGGTAAACAATTGCACTAATACAACCAGTTGGTTTCCTTGTGGTGTATTAGATTTCAGCTCCTCCTGTGCTCTGCCAGTATGGTCAATAGTTATGTTGGATTGAGGATAGTGGATTTATAGTATAATCCAACCTATCTGGAGAACACAGAAGAAAAAAGTATAAAATAGCTTGTCCTTTTCTCATTCTCTTCCGCTCTAAAATCATATTCTTATTTCATTAAAGAAAAAAAAATGCAATTAAGAATGTTCCCCTTTCTAGAATTTTAGTCAACATCTGATACATTTTTAAATTCAACTCATGCAGTTTTAAAGCAGCAAAGAAATCCTTCCATTTACAGTAAGTCTAGTCACTCTAGTTTGTTTTTCATGGGATATACACTTTTACAGCTAATCTAGCACTAAGAGGTTTTTGGGTTTTTTTGCAGTGAGATCTCAGGGAAAAAATCTTTTTTGGAATATATCCATCTTTGTGTTAACTTGTAACTCCTGACCTCTGTCTCATGTCAGGGCTATTTATGTCTGATGCTTAGTATTCTCAAATAAAAATGTTTTGGAAAGCTCAAAAAAGGATCTGCCATAAGAGCAGGGCTGGCGCGTCCATTAAGGTGAACTAGTGCAGGCTGCCATACTCCATAAGGTAACTTTATATTACGGCGTCCAAGGACTCTTTAGTCTTTGTGCCTTTTACAGTGGAAATGTTTCTCAAAATATAAAACAAAAAATGAACACGAATGTAAGTATAAAATGCATTTATATTATTTGCTGCTGTCTGTTATAATGATTCATATATGCATGCCAGATCGTAGTTGCATTCAAGGTGCAGTATTTATTTTATTTATTTATTTTAGTTTGAATATTTTTACTTCACTTTTCTCCTTGGAAAAAGACCCAAAGTTGCTTACAATAATGAGAGACAATATACAGTCCAGAATATTTAAGACATATTCAAGTTAAAAACAGGGAGTTAGAAGAGGCATCTTAGAACATTAAAAGGTAACAGTAGCACTACAGAGAGCACACAAAAAGAAAAGAAAAATCCATTATGAGGGGTGGAAAGTAACATGGAAACCACTGATGTTCTTATGAAATCAGTCATTTCAGTCATGTATGGTAATCCATATACAAGTAACATAGTAGGTAGTCCCTCATTCAGGGAAAGCTCGCCTGAAGAGGAAGGTCTTTGCCTGCTTTTGGAAAGACAGCAGAGACGGTGCAGTCCTGGCCTCCAGTGGGAGGGAGTTCCAAAGTCTGGGAACAGCAACAGAGAAGGCCCTTTCATGTGTTCTTATGAGAAACACCTGTGAAGGTGGCAGGGATGGAGAGAAAGGCCTCTCCTGATGACTTTAGCACCAAGCCAGTACATACTGTGAGATTTGATCTTTGAGGTAGCTTGGACACAGGCCATTTTGTGCTTTGTAGGTTAAGGTCAGCACCTTGAATTATGCCCAGTAACTGATTGGCAGCCAGTGGAGCTGCTTTAGTAGGGGTGTAATGTGATCTCTGTAACCCACCCCAGTCAACAATCTGGCTGCTGCATTTTGGACCCGTTGGAGTTTCCTGAGACTTTCCATCGGTAGCCCCACATAGACAGTAGTTGACAACTGTTTCCTGCATTTGTTTTTTCAGCTAATGTTGCACTCAAATGCATCCTTTTTTTTAGGTCCTCTCCCTATTCTTTTCATTATGGGGTGCAAAGTGATGCAGTCGTACAACCAAACTGCTTTCTGAGGCTTGGGAGTCCTTTCCTGCAAATATGACTTTATAACTTAGATAATGATCTGCATCATGCTCATATCATTGCCCGAGGCAGCTCTCTAGTGTCTCCTGAATGTTAAAAGACCAACCTGTTTAATCTCTAATGGAACACTAATGAAATTGTTTCCAATTGCTTTTAGGCTTACCAGTTGGGAGCAATAATATCAACTAATGCACAAGCAACATCCAGGATTGGAGTTCATTTAAATGCCCTTTGTACAGGAGATATTACTACAAGGGACAAAGGGGGGTATGGGATAAAAAAAATAAAATGCTTCAATTCATTTAATAGAAGTGCACATGGATTATAAATTCTACCTTATTATGGAACTAGCATTTAAACTCCCACTCTAATGGCTCTTGCCTTACATAACAAGCTTTGAAGCTTCTTTAAGGTGAGGACTTGAGAGCAACAGAGCAGGTTGCAAAAGCCCTAAGTTATGTAACTGTTGTACCCCACTGCTGCATCCTCTTGGGTCACTGCTCTTAGTACTATTCCTGACTGAGGCTTTCTAGGTGCAATCACCCTGTTTTGCTAATGGAATTTGATTGGGGGAAGCATTGTTGTTTCTCATATACTACCTTCCTGTGTTTTCCTACCACTGTTTCTGTCTTTGTTTGCATCACTGCAAATCAGATAAGGGAAAAAGACAGGATAGTTGGACAATATCTCTGTATTAGTAGCTCTGAGAACCCTCTGCCTTTGGATATATCTATACAGTAATTGAGTTACATGCAGTGTGAGCATCTGTGAAGAAGGTCATAGGCCTCTAACCCCACCTTCTTATTCTATATCAGTTTGGACTAAGCATTTGCAAATTGCTCATAAACACTATTAATTCTTCTAGCGATATTAAGCCTTTGTTGGTGAAAATAAATCAGTTGGTGAAAATAAATCATTGAAGAAACCAAAGTTAGAGGGGATGAAAGGCCTTTATAGATGACCAAGGTATTCTGGAAGTATAGCTGCAGTACTTCTGTTTCAAAGTGCTGATAGTTATTTTAGGAACATTTATCTTTGGTTGGAGAAGTGGCCCAGCTTAACAGGTTAAGTAATGAGGAACCCCCCTCCTCCGAGTTGTAAAAGACAAGGAAACTTTGTAACGTATGAAAAAGCAGGAAAAAAGAAAGAAAAGTATGTTGCTTATATACATCCCCATAGAGATTAAAGAACTCTCTGGATATTTTACAATTTGATTATGCAGGCTATATACCCCACCGCCTCCACCAAGTTGGGTACTCAGTTTACTGACCTTGGAAGGCTGGAAGGCTGAGTGAACCTCAAGCTGGCTACCTGGGATTGAACCTAGGTTGTGAGCAGCGTTTTGGCTGCGGTAGTGCAGTTTAACCATTAATCCATGGGGTTTCTGTTTGCCTTCCTTATGCTACTTTGAAGATGATTGTGAGACATTTGTCTATATATTTCTTGCTACTAACAAATAATCATTACACATTGAGTGATTCAGACCTTTCCCCAAAAACAACTTTTTTAAAGGCCCAAAACACAGAAAATGCTGCTGGCAGAAATACTGTCTTCCCTAGCTAGAGCATCAGTTGCAATAATTTTGTGTAAAATATGGTAGTACTATGTTGTCAGTGCACCTACTGTGCAATGAGCAGGAAATCACACAGCTGCCATGCTAGACATGCTGCATTTTGTTTGATTATACTACATATTTCTTGTTTTGTTTTTCAATATTCTACAGATGCTAAAAGTCTCTCCCCTGCCACACTTCATTCATACTGAAATAACTTCAGAGAAGGGCAACAAGGATGATCAGGGGACTGGAAACTAAGCCTTATGAGGAAAGACTAACAGAACTGCACGTGTTTAGCCCAGAGTAAAGACGACTGAGGGAAGATAGGCCAGCACTCTTCAAATACTTGAAAGATTGTCATACAGAGAAAGGGCAGGGTCAGTTCTTCATCATCCCAAAGTGCAGGACACACGTAATAATGGACTTGTGTTGAGAAATCAGATTTTGGTTTACTATCAGCAAAAACTCCCTAACTAGTCAGGCAGTATGACAATGGAGCCAATTACCTCTGGAGATGGTAAGTGCTCCAGTATTGGAGGCACTGAAGAGGAAACTGGATGGTCTGTCAGATATACTCTGATTTGGATTTCTGCATTGATACAAGGTTGGAACCAGTTGGTTTATAGGCCCCATCTAGCTCCAGTATTCTATAATTCTTTGATTCTATGACTTGAATCATTTTTTCATTCATATAATATCAAAGAATGTAAACAGTTTGTGGAAAGTTACACTTAAGTGACAATTTTTTTCATGGAGCTTCTTTAATCTTTAGTGTATGATGAAACTTGTCATATTGTTTCACCCAGTACATAACAGCAAGCACATTTGTTGGCTAGTATCAGTCTGCAACAGTGAAAAAAAAATGTTATTATATGTGAAGGGCAAGGTGGCAAAATAAGATTTTTTAAAAATATATATTAATATGTTAGATAAATAAATGTCTTTTTTGTGGATGGCTTGACACTTGATGTTTTTGTGACCACATATTCCTCAGATAAAACAAAGATCTCAGGAGGGAGTATGCCAGAGTGGACATAGCTTATTGTCTCCGCCTCCTTCAGGGATGGGGTTTATCCTGGTCACCTCAAGGGGACGTGATAAAGTCTGTCCTTAAAAAACCTGGCCTGGCTGCGGACGATATGAAGGTGGTACAATGGGTTGCTGCCTTGTGGCTCTAGACATTCCTGGAAAAAGATCATCTCCTGGATCCATTCCAGTCCAGGTTCAGGCTGCATCATGGGACTGAATCAGCCCTGGTCGTGTTGCAAGATGACCTGTTGAGGGGAGCTGACAGGCATTGCTCTACCCTGTAGGTCCTCCTTGACCTGTTGGCGGCCTTTGATACTGTCGACCACAGTATCCTCCTGGGCAGGCTTTTGGAGGTGGGGATTGGTGGTTCAGCTTTCTGCTGGCTCTGTTCTTTCCTCCAGGTTCGTGCCCAGTGAGTAAGCCTGAGTGGAGAGCTGTCGTCTCCTTGGTCCCTCACTTGTGGGGTACCACAGGGGTGGGCACTCTCACCCATGCTTTTTAACATCTATATGAGGCCACTGGCTGAGATCATTCAGAGATTTGGAGTCTGCTGTCAACAGTATGCTGATGACACACAGCTCTATCTTTCCTTCTCCGGAGGCTGTGAGGACCCTTGATAGCTGCTTGGATGCTGTTTTGGAATGGGCCAGGACCAACAGACTCAAACTCAACCCCGAGAAGACCGAGGTTCTGTTCTTTGGGGGCTACCCCAACAGGTATAGTGGCCCTCTCGGATTTCTCTCCAGCTGGCGGAGAGAGTGACAATGATAATGCCATAATTGGATGGGAAGGTGAACTCAGCAGTCTAAATTCAGAAGGAAGAACTCAGTGTGCTGGTCTTGATTCCTACACTGTTCAGCAGAAGCAGACTCTTGATGCAGTGCATCATTAATCTCTTGGAAGAAAAGCACACCTGTCACCTTATTGGCTTCTTTATTGCTTGTGACTTCATTCATTATAGTAGCTTCCAGTACAGCGCAGTACTTCCTATTTCAAGTCAATGTAAGGAGTATCAGTATTCTTTAGAAGAAATCTGCAGTGTTGCTCTCATTGAGCTGTGTCAAATGGCTATTCTATGGGTTGTTTGTAAAAAAAGTTCACAGCTTTTGAGGGAATATCATGTCTGTTTGCTTCTGCCTTTATGCTTTCTATTTATTCTTTTTTCCAGCACTTAGACTCATTATAATCACTTCTATATTTAATTTGGACCTCTTGAGGTTTTGAATCAGAAGAGTGTGGTTTGAATAAGGTGTCACGAGCTATAGTGAAGTAACATAGGGATGGCAAACAGAAGAGTGATATACTCACTTCCATGCTGCATTTCCAGGTATTAAAGTGGTTATCAGATAGATGTTGTTCTGTGTTGTCAAATCAGAACTGACTTACATCAACAATAATGGACTTTCAAGGTAAGTTAGATATTTAAGGAGTGCTTTTATCAGTTTAACATGTCCTATAAGCTTCCATGGCTGAATTGAGGCATCCCTGAGTGCTAGACCATCTCTCTATCCACTACACCCCAACGGGTATCCATCAGATAGGTTGGGAACAAAAAAAAAATGGGGAGTGTTTGTTATTCTTCTTAATTAGCCAAGTATGAGATTGAAACAACAATGCAGAAAACACTGAGAGATCAACTCAATTTCATCACCCCACTCACCCATTTAGTTTATTTTTCCAACAAACTACCACTTTGTATGATATATATATATATATTTGTTTTCGTAGATTTTCACGGGTATAGGTATGCATGTTAGGG
>JAHTLZ010000379.1:13695361-13717161 GCA_023846285.1 Phrynocephalus versicolor | reverse complement strand
GGGGGGGGAGGCCGGGACCCCCCTCCAGACCAGAAACCCCCCCTCCGGTAGGTGCCCTGAGGCACGGCAGGCATTTTTCCGCCTGCTTTTTGGCCCGGGAATGGGTGGGGGGAGAGTTTAAAAGTATTTTCCTGTGCCGTCCGTGCTGTGCGGCTTGTTGCTGCTGCGAGCCTGCGGCGAGTCCCACCAGAGCAGCCCAGGACGGAGGAGGGGGGGAGGCCGGGGACCTCCAGAAACCACCCCTCTGGTAGGTGCCCTGAGGCACGGCAGGCATATTTCCGCCTGCTTTTTGGCCGGGAACCGGGTTTTTTAACTTTTAAAAACTTTTTTTCTGTGCCGCGTGGTATCGCACGATGCAAGTAACGAGCACGACAAATCAGACGAAAATTGTTCGTTCGTCGGTTCGAGCTCGAAGTCTGGGGCAGTAATTCCCGTTACCGTTTCCGTAGAGTAACGGAACCGAGTAACGGAACCGGAAACGGGAATACCGCTAAGTCGTGCCCATCTCTACTCCTGGATGCTAGCCCATCACTTGATCTAGAACCCACACAGGTAGACTGTGTGCTAAGGGAGAGGGTGGAGAACAGCATGAGATTTTGTACAAAAGCAAAAGTTTAGTTAACTAAACTATTGCTGGCAAATATAGGAAGATCTTTGTTCATTAAATCAGTTATTAAATGAATAAGGATGTGAAAAAAGGAC
This sequence comes from Phrynocephalus versicolor, assembly GCA_023846285.1. NCBI lineage: Eukaryota > Metazoa > Chordata > Lepidosauria > Squamata > Agamidae > Phrynocephalus > Phrynocephalus versicolor. The sequence continues at coordinate 13,716,459 of JAHTLZ010000379.1, read as the reverse complement.
CAGATGAAGGACAATGCTGCTGCTGTTCCCTGTTCTTCAGCTCCGAATTGCGCTGCATGGAATCTTTCTTTTAGAGGTTAGCTGGGGAATATGTAACAAAATAAAGCTGGCATCATAGATCTAAGCAAGTACAAAGTGCCAAAACATCAGGTTGGGGCTATTACAATTGGGTAACATCCATTTCAAAGTGCTACCTCTGGTGGGTTTGGGTCTGAGTAATGGATGACAGAGGGATTTCAGAAGTTATTTATTTGGACTGCAGCTCCAAGAAAACCTTAGCCAGCATAGCGAGTGGCTCTGAGGGAAGCCCCATATAGCAGATCATTCTGTGCTACATCCCAAATGAGTCTGATATGATAATGTGACTGATGGGAAAGAAAATTAGTAACTGACATCCCAATGTGAGCATGAGAACCAGGATGGCTGCAGCAGATATAGGGTTGCCTTTTGCTTGGGGTTATCTACCTTCAAATAAGCATTTTAGATTGTGAAGCTTATTCAGTTAGTCTTACCTTTCTCAGCCTTATCTGCCTCATTGCTGTTACTGTGAGAAAATGAGAGGTGAAAGAAACAAGCTGTCCCTGAGCTCCCTGGACATTATATGGGATACTTCCGTTTTTAAACAGCAATTGTTTGTGGAACCCACTGGTGAAAGGTTCAAAGTCTGCTATCTTTTTATTCAATGTAACATTGTAATGAAGTAATAGATATGACACAAGATGGGTGATGCGTGAAGCAGCAAGGTAAAAGGTAAAGTAAAGGTCCCCCCCCCCATGCACATGCTAGTCGTGTCCGGCTCTAGGAGGGTGCTCATCTCCGTATTCAAGCCAAAGAGCCAGTGTTGTGCAACTCCACGGCCACGTGGCTGGCATGGCTGCAAGGAAACACTGTTTTACCTTCCCACTTTTTACGGTGGTATCTATTTATTTACTTGCATTTACATGCTTTTGAACTGCTAGGTTGGCAGGATCTGGGCTTACCAGCGGGAGCCCGCTCCACTGTGTGGCACCTGGGATTTGAACAGCCGAGCTGCCGACATTGCAGTCAACAGTTTCAGAGACTTAGTCCGCTGAGCCAACCACCATAAGAAAGCAAGGCAGCTTTCTTATTGCTTTTCATTGCCTTGGACATAATGCTTTACAGTCATTAGCCATATTTTGCCACCACTCATTGGGAGATTGGTTGTTCCTCCCCCCACATCACACCCAAGTTCCCATCGTGTGTGTGTGTGTGTGTGTGTGTGTGTGAGAGAGAGAGAGAGAGAGAGAGAGAGAGAGTCCTTAGAAGCCATCCTATTTCTTCATTTCTAACCCACACTTGCATTTGTCATCCTAGCAATGTACTGTACTTATAATGCTTTCAGCTCAAGGCAAGAGGAGGGCTTTTTCCAAATGTTTGGAAATGCAGCAGAAGGGAACTATCTGGAGGTGTCTAAATGAATCACCAGCATGAGTCATTAAGAGGAGGAAGAGGTTTTGTTTTGTGAATCAACAGAATTACGTGGACTCTTCATTTCTCTGCTGTTATAAATGGGGTTTCAATATTCACTGCCTGCTATTTAACTTGAAGATGGTAATGGAGAACAGAGCCAGCCCTTCCATTAGGCAGCAATAGCAGTCACTCAACCTTTTATTCTGACTCCTTTGGCCTTTCTCTTTAAGTTGAAGAAAAGAGCTGTAAGCTCCACTTGGACTGTCTGATTCCTGTAAATCAGTCAACCCCATTACCTGGGTGATTTAGATGGAGGATACTGTCCCATGACCCAAAAATGAAATTCAACTGGAAGCCTGCTTTGCTTCTGTACATGGGTGGGGTGGGGTATCATTTGCCTTAGGCAACAAATAGTCTTAGGCAGGGAAGTGGAGTTAGCTTCTTTCCTTTGTGATTCAGTAAAACAAAAACAAAAAACAAAAAACATTGTTTTGAATGAAAGGGCTTCTGATTCACCCTGACCTCTGGATAAACATCACTGATGTGTTCTGCTTTCAGCTGACCCAAGGCCAGCAATTGCTGTTAAGTGACCCCCAGATACTAAAAAATAAAAGGAAGGTAGATCATTGTCTTGACAGCAAAGGGATATACTTGCCTGTCAAGTGCAAACTCCTGCTGCTCAGGAAAGACAGGAGGAAAGGGTATGTAATTAGAAATCCTGAAGCTGTGGGCTCAAGTCATGTGGCATAGTGGTTAAACTGCAGAACTGCAGCAAATACTTTGTTCTCAACCTGAGTTCGATTTTGGTGGATTCAGGTAGCCACTTCAAGGTTCACTCAGTTTTCTGTCCTTCTGAGGTTTGTAAATTAAGTATCCAGCTTGCTTTGGGGGAGAGGCAATGTGTAGCCTGCCTATAGGGGAGTATATAAGCAGCACATTTTGCCTCATAGAAGCAAATGTTGATATGGAGTAGGCCTTTTGAAACAGTGGGGATTAGGTCAGTCAACTCCTCAGTAGGTTCCATTGATGTAATAGGTCTACTCTAGTCGTAACTTACTACTGGAGTTCAGTTATTAGAAAATGCAAGAAGCAATGAAAGAATCCAGTGGGTGAAGGACAGGCGAAAGCAAGGCAATCATCATTTGGGTGTGGAGCACAGTGGGCTTACTGAGAATCAAACCTGACAGGACACTGTTCTTGTATTAAGAAGTAGTGTTCTATAAGTGCTCCCGGATTCATCCTTGAGCCTAGATGCCCAGGTCACAGCTGTGGCCAGGAGTGCATTTGCACAATTAAAACTAGTATGCCAGTTATGCCCATTTCTTGAGAAACCTGCTCTGGCCACTGTGACACATGCCCTAGTGACATCCTGGCTGGACTACTGTAATGCGCTCTATGTGGGGCTTCAATGGGTCCAAAATGCAGTGGCCAGATTGCTGACGGGCAGGTTATAGAGATCACATTACACCCCTACTAAAGCAGTTCCACTGGCTGCCAATCAGCTAGGAGACACAATTCAAAGTACTGACCTTAACCTACAAAGCACATAATGGCCTGGGTCAAAGCTACCTCAAAGATCAATTCTCACAGTACAAACCGGCTCTGATGCTTAGGTCATCAGGGGAGGCCTTTCTCTCCATCCCACCACTTTCACAGGTGCATCTCATAAGAACACATGAAAGGGCCTTCTCTGTTGCTGTTCCCAGACTTTGGAACTCCCTCCCACTGGAGGCCAGGACTGCACCGTCTCTGCTGTCTTTCCAAAAGCAGGCAAAGACCTTCCTCTCTGGGCGAGCTTTTCCTGAATGAGGGACTTTCTACTATGTAACTTTATATGGATTACCATACATGACTGCAATGACTGATTTCATAAGAACATCAGTGGTTTCCATGTTACTTTCCACCCCTCATAATGGATTTTTCTTTTCTTTTTGTGTGCTCTTTGTAGCGCTACTGTTACCTTTTAATGTTCTAAGATGCCTCTTCTAACTCCCTGTTCTTAACTGGAATATGTCTTAAATGTTCTGGACTGTATATTGTCCCTCATTGTTGTAAGCCACCTTGGGTCCTTTTCCAAGGAGAAAGGTGGAGTAAAAATATTCTAAATAAATAAATAAATAAATAAATAAATAAATAAATAAATAAATAAATAAAAAGACATCTAATATTAAAGGCCTTTTAAAAGTAGACATATGATTGATAACTGAAGTGTGACTTTATCTCCTTGGAAGGTCTGATTGCTGAGACACACATAACAAAGGAGTTCCTATCACTGGAAAGGAAATGTTGTAAAAGGAGGGACTATACTCCCCCCCCCAAAGCTTTTGTGTAATTTGAGAGACATGGAATAAAAATAAGAGCCAAGGACCACACTGGGATGTGGGGAAATTGGGATCTGGGGTAACTTCAGGGCCCGAGTTTTCCTCAGGGGTTTATCTGAAGCCATCTGGTTTGTCGTCTAGCTAATTGCTGCTGACATTTGCTTTTAGTACAGGCTGCAGCCGTGCATTGTTGCTTTTCAAACACTCATGTTGACCAGTTATATTCAGCATCCTGACATTTTGTAGGCCTGCTGTCAGGCCCCCAAATCCCATTACTTTCATGCTTTGCCCAGGCAGGTTATTGCTCCAGGTTGCTTGGGTGAACACATTTTTAGTTTCTTGGCTTTTAATCTGACAGAACCCATGGTTGATCTGTTTGGCATAATATTCTCCAAATCACTTCCAAGACATCACCCAAGTTCAAAATACTGTTCTAAGAATATTGTTCTTACGTAAGAATGCCAGGGGCAGTATCTGGCCTTTATGTGTAGTGTATCAGGCTGCTAAATGGAAACAGGAGTTGCTTCATCAGTTTTCCCTTACTGGAGGGGGAGAGGAGTGGCAAGCTTTAAAGTATCTTTTATACAGTGGACCCTTGTATAACAAACAGCTTGTATAACATAAAATTTGTACAACATAAAAAATTCCGGAGATAGGGGAGGAAATTTGCTTAACATAATCACCTATGGGGAAAATCCGTACAACATAAAAATGGGATTACTCCATTTTCAATGCATTCCTATGGGAATTTGTATAAAGGAAAATTTGCTTAACATAATTTCATTTGGAACGAATTAATTCCTTTATACAAGGTACCACTGTACATGCTCGTCATTTTTATTTGCTGTCTGTTCTTTGTAGCATATGATGTATTTTCGGGGTGCTGTGTGATCAAGGGGTTCATTAGGAAAAGGGTTGGAAATCTGCATGACATGTTATTGAATGAGAAAGTCCAGAACATGGAAAGCTTGCTTCTTCTGTATGTTGTGTCGAGGGAATCATTTAGAAAGGGATAGAATCGATAACCTTTTCATCTCTGGGCTGAGATGAGGGAGAAACAATGTCAAATAGCTGTGAAACTCACTGTGCGATGTTAGGCACATGTCAACAGCCTAACATCCCTCACAATGTTGTTGTGAAGATAGTGGAGTGAGAAGAGCCATCTACACTGCCTTGAGCTCATTGGAAGAAAGCAGGGATAGAAACAAATATTTTAACATCATGAAAAGACAAGACCAGGGCCGTCTTAAGGATATGTGGAGCCGTGGTTCGAAGATCCCTCTGGCGCCCCCCCCCCCGTTTCACAGAGCTGTCTATCCAGAATATTGGTACATAAATCTGCGATCCATCCTGTAACTCATGGCCAACTCCCTGTGTCTGAGGAAGTGGATTGTGACTCACGAGCACCCACCCCAAAACAAGTTGATCCGTCTTAACTTGTCACCATACTTGAGCCCCTTGGCAGTGTTTCTTCTGCGAAAGGTGCTCGCCCCTGTACATAAGAGTGTCCGCTTCCTCAGGTGTAGGACATTGCCATCAGTATTCCAGCACAGCTAGGGAGAATTCCCAGTGGGACCAGCGGCCTGGAGGATCTCTGGCCAAGGCCTCCTCCCAACTCCCAGGTGAATGGAGACTGGGATAAAAAACAACAACAACACAGCTCTCTTTCAGGGATGATGCCTGATTCTCACCCGTGGAAGCCAAGGAGGCTCCCTTGTGCCCTTGTTCCCAATACTGTAGGCGTCCCTCAAGGTTCAGCCACGGCGGGGCCGGGAGGACCTTCCCAAACGGGCCCAGGCACGGACCCCCGCCCCCCGCCCGGCGCCCAGGGGCGACCTTGTGGCCAGATTCACACCGGGCGCAGTGGAGGGGGGGCTGCTGCCCCGAGTGGGATTCCCACCAGCCCTGCATCGGCGCCCACACGTGAGAAGGAATAAACTTGGTGGGGAGGGCCACGTCACGACATCGATGGCGAGCACCGCCACGCCAGTCGGGATGAGCGGCGCTGAACGCGCCCCCCCACACCCCGCCGATCCCCGCAGGGAAGCGGAGCCTGTGCGCGCGCGGCCAGCCGGGCACGGCCCTCCCACCCCTCCTTCCCTCCCCCATTCCCCCCACCCACCCACCAGAGATCCGACGCCCGGCGGGTCAATGTTGGAGTCTCCCCACCCCGTGCCCCAGGCGCCGTTCCTTTTTGCAAGAGGGGACGGATCTCCGGCGCCCCGCCCGCAGTTCCCCTGCGGCCGCCCGGGTCCAAAGGCATCCCCAGAGGAGCTTTAGGGGAGAAGCGCCCCCCCCTCCGGGACCCAGGCGGCAAGCATCGGAGGGCAGGGAAGGCAGGCAGGAAAGGCAGGCAGGGGAAAGGGAAGGGAAAGGAAGGGAAGGGAAAAGGGAGGAGGGAAAAGGAAGGCCGGCTCCAGCACGCCCTCGCCCCTTCCACGTGCAGTCCAGCGCCCCCGGGGGAGAGCGGGGGGCGCGGGGGGGAAGGTGGCCTTCCTGCTTCCCCTCCGAGCCCACGAGTCCCATCACCCGGCCGCTTTCAGGTGAGGAGGGGGGGCGACGGCGCTTCGGAGAAGAACGCAAAGACCCCCCTCCCTCTCTCCTTTCTTCGCCTCCCCCGCCGCCGCCGCCGCTGCACGCTCTGTGCCTGGCCCCGTCCAGAGCCTCCCGCCGCCTCCCACCCTCCCCTCTCATGGCTCGCCTTCCCCGGGGCGGTGTCGGAAACCTCTTCGGGTTCTGCTTTCCTGATCTAAGAGTTTTGGGGTTTGGGGGTTCAGGCGCCCTTGGGGTTCAGGCGCCCTGGTTCATTGAACCACTAAGGCCTATGGGAAAGTCGCCCCTGGACAAGACTCATTGGAAATGATAACGAGGGAAATGTTGAAGGCAGTAAGAAGAGAGAAAGATGAAGTATGAGGTGAATTGACTCCATAAAGGACTGTTGGGGTCTGTTCCAGCACGTAAACTAAATGACATACAGATAGTATCTGACTAGCCCTACTGTCGTTCAGTACAAAATAAAATGGAATGGGTGGAATAAAGAAAAGTTTTATAACACCAACCATGAAGTCCAGTGATTGTTGGAGGTTGGGATGTCAGAGGAGTGGAGGCCCTCAGGGTCAATTTTTAATTGCTAATAAAAAACATCCATGAAAATGTTTCAGTTAGGAGCCAGAAGAAATTAAATATTCAGGAGGGGAATTTGTTTTTTTTTAAAGTTAATGGACACAAAGCCCCTCTGTAGGCCAAGGAGGTAGAACTGGAATATGTTCCTTCCATTGAAATCACTAGTTGAGGGAAGGAGTCAGCTTTACTAGGAGAAAATTACAAAAATAATACATCCAATTTCCCACATGTGCCAGAGCTCCTGATGTCATACCTTGGAAAAGTTACTTCTTTGGGCTAGAATTCACAGGATACCTTAGCCAGGATTATTCTTGTCCATGATGGTTAGGGGATTCTGGGAATTCTCATCCAAAAAAGAGGAGGTATTTCTTCAAGGCTCTGGGAGCCTCTGGATCTAACCAGAGGTTTACCACAGTTATCATTTGAACCTGTCATTCCCGAAATGAGCACAAGATGTCATTGTTGCCCAAGCAAAATACTGATGCATGTGGCGATGGGCATGAATGCTGGTTTGGTGGCACCACGTGTCTGTCAGTGAATTTACTGTGTGTTCAGAAGGTTGAGTAAAGTTAGGGGTGGTTATGAAAAGACATGGCTAGAACTGAAGGCCATGCATATTTAATAAATTGTAATGAATGCCTTTAAGCTCAGGATGGAAGGCATCTTACAAACCAAAAGCCCATTAAGTGTGAGATTTCCTCAAATGCGAGAAGTGTATTTACAGTGGTACCTCTACTTACAAATTTAATCCATTCCAAATGCATGTTCTTAAGTCGAACAACTCTTAAGTAGAGAAAAGGTATCTTAAAAAATTGAAAAAAAAATAAAAAAATTGTAAATGGAGCAGACTGCATCTAAAATTTGTAAGGCAGCAGTTAAAACACCAACGGTTTTCCATTCTTAAGTCAAATTGACAGTAAGTACAGCCGCTCATAAGTAGAGGTACCACTTTATGTATTCCCACACTGAATTCATTAGGATTGGAGGTGTGCACAAATCAGAAAAAACCCATGGTTTGGGTTCGTCTGGTTCGGGTTCGCCCTTGGTTCCGTTCGGGTTTGGGTTTGCACAAATTTTTTAAAAAAATTGTACGAATCCAAACCAATCCAAACTGGTTTGGGTTCTTACCGGCGGCAGTGGTGGCTTGGTTGTGGCAGCGGCTGATCCTGGCCCCTGCGGCAGGGGCTTTTTGAGGCGCTGGCATGGGGCCAGCATCTCTTTTTTGTTTGTTTGTTTTCAAGTGGCCACCAGACGGCCCCCGGGGCCAGGTGGGTGCTTCTTTTATTTTTATTTTTTTTCTTGATTTTAGAGCACTGGTTTTATTTTTTATATCCCCCCCCCTTTATTTTAGGGCTGTAACCTGGCCACCCCTGGGGCCGGGTCGGCACTCCTTTTTAAATTTATTTTATTTTATTTTATTTTATTTTATTTTCATTGGTTTTTTTTTTTTTTACTCCGACCACGTGGCCCGCGCTACAGCTGCAGTGAGGGCCGGTCACCTTTTTTCTTTTTGCCGGCTGCAGGCCTGTTCTGCGGCCCGTGGGCCAGATCGGATTTATTTTGTTTTTGTCGGCCATGGCCAGTTCCGTGGCCTGCAGGCCAGGTCTGGTGCTCATGGACCAGTATTAGGCCCGCACGCCAGGTTGTTTTTTTTATTTTTATTTTTTTAAAGTGCTGACTGCGCAGCCCCTGGGGCCGGGTTGGCACTGGTTTTATTTTTAATATTTTTTTCTTTATTTTAGGATGCCAACCCGGCCACCCCTGGGGCCACCCCTGGGGCCAGGTTGGTGCTCCTTTATTTTATTTTATTTTGTTTTATTTTGGGGGGGCAGTCAGCTTTTTTCCCCCAAGCGCCGACCGTGTGGCCCCTGTGGCCCAGTCGGCGCTGGTTTTATTTTTAATTTTTTTTTCATTTTAGCGCACCAAACCGGCCACCCCTGGAGCCAGGTTGGTGCTTCTTTTTTAAAATTTATTTTTTATATTTTATTTTCAAGTGCTGACCGAGCAGCCCCTGGGGCAGGGTTGGCGCTTCTTTTGTTTTTAATATTTTTTCTTTATTTTAGGGTGCCGACCCAGCCACCCCTGGGGCTGGGTTGGCACTCCTTTATTTTATTTTATTTTATTTTATTTTATTTTTATTTTTATTTTTATTTTTATTTTTATTTTTTTATTTCTGACCACTTGGCCACGCTACAGGTGTAGCGCGGGCTGGTTGGCTTTTTTTTCCCGGGTCGCCTCTCCCTGCAGCCAGGAAGACTGTACCAGGAAGACCAGTACCTAGTAGGAGACATCTCCAGTGCCACCATTAACAAAACAAACTGAACCGAACCAATTTTTTTTTTTGTTTGGTTCGGTTCATTCTAAATTCACTGTGGGATTTGTTACTCATTTTGTTAGGTAACTTTTAATTTGTTTTGTGCCCATCTCTAATTTGGATATTGATAAAAATGTTCTTTTTTTAAAGGGATATCTTTTCTGTGTCATTCAGTATTTTATGGATTTAAAAAAAACACCAAATAACTCTCTTCACATTTTAATATGGTCTTTTTATGTGTTTGGAATTGAGGAGAAGGCTGGGTATAGATATTTTATGCCCCATTCCTATTGTTTGGAGTGGGAGGAAAACATTCAAGCCACCCTCAGCCCCATGCTGATGGTAAGCAGCATACTTACATTTTGGATGCTGTATTTGCAGACTTGACCGCTGCAACCCTTCTACTGGAAGGTTGAAGGTAGGATCTAATACCATATCTCCTTCAGATTTCTGCCTCCAAATTCATAGGAAATGCCTTCCTGGGACACCATTTCAGGGACTACATGATTGCATCCGTAGTGCTAAACAATAGTGCCGTTATAACCACAAAGTTATAAATTTTAAATTTATGGTTTTCTTGTCAAGCTCTTCCCAAGAAGGGCTGGTCAAGTATGCTTTAGACATCTTAAAAAGCAACGAATAGCATACAGACTTCTCTATAAAAGAAAAAGTCAGGAAGCCTTATGGTGTGGCAGATTCCTCCTTCTGGAGAAGCAGCAATAACCTTAGCTGCAGTAGATGCATGTTATTTAAAGTGGGGTGAGTTTTCAGTTTTTTCTCTCTAAATCATCCCCATGTCAGCTGCCATTTGTCTGCTTTGTAAAGCAAAATAAAATAAATATCAGCATGGTGCCTGGGAATGAGGCTTAACTTCAGGGATGAGGTGATTTAGAGCATAATCCTAGTATATGTCTACTTAGAAGTAAAGCCCATTGAGCTCTCATTTGGCCTTACTCTAGATAAGTATGCTGAGGATTTCAGCCTTAGATTTGTAAAATGATTTGTGAAGGTGGCGTTAACCCATTTTTCTTCTCTCGCGCTCTTTCTCCAGATTCAGTTCTGCCCACACTTTCCACTTTTAAGAAAACGTTGTGAGATATTTTGCACTGTTTGTAATTTGGAGATGCTGCTTTTTTTTTGGTGACATGCCTAGAATCCCCCAGCCACATGGCTACTTTGTCCCTCAGTTTCACAACTTAAAATTGTGTGTGTCACAGTATAACAGAAAAAGGGCTTTCCCTCCTTTTCATTTAACCTGGAATTTTAATTAAATTGAATGTTTTCTAGTCCTGATATTAAAGAGTACAGCAAGCAATATTTTCTTATTCTCTTTCCTTGCATAAACAAGATATTGCTAAATTCTGAACGAGGGCTACAGTAACAGCTACATCAAGCTGCAGTTAAATTTAATGCCAAGTACTTCAGACAGGAAAGCACAGGACATTAAATTCACATCAGCTAGTCAAATGGAAAGAGAGAGTGTGAAATTAACTTGACATACTATTTTCATGTTACATGTATATACATATATACACTAGTCTATCAGGATTTGGTTGAATCTAAGTAATCCTCTAACTTTGATACTTGATTGGACTGGATCAGCTTAGCATTACTGGGATTAAATCTTAATTTATTTTATAGTGATTAGGTTGTTGCTTAAGAGCAACTGAAGTTGATCTTGACTGGAGGCATCCGGTAGAGAGATTGTGGACGATCTGCTCTCTGTTGAGCCATATTCTGTACTTAGTATGAATGAGGAATAAATCCATTGGAATTCACAAGACCTGTTTGGTCTGCAAGGGTGAGGAAAATAACATTTTATTTTGTTCAGGATATACGAGGAGAAAGTAAAACTTCCATCTATTTAGATTACATGCTGGTTGGTGTGAATCAATACTTTTCAAAATGGAAAGTGAGAGATTGCCAAAGGAACACATGAGGGTAATCCCATTTTCTTGCGCTTGATATTTATGTACTTTGCTTTTTCTGAAAACTAATGGTTTAGAGTTTTAACGTTATTACCGTTATTGTTTGAAGGGTGGTTGTATTATTTTGGCAGCGATCATCCAGGAAAATGCAATCAAGGAGGAAAAACCCACCAGGTTTTAAAATGGTATCTCCAAAATGATTTTCTCTAGAGATGAGGATGAACTGGTGAATCACGAATTTTGGCCCCAGGAATTGATAAACCACAAAAACGAGTCCTCCACCCCTCCAGCCTACCCCTGCTCACTTCCCACTCCCCAGTCGCTACTTGGTCTGAGGGCACAATGGACTTCCAGGCTGTTGCTGGATCATTGCCACTGCCACAGGGCGCCATGGTGGGATTCAGGAAAATGGCACGTCTCTCACTGCTGCCACAGAAGATGCAATAACAAGGTAGGTACAGAGCAGCAGGAAAAGGTGGGGTCGAGGAGCTTGTATGTGTGTGTGGGAGGGGGTTGTTTGTTTTTTAGACACCCATGGATGTCTAAAGAAAGGGACAAATAAAAACAAGTAAATATTCATCCCTTTGTATTCATTGGGTCAAGAGGACCCGACAGATAAAAAGGGACAACTATGTAATGAATCAGCAATATTTAGTCAATATCGCTATCCATTTTTTAAATTTGTCCCCATCTCTAATTCTCTCCAAATTCGAAGCAGAGGAGAAGGCTGCAGATGTCACCAGGCTGAGCTAGAAAAGGTTTTTTTTACGTCTTATGGGACAGGCCAGAACACCTGTACTTTCTGTTCTGCTTGTTATGATTCACGAAATGATACTTTTTTCCAACCTTCACCCCCATATTTGAAAACCAGTCCCCTCCAGAATGTGCATAGATCCAGACATAGAAAAGTTGGTGTGACAGGCTATAGATGAGCGCTAGTAGAAACAGTATAAAGATGGTGCAACTGCCTAAAACATTTGTCAGTGTGACCATTCTCCAGGTCCCTCACTTTCTCTTCACTTTCCTGATGGTCCAGTAAATTGGGTGGCAATTGTTTCTTTCATTCATTGTCTTTTATTACAAAGAACTTTGACAAGCTCCTAACGCTATTCAACAAATTCTCTTTCATCAGATATTTTTTCCTATTTAACACCCCTAGTTTGTGACTGCTGACTTTGTAAACACGACATAAACTGTCCATCCTTTATATTTAACACAGGGGAGTGTCCGGGGATTGAGTTTCTAACATCCATAGAGTAAACTCAACTAATGTATCATGTGAAAATAGTGGAAGAACATGTTTTTTTATCAAGTATGGCAAACAAAACAAGGATATTATGGAACTGGAAAAAGTGCAGAGGAGGACAACCAGAATGATTAGGGGACTGGAACACCTTCCTTACCAACTGAAGCTGCAACGGCTGGGCCTCTTCACTCTTGAACAATGGCATTTAGCAGGTGACCTAAGTGAAGTTTATAAAATCATACACAGTGTGGACAAAGTAGATAAGGAAAAACTATTTTCCCTATTGCACAACACTAGAACTAGGGGGCACGCCATGAAACTTTTGGGTTTAAAAAATATGAGAAAGTACTTTTTCACCCAGAGGATCACTGCCAAAAGAAGTGGTGACAGCCTTGACAGCTTTAAGAAAGGATTAGACAAATTCATGGAGAACAGTTGTATCAATGGCTACCATTATGGATGCCTAAGGACAACCTCCGGGTTGGAGAGATAGGCGGGATATCTCTCAATGCCATTTACAGGAAATCTTAAGCAGGTGAAAACATCTGCTTGGGAATACCCTGAAGTAAATTTTGAGCCATTGTGTGCAACAGAATGCTGGACTGGATGGACTGTGGCCTGTTCCATCAAGGCTGTTCTTATGTTCTTATGTTCTTAAGAACAAAAGGGAAAAAACATTCCAAGCCGGCATATGAACAAGATATTTGTCAAAAACAAGTCTTGACAGACTAATCTTATGTCATTTTTTGATTGGGTAATCTCCCTGGTAGAGAGTGGGAATGCTGTAAATATGATATACCTTGACTTCGACAAGGCCTTTGACAAAGTACCTCATGATATTCGGATTAGCAAGGTAACGGTGCAGGCTGGAGACAATAACTATCAGGAGGATATACAGTTGGTTACATAATTGTATTCAGCAAGTATTTAACAATGGTTCCTTCTCAAACTGGGAAGAGCTAACATGTAAGGTACCCCAAGGCACAGTCCTGTGGCCAGTGCTCTTCAGTATTTTTAGTAATGAGGGATGAATGGGTGCAGGGAATACTTACCAAATTTGTGGATGACACAAAATGAGGTGAAATTAGTCTATTTGACTACAGGCCCAAAATTCAAAAAGATCTTGATTGGCTTGAGAAGTGGCCTGAAAACAGAATGGAATCTAAGAAGGATAAGTGCAAAGTTTTGCACCTAGGGAAAAAGTGAATTGCACATTTACAAGATGAGGGATATTGGTTTAGTAATACTATGAGCCAGAAGGACCTCTGAGATCACAACTTTAATATGAGCCAACATACCGTTTAGGCTGCATTAACAGACACATAATTTCAAATATTGTAAGGTACTGGACCTTCTCTATTCAGTACTGTTTAGGCCTTGTCTTGAGTATTGGAACAAGTTCAATGTAGTGCAGCCAGGATTATCAGGGGAAAGGAAACCAAGCCCTCTGAAGAAAGAATGAAAGAACTCGGCATTTTTAGCCTGGAGAAAAGAAGACTGAAGAGAGATATGATAGCACTTTTCAAATAGTCATACAAAGGTAGGATCTAATATTGATCATCACAGAGTGTAGGATACTTATTAATGGGTTCAAGTTACAGAAAGGCAGATTTCAGGAGAATATTAGGAAGAAGTCCTTGACTGTTAGAGCAGTACAATAACGGAATCACTGACTGTGGGAGGTGGTGAGTGCTTCAATGTTGGAGACATTTAAGAGAAAATTAGAGGATTGTATGTCAGATCTTTCTTGATTTGAATTGCTGCACTGAGCAGGGGGTTTGACTTGATGACCTTATAGGTCCCTTCCAACTCAGTTTTTTTCTGTGATTCTAGATATTATGGCAAAAACTTGGCCCAGTTCATACAATCACTTGTGTGGACTCACATTATGCTACTTGCATGGTCGGCAGACTGGATTGCTCATTTGCATCCCTTTGTATGAATTGTTTAACAGCAGAGAGATATCAATATTTTGGCAGAGTTAAATTCTATTGAGTTCACCTGATCTTCCTTCCTGGTAAGTGAAGATAGAATCACACGTGAATAGTCTGTAACTTCTCTTTCTGTAAGCATTCAGATGAAACTGCACTGATATGAGCATAGCCCGCAAGAGAGGAAAAGTGATACACTTGCAAATGGCACAACTCTAGTGCAGTAATATTTAACCAACAAATTCCACGACAAAAATACTGCTCAGATGTGGAGGTATGTTGACTGCACTGTGTGCCCTAAAGTGTTTTTCAGCAATACAACAAACAATCTGTGTTTACAGCATTTAAATTAAATAATCCCCTAGGTGGACCTTCAAGGCCAACGTATTTATTATTATGTCAGTTCCATAGACGTCCTCTATGGCATGCATCTGATGGAGTGCATGATTAGTCTGTGAAAGCTTATGTCACAACAATAAAATCTGTTACTCTTTCAGTTGCCAGTAAAATAAAAAGACCCCTTTCTGTTGTATTAAATGAACATGGTTCCCTTTCTTTGGTGTTTATGACACATTATTCCCATGGTTTGTTGTACTGGTCTCATGTTGCAGACTCACAGCTGTCTGTGCTCAGGGTGGTCCATGAGAGTTGGCTCTTGTTGAAACAACAACAAGGGGAAGGAGGGGAATTTGGACACTCAACAATGTCAGATCGGCCCATTCCCCTCAACCCCCCTATTCTTTGTTTATGCCAGACAGAATCTGTCCGAGTCACTTTTAGCAGAAAGCCAACAAGCTGAATGGCTCAGTATTTTAGTGTATCTTCCAAAAGGAATGGCTGCTCACTGAGTTAAAACTTTCCCTCATTCCTCCTTCCATCCTGGAAACAAACAACTAACTTTTCACTTTTAGTGGTTAATACTGAAAATATGAATGTCTGTTTAGTCTTGTCTTCTTAACATAAGCCAGCCAGAATAAGTCTGCCTGAAGGAAGTTTTCAACAAGTTCCCTTATTTGGAATAAGAGTCATTGTTTGAATGTAACCAGTGTGAACCTTGTCTTAGGGGGAGCAAGATCTTGGAAGATGTTGTATCGTTTTCAGGGAAGTATAATAAGTATGAGAAGTGTGATGAAAAAAATTCTTCTAAGTGATCATATTTTATAATTTTTTAAGAAAAAGGAGCAGAATCTGACCCCCAGAGCTTTCGTATGAATTGTCATTGTTCTGCTAGCATGATCATTGTGAAGCAGATTTTCCATCGTGTTGAAGTTTGGGTATCTTCCCCTGGTAATATTTCCTAGAAAAACCCTTACTTTATCACTGAGGTGCCCTTTAGTTGTTCAGATGTTTTGGTCTACTACAGTGCCCAACATTCTCACTTAGCGTGGCCAGTGGTAAGAGGTTATAGATTTTACTGCCTCAAGATACATCTTTATACAGCTTCACTCTGGATCCCCAGTGTACTCCAAATCACAGTTAATTTCCTGATATTTTAAAAAGCTGGGGAAAGATGACTGGTAGTTTTCCCCCTTAACCTCCTGCACTCTCCCCCCTCTCTGTGTCGTATGACATCCAGTTACATCTGACCTACAATGACCTTAATAGGGTTTTTAAGGTAAGTGAGATATTTAAGCAGTAATTTCACCAGTGTCCCCCTCCCCCTCATGCCCAGGGAGTTTTCATGGTCATGTGGGGATATGAATCCAGGTCTCCTGTGTCCTCCTAATCCATCCCTCTGTTCACTCCGCCACACTGGATGCACTGCATGCTTCCGTACATCCAAAAATGTCAGTGTTTGTTCTGAAAGTATTTTAAAAATGGAAACTAACCCAGAAGCAAGACAAGGGTGAATTAAATATTTTCCCCAGCTTCCACTGAAATTCTTTTGCAAAATATAATCAGTTCCCTCCAAGGACCTATTACTCATGAATCATCAATACCCACACAAATGAAGTAAAAAATAAAATTAAGTGGTGTGCACCTCTGTGGAGGAGAAGGTTAACTTTAACATGAGTGGGTCTTGCCCAGGACTAGAGTATGGATGTGACTAACTTATATTTTTCTTCACTGGTTGTCTTTCCTGCAGTCTCTTTTCCCCAGTGCTTTGTTCAACCAAGTCACTCTTAAGGTCAAACTTCTCTCTCACAATATTTACTCAGGGATACTGTAATATGATTTAGAAATCAGGCTTGCCCATGATGCCTGTGTTTACCTTCCATGGACCAATCACAAAGCAAAGCATGCTATGTTCAAAATATGTAGGTGAGGAAAATTGTGTGTTTTGGCAAAGGAAGGAAGGAAGGAATATGATATTGAGAAAAGAAAGGACCTCAAGTTACAGACTATAGGGATGAAGGTGACAAGCACAGAAAAGGTTCAAAATCCCATGTATTGCATCCATTTATCCCTTACATCAGGCATGACCCAGCTTTGGCCCTCCTGATGTTTTGGATCACAACTCCCAGAATTCCAAGCCTGTATTTCCAGTGGCAAAGGACTGTCTGGAGGGCTGAAGTTTGGACATGCCTGCCTTACATCCTTACATGTGACAGGGGAAGGCCTTCATCGGATGATGTAAACTTGCCACAGTCATGTGTCCCCTACAGGGGCAGTTCCTAGTCCAATCCGGGAGAGTCGCAAACTAGTATTTTGAGACTAGTCAGAGTTGCTCCGATTCTAGACAACAGGCTGCTTACTATCAGTTGCTCATTAGAGTCTTTAAGAGGGTCTTGGGAAAGATCCTAGATGACCATCTTCTTATTTATAGTAATTGTGTATATTTGTGTACAGTGGTACCTTGTATAAAGGAATTAATTTGTTCCAAATAAAATTGTTAAGCAAATTTTCCTTTATACAAATTTCCCATAGGAATGCATTGAAAACGGAGTAATCCCATTTTTATGTTGTACGGATTCGCCCCATAGGCGATTATGTTAAGCAAATTTCCCCTATCTCTGGAATTGTTTATGTTGTACAAATTTTATGTTATACAAACTGTTTGTTATACGAGGGTCCACTGTATATATTTTGTTTCTGTTACAGGCCATAACTAGGGCAGGGTGGGGTGACCTAGGGCTGAGCAGAATTGCATGCTTGTGAACCTAAATTCCTTTGAAGGTTTGTGCTTTACAATGGCTCTTTTAAAAATAGATTGCAGCTTCCAGGAGGCTTTATTGTTCTGTAAACAATACGGCAAAATGAAGCTAGAGTTATAGATAATGCTTTTATAGGTAGCCTATCATGTTAGATGTCTAGATGACTGGTTCTGTGATACAAGTACTTTTAATTTTTCAACCCTTAAGGTCATTTAAAAAACAGTAATAAATGGCTGCTGTAACATGGTGTGTGAGAATTATAATAAGGAATTTCTCACAAATGTGTTGATGCACAGAAATAAAAGAGAGAGGTTCCTGCAGGGATGGAACTGTGACTAGTAAAGAACTGGAAGCTGAAACCTGAAACAGCAAATGACTGCTACCCATTGTTTCTGATTCCCTGGAACCTTCCCGTGGTCTGGTGATGATGAGTTAATCTGATAAAGAAGAACACTGTGCATGTGAGGGAGCAGATTAGGAATCTGTTTTTGGCATTTCATT
The DNA here is from genome assembly GCA_023846285.1 of Phrynocephalus versicolor. Taxonomy (NCBI): domain Eukaryota; kingdom Metazoa; phylum Chordata; class Lepidosauria; order Squamata; family Agamidae; genus Phrynocephalus; species Phrynocephalus versicolor. The sequence continues at coordinate 13,698,569 of JAHTLZ010000379.1, read as the reverse complement.
GTTAAGCCGTATGTAGCCTCTGCCATCTGTTGCTTGTGATGCAGTTCTGCTGCCCATACCAAGGAAAAGCTAGGGTGTATCTTTGCACTGTATTTTATGTCTTAGGATGTTTGTTTTTCAAGGTTATTATAGGAACATTGTGTTGTTGTCCTGGATAGCAGCAGCCAAAAGCCCACAATACAGTTTCCTTACTGTTAAACAGTTGGCTCTTCAATCATCTTCAGATGTTACTATAGTTACACAATGACATAGTATATATATGGTTCTTCTGATGGCATATCTGCCCCTTTTCTCCCTAGTTTGGAGAGTGATACTCTAACCTTACTCAATAAAACTGGAAGTGGGACTTCAGTTAGTTATGACTCTGATATCACTAAGTCTTGATCCAACCCAATACATGGAATATAGGACTGACATTGACATGCCTGGCAACTCTACTTTCAGAAGTGCTGAGAAATCATTCTGTGTTTTTGTCATCACTTTACAGGAGTGATCCAGCTGCTGAGTGGGTTGGGGGTATAGAGTTCATCACCTTGGATAGCTCCTGTTAAGTGCACACTAATATTTGGAGTGGATTCTCAGTACCCCTGAAGCTGGAGTCACGAAATGGCACTGTCCTTCAGTAATATGTGCTGATATTGGTAGATGGGACCTGCTTTTATATGGGATTTGCCATATAAATCTATGAATGAGGCAGGACAATTTAACGATGATAACTTCATCTGGAAGCATTTATAGATTTTACTTTTGGCAGCTTGTTTATAATAGGCAGGCTTCAAGCATGTACTCTATATTGTCCAGTAGGTGAATGAGAAGAAATGAATCTTGCCTTCTGGGCATAACATGACCTAACTAGCCATACAACCAACACATGGTACCATTTGACAATATTTGGAATAACTCAGAAGCAGCTTTGCCTTAAGGATGGCAGCCAGGACATCTTTGATGATGCAGTGTCTAGGTTTCATGCTCAGCGATGTTTTGTTGAACCTCAGTGGGTTTTATTCAGTCAAATAAATCCTAGCTATGCTTTATTTTGCACTGGTTCCACCTTTTCAGCACTGATATATGCAATCTAGTGGCCTCCACCCCCTCATTTGTTTAGGAGTACAGTTCTCATCTTTTCGAGGCAGTACAGCCAAAGAACAATTATGGGAGTTGTAGTGAAAAAAATATAGGATAACACCAGCTTGCTTACCCTGTCCAATCCATTTTAAGTAAAGCGAGCATGAATGACACTGTTGAAAAGCTTGTCTGCATTTTCTTTGGCAAATTCAGACTGTACTTAAAGTTGAATTATTGTTCATTTTATCTGGTTAATAGATTCAAGGATCATGAAAGCATGGGACAGGCTTCTATTGATACACGTTGGGACACTCAAGGGAGATCCACATCTGTTGAATGCTTCAGTCAATACTCTTTAATCACTGGTGGCATGGACAGACCTCTGAAGACCACTCACAGCGTGCGTTGCTGCCTGGCATTACAGGAGGTTCTTTAGAATACTCAGAAGACACTATCTAGATATAATAGTGTTTTAAAAGTTTCCTGCTGATGTGCATATATTCAGATAAACACAGTCTCCAGCCACTTTTAAAACTGTCATTCTTGTATTACTAAATGACAGGGAATTCACAGTTTTAAAATCTTACTAAGAGGTCCGTATTTTGTATTATCCTGGATTCAGAGTTGTGATGTCAACACCAGTGGCCTTAAACACTTTCCTCCACTTCCCTGGCCAATTTTCCTATACATTGTCAGCAAAACCTTTGCGGTAATCAATTGGTATCCTGCCTGACAGTGCAGAATGTCTAGGAATTAGATCTTTTAAAAGAGAAAGGTGAAGTATGCATGAATGAATGTACCACACAAGGACTGGGAAGAAGATTTGTCTACAGCACGAAGAACTTCGTCAGGAAGGCTTTAAACTGAATTGGGAAGGAAAGAGATACAAGTTCAGAAATCAAGATAGGTGAAAAGGTATGCATACTAAGAGGAAGAAATGGAGAAATTTTAATGAGCCCAAAAATAATCTTTATAAAAACAAATAAAAGCAGACCACAAATTACACAGTCTCTTGTGTCTATGTGCAAATGCCAGGGATATGGGAAGCAAATAAGAAGAACTGGGAGTCTTAGTTTCGGGGGGGTAAACATGACATGTTCATTTTAAGCACCAATGAAACTTGGTGTGATGACTTTCATGATGATAATATGGCACTTGAAGGACATAAATTGTTCTAAAAGAATAGGAAGGGAGGTGGAATCACAGTCTTTGTCAAAAATACATATTTCTGCACAGTACAGAACGGTGAGCTGGGTTGTCCATAAAGAAGATCCATATTGATATCCTTGAGACAAAAAACAAAAGGAAGATGTTACTTCTCAAATAGTGGAGAAGATTCAGAAGAAACCTTTGAAAAACGAATTACAATAATTTCTATTAGTTATAGGAGATATCAGTCATTCTGATATCTATTAGGAGGCAAATACTGCTAAATATGTCTCTTCCAATAACTTTTTGGCTTGTGTGGCTGATAATTTTCTCCTACAAAAGTGGTGAAGGAGACTATTGGAGGAGCTATCTGCTTTTGATTCTAACTGATAGAGATGATTTGGTGGAAGAAGAGGCAGTCAGGGAAATTACCATATTTTCCTTGATTTCTTAATTTCAAAGAAAACAGAAATGGATTGTAGCTGCACGTGTATGCTAGATTTTAGGAAAGCCATTTTAAATAAATTGAGAACTATTTATTTATTTATTCATTCATTTATTAAACATGTACACCATGCCATCTAGTGGCTTTTTGCTACTCTGCATGGTTTCCAACATGATATGGCAATAAAAAGCAACCCAATCTGCACTCAACACCAAGAAATACAAAAATGACCCCCACCAAATCCAAGACAATGAACTCAGGGGAAAAAGGAAAGGAAAAGAACCATATCAACAGATGACAAATAGTTATAAAGGGATCTTAATCTAATTTCAGTAGATCAGGTTGAGATGTCTAGTGTACCATATTGTCTTCTCTTATTGGATCAGTTTCAGCCATTGACATCTAAGGAGGTTTCCAGGGCACTTGCTCATTGTAGACCCACCACTACCATTCTCAGTATTTGAAAGCTACCCAAGAAACCACAGTGGACTGGACCACCCGTATCATCATCATCATCATCATCATCATCATCATCATCATCATCATCAT